>CM019067.1:75199682-75799682 GCA_009667805.1 Leptobrachium leishanense | reverse complement strand
ATGTGTTTGCTTTTGGGCTGCAGAAGGCGCCCCCAAAGTTTAAGCCCTGTGGGCATAATGGCCAAAGAGCTAAAACTGTTAAATCAGCTGATGAATGCTGTGAAATATTGGGATTTCAGCAGGAGTCAACAGCCGATGCGGCGGGAGAAAAAAAGAGGTACAGCTGTGATGACTGTAACGCAATTTGGCAGTAAGTGGTGCCATCTACTGGCCAGATAGGTTATTTACAGTAAGAATTATTTTTTTATAGTATAATTAATTAAAATGATTTTACAAAAAAACACTGGTTTCTGACAATGTTTTTCTGGAAAATCACTTGGTAGTGAAGGGAGTAAGTTGCAAACATTATTTTGGATGACTTGTGCTGACATAATAATGCTGTAATTACATCTACTTAATATTGTGTAATTTAAACTTAAATATTGTTTTAAACAAATTAACACAGATATTTAAGTTTTACTAAATCAATTAACTTGGCTTGATAAATTTTTGCATACCAATTGAGTTCAGGATTTCAAGTCTCCTTCTTACCAATTAGCATGCCTAGACAAGTTTAATCTCTGCACGAGAAGACCATAAGGCTAGGGTCAAACGAATGCATTTTTCGCGTCGTCCATAAAAAAAGTGCGTCCGAACGCACTGACGTATTTTTTCACGGAATGCGCGAAAACGGTCATACGATGCGCATTTTCGTGCGTGATTTTTTATGGATCATCAATAAAACCCTTTTTGCGTCTGGACGTTATGTAGGACAGACATTAGCAGCGTCTGACATCTCCTAATCACGCAAACACGCCGCTAGCGAACGCAGCGCACTAAGTACGTCAGCACTAGCGGTTCTGTATTCTCTAAAAAATGCGTTAGTTTGCCGCTTGCCTTGCGCAGCTGCACTTCTATGCGGCCGTACTTCGTATATTGGCCGTCATTGCTCGTCATTTGCTGCTACTGCGGCCGTGATTAAGTGCGCCTAAACGCACGTTAAAAATGCGTTAGTCTGACCCCAGCCTTAGGCTGAACAAAAACAATGCATATACTTGAACTGAAGTGAAGTGTTTCAGAAGCTGCTTTTCGAACTTAATGGACTGAAAGCCAGTTCAAAAGGAATGCGTCTCAAGAACAGTATTTTCTGTAGACTGCAATTGTTTAGGAGCACTTTCAGATTTTATTCATATTATTTAACTACTATTCTTTAAAAGGCGTTTAAAACAATAGAAATGCATGAAAATAATAAAAGGTACTATTAAAAAAAAATATAAAATGGTCTGTTACAGAATAAAAAAACACCATTAAAAAAAAAAGGGTATCAAAACTTTTGCCTGAAAAATCCAGAAAAATACCAAAATAATAAATACATAAGACTTTTTGCTAGAAATGAAAAGAATAAACGGTTGAATAAAAAAATAGTAAAAATGATAATATTTTTTACATTGAATCCTATGGGATTCACCTGTTTAAACCTGTCAAACAAGCACAAAAAAAAAGTGGGGAAAAAAAATGGGAATTCGCCAAAATTTCAGTGTAGTTCAGCGTCCATGAATAGATTAACCATTACTTCTGTATAGGACAGTTTCACTACGGTCAAAGATCGCTGAATTGTGGCGATCTGAGGCGAACTGCACCTTATTCCACTGTCAATTCACCAGTATTTGGGGAATTTGCGGCTCTCTGAATAGCCGAACTGCCATTAAATTGCACCATACAATGGAATTCACCAAACGCCATGCGTGCCCTGTGACATAATAAGCAGGTGCCAGCCAGAGGGCCGTCTCCTTCTGACTGTGTGATTAAGCATGTCGGACAGACGGCCGCCAGCTTGGAGTCCCCACCGGGTCAAGGGCAGGCTACAGCCTTGTTTCCCAGGCAGCCTTGCCGGACGGAACAGTTAGGACCTGCTCTTGAGCGGCCAACTGGTCGAGAAGGCCAGTGGCCTACTGGGCAAACTCCCGGTAAGCCCGATGGCCAGTCCAGGCCTGTGATGACATACAATTCCCCCAAATTCTTTAAATGCAGTAGATAGTGAACAACTGCCATGATTCTCTGGCTAACATCTGAGGGAAAAAGTTTGAGATCCCTGATGTGCATAGATGTGTTCCAAAAGTCAGTTGTACTACTTTTAGAACTATTATAATTTGTGGAGCAATATACTTTAATAATTATTATGTTGTTGCTTGTTTTTTTTTTGTTTTTTTTTTAAATTTAAATATTGTCTGTTTAAACTGCAGTTTTAAAAAAAGTTAATTAACAAAATCGTTGAACGAATTTATTTATTACATGCAAATATATGAACAAAAACATGAAAAAGCTAAAAAACTAACAAAGAAAATCTCTCAAAACCCATCTCTTCAGATTAGCGGACCACATCACTAATACAACTCATCCCTCTGCTCACCTACTCCCACATCATGATTTAAGGCTGCTTCAATGGCCCCACCATTCCTAAACCACTGGCACTAATGATCCTGACATCCAGTAAAACTCCTCTTGTCTTCCTCGACCTCAATCCTGCTAGACTGTAAACTCCTATGAGCAGAGTCTTCTACACCTCTTGTTTCCTTGCTATGTCCGTAATCCTGGCCAGAGCACCTCTCCAGTAAGTGTCCTTGGGCAAGACATCTAACATTACATACTTGCCCACCACACAATATCAGCTGTGGAGTCCAGTGGATGTTATCTCTGCCCTTTGACCGTGGAGAAGCAAGTCAAAAATCTTTTCAGCACATCCCTCCAATACAGCTATGGAGAAGCAACTCTCAACTTTGCGAGAAGCGAGTTCAACCTAACCACCAGGTCGCTGATCTAAAACCATGGAATATCGACTTCATCACAGACAGAAGACGCCACCAGCGAGTGTCCTTGGATAAGACACTAACGACATGGATGCGCCTACCACCCAAAATACTTGTACATCTCATAGGTTGTAAGTTTCCTTGGGAACAGGGTCCCCCTGAATCAGGTCACATCATCATGTGTGGTATTCTAATGTACTATCAACCCCTTGTACACCGATCTTGTAAAGCGCTGCGGAATTTGTGGTGCTATATAAATAAAAGATAATAATAATACTTTATTTTAAATAATGTGCAAAACAACTAGTTGGAACACTTTAAATTGTTATGAGTATTCAACTAGTTTTGTTTATGTTACAAATTATTACGTTCTAATTAAAAGTTCCTGACTGAAGAGGAAAAGGTAATCTGTCTAATTCAATATAGTTTGTTGAACCTAATTTCATTAGAAATTGTAATAACTCTGAAAGAATGATGCAAACGGTCGCATAAATTTTTCTTTGTTGCGTCTACACAATATTATTTAATGTTGTAATCAATCTTTATACTCTTTCTTCCTGCACATTATCATTTCCTGTGCACAGTATCGGAAGCATTATTGTACAAAACGCGGCCATAACAGCCAACTGGGATAGCAGAGGAGACGTTAGTATAAATGACTGGGCTGTTATACAAGGTTATGCAGAGAGAGGTGAAAACCAGGAGAATGACTGGGGAAGTGAAAATCCTAGGTTAAAATAGCTGATTTGGAAAGTGAGATAAATGGGAGAATTTTTCTGGTTTGGCCATCTTGACCTAGAATTTTCACTTCTCCTGGCATTCTCCTGTTTTTCTCTCTCTAAATAACTCTGATACTTAACAGCTCACTTGTCAATACTAACAGCTCGGCCCTTTATCTGGATAGTTGGAAAATGTGACTTAAAAGAGTTAGGGCCCTATCACCTGGTGTGAGCTAAAACGCCAACGCTAACTGAAAAATCTAGCGTAAGTCGCTAAAAAGGTAGCGCCTGGCGACCCACCAACAGATCAGCTTGCCCGTGGTAGTCCGTGTGCAAGGTCGCTTAGCACATGCTAGGGAAACGCTAAGACCTGGGCTGAGCCCCAGCGCTAATGCGGTTTTGTACAGGATCGAGCAGTTTTTTTCCAGTGCAGAGTGCCGGACCATACCTAAACTCTGCCCTCACAAGCTTGTATAAGTATGAACACATCCAACGAAGAGCCCTCACACCCCTGCATTATTAAAATCCTCCAAGGTGGCCGTAATACCCATGTTTATATGCACACATATATTAATTAAGGCTGATGGGCATTGCCTGATAAATGTCACCTGACAGCTTGTAGAATCATTACACTGCATTTAATCCGAAAGGAAAGTCAGGTGAGTCACAATAACTTCCCTGCTGCAGCATATAAATAATACATGTTTCAGGGCAATACTTATCCATATGTCCCTTTTTAAACATGGTTCATACGGTCACCCTAATAATCAACCGCTTAGATACAATGAATAATCCCTAACATAAAATGTTTAAAATTAGCCAATATATTAGAATTAGAATATATGTGGATATAGGATACATACTGTATATAACATAATAGATCCTACTGCAACAGCAGCGACATTGCTGACCAGATCCATTACTATGGTGTATGGGGCCAAGAGAAAACCTGTGCTGCATTCTTTTCCATTGCCTGTTAATTGCCTGTTAATTTTGGGAGAGGATCTTTTGACTCTTTTTTTTCTCTCTTTCTTTTTCTTCTTTTCCATCAGTTAACACCAGGGTTGAGCGGTAGGTATATTTTTACGTTTAGCGTACGTGTAGAAATTAGTGCTGGCACTAAGTGATCTGTTGGTTACAATAGCGCAAGTGATCTCTAGCGCTCCCCATGTTAAGTATAGGACGCGTTAAGTACAGTAAGCTTGTGCTATGAATCGCAAATTACCAAGCGCTAACAGGGTTATCCAAAGAGATTCGAATTGCTTGAGAAAGGTAACCGAACGCTGAAAATCAGGGTTCGGTTACCTTTCCTGGCCATTCGGCTATCCAGAGAGCAGGCAATTCGCCAAATCCTGTCGAATTGCCTGCACATACGGTGCCTGTTCGGTCCCTGTTCGAGGGCAGTGAAATCCCCATCAAAAAGCACTGCTTCGGCTATTCAGAGAACACAAACCAGCAGTGAAAGGTTCCCCTAATGCCCTGCCATTCGGTGGTTTAATTCGGCAAATTTATTCAGGAGAATCCCATAGGCTTCAATGTTAAAAATATTCCCGTTTTAATTCAATATCTAATAAACCGTTCATTATAAAATTCTGCAGCAAAAAGTCTCTTTATTTATAGATTTTTTAGGATACTTTAAGCATTTTTCTGAATTTTTTAAAAAAAAAATAAAAGTCCGATTTTTTTAAAAATTTTTTTTCAGTTTGCTTATTTTTTTTGTAACAGCCCTCTTTATTATCATTCCCTGGACCTCCTGTGAAAATTTCAGAGATTTTCGCTCAGTAGTTTCTTTGCAAACAGCGTTTCTTTTTCCCAGATTCATACAAATGGTTTTTCTAATTTATTCACTGCCTCCTCTACGTCACAGCTGCTTCGGCTCTGTGTGATTCGGCTCCTTTTCGGCTCCTCTTCGAAGGTTAATCTAGATGTTTTTGCTTGTTTTCAGCGTGCATTCGGTTAGTTTTCGTCAGGTTTTCGGCAGCTTTTCCCTGCAATTCGGGGACCCTGTGGTGTTTGCTGAATACACCGCAGGGTCACCGAAATGCAATCGGCAAAAGGAACCGAATTGAAGAGAACGAAAAGTCACCGAACGTGCGGTGACTTTTCGAATCTCTTTGGATAACCCTGTAAGTGATTTTTTCCGTTTCTAGCAAGAGGCAAACGATCTGTTGGTCAGGCGCTAGACTCCTTTTACCTGGCGCTAATGAAAAACACGCTGACACTACGGTTCGCTCACACCAGGTGCTAGTGCCATTAATGAGCCAGTTTCTGAAGTATTGAGTAGAAAAATTTAAACTTTATTTGTATTTATTTGTATTTCAAAAACTTTGCAATTAATAGTCACTAATCACTATGATGAAACTATGAAACTAGGATTTCCTAGGATTTAGCCAGGAGTAAACCTTACCTTCTAATATGGATTTTCTCAGTTATATCCCAGACTACCTGAGACTAAAATAATTACGGCATTTACTATACAAGCATAAATACTTGCAAGATTAATGAAAAATCAATTTAATATATCAATACTAAAGTAATCACACAGATGGTTTGACAATAGATGGCTCCAATGAATCGTGCAGGTACACCACAATAACATGTGGGTGGTGTGTACTAAAGCAGAAACACAATACACATTGACAGGTAATAACTACTCTTATATACTGAGCACTGATAGTCATTTATTAATCAAGCAATGAGTTGTTAGTAGAATGTCATAAATGCAGATAAATTAGACCAATCACATTATGTCGCGCAGTTTTTTCTGTGTACATTTTAATTAATTTAATTAGTTTTTTAATAAGTTTAGCTAGTAAGACTTTTATAGTTACTACTTTCTGTTTTGTCATTTGAAAAATAAATGAAATTATTATAAAAAAGTTGCAAAAAATGGCTATTCCATGTTTGTTACTGATTGATTTTCCAATGTCTGTACAGGTAAATAGGCCTGTTTGCTGAATATACAGGGTTATTCAAAGAGATCCGAATTGCTTGAGAAAGGTAACCGAACGCTGAGAAAGGTAACCAAACGTTCAGACTTTCTTGGCCATTCGGCTATCCAGAGAGCAGGCAATTCGCCAAATCCTGGCGAATTGCCTGACCATACGGTGCCTGTTCGGTGCCTGTTCGAGGGCAGTGAAAACCCCATGAAAAAGCACTGCTTCGGCTATTCAGAGAACACAAACCAGCAGTGAAAGGTTCCTGAAATGCTCTGCCATTCGGTGGTTTAATTCGGCAAGTTTATTCAGGCGAATCCCATAGGCTTCAATGTTAAAAATATTCCCGTTTTAATTCAATATCTAATAAACAATTCATTATAAAATTCTGCAGTAAAAAGTCTCTTTATTTATAGATTTTTTAGGATATTTTAATCATTTTTCAGATTTTTTTTTTTTTTTTTAAGTTTACTTATTTTTTCTGTTATCATTCCCTGGACCTCATAGGTAAATTTCAGACATTTTCGCTCAGTAGTTTCTTTGCAAACAGTGTTTCACTTTTCAAACATTCATGCAAACTGTTTTTCTAATTTATTCACTTCGCTCTATCTGCGGTCCCGGCTTTTTCCAGCGGCTTCGCTGCGTGTGATCGGCTCCTGCTCGGGTTTTTCCGTGGTTTTCGGCAGGTTAATCCAGATGTTTTTGCGGGTTTTTGGCGTGCATTCGCTGGTTTTGCGGTTCGTTTTCGTTGGGTTTGCGGCAGCTTTTCCCTGCAATTCGAGGACCCTGTGGTGCTTGCTGAATACACCGCAGGGTCACCGAAATGGGATCGGCAAAAGGAACCGAATTGAAGAGAACGAAAAGTCACCGAACGTGCGGTGACTTTTCGAATCTCTTTGAATAACCCTGATAGAATTTATGGGAAAAAAAATGTCAAAAGCTGCGACAAATGTTTGCTTTTTACACAGCACCTTACTATTCTATGAATACTCGCTTCTTAGCTGTTCAAATATAAAATTATGCACCCTTCACTAAATTACCCAGATGGCTGTACAGGTTGAGCACTCGCTATCCGGAATACCTAGGACCTCGAATTTCAGATTCTTCGGGATTTCACAATCAGACAGAATCCCGTGTCTGAAAGCAAAGAGATCATGACGGGGAGCCAGAATCCTCTTCCTGCTCTGTGCAGCCTTTTTCCAGGGACATCCTCCACTGAGCAAGCATGTCTCTGAGCATCATGTCACAAGCTGAGGCTTCAGACATGTTACTTGCCATTCTGTATTGATCAGAGCCGTGTCGCCAAAGAGAAGGACCCAACCAGACTGTCAGGTAGGAGAGTTTAACTAAAATCCGTACGGTTCCGTTATTTCTGGATTTCTGAGTCTACTGATTTTAGAGTTTCTGACATGGTGTGCAACCTGTATATGTAATAATAACCTATGTTCACTAATCTTTGTATGGTTTTCACTGGAACATTCCAAGCCACAGGTGTATTTAGGCCAGAAGCATATCAAGTCACTTCAAGTTCTGCAATCCCATCAGGTAAATCAATATAAATATGAATAGAAACATAAACATGCATTTAAGACATATATTCACAAGTTATTCTAGCTACAATATACTGTATATGTCAATAAAAATTAAATTTAAGGGGTTATACAGAGAGCACCGAAAAGTCACCGACATTTCAGTGCTCTCTCATTCAGCAATTCGGCGAGTTCAATTTGCATTCAGCATTCACCGCAGGATCCCCAAAGTGGACCGAATGGATCTGCCGAATGGCGCCGATAATGCTGCCGAACATATCTGATAAATTTCCAAACTGCGTCGAAAAAAAAATCACAGAATGCATCCGATAAGTCGCCGAACGCAGCCAACGATCCGCCAAAAAGACTGCTGAACGCTGAACAGACCGCCAGACGCTGCCGAAAAAAAGCTGATCAGTCGCAGAACGGGGGGTAAAGAAAAACCACAAACAATTTTTAAATGGCGTTTTAAACAAAAATAATACATGTAAATAATTTATAAGGTCCTATGAATAACAATAAAAAGGTCTGTTACAGAATAAAAAAATACACCATTTAAAAAAAAAATATTGCGATCAAAAATTTTGACGAAAATAATCCATAAAAATGCCTGAAAAATTATAAAAAAATAAATTTATAAAAAGACTTTTTGTTGCAAATGAAAAGCATAAACGGTTTAAGGAAATTTTTATAAAAACGGGGATTTTTTTACATTGAAACCTATGGGATTCGCCTGTTTAAACCTGCCGAAACTAAAGCACCGAAAATCTGGGCATTTTGACAACGTTTTGGGGCTATTCAGCATTCTCTGAATAGATTAGCCATTACTTCTCTATGGGGAATTTCACTGCTGCCGAATTGCACCATATTTCGCTGGTAAATTGCCAATATTTGGTGAATTGCCAGCTTTTTGAATAGATGAATTGCCACGAAATTGCACCGTACAGGGACATTCACTGTTCGGTGCAATTCAGTGGCAAATTCGGCTCTCTTTGAATACTTTTCAGCTCTCTTATACACCTGCACCCCTCAAATATATTGGACCTCTGAAAGAAGGGATATTAGGAAACAAATGCTGCCATTCTGCTTCCCTTGACCCAGACCTAATTGACCTGTGCAAGAATTCTTCTTCACTCTAAAAACGGGGCAAGAAAATTGGATGGGGTTATTGACCTCCTGACCACACATACCACTCCGGTTACTCTTCTTTCTACTCTCCTCTATTGTTTTTACTTTAGATTGTCTCATTACTTACCTTCTCTCCTGTGTTGCTTCCGCTATTCAACGCTGATAACTCCAGGTATGGGGAGAGCAGCCATAGTTGCTCTGACATTTGAAGCATGCACACGAAAGACACACTCAGCCAGTTGGATCCCTCTCAATGTAGAAGCAATAAGGCTAGGGTCAGACGAGCGCATTTTGTACGGACTGTGCGTCCGTGCAGTACGGACGTACTTTCTGACTGACGACAAGGTAGTGGCCACACAGTCCGTTTTTTTCACTGACGTATTTTTTGACGGATGTAGCAGGGAAAATAAATTACAATGAAAACGCATTCTGTCCGTCAAAAATGCTGGACATATAAATGCAGTCCGTCTGACCACGCTCCATCACTCACACACAAAGCTATGCAGATGTTGCAGACGTGGTGCACTCCGCACGTCCGTTCTAGCAGTATTATGTTCTTGCCTAAGGCTAGGGTCAGACTAACGCATTTTTCACGTTGTCCGTGAAAAAGTGCGTTCGAACGAATGGACTTATTTTTTCACGGAATACACAATAGCGGTCATACGATGCGCAGTTTCATCCGTGATGTTGTACGGATCATCAATAAAACACTTTTTGGGTCTGGACGTTATGTTGGCCGGACACTAGCAGCGTCTGACGTCTCCTAATCACGCACACACGCCGCTAGCGGCCGCAGCGCACTCTGTACGTCAGTGCTAGTGGTTTCACGTTCTCGAAAAAATGCGTTTGTTTGCCGCCTGCGTTGCGCGGCCGCACTTTTGTGCGACCGTACTTCGTATATTGGCCGTCATTGCCCGGCATCTGCTGCTAGCACGGCCGTGATTATGTGCGGCTGCACGCGCGTTCGCACTGCCTCAGTCTGACCCTAGCCTTACCTGCGTCCGTTTGCAGCGTCCGTCAGCCTCCGCACTTCTGTGCAGACGTACTTCTTGTGTGGGGCTCCATTTAACACAATTGTATGCTATCACGGACGTACTTATGTGCAGGCAACATGGACATTAACACTGCGTTCGTCTGACCCCAGCCTTAGGCTAGGGTCAGACGAGCGCAGTATTAACGTGCGTTTAGCAGCACTAAATCACGGCCGTGCTAGCAGCAAATTACGTCCAATGCCGGGCAGCATACGAAGAACGGCCGCACGAAAGTGCGGCCGCGCAACGCAAGTGGCAAACGAACACAGTTTTTAGAGAACGTCAAACCGCTAGTACTGACGTACAGAGTGCGCTGCGTCCACTAGTGGCATGTGTGTGTGATTAGGAGATGTCAGACGCTGCTAATGTCCGGCCAACATAACGTCCAGACGCAAAAAGTGTTTTATTGATGATCCGTACAAAATCACGGACGAAAATGCGCATCGTATGACCGCTATCGCGTATTCCGTGAAAAAATACGTCCATTCGTTCGAACGCACTTTTTCACGGACAACACGAAAAATGCGTTAGTCTGACCCTAGCCTTAGAGGCACTGTACGATCTGTTTTTTTATGTTAAGTGAAACTGATTGAAAACAAGACTGCTGTCCATCACGACCGGATTGACTAGTTGAGAAAGTGAATGCGTTGCATTAATTCTCTGCAGTTAACCAGGGAGCAAATGATGTCTGTAGAATATTTCCAACACACCTGATGTTGTCTACACAAACAAAATTAGATGTAAACACTTGTGGTTTCCTGTTGTAGGAAATTGAATTGAATTATTTGTAAATAATTGTTCTGTCCAAAGCACTGAATATCTGCTACCGGACCTTTATCATGTTTACTCTGGGGTTTATTCTCTAACAGATATAGATCCTCAGTCAAGTCCTTTGGTAAATTTACCAGAGTCCATTACCATCTAAGGCAGGGCTGTTAAACTCACAACCCCCCAGATGTTGGTGCTAACAATTCCCAGAATTCCTTCACTGTAATAGATGGATAGAGAATCATGGGAGTTGAAGTTCAGAAACATCTGGGGGCCAGAGTTTGACAGCCCTTATCTAAGGCTAGGGTCAGACGAAATCATTTTTCCCCGCGAATGTCAAAAAGTGCGTCCGAACGCATTGACGCATTTTTTCACGGAATGCGCAAAAACGGGCAGACGACGCGCATTTTCGGGCGTGATTTTGTACGGATCGTCAATAAAACTCTTTTTGCGTCTGGACGTTATGTAGGCTGGACATTAGCAGCGTCTGACGTCTCCTAATCACGCAAACACGCCGCTAAGCCGCAGCTGCGCACTCAGTACGTCAGTACTAGCGGTTCAGCGTTCTCAGAAAAATGCGTTCAAATTCCACTTGCGTTGCACGGCCAGACTTTTGTGCGCTCGTACATGGTATATTGGCCGTCATTGCCCGTCATCTGCTGCTAGTGCGGTCGTAATTATGTGCGCCAGAACGCACGTTAAAAGTGCGCTGGTCTGACCCCAGCCTAAGGAGTTGGTAGGTTTATGCCTGACTAGGAATCTAGTGATACGAGGGCTTGGGATTCTAACAGATATAAAAAGGCAATAAATTGTAGTGTAGCGCTCACCCCCGAAGGAGCCGCTAAATAACCCGGAACTTGTCTCACCGCATCAACAATTCACTGCACACCAGCACTAGTGATGGGCCGAACACCCCCGTGTTCGGTTCGCATTCGAACACGAACATTTGAAAAAGTTCAGATTCGAACGCGAACCCGATTCGAACTCAATGCAAGTCAATGGGACTCGAACGTTCGATTTTTAGAGTGCCCTCCAAGAGGGCATATATGCAAGATATTGGCCATAAAAGGTATAAGGGGGTCCGGGTAGTGCCCTGGGGGACAGGAAACAAGGAAAAAAAGTTTAAAAAAAAACGTTTTTAAAGGAACAGTGATTTTTCCATGACATAAAGGTTAAGAATAAAAACGAAAAATTCCTTGAAATATTGTGTCTAGGAGGTCCCCATAACCTGCTCGTGAAGTGGTGGATTTCTAGGATGTATAGAAACATTTAAAAATAAAAAAATGACATTTCAAATGATGGTAAATGACTTTCCTTTAATCTATTTATAAACAACTGCTTGGGGCGCCAGCCTGTATGAAAAGAGGAGACGTTTTAGGACACACAGAACAGGTTTAGTGATTTTTTTGGCTAAATTATGGTGAAACTTATGCAGGCTTTGGATGAAAGTAACAACAGGTGCATTAAAATTGGACCTTTGGTGCCAGCTAGTGCCTTCAGACCATAACCCCTCTGAGGTATTGTGGAAGAGTGCACCGGTGGACTTGTTAGGGAAGACTTTAACCAGTCTTTTTCTCGAATGCCTGCTGCTGCCAAATGGTGGAGAAGCCAATCAATTCAAGTGCGCACTCAAAGAAATGACGTTTCTCCCAGCAATGAGTCTGTAAATTACAATAAATGTAAATAAGATGCTTTGCTCTGATTTAAGTTAACATTTTCATTAACATAAAATGACCCAAATATTTTGTGATGCCGCCTATAACGTTTACGAATAGCCGAGTTTTTGAGCCTCTTTGAAATATTATTTAGGAAATAAAATATCGTTGCTGTCTTGGAGGCCCTGTATCAAATTGACAAAAAAATATTTTTTTTGGCTATATGTAGACATTTTTGCCGTATTTAAATAAAAAGGCAAATTTAAAGTCTAAAAGAGTGTGGTCTGCTTTAAAAAATAGTGATATGATTAGAAACCTCACAAAGAAACTACTGAAAGGGATTACTAAATACAGTTTGGATGTGGGGTTGCCAGATCAGCCATGATCTCCCAGACACATGTTACAATTTCATTGAGAGGGGAACGCAGGAAAACGTGCCGCCCTGCAACATGTAGAATTCATATGCTGCAGGAAGGCAACCAAAGGGGTTATTCAGAGAGAGACGATTTGGCCCCGAAATGTCATGGAACAGGGAATTTCTCCTACGGTGACATTTCGGGGCTATTCAGAGAGCAGGTAGTTCGCCAAATTTTGGTGAATTGCCAGCAAGTACAGGGCCTGTTCGACAGCAGTGAAATCCCATAGAGAAGCAATGGTTAATCTATTCAGAGAGCACCTGATAATTTTTTTTTAAGCGTTTTTTCTTTTTTCTGTAACAGACCTTTTTATTATCATTCATTGGATCTTATACGTAAATTCCAGACATTTTCGTTCAGTAGTTTATTTTTGTTAACAGCATCTCAATTTTGACACTTTCAATCTTTTTTTTTTTTTTACCCCCGTTCGACAGCTTGTCGGCTTTTTCGCGTGGCTGGTCTGCGCTGTGTTCGGTGTGTTATTTTGCAGAAGTTCTGTTGGGTTTGCGGTGGGTTTTCCCTGAACTCCGGGGACCCTGCGGAACAGGCTGGGGTCAGTCGAGCACGCTGACTGCGCACAGTAACAGACATACTTTTTAACTGATGAGATTGTGGTTACATTGTATCAGTTAACCACTTCGCTGCTGAGGACGCGCTCAGCGCGTCCTCAGCAGTCCCGCTGGTGTGCTGAGGACGCGCTGAGCGCGTCCTCACATTGGGGTCAGCGTTCGGCCGGGTTCCGGCCGATCGCTGGCCCCTCCGGTGCGGGCTGACATCCTGGATGTCAACCCGGCATCCGGACCAGCAGCCGCCAGAATTAGGTGTCATCGCGGGGGCGCAATGACACCTAATTCAGGCGCCCCCCGCATGTGCGGAGGAGGCGCCTGAAAGGGAGGGGGGGGAGGTCCTTCGGACCTCTCTCCCTCCCGATCGGCGGCGCACAGGGGGTTAACCCAGGCATCATTTGGAAGGGCACAGCCTGCCCTTCCAAATGATGCCTGGCATTAACCCCTGGGGAGCTGGATCGCGAATCGGCGCTGAAAAGCGCCGGTTCGCGATCCTTTCCCGGAGCTGGCGACATCTTGGATGTCGGCCAAGCCTCCGGGAACTCCCCCAGAGGACTGGCGTCATCGTGCGTAGCACGATGACGCCAGTCCTAGACTTAACCCCTAACTGCCACCAACTGTGGAGATAGGGAGTTCCAATGAACTCCCTATCTCCGATCCGTGGCAGCTAGGGGTTAAATTTTGGTATCGTTGGATCGGCCAGAGCATGGCCGTTCCAACGATACCAAACACTACAGTGAAAAATTTTGTTAAAAAAAAAAAAAAATGAAAAATAAGAATAAAAAAAATTAAAAAAAATAAATAAAAAAAAAAAATTAAACACTTTTTTTTTATTTTTTTGGGTTTGTTAATGCAGCAATATTGTTCCCATTTCAATTATAATGTGAACAATGATGCTGCACTAACGATTTTTGTATGCGGTGCGTTTGTTAAAAATAGTGTCATTTTCCCCAAAAAAAAATGTAACGAGACCCCATCTCTAATTTTTTTAACAAGCGCACCCCATACAAAATATAACCGCAATTGCTCGCATGTTAAAATGTGGAAAAAAACACTTTACACATTGTAAATTATTGAAAATACATATTTTATTGCATTTTTTGTTATAATATACAGACATGACATAACGTATACATATAATAATGACATATTATGAATCTACCGAGTCTGACGGAAAGAACGATATATAATATGTCTGGGTCATATACTAAAATAAGCCTTCAAAACACGTTTAAACATGATGCGCAAAACAGGTAAAAATGACCTCAGCATAGGGGCGGGAAAAGCCTCAGCAGCGAAAGGGTTAATTTTGATTAATGTTGAGAAAACAGAAAAAAACCTGTATGCAGTTGTTTCTCTACGTCGGTCTAGCTTTTTCACGTTGATGCCATGTTGGCGTCCATTGCAACATGCGGTGCGCGCGTGAAAAAGTGTGCACGTGCTTCGTGTGTTGTTCTCTTTTGACTCCTTTGAAAAACTACAATGGACAGCAAACAGTGCAGTCAGACGGACACAAAATGTGCGCTCGTCTCACACGGGCCTTATTAAGCATCAGCATTCAAATTTGATTCCCCGAAATGCGGGTAACGAGAGAGGACCAAGATTTTGTTGACATTTCGGTGCTCTCTTAATAACTCCCCAAGGCAAGGTTGCCTGGGATTCCTGTTTGATTACTTACCTGCATCATATAGATTCCACATGATATGGAGTTGCATTTTAATGCACTGCCCATCAACCTGAATAAATTATATGCAACCAGGAACAAGGAGCTGATCTGGCAACCCTGGTTGGACCCACAAATGATAATGGCTGAGCAATGCAAAGGTTAATTTTGGCCCACATTTATTATCCTGAACGTATCAAGTGAATTAAGTTGAAGATAGAATCTTGTCAAACACACACATATGAAATCACATTGGACAGCAGAGGCAATCGACCTTTATTCAATGTTTTGTTTATAAGCTCATAATCTGCTTTAATTAAAGTGCAAAGTCCAGCTGCAGTCACTAAGGCTCACTCATCAGCAATCTGCGTTATGTAACCACTTGTATTTAATGATAAAATATTAACTATATTAATTTTGGACTTTAAGGCTAGGGTCAGACTAATGCATTTTTCGCGTCGTCCGTGAAAAAGTGCGTTCGAACGAATGGACGTATTTTTTCACGGAATACGCGATAACAGTCATACGATGCGCATTTCCGTCCGTGATTTTGTACGGATCATCAATAAAACCCTTTTTGCGTCTGGACGTTATGTTGGCCGGACATTAGCAGCGTCTGACGTCTCCCAATCACACACACATGCCGCTATGCGGACGCAGCGCACTCTGTACGTCAGTACTAGCGGTTTGACGTTCTCAAAAAAATGCGTTTGTTTGCCGCTTGCGTTGCGTGGCTGCACTTTCGTCTGTCATTGTCTGTCATTTTTTTGACATTTTTTTGATTGTTTTTCCCTGCATCGGCTGCTGAAAGCCTGATATTTCAGAGCTTTCAGTAGCTGATTTTACAATTTTTACTTTTTGGGCATTATGCCCACAAGACTAAATCTTTGGTGGCACCTCCTGCAGCCCAAAACATCTGCTGCCAAATTGAGTTACAGCGGTTTGAGCGGCTGGTTTGTTTTCGTTTTTTGCACTGCATCTGCTGCTGAAAGTCCAATCTAAGAGCATCATCAGACGATTTTATACCATTTTAGCTCTTTGGGCATTATGCCCACAGGGTTAAAACTTTGGGGGCACCTTCTGCAGCCCAGAAGCAAACAAAATTAGTTTGCAGCAAACACATTTCATTTGCTTTTGAGCTGCAGATCAGCAGATTGAGAAATCTCTATCGGGGCAACAGATGGTGCCTTTGAAGCCTGAGATATCTCGATATCGGTAGTGAAGGGGTTAAATTAAGGTTCCCAGGCCAGCCATGTTTTCCTGGACACATATTACCATTTAATGCAGGGGGAAGCAGAGGGAAAAGTGCTGCCTTACAACATGTATAATCCATATGCTGCAGGAAGAAAAACAAGGTAGGTCACTAGGATTCCTGTTTTGGTTTCTTACCTGCAGCATAAGAAGTCTACATGCTGTGGGATTATATTTCCATGCTCTGCCCATCGGAGTGAATAAATTATGTGTCCAGGAACACCTGGTCAATCTGGCAACCCTATCTTGAAAATTCCTTATTGCATGTGTATTGCTGATTATAACTAATTACATGTGATAAAAAAAAATTGTATTAGACACAAGAGCCCATAATTCGGATGAGCCTCTAATAGGAATCCGCTAATGGCATAAAACGGTGCGAGATGATAACCATTTACAGCTCAAAATTATTGTCTCTATTTAAAGCAAGTTGCTTTGTTAGTGGTTTTTGATTAATATTTGGGAGCAATCAATAGATACTGACAGCGTTGTACTGATTTTCCTCTCCTGGGGTCCAGATCTACATTGTCATAAGTCATTGTACAACAGTTTCTTCTCTTCCAAGGGCCGTTATAGTTTTTTATTATAATGTAAGTCTTAAATCCAGTCTGGTAAAATAAGCATTTTAGCAATTAAAATTACTTATATTCTGCCCTCAATTCTTTTTCTTCATACACTGAGGCTTGACATTCTAAGTGTGAGTTATTTGGGGGAAATTGGAGAGTAGCATTAGGATTTAGTTGCTTAAAAAAATACAAGAAATAAAATCACTTTTTTAAATAGTTTATTGATACTAGATACTGGCTTATGTATCCATTTAGGCTACACATGAAAGCCCTGGTTTGTACTTTAACAACTTCTCATCTTCCCTCCCTCTAAGGCTGGTGTCAGACGAGCGCACTGCAGAGTGGAAGGAACGTCCGTGAGAGCTGACGTTCCTTCCACTCTCTGCTGCCGCTGACTGCCCTCAGCTGTGCAAATCGTGATCCTCCTATGTAGGATCGCACTTTGCAGCTCTGTTGATGCACTTTCTCGCGCATCAATGGATTTGTTCCCTAGACGGACGCTTGCTGCGCGCGCAGTTCGTGCGCGTGCCCAAGCGTGTGACCGCCACCCGACCCTGCATCACGTGGCTGCGACAGCCACCGGTAAGTGCGGGCACACGCCGCACTAGGTGCGTGTCATGGAACTGACGTAGCGCTCCCCACGTCAAACCCCAAGACTTTTATTTCCATGGCGAAAACCCCAAAAGACATAAACCGTTGCTTTGGGGAAGACCTTATGTTCATTTATATTGTGTGGTTTTAAATATGTTTTACATCGTTTGGTTTTAGTTTAATTTAGTTTAGTGAAAAATGACATAGCTTTGGTTTTAAAATACTATATTCCTGTAGGTAAATGTGTCTTTGTATAAAACAGTAAACAAGCTTTGCTGTTGTGTAAATTATGCGTCAGGGATTTTCCCCATTATCTAAGTACATGTTTAATTTAAGGGATCTCTGATAGAGTGTGTTTAATCTGATGTGCTGGAACAATAGATGTACAAACGTTATGTGGACTGAAGGCTAAGAGAATGTGAAGAATGTTGATTGTAAATAACTGCCATACCTCATTGTATGGATAGGCTCCTAATTAGTATGGGTATGCAAATTATGACTGTTGTACTTGAGCATAAATAGTGGCGTTGTTCATTAAAGGATTCAGATCATCTGAGTGTTTGAAACATACAGCTCTGCCTGGTGTTGTCATTTCACGTCGGCTACATATCACCACCACCCAGGAACGGGTCATTCTAACTCCGCAGCAGAACCTCGATTCGCCGCGCCGTTGCGCCACCTTGAATTGGTACCTCGGGATACCGCAACCACCCCGAATTGGGACCTCGACTCAGCGCCGTGCCCGCATCTTCAAGGAGACTCTACCGAACCGCGGTTCACCACGCAGACCGTCTCCAGCCTTTCAATGGTCAGTAGATCCGCTGCCCGAGACGCCGAGTGCCGTGCCACTCGGTAGTCGGGCGGATTTCCACCATGGGTGCCCCATCTACTCTCCAGATCTCCACCGCCATGTGGTCTTCTACCCAAGCCGCTCGAGACGCCGGGTGCCGTGCCACTCGGTAGTCGGGCTTGGCAACACCAAAGAGGGGGTCAGATAGAGCAGGACCGCAGGCGGATACTCCATTCCGTCACATTGGTGGCAAGCGGTGGGATAGCTCTCTGCACCCCCCAAGAAGACCCTCGCCATGGTGGTGTACAGTCACTACACCAGGGACACCCTACGTGGCATGTTGGAGACTCGGGGAGGAAATCCCGGCAACAAAAATAAGAAAACCCTGGTGAAGGAGCTTCACAGGATGGACCAGCAACTGATAAGCGTCCCCAACCCCGTAGAACCCTGGTTCGAGGTTTACAGCACGCCTGGAGCTTCATCCAAGGAATCTACACCCCTCAGCGATACCTCTTTTGTGATTTACAGCGCGCCTGGAGTTGTAATTGAGGACACCGCACATCCCAGCGACCCTTGGATGGAGGCTTACAGCTCGCCTGGAGCTGCATCCGAGGACGCCACACCCCCCAGCGATACCTCTTTTGTGATTTACAGCGCGCCTGGAGTTGTAATTGAGGACACAGGACCCCCGTCCATAAGAGACCGGTTCCAGCGAAGAGTAAGGAGGGCGATGGCCCAGGCCCAGGCGGATGCACCTGGTACCTGGCAGGACGAGCACTGGTGGAAAGATTTTGTCCGCCAGGAGATGTGGAACGAAGCCATTCAACAGGAGGAGGACTGCCCTGAAGAAGCCCTTCCCACTTATACGGAGAGGTTCGAGCACCAGTGGTACTTACGGGTGCCCTTTTTGGGAGCACAGCCCCGAGAGGAATGGCTGACGGAGCTAGGTGAACTGGTCCAGAGCGAAATTATACTGGACACCAGCTACAGAGCCCTCCAGTGGTTTACGTCCCAACTAATGCCCAGCACAGCAGACAGCGGCCCAACAAAAGGCTTCGACTACGGCGGCACAGGGCTGCTGTATACAAGGATGGGCAAAGACCCCGGTTTTGGGGACGACACAGAGTGGCGGCGGGAACAACTCCTGGACCTCCGGTATGAGGAACTGGAAGACCTTGACGATGACCGTGAGGCAGAGGAACTGGAGTTTCTGGTTGAGCAGGAATGGGAGCTCGAAAAGGCCTACAAAAGGCTGTTCGACGACGCTCCACAGCTAGGCCTGAGCCCCATTACCTGGGACTGTCTAGCGGAAGAAGCAGACAGCCCAAGTGACACTGAAGTATTGGAGCCCGAGATGCTCCCATGGGTCCCCGTCGGGACCACAGTAGATGAGCCGGCCAGCTCAGAAGAAGCACGGCAGGTGCCAAGCGACCAGAATGGGCCGCGTAAAGGGTCCGAGTGGCCCAGTGAGGAAGTTATCCTCCCACCCCCGCAAGAAGACACTGTGGCAGTGTCCGTTTACCCAGCATAAGAGCTGGCAACGGGGCAGAGTGCCGCTGGCCTCTGCCCACCCTCCCTCATCTGCCCCGAGGAGCAGAAGGAGGATTTACCTGAGCTGCTTATCCCACAGCCGTTGACCCCATCCGACCCCCTGGACTTTGTTCCTATACCCACCTCCCCAGCAGAAGATCTGGCAATGCGGCAGAGTGCCGCTGGCCTCTGCCCACCCTCCATCGTCTGTCCTGAGGAGCCGAAGGAGGATTTACCCGAGCTGCTTATCCCGCAGCCGTTGACCCCATCCAACCGCCTGGACGTCATTCCTGCACCCGCTTCCCCAGCAGAAGAGCTGGCAACCGGACAGAGTGCCGCTGGCCACTGCCCATCCTCCACCATCTGCCCTGAGGAGCAGAAGGGGGATACCCTCGAGCTGCTTATCCCGCAGCCGCTTACCCCATCCAACCCCCTGGACTTTGTTCCTGTACCCACCTCCCCAGCAGAAGATCTGGCAATGCGGCAGAGTGCCGCTGGCCTCTGCCCACCCTCCATCGTCTGCCCTGAGGAGCCGAAGGAGGATTTACCCGGGCTGCTTATCCCGCAGCCATTGACCCCATCCGACCCCCTGGACTTTGTTCCCACACCCGCTTACCCAGCAGAAGAGCTGGCAACGGGGCAGAGTGCCGCTGGCCTCTGCCCACCCTCTCTCGTCTGTCCCGAGGAGCAGAAAGAGGATACACCCGGGCTGCTTATCCCGCAGCCACTGACCCCACCGGAGATGGAGGACGCCATTCTCCTGCCCGGGGACCCTTCCTCGGCCTTGAACCTCCCAGCCGACGCGCTGGCAATGGGGCAGAGCCTGTTTCAACTCTGCCCATCTCCACACCCCTTTGGCCCGGAGGCCCCATGCAGCCACTGTTTTTTCCAACGGCTGACCAGGGCACTCGGGGCGCGTGCATTTAGCACCCGTTTTTCTCGGGTGCGCGATACCTCTGGAGGTGGTACAGGCGGTACCCCTCCCCGACCACAGGACCCTTATTCCGGAGGGGGTACCCCCAAAGATTTGTACCCCCAACACGCCAGGCACTGCCGCAAGGACAAATGGAGAAGCCTGGTGGCTCGCCTCCTCCCAACAGACTATGGACCCAGGTATGGACTATTGCTCCAACGACCCCGCGTCGACCCGTTGGGGTCCAACTGTGGCCGTCGGACTCCTTTGGGGAGGGGAGATATGTCATGGAACTGACGTAGCGCTCCCCACGTCAAACCCCAAGACTTTTATTTCCATGGCGAAAACCCCAAAAGACATAAACCGTTGCTTTGGGGAAGACCTTATGTTCATTTATATTGTGTGGTTTTAAATATGTTTTACATCGTTTGGTTTTAGTTTAATTTAGTTTAGTGAAAAATGACATAGCTTTGGTTTTAAAATACTATATTCCTGTAGGTAAATGTGTCTTTGTATAAAACAGTAAACAAGCTTTGCTGTTGTGTAAATTATGCGTCAGGGATTTTCCCCATTATCTAAGTACATGTTTAATTTAAGGGATCTCTGATAGAGTGTGTTTAATCTGATGTGCTGGAACAATAGATGTACAAACGTTATGTGGACTGAAGGCTAAGAGAATGTGAAGAATGTTGATTGTAAATAACTGCCATACCTCATTGTATGGATAGGCTCCTAATTAGTATGGGTATGCAAATTATGACTGTTGTACTTGAGCATAAATAGTGGCGTTGTTTATTAAAGGATTCAGATCATCTGAGTGTTTGAAACATACAGCTCTGCCTGGTGTTGTCATTTCACGTCGGCTACATATCACCACCACCCAGGAACGGGTCATTCTAACTCCGCAGCAGAACCTCGATTCGCCGCGCCGTTGCGCCACCTTGAATTGGTACCTCGGGATACCGCAGCCACCCCGAATTGGGACCTCGACTCAGCGCCGTGCCCGCATCTTCAAGGAGACTCTACCGAACCGCGGTTCACCACGCAGACCGTCTCCAGCCTTTCAATGGTCAGTAGATCCGCTGCCCGAGACGCCGAGTGCCGTGCCACTCGGTAGTCGGGCGGATTTCCACCGTGGGTGCCCCATCTACTCTCCAGATCTCCACCGCCATGTGGTCTTCTACCCAAGCCGCTCGAGACGCCGGGTGCCGTGCCACTCGGTAGTCGGGCTTGGCAACACCAAAGAGGGGGTCAGATAGAGCAGGACCGCAGGCGGATACTTCCATTCCGTCACAGTGCGCTCATCTGACAAGAGCCTAAATCCTCCATTTTCGGACCCGTTTCCCTTCAGGTGAATGGTGCCACCATTACTTCTATCTCTCAGGCTCGCTGCCTCGGGGTCCTCTTGAACCCCGATCTATCCTTTACTCCTCACATTCAGTCAATAACAAAATCCTGCTACTTCCACCTAAAAAACATTGCACACGTCCATCACGTTCTTAATCCAGACTGCTAAAATGCTCATCCAAGCTCTTATTATCTCCCGTCTAGACTACTGTTACCTCCTTCTCGCTGGCCTTAAAAGATCCGAGATTCTCCTTCTGCAGTCTGTAATGAACGCCTGTGCCCGACTCATACACCTCACATCCTGCACCTCTCACACCTCACCCCTTTGTCAATCTCTACACTGGCCTCCTCATTTCCTTTAGAATCAAATTCAAACTACTGGTGCTCACCTGCAAAGCTCTACATAACTGTGCCCCTGCCTAGATCTCTTCCCTTATAAGCAGGTACATCCCGTCCCGACTACTTCGCTCTGTCAATGACCTGATGTTGTCTACTCCTCATACTTAAACCCCCAACTCCCGCCTTCTGGACTTCTCCCACGATCTGCCCCCGTTCTATGGAACTCCCTCTTCCGCAACATCAGACTCTCCCCGTCTCTCCAATCCTTCAAGACATCGCTGAAAACCCATTGGCTCGCTCCCTAATCCCCCATTGTTCATCTCTTGCACCATCTTCCCACACAGCCCACATGCGCCCCGCTACTTCTTGTACTTTATTCACTCTCACCTAGCGCGTCACCCCTCTCCTCTTAGGCTAGGGTCAGACGAACGCATTTTTCACGTGCGTTTAGCCGCACAAAATCACGGCCGTGCTAGCAGAAAATGACGTCCAATGCCGGGGAACATACGACGAACGGCCGCACGAAAGTTCGTCCGTGCAACGCAAGTGGCCAACGAACGCATTTTTTTAGAGAACGTCAAACCGCCACTACTGACGTACAGAGTGCGCTGCGTCCGCTAGCGGCGTGTGTGATTAGGAGACGTCAGACGCTGCTAATGTCCGGCCAACATAACGTCCAGACACAAAAAGTGTTTTATTGATGATCCGTACAAAATCACGGACGAAAAAACGCATCGTATGACCGCTGTCGCGTATTCCGGTGAAAAATACGTACGTTCGTTCGAACGCACTTTTTCACGGACAACGTGAAAAATGCGTTCGTCTGACCCTAGCCTTAGATTGGAAGCTCTCGAGCAGGGTCCTCTCTCCTACTGTTTGGTGTGTGTAATGTGTATGTATATTTGATATTCTGTCTCTCCCATTGTACAACGCTACGGAACCTGTTGGTGCTTATAAATGCTTGTAACTGTGAAACAACCATCTAGGATCAGGCAACCATGATACCCTAACGTTATGATGGAATGTACCAATTAGAGAGACTGGTGATTAAACACCTAATAACAATGAAGAAAAGAAAGAAAAAAAGAGCTCCTGATGAAATTGCCGTGAATATCAGCAATGAAGCACGCGTTGAGTGGTTTTTAGCTCAATGTACCTTTGACATTTTTTTGCAACAATGTTGCGCTGATATAGCTACTAAGAAGGATTGTATGTTGGTGTTCCAGAGGATATCACTTTATTGGTGTGAGGTCTGAACCATTCAGTGTATTTATAAAGCCATTGGAATGAGGATTGTGGCAGTTGCTGTTGTGGTTATTCACATGAGGTCATGCCTATTTAGGCTCGGGTCAGATGAGCGCATTTTGTACGGACTGTGCGTCCATGCAGTACGGACGTACTTACTGACTGACAACAAGGTAGTGGCCACACAGTCCGTTTTTGTTCACTGGCATTATTTTTGACTGATGTAGCAGGGAAAATAAATTACAATGAAAAAACATTTTGTCCGTCAAAAATGCTGGACGTAAAAATGCAGTCCATCTGACTTCGTTCCATCACTCACACACAAAGCTACACGGACGTTGCAGACGTGGCACAGTCTGTGCGTCCGGTCTAGCAGTATTACGTTCTTGCCTAACCTGCGTCCGTTTGCCGCGTCCGTCATGCATCCGCACTTCCGTGCGGACATACTTCGTGTGTGGGGCTCTATTGGTCAGAATGCTATGCTGCCACGGACGTACAAATGTGCGGCAACACGGACGTGATAACTGCGCTCGTCTGACCCCAGCCTTAGGGCTAGCAGTGGAGTCCCATACAAGGAGACTTGCAAGAAATTCCAGTGATTTAGGCTAGGGTCAGACGAGCGTGAATTCTACGGACTGTACGTCCGTGCACACGGACGTACGTCAGTACGGAAGACACAGTAGTGGCCACACAGTCCGTTTATTCACTGACGTATATTTTGACGGATGTAGGAGGGAAAATAAAATAAAAAGCAAAACCATTTTGTCCGTGAAAAATGCTGGACGTATAAATGCAGTCCGTCTGACCATGTTCCATCACTCACACACAAAGCTATGCGGACGTTGCGGACGCAGCGCACTTTGTGCGGCCGTTCTAGGGGTTGTACGTTCTTGCCTGCCTTGCGTCCGTGGGCCGTGGCTGTTGTTCGTCCGCAGTTCAGTGCGGACGTACTTTGTGTAACGGGCTCCGATGGGCTTTTTGTCATGCTATCACGGACGTACTTTTAGGCGCAGTCACGGACGTGAACACTACGCTCGTCTGACACCAGCCTTATGTGTTTGTAACCGCAATCATCCAACGGGGTGTTGCAGAAATGTGAAATTCTCGTGCATTTTTTCCACAAACGGCTAACCCAGAATTCACCAGAAGTCAGCACTCTGGAACCTTTTCAATAAATTGTATGTTTAAGTGTGCTAATAAAGGTTTATTTTAATGGTGCTAGAGAGTCAATACCTCTATTGTTATAGGGGAATTTTTTTCCTAACTGTAACTGTAGGGACACTACCAAACTGCAACTAGATTACGTGTGTATTACAAATAAAACCACTTTATAAAACATGTGCTGCTGTTTTTTATAGGGTCGTGCATGACTTTCTTTTTCGTTTCGTTTATGGTTTTTTTGGGTGTTTCTTTTTTCATTTCGGACAGTCTTTCTTTTGTTTCGGATCATTGTGATTTGGATCGATTCGCCGATTCGGCTCATTTCGGCGATTGAGATCATTTCCCCGATCCGGATCATTTCGACGATTTGGATTAATTAATTATTATTTTAGGATTTTTTAGGAATTTTTTGGGTGAAAGTTTAGGTTTTATAACTTTTTTTAAAGAGACAAGGCTTTTTAACCCATACAGGGTTATTCAAAGAGAATCGAAAAGTAACCGCACGTTCGGTGACTTTTCGATCTCTTCAATTCGGTGTGATTTGGCGATCCCATTTCAGCGACCCTGCAGTGTATTCAGCAAGCACCACAGGGCCGTCATAGTGCAGGAAAAAGCCACCGCAAACCCGCCGAACACTCACCACAAAACCTGGTGAACGCACCAGCAAAAACATCTGGATTAACCCCACCAAACACGCCAGAGAAACCCGAACAGCCGCCAATCACAGCACCAAGCAGCCGCCGGAAAAAGCCAACACCGCAGACGAATGGAGTGAAAAAAAGTACGTTTGAATGTTTGAAAAGTGAAACGCTGTTTGCAAAGAAACTACAGAACAAAAATGTCTGAAATTTACATATAAGATCCAATGAATGATAATAAAAAGGGCTGCTACAGAAAAAAGAAAAAATTATTTTTTTTAAAAAAAAATTGTGAAAAAAATCCCATAAGATCCTAAAAAATCTATGCATAAACAGACTTTTTACTGCAGAATATTATAATCAACGGTTTATTAGATATTGCACTAAAACGGGAATATTTTTAACATTGAACCCTATAGGATTCGCCTGAATAAATCTGCCGCATGAAACCACGGAACAGCTGGACAATTCGGCAACTTTTCAGTGCTGGTTTGTGTTCTCTGAATAGACAAAGCATTGCTTCTCTATGGGGATTTCACTGCCCTCGAACAGGCACCGAACAGGCACCGTATGTGCAGGCAATTCGGCAACATTTGGCGAACTGCCTGCTCTCTGGATAGCCAAATAGCCAGGAAAGGTAAACCGTACGCTGAATTTCACTGTTCGGTTGCCTTTCTGCCACAATTCAGATCTCTTTGAATAACCCGGATAGGTTTCAATGCAGCATATGAATCCGCACACTGCTGGGCAGCACCTTTCTGGAGATCAATTCATTGATTCGGATCGATTCATTTTTTGATCAGTTAGTTTTTCCTTTTTTGAGTTATAATTAACGCAGCATATGAATCCACACACTGCTGGGAAATTCCCGGCAGTGTGCGGATTCATATGCTGCATTAATTAGAAAAACAACAGTTGCAAAAGAGTGCAATAAGCGTGGCAACAATTGTAACTTTATTAATTAGAAAAAAGCCACCAACCAAATAGAATTGAAAAAGAGAATGGTCAATCACAAGAGAGGCCAGGTAGTACCATAACAAGATAAGTCACCAAAAAAGGCATACATGTAAGGAGTAGTAATTACCTATACCTCGGTGGTTCAAGCCACCTACATACCCAAAATGAGAGGCATACTAAGAAAGAACCCAGCAATAGCCAATTGGCAGACCATAGAAAGGAAAGAAATTAGTATCTGTTAAAAACAAAGAGCATAGCTCGACCGGCTTCGCCCAAACAGAGCTTAATCAAGAGACATCTTGCCCTGTGACTTCTTGCACAGACTGATCATTCAGAAAGGATAACAACTGATGAAGCCTATTGGTGAAAGCGCGTTTTTGTTGATCCTACTTAATTAGTATTTTAACAATTGATTTTATAGTTGAAGGTCTACCTTTTTATTGATTAATAAATGCATTTCAATTGAATTATCTGCCGCTCTGCTGCCTTTTTTTACATCAAGTGGAGAAATACCCTCCCCCCTCCTTTTTTCTTGGGATACCGAACAGCTACATCGCAGGACCCCATGCTGAGAGAAGGGGAAAAAAAGAAACACCACTGAAATATAAGTATTCCTTAAGTTATACACATTTATCATTATAATATAACCACTGTTTCGTTTAAATATTAATTAATTTGATGTTTGCACATTGGCCATTTTTGGTATTAAAAAAAGTGGAAATTTTAGTAAGGTGCGCCTGGAAGTGTTTTTTCTTTTCTATTATATTCGTGTTTTTGAGGTTGTAAACACATATCTTCTAGCTTGCAGCACCGACCTATATTGAGCACGCCTTAATAATCTCACAACCACTTAAGAAAAGGGCCAGATTCACGCTGTCTTTTACTTCTTGGATATACATGTAACTGAGTCTGATGTGTCTGGGTATACATGTAACTGGGGTCTGATGTGTCTGGGTATACATGTATCTGGAGTGATTGTGAAGATGAAAAAATGCAGTAATTTATTAAAAGCTGAGCAGTTACCCATAATATTTTGTTTGCATCCTCATTGATGTAAAGCACTTGTTTTCCTTTACGTTTACATTGGTTTATGGTAATGTTATTTACTTTTGTAACTTTATAGTGAATAAAAAATTTAACAGTGTCATTTCATAAGATAATTTGAGGGTGTGTTTCGTGGCAGAGTTAAGGGCAGGGTATGGTTTCGGTGGGGCAACTGGTGGCGAGTAACTCTAAGGCTAGGGTCAGACTGAGGCAGTGCGAACGCGCGTGCAGCCGCACATAATCACGGCCGTGCTAGCAGCAGATGCCGGGCAATGACGGCCAATATACGAAGTACGGTCGCACAAAAGTGCGGCCGCGCAGCGCAAGCGGCAAACAAACGCATTTTTTCGAGAACGTGAAACCACTAGTACTGACGTACAGAGTGCGCTGCGTCCGCTAGCGGCGTGTGTGCGTGATTAGGAGACGTCAGACGCTGCTAATGTCCGGCCAACATAACGTCCAGACGCAAAAAGTGTTTTATTGATGATCCGTACAAAATCACGGATGAAACTGCGCATCGTATGACCGCTATTGCGTATTCCGTGAAAAAATACGTCCATTCGTTCGAACGCACTTTTTCACGGACAACGTGAAAAATGCGTTAGTCTGACCCTAGCCTTAAGGCTGCTGTCAGACGAGCGTAGTGTTCACGTCCGTGATTGCGCCTAAAAGTACGTCCGTGATAGCATGAAAGTAAGTCCATTGGAGCCTGACACATGAAGTACGTCCGCACTGAACTGCGGACGCACAACGGCCGCGGCAAACGGACGCAGGTTAGGCAAGAACGTAATACTGCTAGAACGGACGTGCGGAGTGTGCCACGTCCACAACGTCTGCATAGCTTTGTGTGTGAGTGATGGAGCGAGGTCAGACAGACTGCATTTATACGTCCAGCATTTTTGACGGACAGAATGTTTTTTCATTGTAATTTATTTTTCCCTCCTACATCAGTCATAAAATAACTTCAGTGAAAAAACGGACTGTGTGACCACTACTGCGTCATCCGTACTGACGATGTCCGTACTGCACGGACGTACAGTCCGTAGAAATCACGCTCGTCTGACCCTAGCCTAAGGCCTGGCTAGTATCTCGAGACTTGCAATTTTGAGCCCTGTCATATGGTGTTAATAAAATATACCTGCTTATCTCTAATGTTTGTTTTTAGCATCCTTACTCTTCTAGGATATAAATCAGTTAATTTGAAATCAAAACGAATCATTTATAGCCAAGAATGTTGACGTACCGTTCAGAATGGGCACTCAGACCCTCCTAATTTGTGTCGCATTATATCAGATGTGTGAGATAACCAGCTTTCAGTAAAAGCACATGTCCTTGATAGAATTACAAACAGGATATCGGATGGCTTAAGAGGAAGTAACAAAATAACAGATCACTTGAGATAACAATAGCCTCCTCCGTTTGTTTATTTATAGATGTTTACAATTAAAATAGTATCCATTCCTACACATTAGGACAGAAACCACCTCCACACCATGTGATAAGACTCCTCTATGAAAATACTATTCCAGTGTGAAAAAGTTTGTAAAACAATTATGATAGCAATCTAATGTTATTCTTTTCACACACACAGGTCCTTTTTACAGTGTCCTTATAATCGCCTTGTCCAGAAAGTGGAAGCCAGATACATTTAAATTTGAGGAGCTTAGAGTGCTGCTTTGGATAGGTTTGGATCTAGCATATATTCAGACTCAGTGGTGCCATAGGAACTCTAAGGCTGGGGTCAGACTTACGCATTTTTAATGTGCGTTCTGGGGCACATAATTACGGCCGCACTAGCAGCAAATGACGGGCAATGATGGCCAATGTACGAAATACGGCCGCACGAAAGTCCGGCCGCGCAACGCAAGTGGAAAATGAACGCATTTTTTCGAGAACGCCGAACCGCTGGTACTGATGTACAGAGTGCGCTGCAACGGCATAGCGGTGTGTGTGCGCGATTAGGAGATGTCAGACGCTGCTAATGTCCAGCCTACATAATGTCCAGATGCAAAAAGTGTTTTATTGACGATCCGTAAAAAATCACGCACGAAAATGCACGTTGTCTGACCATTTTCGCGCTTTCCGTGAAAAAATACGTCAATGCCTTCGGACGCACTTTTTGACGTTCGTTGCGAATAATGCGTTCGTTTGACCCTAGCCTAAAGTCTGCTGCCTTTCCACCTGATCGCAAATAAGTAAGAGCATGAAATTATGACAAATACATAAGATCTATTTATGCCTGTAGTGTAGAACAAAATAACTCATGCTGCCGCTTTGCACTACAATGTAACTACATGACCCACCATTGTGACATGTTAAAAGAGCTAAACTGGCCGTCACTGGAATCTAGACGCACCCTTCACTTTTCCAACCTGGTGTTTAAGAGCTTTTCTGGGAAGCTGCCACCCTACCTGAATAGGCTGCTTCCCCCAGCAGTTCCCTCATCCTATAACCTCAGATCCAGGACCAGCACCTTACTTACAATACCACAATACAAAAAGAAAGTGGCTCGATCCTCATTTTCCTACAGAGCACCACAGATATGTAATAACCTCCCAGATGCCATCAAATCTACCCCCAGTCTAAAGTCACTCAAGAGCTCCCTATTAACATACCTCAATATGGAATGCACCTGTGAACATGTAACATAATGAATTTATTTCCTACATATTTATTTTTCTGTTAATCTGTATATTTGTGGGGGTTTTTTGTTGTTATTTTTTTAATATCTTGCATTGTATTACTTTGTATTTCTGTAACTGTAACATTTTAACCCTTTCGCTGCTGAGGCTTTTTCCGCCTCTGTGCTGAGCTCAATTTTACCGATTTTGCTCATCATGTTTAAACGTGTTTTGAAGGCTTATTTTAGTATACGACCCAGACATATTATATATCGTTCTTTCTGTCAGACTCGGCAGATTCATAATATGTCATTATTATATGTATATGTCATGACCTGTCTGTTTATTATAACAAAAAATGCAATAAAATATGAATTTTCAATAATTTACAACGTGTAAAGTGTTTTTTTTCACATTTTAGGATGCGAGCGATTGCGGTTATATTTTGTATGGGGTGCGCTTGTTAAAAAAATTAGAGATGGGGTCTCATTACATTTTTTTTTGGGGAAAATTACGAGATTTTTAATAAACGCACCGCATACAAAAATCGTTAGTGCAGCATCATTGCTCACATTATAATTGAAATGGGAACAATATATTCTGCATTAACAAACCCAAAAAAGAAAAAAAAACTTTTTTTTTTTTTTAATAATTTTTTTTTTTAAAAAAAATTATTTTTATTTTTTATTTTATTTTTTTAGAACTTTTTTTATACTCATGTTTGGTATTGTTGGAACGGCCATGCTCTGGCCGATCCAACAATACCAAACATTAACCCCTAACTGCCACGGATCGGGAGATAGGGGGTTCCAATGAACCCCCTATCTCCACCATTGGTGGCAGTTAGGGGTTAACTCCAGGACTGGCGTCATCGTGCTATGCACGATGACGCCAGTCCTCAGGGGGCATTCCAGGATGTCGGCCAGCTCCGGGAAAAGGATCACAAACCGGCGCTTTTCGGCGCCGATTCGTGATCCGGCCCCCATGGGGTTAATGCCAGGTACCATTTGGAAAGGCAGGCTGTGCCCTTCCAAACGGTGCCTGAGTTAACCCCCTGCACGCCGCCGATCGGGAGGGAGAGAGGTCCGAAGGACCTCCCCCCCTCTCTTTCAGGTGCCTCCTCCGCACATGCGGGGGGGGGCGCCTGAATTAGGTGTCATCGCGCCCCCGCGATGACACCTAATTACTCCGGCAGCTGTTCCGGGTGCTGGGCTGACATCGAGGATGTCAGCCCGCACCGGGGGGGCCAGCGATCAGCCGGAACCCGGCCGAACGCTGGCCCCAAAGAGAGGACGCGCTCAGCGCGTCCACTGCATGGAACGCTACCTGCGGTTGGACGCGCTGAGCGCGTCCACCGCAGCGAAGTGGTTAATGTTCTTGAACCCAGGACATACTTGAAAACGAGAGAAATCTCAATGTATCCTTCCTGGTAAAATCCTTTATAAATAAATAAATAAATAAATTAACACCAATTGCCTTTGATTAACATTTATTATAGTTTAGACTCCTTACTGAGATTTTTTTTTTTTTTTTACAAGGTACAATCTTTTAGACCACTGTATCTCTGGAGCCCTAAGGGCTAGAGGGACATATGAGGCATCACTGGAAATTCCAGATTATGTCCTTTTCAGTGATACCAAATATAACCATGTTAGATTTATTTAAAAATAAACTAACAAAATATTATTTTTCTCTTTTTTTTCTAACGCAGCACTATTATTCAGTTTACAGTTATACAGTGAGCAGTGATGCTGTGCTATCTGACCTTCTCATTTTCCACACTGCCAGCAAGCGTGGAGGTGATGATGCAACGCATTGTTTCATCTATAAGCTAGACCATGGCACTGCAGTGAGGAGAGACCGGGGGACTTTGGAACCTGCATCTCTGAATTGTACACCGCACAAGGTCAAGTGAGGTGTCACTGGAAAGGCCAGAGTCTGGTCTTTATATGGTCATGTTTGGTATCATTGTAATGTGTAAGAATAAAGAAATTGAAAACCAGTAAATGCAAACAATTTTTTTCTCTGTTCTATTACAGAGGCAATATATGCTTTTACATATAAAGTTAACAATGCCTCTGCACTAACTCAACCAAGGCAACAGATTCTGCCCCTTCTTTTGATCTGAGGAGAAACTGTTTTTCAGTTGTTTTTTTTAAAAAAAAAGGGGGCAGGGGCGCTCCTCATTTCTGTGCCTACAGGCTCCTGAGATGCAAATCCGGTCCTGTATACACTCACACACCTAAACTATTAGAGACATGGAGAATAAAATGTTGCCTCCCTCTAATCTGATGCCCTAGGCCCAGGACTAGTTGTACTATACAGACGAGCAATAGAAACCAGCCATGATCCTCATGGACCCCTAACAGGCCAGTTTTGCCACATATTTGAAGCACAGCACAGGTGAAATTATAGATGACCAGGGAATCATGGGAGTTGTAGTTCAGAAACATCTGGGGGGCTGGAGTTTGACAGACGTGACTTAAAATCTGACCAGCTAGGGGTACCTGAGGACCTTAGTTGGGAGCCACAGGTATAAAGGATTTTTTCGAGATAGTTTAGGGGTAGGATTTGGAAGGTTTGTGCAAACCTGCTTCAAGGGACTTTACTGTGACTCCCATCATTTCATAGGTGTTTGAAAGATTTCCATACAACACATACAACACGCGAAGTACTTCCACAGTGCGGACGCACAACGGACGCGGCAAACGGGCGCACGTTAGGCAGGAACGTGAAACCGCTAGAATGGACATGCGGAGTGCGCCATATCCGCAACATCTGCATAGCTTTGTGTGTGAGAGATGAACGAGGTCAGACGGACTGCATTTGTGCGTCCAGTATTTTGACGGACAAAATGGTTTTGCATTTTAATTTATTTTCCCTGCTACATCAGTCAAAAATAACGTCCGTTAAAAAACGGACTGTGTGGACACTACCTTGTCGTTAGTCAGAAAGTACGTCCGTTGAGCAAGGACGCACATTCCATACAAAATTGCACTCGTCTGACATTAGCCTGAGGCTAGGGTCAGACGAGCGCAGTGATCATGTCCGTGTTGCCGCACATTTTAGCGTCCGTGGTAGCATACAATTATGATCAATAGAGACCCACACACGAAGTACGTCCGCACAGAAGTGCGGACTCACAACGGACGCAGCAAACAGACGCAAGTTAGGCAAGAAGGTAAAACCGCTAGAACGGACGTGCGGAGTGCACCACGTCCACAACATCCGCATAGCTTTGTGTGTGAGTGATGGAACATAGTCAGACGGGCTGCATTTTTGACCTCCAGCATTTTTGACGGACAAAGTGTTAATTTATTTTCCCTTCTACATCAGTCAAAAAAAACTTCAGTCAAAAAAATGGACTGTGTGGTCACTACATTGTCGTCAGTCAGAAAGTACGTCCGTTGTGCACGGACGCACAGTCCGCACAGAATGCGCTCGTCTGACCCTAGCCTAAAGAACACCCTTCACACAGCCATAATAAAACTCTCACCGGGTGTGTCATGTAAATGTTATTTAGGAAACACCTCTTCTGAATATCATGCAATCTGTAAATTATTGTATATTGTTTGTTGTTACTTAAGTACTGTATTTCCCTTCGGTATCCACAAGGGGTCAGTATGTCAGCGTGTGTTTTCCTTTCTATACCGCGTCATCTACTTTTCTCTTTAAGCAGCCAAACTTGCTTAGTTTAAGGGTATTTCTACAGTATTCCCCCGAAATTTGTGGGGGTTACGTTCCAGCAACCACCGCGAATATTGAAAAACCGCGAATTTTGGATGCGCTAAAAAAACGTTCAGTACTATACAGTAAAATGTATGGGTACTCACCAATAATACTGTAAAATGAAAGCAGGGGATCTTCAGGTGCTTCAGTGGCATCTTCTGACAGGTCGTCTTCTGGTGGGGTTTCACGCTGGATTTGCTTGATAGGTTTGAGGAACATCGTAATGGGAAGTTGCTGTTGATGCTTCTTCATGGTGGTGAAGACGGTTTTACAGTTGTGTTCAAAATTATTCAACCCCCACTGAAATTGAGTGTTTTGGCCAGTTTGACATTGATTTTGATCATTCAGTCATCTTGCTTACAATTAAATCAAAGAGGCACGTGTAGGTCAGACAAATATAACATAACATTTATAATGAAATAACCACAAATGTCTTTTCTGTGCTCACATCATTATCAGTTTTATTCAACCCCCAAGTGACATTCAATCTTAGTACTTAGTACAACATCCTTTTACAGTTATAACAGCTTTTAAACGTGAAGCATAGCTTGACACAAGTGTCTTGCAGCGATCTACGGGTATCGTCGCCCATTCGTCATGGGCAAAAGCCTCCAGTTCAGTCACATTCCTAGGCTTGCGCACTGCAACTGCTTTCTTTAAGTCCCACCAGAGGTTCTCAATCGGATTTAAGTCAGGTGACTGCGATGGCCACTCCAAAATGTTCCAGCCTTTAATCTGCAACCATGCTCTAGTGGACTTGGAGGTATGCTTGAGATCATTGTCCTGTTGAAAGGTCCAATGTCTCCCAAGCCTCAGGTTTGTGACGGACTGCATCACATTGTCATCCAATATCTCCTGGTACTGAAGAGAATTCATGGTACCTTGCACACGCTGAAGCTTCCCTGTACCTGCAGAAGCAAAACAGCCCCAAAGCATGATTGACCCCCGCCATGCTTCACAGTAGGCAAGGTGTTCTTTTCTTCATTATTATTATTATTATTCTTTATTTATAAAGCGCCAGCATATTCCGCAGCGCTGTACAATAAGCACAGTATAGACAGGGTTACAATACATTGAACAACATTTGACAAACAGTACAGGAGGAGATGAGGGCCCTATTCCCGTAGGAACTCACAATCTGGGAGGGTTGGGGTTGGAAACAGGAGGAGAGGACTGTAAGGTGAGAGTGATTGATGGTTGCGTCAGTGAGTTGGGTGGTAGGCCTCCCTAAATAGGAATGTTTTCAGGGAGCGTTTGAAGGAAGAGAAGTTAGGGGAAAGTCTGACAGCACGAGGGAGAGCGTTCCAGAGAGTGGGGGCTGCGCGTGAGAAATCCTGCAGTCTATCATGGGAAGAGGTGATGCGGGGAGAAGCTAGGCGCAGGTCACTGTTTGACCTTAGGGAGCGGGCTGGGGTGTATTTGGTGATTAGTGAGGACAGGTAGTGGGGAGCTGAGTTAGTGAGGCTTTTGTAGGTAAGGATAAGGATTTTGAACTTAATTCTGCAGTGGATGGGGAGCCAGGCCTTGTTCTTCCTCCTCCAAACATAGCGTTGATCCATGGGCCCAAACAGTTCTAATTTTGTTTCATCAGTCCACAGAACACTATCCCAAAACTTCTGTGGTTTGTCCACATGACTCTTGGCATACTGCAGTCGACTCTTCTTATTCTTTGGAGACAGCAAGGGGGTGCGCCTGGGAGTTCTGGCATGGAGGCCTTCATTACGCAGTGTGCGCCGTATTGTCTGAGCTGAAACTTCAGTACCCACATCTGACAAATCTTTTCTCAGTTCCTCAGCAGTCACACGGGGACTTTTCTCCACTCTACGCTTCAGGTAGCACACAGCAGTCGAAGTCAGCATCTTCTTTCTGCCACGACCAGGTAGCGTTTCAACAGTGCCCTTTGCCTTGAATTTGCGAATGATGCTTCCTATAGTCTCTCTTGGTATGTTTAACATCTTTGCAATCTTCTTATAGCCATTGCCCTTCCTGTGAAGAGTAATCACCTCTTCTCTTGTCTTCCTGGACCATTCTCTTGACTTCACCATGTTTGTAACCACACCAGTAAATGTCTAGAAGGAGCTGAGTATCACAGTCATTTTAAAGCTGCCTAATTGGTGCTTATTATGCTTTATTGCTGCTCCGTGACATCCACAGGTGTTTTCAATACCTGATTGAAAACACTTGAATGACCCTCTGTTCTTCAGAATGGTAGTCTTTAAGGGGTTGAATAATTGTGTCAATGAAGAATTCACAAAAGAAACATTTACTACTGGTATTACAAAACCAATTGATGTCATTTTAGTTGCATATGATTCTTTAAAAAGTCCTTGTAGGATTTTATTCTGAATACAAATACAAATGTACACTAAATTCCCTAAAACCCTTTACAGCATTGGGGGTTGAATAATTTTGAACACAACTGTATATGTTTGAATGGCAGCATCAATGCCATTACTAACTTTGAGAGCCCGAACCATATGGGGATCCCATGCTTCAATCAGCCCTTGCAACTCTTTTGCTGTTCTCATAATCTGGGACAGGCGTTCCAACGTCAAGCCCTGCTCCTGCTCCTCTTCCTCGCGATCTGTCACTTCCTTCTCCTCTTCACTGATAGAATCTGTTAACTCCAACAAATCCTGATCTGTTGGGGGTTCAGAGTGGGCATCGATGAGATTGTTGACCTCATCTTGAGTGATGTCTTCGAACCCTTCACCACCAAGTATCTTTGCCAGTGTCACAGCCTTGTCGACAGCTTCATGCTGAATTTCTTCAGGCGACAAGCCCTTGTAGTCATGGACGCACTCTGGCCACCGCTTCTTCCAGCATGCATTGAGGGTTTCCTTTTTCATCTCCTCCTTAAGAGCAGTTTGGATGACTGAAAGACACGTTGCAATAGTAAAGTTACGCCAGTAACCCTTTAATGTAAAGTTATCATCCATGTCCTTTGCATCCACAAGGTGTTGGAGAGAATTGCGGGTATAAAGAGCCTTAAAGGCACGGATCACACCTTGGTCCATAGGTTGGATGAGGGAGGTGGTGTTGGCAGGGAGGAATTCAATCTGGACTCCCTCGTAATACAGATCCAAAGGGTGGCCCCCAGCGTTATCCATATTGAGCAACACCTTGACGTCCATGCCTAAATTGTGGAGGTATTCTTTAGCTTGAGGGATGAAGCACTGGTGAAACCAGTTAGAACCTAGGACTTTGGTAATCCAGGCCTTAGGGTTGTGCATCCAGTAGACCGGTAGCAGGTTTTTATTTTTGTTTTTGAGGGCCCTGGGGTTCGCTGACTTGTGAATGAGGCCTGGCTTCATCATGTAACCAGCAGCATTGCCACACATAATGCGTGTCACTCTTTCCTTTTTGGGCCTTAAACCCTGGAGCTTTGGCTTCATCCTTCATGATGTAAGTTCTGGACGGCATCTTCTTCCAGAACAAACCAGTCTCCTCCATATTGAAAACTTGTTCAGGCTTGTAACCCTTCTCCTCTATCATGTGCCTGAAGGTCTCAGAGTACTTCTGCGCAGCTTCTGTGTCGGCAGTAGGGATGGGCTGCCAGTTCGAATCGGCTCGATGTTCGCATTGAACATCGGCCGTTCGAAAGTTCGCGAACTACGAACTTTTCAGGCCGTTCGCAAAAAGTTCTAAAAAAAAATTTAGAATTATTTTTAAAAAATGCTTAAAAAATCCAAAAAAATCGAAAAATAAAGAGACTCTTTACTGCAAAATATTATAAGCAACGGTTTATTAGATATTGAATTAAAATGGAAATATTTTTAACATTAAAGCCTATGGGATAAAACAATCTTGTTGCTAAAACCTCAGGCAGACGAGGCCCTCTAATCAGGCACTGTAGAGGGCAGCCCGCTGGGGCCTCCCAAGGATCCCTTGAGGAGCATGCGGCCGCCGGATGACAGAGCTGCGACTGTGCGGGCAGGCCGGCCAGGTGCATGTGACAGAGAGGTGGCGCAGGGAGGGAGCCACAGCACCCGCGGCCACAGCAGACACCCCCCCCACAACCAGGATCCAGGGAGCCTCCACTGACTGACCACCAGGCTAAGGTAAGGCGACACATTTCTAAAAAAAAAAAAAAAATCCGAGGACATTTTTAAATGTCCCAAGGAAGATAAAATAAAACTCTTTTTTTTTCTTTCTATTACTCACCTGATTCCTGGATCCACCAACAAGCGCAGCCTCCTGTCTCCCACGCTGTTAGAAGCTGCATACACCGGCGCTCTGTGTGCAGCTGCTAAGAAGATACGCTATTAGTGTAGATAGAGCGATGCAAAATGTGCAGCCGGCTTCCCCGCTACACTAATAGCATATCTTCTCAGAAGCTGCACATGGCGCGCTGGTAAAATCTAGCGTCAGACTGTAGAGGTGCTGCCGGGCAGTGTGCGGATTCATATGCTGCATTAATTCTTCTTCTTACAAATTTGGTTACTTAACCCGTTTGAGTTTGGATTGTAATATTGTGTCATCCAGGGCCCCGGGTGGCGATCGGGGGGGGCCCCGGACGCATGGTGCCGCCAGCTGGCCAAACGCCAGGAGCTCCGGCGGCACCCGGCGCAGCTGTGAGTGATCAGGGGGCAGGGCACGGCGTGATGACGCGGAGCCGCTGGGACCTTTAAATCAAGAGCTCGCGCTGTACACCTTGACTTGCCGTGGAGTTTCATTCCCGCATCGCTAGCTTACCGAATCAGTTTGTATACTTGTTACTGATCCTGCTTGTTCTGAGGACCCAATATGTTGCCGACTTTGCCTGCCATTTGACTATTCTCTCTGTGTACTCCCTGCCTGTTCTGTTTGCCTCCTGTTGCTACTGGTGTGCGCCGATTCTCACCATATACAGTAGCGCAGTACAAGTGCCTAAACATTGCTGACCCGGTTTTGTTATAAATGACTACTCTCAATCTGTGCCCCTGTCTGGTATATCTGCTGCTTGTTACTGCTGGTGTGTGCTACAGATCCTGCCACATAGAGTAGCGCAGTACAAGTGCCTAAACGTTGCTGATCCGGTTTTGTTATAACAACTACTCTCGCTCTGTGCCCCTGTCTGGTATGTTCCGCTGCTTGTTACTGCTGGTGCGCTTCCATCCTGCCATATACTATAGCGCAGTACAAACATATATTGACCTCAGTCTGTGGTGTATATTGTTGGTGCTGTCTCCCTGGCCTGTGTGGCTGCTAGAGGTTAGGTTTAGTGGTCTCGAGTCCCGACAATCCTAAGGATCGGAGGGTTAGAGGTCTGTTACCAGGGATCCTACCAGGTCTGTCCTGGTGAATAGTTACAAATATGCGGTGAACACCGCAGCAAACGTCAATGCTCACGCAAGTGAGAGTTAACGTTTGCGTTTAGATCGTAATTTTTCCCACACGTTGTTGCTCAAACATTTCCCATGGCTTCAAATCGCGTTTAAACATGAGCAAAAGTGGTAAAAATGAGCTCAGCGCACAGTGGTGAAATGGCTCAAAAAAATGTTTTTTGGTTAAAAACGCTTTTTTTTTTAATTTGTTTTTTTGTTTCCTGTCCCCCAGGGCAGTACCCCATACACCTTTTATGACCAATATCTTGCATATATGCCCTCTTGGAGGGCACCTTAATTTTCGAACGTTCGAGCCCCATTGACTTGCATTGCGTTCGAATCGTGTTCCTGACAATATTTTTAATTCTTACAGTTGTTACCTTCTTGGCACTGTCACAGAAACTTACTGCTACAGTGCTCCTGATCGCTGCCTCGTTCTTCTTTATGTAGCGTACGGTGCTTTCGTTGATGCCGTAATGGAGCGCTACGGCAGCATAACCTTCTCCTGAAGTGTTTTAAACTTCTTCTGCCATTTTGCTTCATTTGTAGAAGCCTTAGACGGAGCAGAGCGTTTGTGCGGCATCTTAGTGCTGTTCTTTCCCCCCAACAAAACTACCGCGAGAGCTACCACGTGGTAAGCGGGAAAATCCGCGAATGACTGAGTCCGCAATTACCGAACTGCGAATATGCGGGGGAATACTGTATATATGTCACCATTATTTCAGACGTGACCGTTGATGCATAAAAAAACAACCAACTATTTTTGCATTGATTATGCTTTCTGCAGTTTGCGTCATTTCACAGTACTGCTCTTGTACAAAGCACATTACCTGCAATGCGTTTTCCCTCCACCCTCAATAAAGGCATACTATCAGAATAGTCAAAGAAATTGAGAAATATGAAGAAAGATCTTTAAATATTTATTATGGGGGGGGGCGTGGCCTGACGACTGCCTAAGATGGATGCACGTTAGGTGAGCTCCGAGTGAACCCTAAGAGTTTCAGCCCTATATGCATCACTACCCCGATATGGTGAAGGGTAAGAAGCGCACAGCAACCTGCACAACCCCTGGAGCACCAGCCACACCGGCTCCCGCACGTCTGGAGCGGTATTTTACCCCAGTCTCAGAGACTCCTACTAGCACGCGGCCGTCTGTCATGGCGGCTTCTCCCACCGGCGCTGACTTCTCCTTGCCTGAGCTGGGGGCGGCCTCGCAGCGCATCGAACGCTCCCTCGCCGAAATGCCCACGAGAGCAGACATCAGGGAGATGGTGGCGGAAGTGAGGGAATCTCTGCAGCACGATATCACGGAGCTCCGGACAGAGGTAGGACAAGTGGAGGCCAGAGTCCGCGGTCTCGCGCACGCGGCTGAGCGTGCCGCGGAGGTGGGGGCGCACTCCCCTGTTGGGAACGCAGCTATGTCGGCGATCTGGAGATGCCTAGATGACCTGGACAATCGCTCCAGACGTCAAAACTGGGGGGTCCCAGAGAGTGAGATGGCAATACGCAGGTATTTAACGGGACTCTTCAACTACATCCTGGGGGCCAAAGTCGTTAACTCGGAATACCTGGCGCGGGCCCATCACGCGCTGCGTCCCTCCCCTACCTCTCCCAATGCACCACCGAGAGACATTATATGTAACATCACAAACTTCGCGCTCAAGGACCGCATTTCGCTCCGAGCAAAAACGCAACCTACGTGGGATTTTGGAGGAGCTAAAATACAGATCTTCAATGACCTTTCGCCCACCACGCTACAAGCCTGACGCATCCTACGCCCGCTTACTCGCACCTTGCAGGAGGCCGGGATTCCATACCGCTGGGGCTTCCCCCTGGCGTTGTCGGTCCGCTGCGACAACACCTGGATCACCGTTCGCACCCCGGAAGATATCCCGGAATTCTTACGCTCGCTAAACCTCCCAGAGATGGAGATACCCTCTTGGGAATTATTCGAGTTCCAGCCACTGACGTCCACGGGAGGTTTGCCGCAGCGACGTCAGCGCCGTCGAAGGGAACCCGAACAGATTCACGACGACAACGCGGCGGAAGCCAACTGACGGATAACGCGGGCCACAACCGCACTACTGAAAATTGCACTGAGCGACTACTAGAGCGAATTTTATTTCAAACACTGAGGCCTCAGTTCAGAGGCCATGAAGACCTCACCAACCAATCTACGTGTTTTACTGCAGCCTTGATAGAGTCCCGAATCCTGTGACCATCAGACTTTTTATGATCTTCATTGAACGACACCGTCCACTGCAAACTGGGAAGGGAAGGAGGGCGGAGAGGGGGGGAAATGGGAGGGGGGATATTTAAATCAAAAAGGAAAAGGAAGGGAAAGGAGGGGGGAAGAAAAAAAAAGGGAGAAAAAAAAAAAGGGGGGGAAACAAAAAAAAAAGGGGGGGAAAAGGGGAAAAAACAAAAAAAAAAGGAAGAGAGGGGAGGGAAAGGAACAGTCTACTTTTGGCACACATTGACAGCACAATTATGAGACGCCGGTCAATTTTTCCTCTCACAGTGACCCTGGGCGCCACTCCAATGCTGGCTTCTCTTTCTTATTGAACGGTCTGGTAGACTGGATACTATGCCTTTTAAGTCATGCTTTGCTATCTTTACACATGTTGGTTTACGTTATGGTTATTTACTCAGTTGCTTTATGATTCGTAGCACTACACGTTTTTTGATAACAGGGGGGAGGGGGGAATGTGCATCAATGGATAGATGGGAGAGGGTAATAACAAGACAAAAAGCGGGGGAGGGAAATATAGGGGGGAAGGGGGGGAAGGAAAGGGGGGGAAAGGAAAAAAAGGGAAAAAAAGGAAAAGAAAGAGAATAATGATAATAAAAAACAAAGAAAAAATATATATATATATTTTTTTTTTATATATATATATAGCAGACGACGGGGGGGGAGGGGGTTCTGCGACGCGGTGCTGCACATCTCACACATTAGTCCGGACCACATTTGGTGGCTGTGGGGAGGGCGATGTCGTTTCAATATCCGGGATTTTGTTGACTACAACTTACTACAAACGGTATCCCTCCCTCATATACTTTCGTGCATAAAATGTTGTTTAAGACTGCACTAGGTGGCAGTGGAGAGGGTGATGTCGTTAAATATAACTTACTGCGGGAGGAATTTTTTCCCCATATGTTTTCAAGTATATTATGTTGGTTCAGTCCGCATTAGGCGGTGATAGCAATGATAGTACGGATGTTATTCTTTACCTTTCTAGAATGTTGTATAACCTACTACGGGAGGAAACTTTCCCCCATATGTTTTCCAGGGTAATATGTTGGTTCAGTCTGCGCCCGATGGCAGTGGAGAGGGTGATGGGGTTTACCTCTCCAGAATGCTGCTATATATAACTCACTACGGGAGGGTACTTCTTCTCATATATCTTCATTGGTCATATGTTGACTAGGACTACTTTAGGTAGCAGTGGGGAAGGTGATACTGTCTCTCTCCTCGGGATGATGGTACATATGCCTCCGCTAGGAGGGGACACTCTCACCTCATATATTTTCAAGGATACTATGTTGGTTACGACAGCGCAAAAATTTTTATGCTCTTAGCTTACTTATGCTCTATACCTTCCTATTTCGGGGAGTTCTCTTTATAATGGACTCGAACGGGTTCACTCGTGGTTTGAATTTGTCACTTTTCATTCACAACTGTTTATTTTGCTGCTTCAATGTTTATCCTCATTCGATTTTTCTTTAACGGAATTGTGAATCAGGCTACCTACCCTCGAGAGGCTTGGTGTACTACCCTCTGGGGACTTTGCGGGGGAGGCTTTACTCCTGCCTCTGATCCTCCAGTCACACCTCCTGCCTCATTGGCCAATCTTCTTTTTCTCTTTGGCACGTATCTATCTCTCCACTCTATTTCTCTTCCTCTCTTCCCTGTTCGTATCCTACTGTTCACCTTCCCCACCCCCCCTTTTTTTTTTTTTGAGTGTTTGTGTCATATCTTCTCAGATGGCGACCTTGTTCTCCCCGGGGACGCTCCAAATGATATCCTACAACGTCCGTGGGTTGAATACCCCGGAAAAGAGATCTAAAATTTTGCGAGAGCTCTGGGCGCAGAAGGCGTCGGTAGCTTTCTTACAGGAAACACACCTTCGGGGGGTGACGGCGCCGATACTCCGAGACAGAAACTTCCCCACTGGATATTTTAGCAACTACGGGTTAAGTAAATCGCGTGGGGTGGCTATTTTGTTTGCGAGAGGGCTCCCGTTCGAAGAGGTGGAGGTCTGGCGCGACCCGGAAGGTAGATTCCTTTTTGTGAAGGGCCGTATAGCGGGCACGCTTTTTACACTGGCGTCGGTGTACTTGGCTAATAAAGCCCAACACCGCTGCCTGGCCCCTATCCTGCTCTCTCTTCCGGACTTCCAAGAGGACACATTAGTTCTGGCTGGGGACTTCAATATCGCTATGGACCCACTGATGGATACCTCAACTGGGGTGTCCTCGATCCCACGAAACATTTTGCGACGTATGCGACGGCTCTTAGATAGACATCAATTGGTGGATGTATGGAGGGCACTGCACGGTGGCGAGAAAGACTACTCCTACTACTCTTCAGTGCATGCAGTATACTCAAGGATAGACTATTTCTTTATACAACAACATGCATTTGACTTAGTACGCACCTCAGACATACATACAAAAACGTGGTCGGACCATTCCCCGATCTCGGTCTGTTTGACCTCTCCGATTTTTGTCCCTCAGGAGCGTACGTGGAGACTAAACCTCTCCCTCCTGGAGGACCCAGTGGTATTGGCAGAAACCCGCCAACTGTTATCTGATTATTTTGTGGAGAACCTCACTCCAGAAGTCCCGATTACCACGTTTGGGAAGCCCATAAGGCAGTCCTACGGGGCTTTCTCATAAGCAAAGGTACGGCAGCTAAGAAGCTACGTATAGCACAAAAAGCCGACCTCTTTGCTGAGGTGTCCCATTTAGAAAACCTACATGCCACTTCAGGAGACACCTCGACCTACCAACAGCTTACACAAGCCAGGACATCTCTTACGTCGCGTCTCACGGCTGACCTGAAATACCTGGCCACAAAAACAAACTCATTTTTTGCTCTCCGCGAAAACAAGCCAGGTCGGCTGCTGGCCCAGATACTTAAATCGAAGACTGCGAAAGCATACATCCCTCGCATCCGTCTCCCCTCCACGGAAATTACAACACACCCTGATCTGGTGGCCGAGGAATTCTACACGTATTTCCAATCCCTATATTCATTACAGACCTCACAATTTCCTGACCTTACTGTAGCGGACATTAATGGTTATCTTGCAAACAAGAACCTTAAACGACTGTCGCCTGAGGAGGCCACAGACCTAGGGTCATCGATTAGTGTCGAAGAACTAGTGTCGGCTCTTAAACATGTCAAGCCTCACAAATGCCCCGGACCTGATGGTCTCCCGGTGGAATACCTAAAACTCCTCCAGCCGGAGCTACTACCACACTTATTAGCCACTTTCAACTCGCTCTTATCGGAGGGGACACTGCACTCTTCGGCTCTAGCGGCGACCATCACTTTGATCCCAAAACCGGGTAAGGACCCGCTAATGCCGTCCAGCTATCACCCCATTTCTCTCCTCAACACGGACGTCAAACTCTTGGCGCGTATCTTAGCATCTCGACTACAACAGTACCTGCCCCGCTTGGTTGACTCGGACCAAGTAGGGTTTATACCAGGTAGGGAAGCGAAGGACGCAACATCAAGGGTTATTAATGCTATTCTACTTGCCAAGCAAGAAAAACTTCCGTTCTTATTACTCTCTACCGATGCTGAGAAAGCATTTGATAGGGTGTTATGGCCCTATCTAATGCAAGTACTTCAACAATTTGGACTGGGGGAAGGGTTCTTGAGATGGGTTTCTGCTCTATATACATCTCCTTCGGCTAGAGTCTGAGTCAACGGAGCGCTGACGGCCAGTTTCCCCATTTTGAACGGAACGCGACAAGGCTGCCCATTGTCTCTGCTGCTTTTTGCCCTGTCTTTGGAGCCCTTACTGGCATCCATTAGGGCGAACCCAGTCATTCCTGGACTCCAGGGGAGGAGACACAGGCATAAAGTCGCAGCATATGCGGATGACCTCATGTTTCTACTGACGGACCCGATCACCTCCCTGCCGGAGGTAGTCCGGGAATTGCAGCATTACGGCACGGTGGCGGGTCTGGCCATCAATGTGGAAAAATCTGAGATATTTGGAATCTCCGTTCGGGAGGGAACGGCTCAGCAGCTTCAAAAACGCTTTCGGTTTAAATGGTGTGCAGACAAACTAAAATATCTGGGAATATGGCTGTCGGCAGACTTGATGCGTATCTCCAATTTAAATGTTGAGCCCCTCCTGACTGACATTAGACATGACATCTCGACATGGTCCAACAAACATATTTCTTGGTTGGGTAGAATAGGGGTGTTGAAAATGAATATCTTACCCCGCATACTTTACCTTATGCAAACGATTCCACTCCCCATCTCAAACAAAATCTTTCAAGCACTCCGCCTATGTTTTCTTTCTTTTGTATGGGCGGGCGCACGACCCCGTCTTAAATTTATCACGTTGTGCAGACCTACGGCACGAGGTGGACTTGCCTTACCGGATGTTCGGTTGTACTACCATGCCACCCATCTTACCAGAATACTAGATTGGATGGTCGTAACCCCAACTAAGAAATGGCTCGACCTAGAAGCTAGTCTTGCATCGAGCCCGTTATGGGTATTGCCATGGTTGCTCCCGGACCACATACCACCCTCCTGCTGATTGATCCCAACACTGATTTGTACCATCAATATCTGGCACAGACTCAGAGTTTGCCATTTCCTGTCTACCTTTCCAGCTCCCCTTCTCCTGTTATCTCACAATCCGGCTCTTCGAGGGGGCATCAGGCCAACACTACGGAATCGCTTTACCACCCATCCAGGCCTATTGGCCATGCACGTTCTAAAAGATGGCCAATTCCGACAGATCCCAACGTCGGACGTAGACCCTCCACTTACCTGTTTAGACAGGTTTAACTTCCTGCAGATCAAACATTATCTGTTGTCACCACCTAATGGTACGAACCTGACGCGACCACTCACGACATTTGAAAATCTATGTGCTATAGGCACCGTCCCGTCACACAGTCTTTCCTCGCAGTATCACGCTCTCCAATCTTCGGACTCGGATCCCCCCTCATATGTGGGACGTTGGGATACCATGCTGGGAACCGTGATTCCCGATGTGCACTGGACGAAAACTTTCACTCTAATCCACCATGGCACTCCTCTATCTAGACTAAAGGAAACATCATTCAAAATTGCGTCCTTGTGGTATACCACCCCCATCTGGATAGCCCGCTTTAGCCCAACTCACTCTACGGAGTGTTGGAGATGTCTCCGAGGTCAGGGAACTTTTCTACATCTGTGGTGGACATGCCCCCTTCTGGAGCCCTTTTGGCGTTCCGCAAGCTCTCTAATTAAACACACCACTGAGGTCGTGCTGGACTTCACACCTATCTGTAAAATCCCTGAAGACATCTGTGCTGATTAGGATTCTACTGGCTGCTCGAGCACTCATCCCGATTCACTGGAACTCCTCTGTAGTGCCCTCACCTCGAGATCTGATATCGAAAGTCGAAAACATTAGATCTCTAGAAACAGCGACCTTGCCCCCGGGTGGATGGACAGAAGTGCATAACACAACTTGGTTCCACTGGAACTCATTCATATCCTCAGCCGACTGTAGACGATGGCTGTCACCAGATTGAGAGGGTCACAGAACGACGGAAACCCTACTCCCGGAGCTTTCTCCCCCATCGGGTCTTGCCATCTGAGACACACGCCTCTTGCTCGTATGGTTTTCTTATACTTTCTCCAGATCCCACTCCTCCTTTTATTAATACATTTAATTTCCTTCCCCCCCCCATTTTTTTTTTTTTCCCTTCCTTTTTTCCCTCCTCGTCCTCTTCCCTTTCTCTCTTCTTACATCTATTGCTCTGCCTGTCACACTTTCCATCCTACCTATCTCTCCTATCTATCTCTTTCTGCCACCTCTACCTCCGGAAATTCTTTCTTCTTCCTTGGTAGCCACCAGTACCCCCGCACAAGTACACTCACGATCTCCCCGGTAATAGTGGCCTGATTTACCTGGACGAACTAATACGGATATGCAATGGTAACCGGCTGGTACCACTTCTACCACACTCCTTTGCTGTATTATTATACTCTATTATTGTCCTACTACTGTATTCTCTGTATTGTTTTACCTTAATAAAAACTATTTGATTGTAAAAAAATATTTATTATGACATTAAAACTTTTTGTTACTGTATTGTGATTTTTCCAAAAATTAATTTTTCGCATAAAAAACACACGTTTGATTTGGTGTGATAGATATATATATATATATTTTATTAATTTAGCAAGAACGCCAGCACTCCAGGGATTTTTCAAAGATAATTCCATTTATTAGTCCATAGACATCAACGTTTCAGCTCACCTGTCCTGATGAAGGCTCCTTGGTGAGCTGAAACGTTGATGTCTATGGACTAATAAATGGAATTATCTTTGAAAAATCCCTGGAGTGCTGGCGTTCTTGCTAAATTGATATTAACTGAAGCCATCGCAGAAGCACCGGGTGAGGCTAAATCTTTGTGGTGAACCGTGAGTGCAGAACTTTCATGTTTATATTTTTATATATATATATATATATTTTATAAAAACCCAGAATGCCGCTATTTGTATACTGGATCTATTATGGTAGGCGTTGCACCGGGCATGTGCACCTGAACCCGTGAGTGCTGGATTTTCTGTATATATATATATTTATATATCTGCCAGATCAGCCATGTTTTCCTGGATGCATATAATTTATTCATGCTGATAGGCAGTGCATGAAAAATGCAACCCCGCAAAATGTAGAATCCATATGCTGCAGGTAAAGAAAAGATAAAGGATTCCCAGGGGACCAACCTTGATTTTCTTCCTACAGCATATGAATACATTTTATAAAAGTTTATACTCGTTGCACTGTGTGTATATACACAAAGCACATCAATCATTTACCTTAACTCCTGCTGTCAACTTTTGACTGATGTTTCCCATGGTGAGCTCGTCTGTATTAAATGATAGAGAAACAAATGCATTAATAATAATGAGTGATCTATCATGCAGAGAAAGACAGATTCATACATCTGGTTATAATTATGTTTAACAGGGAGCAGCCTCATCAGTTTAATCAGATAATCGGAACACAACGTAATTAAATTATTAGAGGAAATCAAGCGAGGTAGCTACGTATTTCAATGCTCTCCAAACAAGTCAACAGAAAATAACTTGCTGTGTAAAATAACTCCGGTAAAAATCAGATGTAAAAAAGGAATGTTGCTCTAATGCACTCATTGAACGCACACTAAATGTGTATTAGTATATGCAGAAAATACTGTATGTGTGGGAAAAGGAAGCACAAAAATCAGTCCAGTATCCCATTAGCATGTGTGTGATCTTTCACCTAGCGGTCTCCATTCACCAGGTTCCTATACACAGGGCAGCCATCAGAAATGATGGGGCCCCTTACTAAACCTCACGATGGGGCCCCCCCTCAACCTCTAACAGCTTTTCTCCCCCTTCAAAAAAAAAAAAGGACATAACATAGCACCACAGCAATAAAACTCCCAGTAATGTGCAGTGTGTATTAGCTTATCACAGTATCCACAGCAATAAAACTCACAGTAATGAGCGGTGTGTCTGAACGTATCACAGAATCCACAGCAATAAATCTCACAGAAACGGGCTGTGTATGATGGCCTTTGGGTCTGGGCCCTGGGTCTGGTCCCTGGGACTGGGCCTTGGGGTCTGGTCCCTGAGGTCTGGGCCCTGAGGTCTGGGCCTTGTCCCTGGGTCTGGCCTGGGGTCTGGTCCCTGGGGTCTAGCCTGGGCCCTGGTCTCTGGGTCTGGTCCCTGGGCCTTGGGGTCTGGGCCCTGGGTTTGGGCTTAGGGGTCTGGGCCCTGGGTTTAGGGGTCTGGGCCTTGGGCCCTAGGTTTTGGGGTCTGGGCCTTGGGGTCTGGGCCCTGGGTCTGGGCTCTGGGCCTTAGGGTCTGGGCCCTAGTGTCTGGGCCTTGGGGTCTGGGCCCTGGGTTTGGGCTTTGGGGTCTGGGTCTGGGCCTTAGGGTCTGGGTCCTGGGCCCTGGGTTTGGGCCTAGGGGTCTGGGCCTTGGGGTCTGGGCCCTGGGTTTGGGCTTTGGGGTCTGGGTCTTAGGTCCTGGGCCCTGGGTTTGGGCCTAGGGGTCTGGGCCCTGGGTCTGGGCCTAGGGGTCTGGGCCCTGGCCTTTGCCCTGAGTCTGGGCCATAGGGTCTGGGCCCTGGGTTTGGGCTTTGGGTCTTGGGGTCTGGGCCCTGGGCATTTGCCCTGGGTCTGGGCCATAGGGTCTGGGCCCTGGGTCTGGGCCTTGGGGTCCTGGGCCTTGGGGTCTGGGCCATGGGTTTGGGCCTAGGGGTCTGGGCCCTGGGTTTGGGTCTTGGGGTCTGGGCCCTGGGCATTTGCCCTGGGTCTGGGCCCTGGGTCTGGGCCTTGGGGTTTGGGCCTAGGGGTCTGGGCCCTGGGTCTGGGCCTAGGGGTCTGGGCCCTGGGCATTGCCCTGAGTCTGGGCCATAGGGTCTGGGCCCTGGGTTTGGGCTTTGGGTCTTGGGGTCTGGGCCCTGGGCATTTGCCCTGGGTCTGGGCCATAGGGTCTGGGCCCTGGGTCTGGGCCTTAGGGTCCTGGGCCTTGGGGTCTGGGCCATGGGTTTGGGCCTAGGGGTCTGGGCCCTGGGTTTGGGTCTTGGGGTCTGGGCCCTGGGCATTTGCCCTGGGTCTGGGCCCTGGGTCTGGGCCTTGGGGTTTGGGCCTAGGGGTCTGGGCCCTAGGGTCTGGGCCCTGGGTCTGGGCCTTGGCCTTGGGGTCTGGGTCCTGGGGTCTGGGTCTGGGGTCTGGGCCCTGGGTCTGGGTCCTGGGCCTTGGGGTCTCGGCCCTGGGTCTGGGTCCTGGGCCTTGGGGTCTGGGCCCTGGGTTTGGGCCTAGGGGTCTGGGCCCTGGGTCTGGGCCTTGGGGTCTGGGTCCTGGGCCCTGGGTCTGGGTCCTGGGCTTTGGGGTCTGGGCCCTGGGTCTGGGTCCTGGACCTTGGGGTCTGGGCCCTTGGTTTTGGCCTAGGGGTCTGGGCCTTAGGGTCTGGGCCCTGGGTTTGGGTCTAGGGGGTCTGGGCCCTGGGTTTGGGCCTTAGGGTCTGGGTCCTGGGCCTTGGGGTCTGGGCCATGGGTTTGGGCCTAGGGGTTTGGGCCCTGGGTCTGGGCCCTGGGTTTTGGTCTTGGGGTCTGGGCCCTGGGCATTTGCCCTGGGTCTGGGCCATAGGGTCTGGGCCCTGGGTCTGGGCCTTGGGGTTTGGCCTAGGGGTCTGGGCCCTAGGGTCTGGCCCTGGGTTTGGGCCTGGGTCTGGGCCCTAGGGTCTGGGCCCTGGGTTTGGGCCTAGGGGTCTGGGCCTTGGGGTCTGGGCCCTGGGTTTGGGCCTAGGGGTCTGGGCCCTGGGTCTGGGCCTTGGGGTCTGGGCCTGGGTTTGGCCTAGGGGTCTGGGCCCTAGGTCTGGGCCCTGGGTTTGGGCCTGGGTCTGGGCCCTAGGGTCTGGGTCCTGGGCCTTGGGGTCTGGGCCCTGGGTCTGGGTCTTGGGGTCTGGGCCCTGGGTTTGGGCCTAGGGGTCTGGGCCTTGGGGTCTGGGCCTTAGGGTCTGGGCCCTGGGTTTGGGTCTAGGGGGTCTGGGCCCTGGGTTTGGGCCTAGGGGTCTGGGCCCTGGGTCTGGGCCTTAGGGTCTGGGTCCTGGGCCTTGGGGTCTGGGCCATGGGTTTGGGCCTAGGGGTCTGGGCCCTGGGTCTGGGCCCTGAGTTTGGGCTTTGGATCTTGGGGTCTGGGCCCTGGGCATTTGCCCTGGGTCTGGGCCATAGGGTCTGGGCCCTGAGTCTGGGCCCTAGGGTCTGGGCCCTAGGGTCTGGGCCCTGGGTCTGGGCCCTAGGGTCTGGGCCCTGGGTTTGGGCCTAGGGGTCTGGGCCTTGGGGTCTGGGCCCTGGGCCTTGGGGTCTGGGCCCTGGGTCTGGGTCCTGGGCCCTGGGTTTGGGCCCTGGGTCTTAGGGTCTGGGCACTGGCTCACCACTCGCTGTCTTCTATCTTCTTTTCTTCTGCTGTTCAGCTCTTCTTTTCTTCACCTTTTCTTTAATCTTCTTCTCTTCTCTTCTTCTTCCCGGCCCCTCCAGCTCCGGCGTGCAGCTTCACTGAGTGGAGGGGCGGAGCCAAAGCAACGTGCTTGGGAGGCCCCTCACACGCTGCTTGGCCCCGCCCAGCCAGGAAGTGAAGCTGCCAGGAGCCGGAGGAGACACAGTGTCTCAGTCTCCTCCGGCTCCTGCAGCAGCAGCAGGGACACAGCTCCGGATTCGGACTCATCGAGTCCGATACCGGAGCTGTTAAAGGGCGACGCCGCTGCCGTCGGGGGCCCGGGATCCCCCCCGGGGCCCAGTGGCCCGGGCCCCCACCGGGCCCGGGCCCCTTACGGCAGTATTGGGCGTAATGCCCTGATGGCGGCCCTGCCTATACAAGTTCCCACTCAATGTGGCCTGCAGAAAAAGGTAACATCTCTGTTTAATTCAATAGTTTTAGTACTCTTCCCTTGTAACGGAACCGCATAATACTGTACGCTTTTGAACTGTATTCCACTACAAAGTGAAGGAACCACATAGGCAATATGTCAAGCTTTACTGTTAGTGTGTTATTACTTGGTTATTCAATACTGTATGAAGTTATGTAATAATGTTTGTTCCCTTCTACAACATCCTGTTTTGATTGCACCCTCAGGTCAGCTAGAGGGCAGTGGGAAAGGATGATGTAATGTTGAGAATGCTCACCTCAGGTGGGAAAGTGTGGGGAGGAGACCAGGTGGCACCAGGGCTGATCCCTTTTAGTAAAGCTCATTTAGCCACCTGTATGTATCAGACAATTATTTTAATCTGACCCATCTGAACATGTAGATACAACTTTAAAGTCATTCAATTCAGTTGAAAGCCTAAAAGCATATACATTTGTAGATAGAGCAGCTCGCCAGTATTTCATTATGATTTATATTGTGTTATAAGGGGATCAGTCCTGAGTCTTCCCTCACCCTAGGTCGTTCCCGAGTCTTAACCCTATGCAAGGGGTCTAGTCCTGAAAAAACATAAGTGTGGGAACTATTCAAGATTTCTGTTCCCCAATTAAAGATTGATATGGCATACTTAAGCTACCACACTGAAACTGGATATTAATGGATAAATACAATGAAAAGTTGGGATTTAAGACCTTCACTGCTGAGCCATTTTACATCCCCTGTGAGCTAAGTTTTCAGCTTTGCTCTCATGTTTAAACGCGATTTGAAGTCATGTTTTATTATATGACCCAGATAAATTATATATTGTTCCTTCCGGCAGACTCAGCAGATTCTTAATATATCATTATTATATGTATACGTCATTTCCAACCAGAATGATATAACAAAAGATTTAAAAAAAATTGAATTTCCATTAAAATTTTAATCAGTTAAATAAAATAAAACATTTTCCACATTTTATCACCCAAGTTTTTGTGATTATATATTCTATAGGGTATGATTGTTAAAAAAAAAATATAAATGGGAAAACTGTATTTAGGTGGCTTTAGCCAAAAATGAAAAATCAACATGTTTTTGGTTAGTGCAGCATCATTCTCCACATTATAATTGAAAAGAGAACAATAGTGCTGCATTACTAAATTAATTAGTTTTTTTAAAAATAGTTTTATTAAATTTTTTATATACCGTATTTTTCGCTCCATAAGACGCACCTGACCATAAGACGCACCTAGTTTTTAGAGGAGGAAAACAGGAAAATAAATATTCTGAAATCAAATAGTGTAATAATGGATATACTGCCCCAGCTCATGGATACTGTCCCCCAGCTCATGGATACTGTCCCCCAGCTCATGGATATGCCCCAGCACATGGATACTGTCCCCCAGCTCATGGATATGCCCCAGCACATGGATACTGCCCCCAGCTCATGGATACTGCCCCCAGCTCATGGATACTGTCCCCCAGCTCATGGATACTGTCCCCCAGCTCATGGATATGCCCCAGCACATGGATACTGTCCCCCAGCTCATGGATATGCCCCCAGCTTATGGATATGCCCCAGCACATGGATATGCCCCAGCACATGGATACTGTCCCCCAGATCATGGATATGCCCCCCAGTTTATGGATATGCCCCCAGCTTATGGATATGCCCCAGCACATGGATATGCCCCAGCACATGGATACTGTCCCCCAGCTCATGGATATGCCCCCCAGTTTATGGATATGCCCCAGCACATGGATACTGTCCCCCAGCTCATGGATATGCCCTCCAGTTTATGGATATGCCCCAGCACATGGATACTGTCCCCCAGCTCATGGATAATGCCCCAGCTCATGGATATTGCCCCAGCACATGGATGTGCCCCAGCTCACTCATGGATGTGCCCCAGCTCACTCATGGATTTGCCCCAGCACATGGATGTGCCCCAGCTCGCTCATGGATGTGCCCCAGCTCGCTCATGGATGTGCCCCAGCTCACTCATGGACATGCCTCCACTCACCTGTCGCCACCGCGTTAGGCTCCCTCTGAGCGTGCGTCCGGCGGCAGGAAGCTTGGGCACTCGACCTGGGGGAGCCACGTGATAGCGATCTCGCGAGATCGCGGTCACGTGGCTCCCCCAGGCGAGTGCCCAAGCTTCCTGCCGCCGGACGCACGCTCAGAGGGAGCCTAACGCGGTGGCGACAGGTGAGCTGAGGCATATCATGGGGCATTCGCTCCATAAGACGCACCCACTTTTCTCCCCACTTTTTGGGGAGTCTTATGGAGCGAAAAATACGGTATATATTTTTTGTTTTATTATTTATTTTTTACCTGGTCATGTTTATATCATTGGAAGGCCATGCTCTGGTCGTTCCAGGGATACCAAACATGACTTTCTAGCTGCCACCAATAGAGCGATAGGGGCGTCTTTTGCATAGGTAATCCCTTGGCAGCTAGGGTTTAATTCCTTAACTGATGTCATCGCGTGTATGTGCGATGGCATCAGTGGGCAGGGGGAGGCCCCAAAGGATTGGCTGACATCCAAGATGGGACCCAGGAGAGAGTGGTGAGTATCTAGCAGAAGAAGGGGCCTCAATGAGGACGTACTCCGCATGGAACGTGCCATCGCGACAACGTGCTGAGAGCGTCCTCCGCAGTCAAGTGGTTAAGGAAACATTATGAAACATGACCATTTCTGTAGACCTGTGCAGCTATAGTTATTGTTCAGCGCTGCGGAATATAGTGGCGCTATATAAATAAAGTATAATAATAATAATAATAATAATAATGATGATAATTGTTGTAATAATAAATATATTTCTGGTTATTTATAAAGGAAACACATAATTGTAACCTAATAAAATGTTTTCAGTGTGTGGGCAAAAAAGGAACAACTTTCCTCTTTAAAAAATAGTGTTCCCAAGAGTTCCTGCTCGACTTGACCCCCCGATCCTATTTACTTTGTATTCTACAAATATCTATCCAATTTCTATGGATGTAATCCATGTGAAACTGTGACGTCTTAGATGCTTGGTACTCCATAAAGGAGTAGGATATGGTGGCCATCTGAATACAGCTGCACAGTTTACAAAAAAAGAAGAAATGCGAGCTGTGTTGAATGCCAAGTGTGACAAATGATCTGCATAGCGATAATACATAATAGCCTTTCTTTATTCCACCAAATTACATACATTTTTATCGACAGCCTTTTACTTTTGGCAGTTCTATTCTCCAGCACAGACTCATCACAAAAACATCCAAGTGTTTTGACTGGCTCTTTTAAGTGAGAAAATTATTTGACTAGAAAAAACTGCATTTTATTAATGTTCGGCTATTGTTGTGATAATGTTGGAAGAGCAAAAACTGAAATTGCAATTGTATCAAAGCAATGTGGAAGAGCAGGATTGATTGTATTTGTATCCAGACGGGAGGGCTTTTTATTTCTCCTTTTCATGCTGGTATCTTTTATTATTCAGAATAATCCTTGCTAACATTATTGCTTTTGTGTTACAACTAGATGACATGGTTTAGCTAAATGTCACCTCATTGGAATTTTGCTTTTCTGGGATTCAAAATAAGCAAGTCATATTCAAATGTATATTGTTGAAGAATGTTGAAGATGCATATAGAGTTGTAGATTTAATTATCTGATTTCCTCTGTGGAGGGTTTGTTCTAGTAACACAAGTAGAATGAACATCTGTAGGTTGGACATGTTAACCTAGCATTGAATACATGTGATATATAGAAACACAAAAACCCAATAATTAACTAAACGTAGGGGTGAGTAATTCTTATTGCATGATGCCTGGTACATGCAGTTCAGGTGCTCGGCAGCTGAATGTACATGGAAGTGTCAGAAATGACTCCAGATGAAGGCGACTCATAGTGATGGGGCCACTCTTGGCTGGTGTCAATATTCCACAGTAAATCCTGGTCCATATAATAGACCTGCGTCATATGTCTCCTCAATAAGGAATGATGGCACAAATAATGAGGAAAGGAATAAATATAATGAAGGGATTTTATTAGAAGAATAAGTTAAACAATATAAATTGGTAAAATTAGCACGACGCGTTTCTTCTAAGGCTGGGGTCAGACGAACACAGTGCGAACGCGCATGCAGCCGCACTTTATCACGGCCGTAGTAGCAGCAAATGACAGCCAATGACGGGCAATACATGAAGTACTGCCGCATGAAAGTTCGGCCGGGCAACGCAAGCGGCAAACAAACACATTTTTCGAGAACGTGAAACCGCTAGTACTAACGTACAGAGTGTGCTGCGTCCGCCAGCGGCGTGTGTGCGTGATTAGGAGACTTCAGACGCTGCTCCTGTGCGGCCAACATAACGTCCAGATGCAAAAAGTGTTTTATTGATGATCCGTACAAAATCACGGACGTAAATGCGCATCGTATGACCGCTATCGCGTATTCTGTGAAAAAATACGTCCATTCGTTCGAACGCACTTTTTCACGGACGACGCAAAAAATGCGTTCGTCTGACCACAGCCTAAAAGATAGACTTTCTCAGTGGCAATTACAGTAAAACATTTATCCAGCTTAGTCCGCCACGATCCCGGCTCTCTATGTCCATCACTTCCTTGTTCGCCATTTCTGCCACGTGCTGGGCAGCAAATTGTCACCCTCTTACCCCTCTGATTAGTGCTGCAGGTTTGCAGAGCAGCAGACTTGCAGAGAAGTTGACAGAAGCGGACACTGGGGCTGGAGGAATGTAGTTTGATATGCTTGGGTTTATGTAGCTGTCTATTGAAATCATTTTGCATATCATGGAAAGAAGATTTGGGCTGTAACTTTAAAGACGAGTAGACGTAAAATTTCCACAACCCTGCAACTTCTTAAAAGGATGACACAAATATGAAACTCCAAGATCTAACTGGAAAATCAATCCGTAATCTATTTCAAGGTTGTTATGTAAGACCGGGTATAGTTACCACATCACTATATCCAGCAGGTTTAAACTGGAACGATAAACATAATGGAGCAGAAAAAAAAAGTGAAGATATTAAGGCCCTAGATCAGGACTGTCATACTCACAGCCCCCAGGTTTGGTGCTTACAATTCTCAGAATTCCTTCAATGCAATAGATGGTGATGAAATAATAGGGGTTGTAGGTCAGAAACATCTGGGGGGCCACAGTTTGACAACCCTGCCCTAGGTGATTATAGCTGCACAGGTCTACAGAAATGGGCAAGCTTCATACTGAAGTCTTTTGCCTTTTATTTAGTCTCTCTCTCTTTTTTGCAGACAACGTGAAAACTGCAAGCAATAAAAGCCATATGACGTTCGAAGTATGCATTTCTCAGCCCTTTACAAGTTTCTCATGCAAAATGAACATGTCTTAACAGAAATATGATAAATCCAGTTACATCATTAGCAGATCACTTTTTCCATGTAAAGTGATATAAAACAACATTATACACAATATAAAACAAATTACCGTGTGCACCTCTTAGACCACATGTAAAGGAGTTATTTTTAGGAGTTATGCAACCCACTGAGCTGTCTCCTCCAGCAATTGCAGCAGATTGTTTTCTGAAACAGGAAGCTAGTGGGCAGTCCTACCTACTACATAACAAAGCTTACTTAAAGGAACCCTTAAATTTAAACATTGCAAGGGAATACACATTTTCAAACCAATTGAACTCAAACAGGCATACATTCACAACAGAAACGCATAAATACACATCTCGATAAAAAAAAAACTGTCCCTTGACAGTTACAGAGATTGTTGGGTATTTGGCTCCTCAGCTTTCAAGAATATTTGATTCTATACATTCTGATTTTTGCTTTATTTATTTTTTAGGAAAAGCTATTCTACACTAATAACATACATTCTTGTTATTATACCTAAATTGCATGTACACATTTACATATTTTCATCTAAGTAATCTCTGTAGGTACGAGTGACAGATGAACAAACAGAGTAACCCCAGTAGAAACTACTGGAGTAGAAGCCAAAACACTAGTGCCATAACCAAACATAACAGTACCCATGTCACCTTGTAAAGAAGAATTATATTATATATACCATATGTTTACTCGAGAGAGTATAAATCCCTTAAAAAAACATTTCCACATCGAAGCAAATCACTGGCTTTCTTTGCCCCACAGAGCTCCTTTGCTGCACTCTTCATGTGTAGCAGGGAATTTTGGGTAAAAAATGCAAATGAAGCCCATGATTTCTTGCATTTTTTTTTTACATCAAAAGCCTGCTGTGTGCACATGTTAACATTAGGGAGGGGTGCCTACGCTACCGAAGGCCTTTGATGCAAAAGGTGAGAGATTGTGGACTTCATTTGCATATCCTACCCAGAATTCCCCTCTACATAAGAAGAGTGTAGCAAAGGAGCTCTGTGAACAAAACAAGTCTCTGATTTGGTTAGACATATGCATTTTTTTCAATGACTTATATTATCAGTCGCATTTGCTTAATACAGGGAGATTTCAATCTCATTTTTTTGCTCAACCCCTTTATTTTAACACATTTATTTATTTGCAAAGGATTTTACCAGGAAGGATACGTTGAGATTTCTCTCGTTTTCAAGTATGTCCTGGGTTCAAGAACATTGAAATTTTACAGTCGTTACAGAAATACAAAGTAATAAATGCAAGATATTAGAATCAAAACACAAATATACAGATTAACACAGAAAATAATTATGTAAGTAACACATGTATATGTATATAACATATATGCTTATGTTAGCCTTATGCTGGCCATCCACTGGCACTGTATTTGTGCGATGGTGTGATCAACCGATATCGTCTCAAGTGATCCGACTGATCACTCAAAATGCAGGTGAATCAGCCCTCTTCCACTGCATCCGACCACCATTGGACGATTTCAGACAATTATTTGCGACTACAACAGATTGGCGATCTTAGCCATTTCAATGGAAGTTATCAGATGATGCCATGACAATTTAGTTAAAGTTTACATGAAAAAGATGAATTGTATTGTTAAACCACCGTGCCGTGACAGGGAAACATGAAAAAGATGAATTGTACAGTTGAACTGCCATGCCTCAACAGGGAAATTGCCCCATAGAGAAGTGATTCAGTTAGACAGCACATAGGATTCAATGTAAAAAATATATTTTTTATTCAACCATTTATTTTTTTAATCTGCAGCAAAAGACCTTACTTATAGATTCTTTTTTTAAAAAAAAATTCAGTATTTTTCAGGCAAAATTGTGGTTCCGTCTTTTTTTAAAAAAGCTTTGCTGTCCCCGATGCTGAAACTTATTTCAACATCAGGGACAGGGGGTTAATCACACACCCCCCCTGCAGCCTGATGAGGTGTTTTTGGGGTTTTTTTTGCTACTTTGGCTGCGCTATTTTTTAATTCCCCCCCCCCCCCAGCAGCGGCGTTTATCTTTTTTTTTCATTTGGCGGTCTGTTCATTGGGTGACCTGTTGGTGTCCACAGACACTTCCAGTGGATGACCCTTAATGGCCGATGGAGTTGTTTGTAGTTGGGTGACAAAGTTGGTCGTCCGACTATGGTGCCGGTGGACAGCCAGCCTTAGTTCCCAGAGTAGTGTGTGTTACTTTCTGTTCCATTTGTCTGCTGTTACCAGTAACACGGTAAAGAGCATGAGTTAGGTCTCACACAGGGAATCAATTCATCAATGCATTTTCTCAAGAGAGATCTAGTACTTCTTCCAGTGTTACATAGTTACATAGTTATATAGGCTGAAAAAAGACATGCGTCCATCGGGTTCAGCCTCTCCCACATAACCTACTGCTGTTGATCCAAAAGAAGGCAAAAAACCCAGTCTGAATGCTTGCCAATATGCAACATACTGGGAAAAAATTCCTTCTTGACCCCAGAATGGCAGTCAGATTTCTCCTTGGATCAAGAAGCTTTTACCCACATATTAAATATTATAACCCTTAATATTCTGTGTCTGCAGGAAGTCATCCAGTCGTTTTTTAAAAGTCTGTACAGACTCTGACCCAACCACCTCAACAGGCAGAGAATTCCACAGCTTGATTGTTCTCACCGTAAAATAACCCTTCCTATGCTTTAAGCTAAATTTTCTTTCTTCCAGTCTAAATGGATGCCCTTGTCCTATGTATAGTCCTGTTAATGAATAGGTTATCAGACAATGGTTGATAATGGCCCCGTATATATTTATATAAGGTTATCAGATCCCCTCTAAGGCACCTTTTCTCTAAACTAAACAGGTTTAAGCTTGTTAGTCTTTCCTCATAACTTAACCCTTCCATCCCCCTTATTAATTTAGTTGCCCGTCTCTGCACTTTTTCTAACGATATAATATCTTTTTTTAAGACAGGTGCCCAAAATTGCACGGATATTCAAGGTGCGGCCTGACCATTGATTTATACAGAGGCAAAATTATGTTTTCATCCCGTGAGTGAACTCCCCTTTTAATGCATGCAGTACTTTGCTGGCCTTGGCGGCTGCTGTTTGACATTGCACATTGTTACTTTGTTTGAAGTCTATGATTATTCCCAAATCCTTCTCCTGCTTGGATTTCCCTAACTCCGTACCATTTAGGGTATAAATTGCTTGTGTGTTCTTCACTCAAAGTGCATAACTTTACATTTATCTAGATTAAATCTCATCTGCCATTTAAGTGCCCAGTCCCCCAATATATCTAAATCCCTCTGCAGCGAAGTAACATCCTGCTCACATTGTATTACTTTTCCTAGCTTTGTGTCATCTGCAAACACTGATACATGACTTTCAATGCCTATCTCAAGGTCATTTATAAATAAATTGAATAGTATTGGTCCTATAACAGACCCCTGAGGGACACCACTTACCACTGGTGTCCATCTTGAAAATGTACCATTTATGACCACTCTCTGTACCCTATCTTTTAGCCAGTTTTCTATCCAAGAACAAGTATTTTCATCTAGACCATTTTTTCTTAATTTAAGTAGTAACCTTTTGTGTGGAACTGTGTCGAAAGCTTTGGCAAAATCTAAGTAAATCACATCCACTGCGACCCCCTGATCTATACTTCTACTTACTTCCTCATAGAACGTAATTAGGTTAGTCTGACATGATCTGTGTTTCATGAAACCATGCTGATTTTTGCCAATTACATTATACCTCCCAATAAATTCCTGAATATTATCCCTTAGTAACCCCTCAAATACTTTCCCAGCCACAGATGTTAAGCTCACAGGTCTATAATTCCCAGGCACAAATTTTAAACCTTTCTTAAATATAGGGACACGTCAGCTTTTCTCCAATCCTCTGGTACTATTCCTGAAAGAAAAGAATCTTGAAAGATTAAGAACAGAGGTTTACATATTTCAACACATAGCTCTCTTAGTACTCGCGGGTGAATTCCATCTGGCCCTGGGGCTTTATTAACATTCACATTGTTTAATTTCTGTAAAACCTTGTCCTGAGTCAACCAGTCACTTTGTATTAGTAAGTTTTTATTAATGAATTTCATGTCTCCTGTTATAGGTTTCTCTTTGATAAATACTGAAGAAAAATAATCATTTAAAATTTCTGCCTTATCCTGATCTTCAGTTAACAATAACCCTGACTCAGATTTTAGTGAACCTACATTTTCACTCTTGGGTTTTTTAGAATTTATGTACCTAAAGAATCTTTTAGGGTTGGTCTTGCTCTCTTTGGCTATTTCTTTTTCATTTTCTAGTTTAGCCCATCTAATCGCATTTTTACATGCTTTATTGGCTGCCCTATATGCTTTATAGGATGCCTCAGATTTATCAAATTTAAAAGCTTTAAATGCCTCTTTTTATTTTTCATTTCCTTAGTTACCTTCCTACTAAGCCACATTGGTTTCAGTCTGTTTCTTTTATATTTATTAACCAGTGGAATATATTGTGACGTGTACTTTTCTAGTGTTAGTTTAAAGATATTCCACTTATCCTCAGTGTTTTTCCCGTGAAAGAGTTTCTGCCAGTCAATGACATTGAGAGCTTCCTTTATTTTAATAAAGTTGGCCTTTTTAAAATTATATATTTAGCATGCCCCTTATGAATGTGTTTTTTTGAGTTTATTTCAAAAGTCACCATGTTATGGTCGCTATTTCCCAACTGTTCTTTTACATTAATATTTGAGAAAAGATCCACATTATTTGTTATAACCAGGTCCAGACAGTTATCCTCTCTAGTTGGTGTTTCTACCAGTTGTGACATGAAGGTATCATTTAAAATGTTCAGAACCGGATTCCCTTTGCTGAATTACTAGTCCCACTATCCCAATTTATGTCCGGGTAATTAAAATCTCCAATAATTAAAGTGCTACCATGATCTGCAGCCTTCCTAATTTGCTCTAACAGTTGTTCTTCCTCATCATTATCTATATTAGGTGGTTTATAGCATATGCCAACCAATAATTGACTTCCCTGTTTATTCCCCAACAAAATATTTACCCATAAGGATTCCACATTTCCCTCATCACTTTCCAGTTGTGTAATATTAGGCTTTAAATCCTGATTTACATATAAACACACTCCACCCCCTTTCTTATGTTTCCTATCCTTTCTAAACAATGTATAACCGTTTAAGTTTACAGCCCAGTCATGCGTTTCGTCCCACCATGTTTCTGTTATTCCTATAATGTCGTATTGCTTAGTGTATGCTATTACCTCTAGTCCCCCATCTTGTTATTGAGGCTCCTTGCATTAGCAAAAGCATACATTTAATGTTGTCTCTACCCACACATGCTGAATGCGACTTTACATTACATGCCTCCACTGTTCTTACATTACCCATCCCCCCGGCTCCACCCCCTTAGTCTGAACTGAAACCCTTCCGCTATCTGCTCTGTCTCCATTTTGTAAGATACTGTATCCCTCCCCCTTCCACTAGTTTAAAGTCTCCTCCAACCTTTTAACCATCCTCTCCCCTAGCACAGCAGACCCTCTTCCATTCAGGTGCAATCTATCACAACTATACAGATTGTACCCCAGTGCAAAATGAGCCCAGTGCTCTAAAAACCCAAAGCCCTCCTTCCTGCACCAAGCTTTAAGCCACGCATTGACCTCCCTAATCTCCCGCTGCCTTTCCACTGTAGCACGTGGCACAGGTAGGATCTCAGAAAATACTACCTTGGAGGACCTCTTCTTCAGTTTACTTCCTAATTCCCTGAAATCATTCTTCAGGTCCTTCCATCTTCCGCTTACTTTGTCATTGGTACCAATATGGACCATGACAGCTGGGTCATCTCCAGCCCCTCCCAATAATCTATCAACTCTGTCAACCACATGCCTAACACGGGCACCCGGCAGACAGCAAACTGTCCGGTTAAGGCGATCAGCGCAACTGATTACCCTGTCTACTCTCTTAATAATAGAGTCCCCTACCACCACAACCTGTCTAGGCTTACTTGCCTCTTTATCCCTCCCTTACTTGGTGGGCTGACCCCCGGCTGTTAGAGGGAGCAGCCTCCAGTACTGCTACACCTGAGCTGCTGCACCCAACATCTTCGCTCAAGCGGGCAAATCTGTTGGTGTGCGCAAGATCAGGACTAGCCAAACCTTTCCTCTTCCCTCCCCCCCCCCCTGCTACCACGTGTCACTGACACCCAGCTACCAACCTGTTCCCCGCCGGTTAAACTCCACTCCTCCCCACACCCCTAGATTCCTCAACTATACTTTGCTCCGTGATATCTTATTAGCAAGTCTGCTAGACTTTCCAGACATGTTGATAAAGAAGATTCATATGAAGGCACAGAAGAGATCTTTACTTCTGACATGGGAAAATTAGGAACCTTTGATGTATAGTTCGCTTGTTCCTCTGTGACGGTTTAAATGCATGGTCAGCATACCAACAATAAATCGTATGTGTCTCATACCAATCGAAGAAGTAATACTTTACCATTGAAAGCCTTTTCTGTATTTTCTACATGAAAATAAATGTAAATCAGATCATTTTTATATTGTTTGGGACCTTAGTGAAAGGCCAATAGGTATAAAAATGTCTTTGGAACTTGAAAACTGACATACGAGCAGTCTGGATATTTTTACTGTGACACTATCAATATGTCTCAAAATTATAATCATACAATATAATCTCACCTAGACATGTGCATGGACAGAATTTTTGCTTTGTTCAGTTTTGGATTTTTTGGAACGTAAATTTTCGGATCGGATCGATTCGTTAACGACATTAGGACGATTCGTTAATTTCGGACGATCCGTATTTAGTTTTCAGATCAATTTGTTTTCCGTTTTATATGATTTTATAATGATTGGAAACAAAAAGTAAGTGTAAAAAAAAAGATGCCCCCATTAACCCTTGGCTGGGACATAAGCTGTGCCCTGTGAGATGCCCAATGCCCATTATCCCTTTGTTTGGGTCATACACTGGGCCCTGTGCGATGCCCAATACCCATTAACCCTTTGCAGTGACATAAGCTGTGCCCTGTGATATGCCCAATGCCCCTTAACCCATTGCTTTGTCTTGCATTGCATTGATTTATTTATTTTTCTTCGTTTCTATTCGTTTTTCGTTGTTACCGCAATTCGGATTTTCGGATCGATTCAAATCTTGGAACGGCCTATTATCGTTTTTGGAAATGCTTCCAAAAAAAAATATGGTGGATTTTCAGATAAATTCAATTTCGGACAAAACAAAATGCACATGTCTAATCTCACCTCCATGTCCTCAGTAGGTGCCTCTATCTTGCTTCTTCCTTGTGTCATGCCAGTGGACATGTCTTCATTTTACTCTTGTTGTGGAATGAGAATACAAAATAAGAATGTATGCAAATCCGGGATCACACAGTCTGGAAAAGGTCAAACATTTGAGAGCTGCTAGAAATCACGATTTATAGGAGAAATGTGGCTGATGTAAATTTTTAAATAGACAAACTCAAAATAGCTTTTATTTACAGTAACTTTTGTTGTGCACTGGATATATTTAAACTATTAATTACCATTAAAACAGAGGCCGAGAAAAGTGAGAGTAAAAACCTCCATTCTGCAAATAAAGATTTGTGAAACCGTTGTACATGTCTGTCATGGAGGTCCCTGTACCCCGACTGGATACCTCTGGCAAAACTGTGCTTCCTTAGCCCAGGCCCCAGAACAGCACCCAGGAACTATAACGACCCGGAACAGCACCCAGGAACTATACCGACCCGGAACAGCACCCAGGAACTATATCGACCCGGAACAGCACCCAGGAACTATACCGACCCGGAACAGCACCCAGGAACTATACCGATCCGGAACAGCAGAGTAAAAGCCAAAAAAAGGAGTTGATTATAGCAGATTATCCCCAGCACTAGACAGAACCAGTGGTGAGGTAAAACGGGAACTGGCTTTAATGGACAGACTCATATTTAACATACAATGGAAACACAAAGCAGTTCACCATCAGGTCCTTCAATGCCCAGGACTAGCTAACATACAATGGGCCTTTGCCAGGCCCGGCCCAAGCCACTGTGCTGCCTGGTGCGATGGATGAAATGCTGCCCCCCCAAAAAAAAGTGACATGCTTGAGCGTATCACAGAGCTCCACAGCAATGTGGAGTAATGTGCGGTGTGTATGAGCATATCACAGAGCTCCACAGCAATAAAACTCACAGGAATGTGCAGTGTGTATAAGTGTATCATCCTGTAACTAGATCGTTTTACTTTCTCGAGCAGGCAGCACAGGCGCGGGAAACACTGCAATAGAAGGACTTACACATTTATATACAACACTGTTTTTATGATAAATATTTCTACTAAGATGACAACAGGACAAATTCCCAGTCTGGTCAGCACACAGCCAAGCCGCATAGGAGCCTTTGTTACCCAGTAAAGGCAACTGTTCACAGTCTGGCTACCTCCCACAACAGGCAAATTGCAAAGAAAAAGCAACAGATGTCTGCCCTATTGGGGTGTAATACAGAGGCTTTATCCAGCCAGTAGGGTTATATGGCATGCATATTTTAAAAAGCACCCAGCCAATCTTTAGAGTGCATAATATGCCCCTGAGAGGTTAAAGTGGCACAGCAGAACCCTCAATATAATGCTGGGGCTTGCAGCATGTACAGCTCACTATATCCCCATAGACCTTGCACAGGCCTTGTCCCTCACAGCAAGGTTTCCTGGCGTGGAGCCCGGGCTGTGCACCAGCGCACGCCAATCATAAGGCAAAAGGAGAGGCACATCCCTTTACTCCATGAGGGAGTGCAACATCCAGCGCCTGTGTGACGGATCAGAGCCCAGCCTTTACGTGGGACACACAAACCAGAGTGCAGGGCCCTCCCAGGCCTATACTGATGCGCAAGTCGCTTACCCAGGCCTTCTGCAGGAGGACCAGGAATGCCATGGCCAGGCGCCTCACTGGGTCCTGCAGGACATGACAGTGTGGCCTCTGGCAGTCCCCGGCTCCCGCCAGAGCGGGCACAGCACGAGCTGGAAGAAACTGTCGGACTGCAACATTCCACCTCCAAGCGGCAGCAACATTCCACCTCCAGCTGAGAACCTTGTTCGAGTCCACATCGCTTCCCGCCAAATCGCGCAGCCAATCCGAATGCTCTCTGCAGAGTGGGGTTAATTACACCTCCTGTGCCTGAGATTCGGATCTGTAAGGGAAGGATGGGGCGGAGTGAGGCCTGGCGAAAGGATAGGCTTTGCAGGGAAGGCGTGGCCTCGCCTAACGCCACCATTTGCTGCTGTGCAAACACACACAGCAATCAGGGGCGGGGCAGACAGGGAGCGGCGCTCTAATCCACCTGTGTGACTTGCTGAGCTCCGGTCCTGGGAAAAAAAAGTGCAGCAGTGGCAAAAAAACGCTGCTCTACCAGAATTTGCCACCTGGAGCCCTTGCTCCACTGTGCTCCATGGTCGAACCAGCCCTGACCTTTGCACATGACCGACTGCACTTGAAACAATTCGTGCTCATGGCACCATTAAAACTTGTGACTTATAGTCATTAAAAATAGACTTTTACTGAACAACGATATCCATCCCCAGAACTCCCTTTCTCAACTGCTTTTCCTTCATAATGTCCATGCAAGGTCAGAGGACTGTTTTGCCTCCCTCCTGGACAGTTGTTGATTTGCCCTCAAATACGCATCACTCTGCAACAAGAACAAATCTATCTGCGGTTGATGACGACAAACTAGACCGACACAGCCATCCGGGGGGTGTTTTATTGCATACCCTGACCTGTGCATGATGCAATCTAGCAGGGCATTGCACTGGCATGTACAGCGTCTGCATTAAGCAAAAAAGTGAGAAACTGTGGACTTCATTTGAGTGTAGCAAACCAGCACTTTGGAAGTTCTCTGATTTACTTGGATATAGAGGTGTTTTGCAATTATTTATATAATTTCTAACATTAATGACTAACAGATAATCTTTTTTCCTATCTTTCGGGCACTATTCCCTAGTGAACACTGATGTGTTACCGCCAGGATAAGTGAGTTTAACGCATGCTCTTCATGACACTAAACCCGCAAGACATCACTTAGCGCATCAGTGATTGCGCTAGCTTGCGCGAGCTTACTGCACTTTGTGCTCCCCATGTTAAGTATAGGATGTACAATCATTAATTAGCGTTTCAAAATGTAAGGTATTACACATTGCTGGCGCTAATTACCTCAGGGACAAACTAGGCAAAATTTTAGCTAAACCTCAAAGCTGGTGCTACATGATTCCGCTTTTGCAAAATCATTTAGTACCCCCTAACTCCCCCCATAAATCCCATACTCACCTCTCACCCTGCGGCCAGAACGGTGGTCCGATCTACTGCTCCCTCTTGCTGTGAGCAGAGTGAGACTATGAACAAATAGTTCCCAATCTCCCACCACGATCACTACGCGGCATTGCACGATCTTGCGAGGGCAAGATCATGCAGAGGTCACAGCACAGAAGTCCAACGCTCCATGGAGTCATACGGACTTCAGAAGGAGATACTCGTGGTGGTGCGGAAGTGCTACCCCGCGCATCTCAGTGGTTAACGCTGTGGTTTGGGGTGAGCTGGTGAGGTGGTGTCTGACCCGGAATATCTCGTTAAAATGGAGATGCTAGGTGCAGATTTTTCTGTTAGCATCCACATTTTAGTGCGCACTAGGGATTAGAGCCCCTTGTCTTTTTATATAATATTGTGGACAAATAAAGTGTTAAACTGCATTCTGTCACTTGTCCACTAGATAGCATGTAAGACATTCATTTAATGTTCCTGGCAACATGAGCTTCATAGGCCTGTTCAGTGAAAGCATTAAAAACCAGCAGGAAATGAGAGTCCCCGCAGTTGCCTCTAACCTATCTTGAATATCTAGCAAGTTGAACATACACTTAGAAGCTCCTGAACAGATGCACCAGCATCGCATGCATAGCCAAAGTACCAATTGTGTCGAGCTCAATCCATCCGCTGGGACAGTGCAGCATTTCAGATATCTGTTTGTTACTGTGCAAACTGAGATCACATCATTCCAGCTGCTCTTTTCTCACCCATTATAGCATAAATACATATTTGAACTCGGGACAAGTATGTGCAAGCTTGTCATTCAATTCCTTTTGCTCCAATGACTTTTCAAAGTAGCAGAAATAGCTGCCGCATAGCAACCAGGCTCGATTCTGATTGCAGAGGTCCATAAAGACGTGATCTTAAAAGCAGACACGGACTTGTCATCAGGCAGGCTGGGCACATGTCTTGTGGGTAAAAATGGGCTGGGGATCAACCCAGAACTCTGATTACAATCAAACGAAAACCCAGACCACTTCAGCGTCAAACCCTCCCAGGCAGCTGGCCTATACGTGCCATGTACATGGGTACTCATCCTTTGGGCTATGTTCCTTCCAGCTTTTAGCCATGCCTCTTCGCAGGAAATGGAGTCGCTATCAAAGAGCAGAAGAAGGCTCATGGTACTTTATATATTTTCATGTAAGGACTGAGACTGAACTCTTGATTAAGGCCTCGTGGCTTTCATGTTCATGGATCCACAGTAGTTCTTGTTTGACACCTAGAATTTTGTCCACCGCCCGAAAGATCTTGCCAGTTTACCAATCAACCAAAAATGTGATGTTGTCAGAGGTCATGACATGTTTCCAAGAAATGTACAGAACATGCAAGATTAACCCCTGCCTTTAATATAATTATTGTGTATACATGATTAGCGGTATCAGACACGGCAGCCCAGGATAGTGTTAACACGATCTGAGGCTGTGCTGTATGATTGCGTCTAAATAAATGAAATTCATCTGTTACAACTTCATTTCGTTTGCTTTTGGGCTCCAGAAGGGGCCACCAAAGTTTTAGCCCTGTGGTCCTAATGCTCAAGGTGCTCAAACTGGTTAAAATTGATTAAAGAATTCCCCAGCCGACAGTAAGACACTGGCTGCCGTTCTAACTGTAGGAACTCTACCTGGACAGTAGATGGTGACATCTGCCTGCCAAATAGTTTATTACCCTTTAACAGGTTGGCTATTTATTTATTTATAAAGTATTTTACCGAGAAGGATACATTAAAATTTCGCTCATTTTCAAGTATGTCCTGGGTCAAAAAATAGTTCCCAGTCTCCCTCGCGATCACTCCGTGGAGCTGTGCGATCTTAAGAGAGCGAGATCATACAGGGCTCGCAGCCTAGAAGCGCAACCCTACATGGAGTCCTATGGACTCCAGGAGGTGATACTCATGGCGGCATGGAAGTATTACCACGAGTATCACAGTGGTTAGCGCTGCATTCCAGGTCAAGGTGCTGAGGTAGTGCCCTGAAATATTGGGGTAGCATGGGGACGCTACTGGGAAATCTGCAGGAGCTGATTATCCAGATTAATGTCCCCATTTTAGCGCAAAGAAGGGAATAGAGCCCCATATGGGGCACCAAGACTTGCCTTGCAGATTGAGTATAATCAGTCTTGGTAGTGAAGGGGTTAATTAAGTTTAACGTGAAATTCACCAAATGTATTTACTTCGCTATATCTAAATGTTTTCTGGGGCAGCAAAATTTACTCCTTTTACAATATTTTTTATTTTTAAACATAGAACGTTCATGACCAGGTTACCACGATAATTTTGTTTCCAATGATATTTTAGGTCAAAATGAGCAGAAAAGATGACGCAGCAAACATTTTATCTACTTCAAGAGAAAAAAGATGTCATCTGTGCTCGTTTCTATCAGGAGGTTTTAGTTTGTTTTAATGGCCATTGAAACGTAAGCTCACTCGCCCCGCCAAGGCACCTCTTTGTAGAGTGAGTACCTAACCAATGTACCAAAAACCGCTCTACTGAGCAGCTCCATGCCCCTCCTGCTGCTTTTCAGCTAAGGAGAGGCAGACAAAATGGTGGGTTTATTTATACACGCACCAAGCACTTCCCTTTTGGGGTTGAAAACAAAAACATGGAAAAAGGAACAGCAGCAGAGATGCCGAACTGGTGTTACAGCATAATATACTGTAGCACTGGTTTTAAATCCCCTGCCGTGTAGTACTTGCTTTTGGCCACCGGAGGGAGACAAGTGCGATGTGAGACACTGAACATTGGGACTACATTTCCCAGCATGCTTTGGGAGCGGACACAGGAAGTGGGTGGGACACAGACGCTGACATCCTGAGCCTCGTGGGGAGAGCTGGCAGAGCGCACCAGGGAGTGAGAGGAGCAAGACGCAGTGCAGCAGAACCTAATAGTGACCAGGCCGGAGTGCAGGTGCGGCCTGACAGAGCTGAAGACCGGGTTATTCCGCCTTATAAGAGGAAGACCCAGTGATTCACCAGAATAACCCACGCTGATACCAAGTGAGCTGGAGGACCCCGAGTTAGGAGCACCGCAGATCGATCGGACAGGGAGTGCCGGCGGTGAGCTGGACATCTTGCGGCAGCTACAGAAAGGCAAGACAGCGGATCCAGTGGCCCAGAAAATCCCAGTCAAAGTCGAGCGGAGAGACGTCCTGTGTCGAGCGGAGCACCAAGTATCTGGCGGATGGGTGAGAGGCCTTCCAGGCCGTTGTGAAAATAGAAAGCACGCTGCTGTTTGTTTAAAAAAAAAACCACAGGGCCCCAACTTGACTAGTCGAAGATACCTCATAAATAATTCACTGGCCAGTTGAATATTGTACCCTGGTACCATCACACACACACACCTACCTTCTTGGGACATAACATGTACGGGACTCACTCCCCAACCACAAAGGGGGTTAAAGATATATTTTTCCCTTTTCCGCTGCGCGTTTCTCAAATTACGAAGCATTGTATTTCTTTTCCGCTGCGCGTTTCCCGCATTGCGAAGTACTGTAAAAATATATATACGTATACCGTGTTATTCATTAAATGCCATTTATTCTAGTAAACTATATAATTTCTAAAATCCACGACGGTGCTGGAGTATATTTATTCCCTAGTGCGGGGAGACTGACCCGAGGTTCAATTTCAGCGGCTCCTCCGGGAGTGAGCGCTACAATACATACAGAAAAAATGGCGTCGCGCCTATACTCACTCCTGGCTGTTGTAGCTGCTCTGGTGAGTATAGGCAAGACGCCATTTTTTCTGTATGTATATTATGCTGTAACACCAGATCGGCATTTCTGCTGCTGTTCCTTTTTCCATGTTTTTGTTTTCAACCCCAAATGGGAAGTGCTTGGTGCGTGTATAAATAAACCCACCATTTTGTCTGCCTCTCCTTAGCTGATAAGCAGCAGGAGGGGCATGGAGCTGCTCAGTAGAGCAGCTTTTGGTACATTGGTTAGGTACTCACTCTACAAAGAGGTGCCTTGGTGGAGCGAGTGAGCTTACGTTTCAATGGCCATTAAAACAAACTAAAACCTCCTGGTAGTGTTTTGTTGTACATGGAAATACATAGAAATGAGCGCAGATGACATCTTTTTTCTCTTGTTATGTTTTATACATGAACTGGGCTGTTACTCCTGGCTGTTGCAGCCGCTCTGAGTATGGGCGCGACGCCATTTTTTCTGTATGTATTTTATCTACTTCAGCTGCTCTGGTCGACACGTTTTGAGGTAACTTCTCAATGTCCAATAATTGCGAAAGCCCTATAGTTTTGAACAAATCAGAATTCATGGCGGATACATTTTAACAAATCTCAGATATCTGATGTAGCTGAAAATAGAAAAAATAAAGCACGTACTGCGGGTTTTAGCATATATTTATCATATCAGTTATTAGCTCAATTTCTTCTTGATGAAAATGATTTAAATCTGAACATATTTTATAAGAATATAAAGTAGCTGAGTGAATACACTTAGGTCTATATACCTTTTTAATATATTATAGCACATGCAGAACACAAATACACCATGGAATAAAAATACAGTGAGTGAACCCTATCAAGGTCTTTGAATGTCACATTCGCACAGAGCACATAACTCACACATCCATCTGTGTAATTGTAGATTGCAGTATAATCCCACTGTTATGACCAAATCATTTACACACATTTTAATTTGCTTGTCTCTAAAATAACTTTATAAATCTCTGCCTGTAACATGTTTTGACTGTAATATATCATTACTTAATGTTTTGTATGTAATGGGCGTTCATTTCATTATTTATGGGGCCGTTTCTAGGTCTAGCCTCTCCTGCTCGCTATATACAATAAAACCCCATTGTCTAAGAATAGGAACAATGTTTGTAGATTGTGTTTCCTTTCTCTTTCAGGGTTACCCAGGGATTATTGGATCGCTTTACAAAGCAATCTGCTTTCTCAGAACACAAACCAGTTTCAAAGCTAGTACATACATACATTCCATTTTCTGGGAATGGATCGTCATCATTTCATGCGACCATTCAGCTCAACATTTTATCTATATAGTTGTGTGTTTGTCTATATTTGTGTTTGTGTCTTACTGTCTGTGCATGTATCAGGGTTATTCAGAGAGAGGTGAAAACCTTGAGAATGACTGGAGAAGTGAAAATTCTAGGTCAAAATAGTCAAACCAGAAAAAATTCTCCCATTTATCTCACTTTCCAAATTGGCTATTTGGTCTAGATTGTTCTCTTTTCCTTCCAATTCTCAAGGTTTTCACCTCTCTCTGAATAGCCCTGTTAGTCTTCTTCTACCACAAAAAACTCCTATATTGTTTTACTATTACTGTGTTTTTTGTTTTTTTTGGGGGGGGTTACCAGATACAGGGTCTGAGAGTACTCCACTCCAGTATTTCTTTTTTTTTTTTTTTTTTTTTTTTTTTTTAAAATTGAAAAGTTTTATTGTTTTATGCAAGAAAAGATACAATATAAATTGCGCAAAAGGAATAGTTAAAACAAAGAGGCTTATCTATCATAGACATTACAATAAACAAGTGTTACAATATTAGCACTCCTATCGGAAGTAAAGATGTATTCAAACATATAAATTGCAGAGGGTCAGTTTTGGTGATCGGCCAACCGAAGAGTGAAGAAAAATCGTATTGCAATCCTCTGGTGTCGTAGGAGTGTATAATAACAAGGAGAGCAGGGGGAGAGAAAAAAAAAAAAAAAAAAAAAAAAAAAGGGGGGAGAGGGGGGAAGAATTAGAGGGTGGAGGATTTGGTAGAAGGGGTTCCAGGAGGGTCGGAGTTAATATAATATAGGAAGGGAGCAATATTGTCATAAGTTTGTGTTTTTAAAGGCACATATAGGGTCCTTTGGCAGGGGCTTACATCTGTCAGGTAGATCATTTGTTTCCTATATATAAGGAAACATTAGAGTCTAATGCTCCGTCATGGTAGGGTCCCCCCGGCCTCCGTTGCCCTCCTCCAGCGCTTGCCTGAACTGTGCTGAGGAGCAGTAAGTGGACCAGTGGTACCACGTCTCTGTATAGAGTTGTGCTGCTTTTGTGGGAGATAGGGCCAGTTCCTCGTTTGACCTCAGAGTTTCCATTCTGTCAATCAGTGTTTTTAGGGGGGAATCGAGGTTGACTCCAATATAAAGGAATCAAGGATCTAGCCACCAGGAGTATACGCATTAGCACTGATTTCTTCATTGATTTTAACGAAAATGGGAGTTGCGATAGTAAGAATATTTGTGGTGTAAAGTCCAGGTCCACATCTGTAGTATTGCGCACGAGATCTTGAATTCTCCTCCAGTATATTTGTATCAGAGCACATTCCCACCAAATGTGCAGATATGTGCCCATTGCTGTCGTGCATCTCCAGCAGGTCGGAGATATTGTGATATTAAATGTGGCCATAAGGGCCGGAGTGCGGTACCAAAAGGTTAGGAGTTTGTAGGATGTTTCCTGCAACTTGGTGACCTGAGTACCTGAGTGAGTAAGGGACAACGTCCCAGACCATACTTCATTTGTTATGGAAGTATTAAGGGTGCGCTCCCAGCGGGACATGTATTCCGGGGTTCAGTGATCAGGTCACGCAAAAGACCATATAGTGTGGACACACCATTTGCTAACGGGGAGTTCCTTCGGCAAAGATTCTCGAAGGGAGAAAGCGATCTAGTTAGAGAATTGTTGTTTGGTAAATTCCGCAAGAATGATTTAATCTGATGAAAATTAAAACGTTCTGCAAATGTAGGGGCGGCCGATCAGGTGCCTCTAAAGTTACAAAGGTTCCATTCCGTATTATGTGGTGGACCCCTATGTTTGGGGAATCCGTGAAGCGAGTCGCTAATGATTGTAATATCTCAACTGGAAAATCTGGATTGTATCGCAAAGGCAGGAGGGGAGAAGGGTATGTAGACAGGGTATATTTTGTTCTAGCCTTGTGCCAGACGGTCAGCGTGCTGCCCACTGGGGAGAGTCCTTTGACATTGTTTTTAATAGCAGACCAGGGAAGCCACGGAAGAGTCCACATGGGGCGGCCGGCTTGTGCCTCCTCCAAGTCGAGCCACTTCTGCTCAGGGGAACCAGTCACCCAGTCAATCACTCTAGCTAGGTGCGTTGCATGGTAATACAGGTTCGTGTCTGGGAGTGCGAGTCCCCCAGTCCGTTTCGATTTGCAAAGTACGCCATGCTTGAGTCTAGGACGAGTGTTCGGCCAAATGAAGGAAGAAAATAGCGTGCGTATCTCTTTATGAAATGATAGGGAATGCAAATAGGGATCGTGTGGAATAAGTATAACAGGCGGGGCAGGAGATTCATTTTAATAACGCTGATGCGTCCCATCCAAGATAAATGTTTCGGAGTCCATCTTGCAATATCCGTTTTGAAGACCTCAAAAAGTGGTGTAAAATTTAAGGTAAATAGCTTTGCGATATCTGGTGAAAGACGGATGCCTAGATATACAAGTGACGAGGAGCACCAGCGAAGTGCATATTGCGCGCTCAGTACGCGTCGCCAATGCTTTTGTGGTGTGATTGCCAGGATTTCTGATTTCGAGACATTTATTTTAAAGCCAGAGAGCAAGCCGTATTCATGCAGCTCTTTAACTATTTCTGGCATAGATCCTACTGGGTCGGGTAAGATGAACATTAAGTCATCCGCATATGCGGAGACCTTATGTTCGGCGTGTGCACCTTGTATCCCCTTAATGCCCACATTTTGTCGTATGGAGGACAGCAGTGGTTCCAGGCTAAGTGCGAATAAAAGTGGTGAGAGTGGGCATCCCTGACGCGTGCCGTTATGTATTTGAAATGCGGCCGTAAGTGCTCCATTTACTCTGACTCTAGCCGTCGGCGTCGAGTACAGCGCTGTTATCCAGCACAAAAAGGCTTCACCAACACCATATCGTTTCAATGTTTGAAACAGATAGGGCCATAATACCCGGTCAAAGGCTTTTCAGCGTCGGTCGAGAGAAGTAATAACGGGCGTGCCATACGTTTCGAGTGGGCAATAGTATTTATGATTCGAATTGTCGCGTCTCTGGCTTCGCGTCCTGGAATGAACCCTACTTGGTCAGGGTTAATTAGCTGAGGCATATATCTTTTCAATCGGTTGGCTAAGACTCGTGCTAAAAGTTTCATATCATTATTAAGGAGGGAAATGGGTCTGTAATTGCCACAGGCTGTGTGATCCTTCTCTGGTTTTGGAATTAGTGATATCGTCGCCATCAACGAGTGAGGGTGAGGCCTCACCCCTTCTCGGAAGGCACTAAAGAGCTGCACAAGTGTGGGCAGGAGGTCTCTAGTGTTTTTCTTATAGTACTCTATGGGCAATCCATCTGGACCTGGGCACTTCCCATTTTTGGATGTTTTCAGTGCTTCCAGTATTTCTTCCGCAGTTATTTCCATGTTCATTGCTTCACGGTCCGTAGAGTCTAGGGGCTTAGAACCGTTCGTGCCAAGAAGGCGTCAATACATTCCAAAGTCCTATCTGCCGGTGTTGGGGTGTCCAACTTATAGAGGCCTGAGAAAAACCGCAGAAATTCCCCCGAGATTGCACTCGGGTCCGTTACAAGAGTACCTTCCGGGGAACGTATTTTTGGTATATAAGATTTGATACGTCTGTCTCGAAGTATCCGAGCTAGCAGTCTCCCTGGCTTGTTTTCTTGTAGTGCAAAGAAGGAGCGAGATTTCATTGCCTGGAACCGAAGGGACGCGCTTGCCAGCTTGTCAAGGGCCCGTCGTGCCTGAACAAGGCGTTGATACACCGTGACGTCATTTGATGTGATATGTTCAAGTTCTAGCACCCGAATCGTTTCTAGAAGCGTGTTGCGTTCTAGAGTGTGCAATTTTTTCCTAGCCGTACCCTTGCTAATAAAGAAGCCACGTATGACCGCCTTATGTGCCTCCCAAAGTGCCGAGATAGGTGTGTCAGAAGTAGAGTTTTCCATAAAGAATTGTTCTAGTGTCGTGTGAAGTTCCTCACTAATGAGAGGGTCATCTAGCATTGAGACATTTAAGCGCCATTGACGTTCGCGGGGGAAAAATAGCGGCGATTGTAGTGCCAATTTAATGGGTGCGTGGTCCGACCATGTTGTGGCCAAAATTTCTACTGAGCTTGAAAGGTTGAGGTTACCATGATGCATAAAGAAGTAGTCTATTCTCGAATATGAGCAATGTACTTGAGAGTAGTATGTGTAATCACGATCCATAGGGTGAAGTGCCCGCCAAACATCCACCAGCCTATTTGTCATGTAGTGCGCGTCGGATCGTGCGCAAGACATGAGAGGGTGTAGTTGAGGTACCCGCCGAGGAGTCGACCAGTGGGTCAAGCGTCACATTAAAGTCTCCAGCGAGGATCGTAATTCCCTGCTGGAAAGTTTCCAGCGTGCGCAGTATTCGTGAGAGACAGGTATGTTGTTTTTTATTAGGCAGGTATATAGATACGAAGGTATAAACTGTGTCAAGAATGGATCCCCTGACCCTGGGCTGACCTGGGCCTACCTGGACCTGTGCGACCTAACCTCGGCGGCCATTTTCTTTGCCTGTGCGCCCCTCGTGCTGATTCCTCAGTGGCCTGAAATGCCTGACCCTTCCGTGGGGTCCACGTGGCTGCGCTCTCGTGCCTGGATGAGGAGCATGGCCCCTTCTGGAGTCGTCTCCCTTTCCCTGCCAGAGGTCTGATGACGCCTTACTCCATTGACAAGGGGAGATCTGGCGGTCCTGCTTGCTGAGTTCCGGGAGGTATGGCGTGCTTCCCTTCGGGGAGCAGGATGGATGAGTGCTGCGGGGGACCATGATGAGTGTGGCCGGGATACGGAGACCCAAATGGAATCGCCCCGTCTGAGGCTACTCCTGCTGCCGTGGAACAGGATGTCTTGGCGCCTCTCCTGCTGTATCCCCCTGGATCAGGGGAGGTAGTGATGTGGCCTGGGACTGTCAGTGGCGCACTGGGACTCTACCGGACCCCCAACGCGGTTACTGGGGCTGCTGGAGTTGCCAGGAGGCAGTTTGTTCGAGGTGCCCCTGCGGTTTTGGAGACATCACTAGTGCCCTTGGGAAGCGGATTGCCCTGTGTCCCCCTATGCGGTTGAGGAAAGAAGTCGGAGGTGGCGACCTATGCTCTGTTGCCTGCACACCTTGGCCTTGCCTGTGACTTCTTGTGGACAGTATGTTATCGGGCCGGGTGTCTTTTGTTCCTGGACACTGGCTGAGCTAGAGGAGACTGCTATCGACCTCCTGGCTGCCGACATCTTTCCTGTGACTCTGCTCTTCTAGTTTCCCTAGAAGCTTTTCTCCTGCTGACACCCCCACTACATACACATCTTGTTGAGGACTTTTGCTGATTTATTCCCCCCCCTCTGGACACTCTTTAGCGGACTCTGCTTCATCTGTCCAAGTTGTGGGTTTGGCGTGACATTCTGGGCATCTAGCCACCTTTTTATTTTGTCCCCTTTTTTTTTTTTTTTTTTTTTCTGTTTCTTTTTTTTTTTTTTTTTAACTTTTCTTTGGGTGCAGGACAATAGGTTGCCCTGGGCGAGCCATTGGAGCGGATACCATGGCTCTGACTGCTTCCTCTGGCCCCAGGACGCCTGGCCCTGTGGCCTCTTCCGTGGCCTCCAGCCTCCTTGTGGGTCGCTGGAGTGAGCCAGGAATGCCACCTTTTCTTGGCTGTCCTCCACCTTTCCCCTTTTACCCACCTTTTTTTTTTTTTTTTTTTTAATGTGGTTGCCCATGTCAGATTGACGAGATCACCTCCCTGGTTACTTAGGTCGAGTGTCCTCCATTTCCCCCCCCCTTATTGTTGACTTTGAGGTCCCTTGCTGTCTATTGCTGTTATGTTTATTTACGTTGATTTTCCTGATGACTAGTCTGTGGCCCTGCGTGGCCTTTCTATTTGCTGTACTGCTGACATTGTTTCAAAATAAAATTTTGAATACAAAAAAAAAAAAAAAAAAAAAAAAAAAAAAAAAAAAAAAAAAAAAAAAAAAAAGAATGGATCCCCTGACAAATATGTATCTACCACCTTCATCTATCATCGTGGTGTCTAACACGAAAGGGATATCTTTAGAGAATAAGATTGCAACTCCCCTAGATTTACTTTGGGAGTAGTTACTGAAAAATCCCACGGGATAGAATGCATCCCGCAAAGTCGGGGCTGACCCCGATCGAAAATGTGTTTCCTGGAGGAAGGCAACGGACGCACGTGAGGCCCGTAAGTCGCGTAATAGACGCGATCGTTTTTCAGGAATGTTGAGGCCGCGAACATTATGGGTTTGTAGATGTAAGTCGCAAGGGGCATATGACGTTTTCATATGTGGCATGGTAGTAGCGGAGCGCAAGAAGTACTTTTAAAAAAAAAAAAAAAAAAAACTGGAATCAATGAGTGAGTGTATCAGTGTCAGTTCCAATGTAGAAAATTGCTGTGGTAGTGGGAGGGAAGAAAGCGTAGGGGATTAGAGGAAGGGCGGATGTAGAAGGAAGGAGGGGGAAGAGAGAGAAGAAAAAAAAAAAAAAAAAAAAAAAAAAGGGGTTGGGAAAAGTAAGGAGGTGTTAAGTGCACCAATCTGGGTGTCGTCCGCCGGCACAATTTCGTGGACCAGGTGGGAGGACTCTCAGTTGGGGTTAGTCGCACTATACCTCGCGTGGTACTAGTAAAAATGAAAGTACTAGTAAAATTAGAGTGGAGCTCTCAGGTAAAGGGCCCGAATTCCGCCGTCACTGACTGAATATACTGTAGGGTAAAAACCGTGGTAGGCAGGTGTAAGCAATAACAGGAGTAAGTGGGGCGTATAGCAGGAACGAGACAGTGCATTCCTTTAGAGGAACCAATATCCCTTAACATTATGCATATGGTGGCAATTAGCTAGGCGTGAGTAGATACTCTGTTGTAGCCGTAAACACACCTAGAAACAGTATGTGATAACTGGACAATGAGAGAAGCAGATGTCTTTTAATACGTTACGTAGCTTACCATCCTAGAGAAGGTAAGGCCCCTTAGAGAAGTAACGCGTGTATAGACCAGCTTTGGTAACAATCATATAACGGTTATAATAACTCTTAAATAACACTTAAAGGCCTATTCAGAAAAAGCGCCAACCGGGCGTAAACATCAACGAGTGAGAAACCATCACCCCCCCCATCGGCCGTCCCTCCCTCCCCCACCCTCCCCCTCTAACCCGCTAAAACCTCCCCTATCACTTATCAATGAGATCATTACTCTAGGTCTCTAGTCTGGAGCCAGCTGCGCAGTCCCCATCATCCTGAAGAAGCGACTGCGTTGACATATAAGGCGCATGGGAATGTCTCAAGCCTCAGTGCGGGACAGTGGTAATTAGGTAACCATAGATCAGGTAGCAAGTTCAGGCATCGTCAGATCATCTGTGATCACTAGTAGCGGACAATTGATGCATGTGATAAGACACTGCCAGCAGAAAGGAGGATATTACTAACTGCCGCGTGGCACCAACAGAGGATAATCAGGAGGCAGAAGGGGGGGCGAAGTCTCCATGTGGGCGAAGTCTATCACCTATACATGAGTGGTCTAGAGGTCCCGTGTGCGACCCTTAGGTGCGAGTCCTAGTAGAGTAAAGACATTCTAATAGCATTATACCAAACCAAAGGCCTTGTAATTTAGAGACAACTCGGTAAAGCGTATGAATAAAAACAAGAGTAAGTTGTACAAGCCATAAAGTTCGGGTGAGTAGGATGCTAACCATACCTTGATAAAAAGTCTTGTAAGCGATTCCCCTCCCCCCATCTCTCTTCCTAATAATATACAAGCATGTAAATAAAAGTGAGAACTAGAGTCGTCCCCAGGTGCGTAACCATTATGCCATCACCTTGCAGATGTGTGGGGTGGGGGGTGGATGATGAGTCACGAGCTGCAAATCAGACCTCAATTTACTGCCGGCCTTTGATCCAAAAATCAAGTTGTTATAGTTATAAAATAGTATAGAGTCTAAATATCTGGCGCCATGTTAAGGGGAGCTCTCATCCTTCCAGTGTGGTAGTCCGTCATTGTTAAACCGTGCGGAGATTCAGTAATATATTCAGCAGCTATCCACATAAAAGGAAAAAATTTTTTTTTCTTTTTGTTTCTTCTTCTTTTCTTTTTTCTTTTTCTTTTCTTTTCCTTTCTTTAAACTAAATACTGATTCCTGGAGTGCTGGTCAGCTTTCTGGCTATGCCAGCTATTCTCATATGGGAGCGGGATCTGGGGTCGCCGAATGTGGTGCTGTACTGCGTCGGCCATCACAAGGTGACCTTTGTGGACGGGGTGAACCCGCCTGGCGAGTCGGTGGTGAGATCATTAAGGGTGAGTGTTCCCAGTCCACGGTCTCAGTCGGTGGGAGATGCAATTCTGACAGGAACAAGTCCACGTCCTTAGGCGTTCGAATTGTATGAAGCCGGTTATTCCGACGTACTTGCAGCGAGAATGGGAACCCCCATCGGTAGGGAATTTCTGCCTCCCTCAGTAGTTGCGTGACCGGTCGTAGAGAGCTACGTGCGAACAGTGTATGCGGGGAGAGGTCTTGGAACAGCTCAAAGTTCTCATTGGCAAATCGCCACTTTCGACGTGCCCGTGCCCTTAACATTATCTCCTCCTTTATGGCGAAGTCCGGGAGATGGCAGATTATATCACGAGGTGGGCCAGAGTCTGCCACAGCTCTGGGACGCAGTGCCCGGTGCGCCCTATCTATCGCGGTGTGATGCAGAGGGGGGCATCCCAAAATCTGAGTAAACGCTCCCAAAAGGAAGTCCTTGAGCTCTGTGACGCCTTCATGAACTCCTCGCACTCTGATATTATGACGCCGTGATCTATTTTCTAAATCGTCTATGCGGCGAGTCATGTCCGAGAGCCTTTGGTCCGCTAGCGTGTTTTGGTCTTGTGGGCAGATCTGGTGTGCCGCGGCCGTTTCCTCTAAGCGTGCCACCCTCTCATCAATGGCCGAGATATCTGCCCTAACTGCAGTTATTTCTTGTCCAAATGTTAATTGGATTTGGTCAAGCATGTCCTTAAGGTCTGTCCTCGTGGGGAGCTCAGCGCGCGTGGGCAGGTCAGCTATAAGCATCTCCAGCCTTTGCATCGCTAACTGACCTCCTTGTGAAGACGGTTCCAGTTGCGCGGGAACGGCCGCCATCTTGGCCGGGGATTGAGCTGCAGGCCGCGATCGTGAGGAGCCAAAATAAGCCGTAATAGGGCTTGCTGGTGTCCCTCCTGGGGTGCTGATGGGTTTCCCGGGTGTCCTGCGTGTAGAGGAGCGTACCATATCCACTAGCTGATGTGTAATGGCGGATGATTCAGCGGCAGTATCGGGAGCTCTCACACTACACGTCCATCTCTGTAGCTGGTCAGGCCACGCCCCCCACTCCAGTATTTCTTCATTCAATCCTATGACTCCCAATGCAAGAGATGGAATGAACAAGTGGTTGTTGCCCCCTATGATGCTACATTCGATGTCAGGACGCCAGGGAGTATCTTGATGATGTTCAACATTAGGGATGAGCTGTTCGGGTTCGGACGGTTCTGGGTTCGACCCGAACTTAGCCTGTTCGAGTAGATCGCGAACACCGAACATTTCCGGGTGTTCGCCGCATGTTCGACCACAATGGACCATAATGCATTTTCCTACTGTCCTGAAGCTCCTAATTGGCTACAGCTTTGCACCTGACCACAGATCTGGTGCAAGACTGGTTCAACACTATGCCAATCACCGCTCAGAGTCCTGATTGGTCAAATTTTGGCCAATCATGGGCTCACAGAGCTAAGTCCCGCAGCACACTATATAATGTTTCCACGCGCCGATTCTGCACGCATTTCAGAGGAGATTTCAAAGGAGATAGTTGTGTCTTGTTACTGCCGGTCTGCCACGCTACTGGGGGGGAGTCTGTGGGGGTCTCATTTCCACCAAATATCAGGGAATTTAGGTGATGTGTGTCTTGTCACTGTGCCAGCAAGTTTTTTGGGGGTTTACAACTTTCTTTAAAACATTTGTGAATTGAGGTGATCTTCTGGGTCTTGTCACTGTGCCAGCAAGTCTTTTTGGGTCTCATTTCTACCAAATATCAGGGAATTTATGTGATGTGTGTCTTGTCACTGTGCCAGCAATTCTTTTTGGGGTTTACAACTTTAAAACATTTGTGAATTGAGGTGATCTTCTGGGTCTTGTCACTGTGCCAGCAAATCTTTTTGGGGCTCACTAATTTCTTTAAAACATTTGTGAAGTAAGGTGATCTGTGTCTCGGCACACAACCAGCAAGTTTTTTTGGGGCTCACTAATTTCTTTAAAACATTTGTGAATTAAGGTGATCTGTGTCTTGTCACACAAACAGTACCACGCATTATTTTGGGGCTCACTAATTTCTTTAAAACATTTGTGAATTAAGGTGGTCTGTGTCTCATCACACAAACAGTACCACGCTGTATTTTGGGGCTCACTAATTTCTTTAAAACATTTGGGAATTGAGGTGATCTGTCTCTTGTCACTGGCTGCAAGTATTTTGGGGGTCACAAATCTCTACAAAACATTTGTGAATTGAGGTGATCTGTCTCTTGTCACACAACCAGTACCACGCATTATTTTGGGGCTCACTAATTTCTACAAAACATTTGGGAATTGAGGTGATCTGTCTCTTGTCACTGGCTGCCAGCTATCAGTGTGTCTCACTGAGTTATACCAGAGTTCTTTAAATCTTTATACCAGAGTTGAATCAGAGTTCTGTATATATTAATCTATATATCACTCACCAAGTCTGAAAGAACAAAAAGGACAGGCAGACGCTCCCAGACACAGATAAGAGGGCAAGCAGCCCCTGTGTTGGGAGGCTGTGCCTCTGGTCGTGGTGGACGTGGTGCATCCTCTGCAGGGGCACGCTTGTCCTTTATAACTGGTGCTGGCCGTCTTCTTAACCTGCAGCAACATACAGAGGATTTGGTGGATTGGCTAGCCAGGCCATCCTCATTCTCCGAGTCCTCTGCCAGCCAGGCTTCTAGTGCTTTACAGTCCACCTCAGCTGCCAAAGCATCTAATGCAGCCTCCATGTCCACAGCTACTCCTGCCGTAGCCTCGCTATCACACACGGAGGAGTCAGCTGAATTGTTTGACTACAATGAGAGTGACATGCTGCTTGAGGATGCGCAGCAAGTACAGTGCTCTGATTCAATCTCTGAGGTTGAGCAAGGGAGTATAATCAACCTAGAGGAAGGGGGTGCCAGTGATGACACACAAATAACTGGCACTCATGTTGCCCCAGCAGCTGCAGCATACTGCCAAGTTGGCTCCAGTGATGAGGAGATAGGGGGTGAAGATGACATTAATGATGAGGTCACTGACTCCACCTGGGTGCCAGATCAAACTGAGGAATCAAGTGAGGAGGAGGGGGAGGAGGAGGAGGCACAGCAAACACGAGGCACAACATCCTCTGTGACCAACCGTAGCACTAGCCAGTCCAAGCCCTCATATGTCAGAGCTGCTCCGGCGCAGAGCACTGTTGTCTCAAAGAACACATGCAGGAACTCTGCTGTCTGGGAGTTCGTTAAGAAATGTGCAGCAGACCCCATCGTTGCTATTTGTAATCTATGTCAGATGAGGCTGAAGCGTGGGATAAACACCGGACACTTGGGTACCACGTGCTTGAGGTGACATATGAACAAGTGCCACACATCCCATTGGCGCAAAACTTTGCGTAGGTCCTCCTCCACCTCATCTGTCTCTACCCACACTGTATGTCCTGCCATGTCATTGCCTACAACCTCCACCGACAGGGATGATGCTACAGTAATGGATGTACCAGCAGGTCCTTCCTCACAATGTGACATCATCCCAGTAGCTGAAGATTTACGCAGTCAGATTACGTTGCCGCAGCTGCAGTGAAAGAAAAAATATAGTCCCAACCATCCCCAAGCACAGCGTCTAAATGACAGCTTAGCAAAATTACTCGCATTGCAGCTGCTGCCTTTCCAGCTGGTGAACTCTGTTCCCTTCCGTGAATTTTCTGAATGTACTGTACCACAGTGGCAGGTTCCAAAACGCCATTACTTTTCACACAAGGCCATTCCAGCACTATACCAGCACGTGGAAGACAATGTTATCCAGTCATTGGGAAAGGCAGTCAGCAGCAAGGTGCACATGACTTTAGACATGTGGTCCAGCAAGCATGGACAGGGTCGTTACATTTCCTTCACGGCACACTGGGTAACTCTGATTGCAGCTGGGAGGGATCCAAGACGGGGCTCTGTGCTGGAGCTTGTTCATCCACCACGCCTCCAGAAAGCTGCTTGTATGAGGTCTGTCTGCTCCACCACCACCTTCTCTGTCTCTGGTGAAGTGGCAGTTAAACCGACGCCTGACAGGGTGTACGCAATGGCTCAAGCAAAAAGATGCCATACTGTGCATGAGCTGGTTTGTTTAGGGGACAGGAGCCACACCGGGTCAGAAATTTTGTCAGCTCTGCAGGGGCAGGTGCAGAGATGGCTAACACCACGCCAGCTTGAGCTGGGAATGATCGTCTGCGATAATGGCAGCAACCTTCTCTCCGCCCTACGCAAGGGTAAATTGACGCATGTACCATGCCTAGCAACTGTCCTAAATCTGGTGGTACAGCGTTTCCTAACCAAGTACCCAGGGCTGCCAGAGCTTCTCTTCCAGGCCAGAAAAGTCTGCAGTCACTTCAGACGGTCATTCCCAGCAAGCGTTCGCTTGGCAGAAATTCAAAGAGAATTCCACCTTCCCACAAACCGTCTGATCTGTGACATGCCCACCAGGTGGAACTCGACATTAGCAATGCTGCAGCATCTGCACAAGCAGTAGAGGGCCATCAACGAGTACCTGTGTGAGTATGGCACAAGGACAGGTTCAGGTCCACTTGTTTTTTTCCCCCCGCAGTGGCTGATGATCAAGGATGCATGCACTGTACTGTCACCATTTGAGGAGGCAACGAGGATGGTGAGCAGGGACAGTGCATGCATCAGTGACACAATTCCTTTAGTGTTCCTGCTGGAGCACACTCTGCGGGGAATTATAGATGTGGCTCTAGAGGCAGAGGAAAGGGAGGAAGAGGAGGCCTTCCCTAGCTCTCAAGGCCCCAGTCTTTCTGCAGACAGCATTCCAGCGGGTCCTACTCAGATCAGACAGGAGGAGGATGAGGAGGAGGAGGACTATTTAAGTAATGGGGGCAATGAAGGTGGGGATTCCTCAAGAGAGGGTTTTGTGTGCCCAGAAACAGAAGGGCTTGTGCGTGGCTGGGAGGAGGAAGTGCACGATACGGTCATCCTCATTGACCAGGAAGACTCGGCAGCAAATGCCACCTCCAACCTACGCTGCATGGGCTCCCTAATAATGCAAAGCCTGCTAAAGGACCCCAGGATTCATGCTATCAAGGAGAGGGATCATTACTGGTTGGCAACCCTTCTTGGTCCACGATACAAGGGGAAAGTTGCAGAGCTCATCCTGCCCGCACAGAGGGAGCACAGGATGAAAAAACTTGGACGCTCTAAAGCGACACTTGTGTAACACCTTTCCAGGCATTGGTAGATTACCAAGTGCTGACGCACGTGCTTCTGAGGCTGCGGGTGATCAGAGGAATAGCGGTGAAGGCCAGGGCCGCTTGACTGATGCTTTCTTTAATTTTTTTAGTCCACGACGCCCAAGGACGTCAAATGTAGGCACCCATTGCCGGCGTCTTCACCATATGGTGCAGGACTACCTAGGGGCAAGGGCAGACCTGGATACCTTTCCAGCAGATCAGGGGTCAAGTCGAGGGGGAACGCGTGGGAACGGAGTTCCTGCACTAATTTTGAAAGGGGAACGGAGTTCCCTTTGGTCCCATACTCTATAAAGCTTGTAGTCAGGTGTTCAATCACATATTTCTCTATTAAAGCCTATATTTATTGTGACTTATCATATATTTTTGCTATATTTCACATATTTATTTATAAAGTATTTTACCAGGAAGGATACACTGAGATTTCTTTTGTTTTCAAGTATGTCCTGGGTTCAAGAACATTAAAATGTTAGTCTTTACAGAAATACAAAGTAATAAATGCAAGATATTAAAAACAAAACACAATTCTACAGATTAACAGAAAATAAATATGTAGGAAATCTATTCACTGTGTTGCATGTTTACAGGCGCATTCTGTATATAGTCATTGTGTTACAGGTTTACAGGTGCATTCTGTATATAGTCACTATGTTACATGTTTACAGGCGCATTCTGTATATAGTCACTGTGTTACAGGTTTACAGGTGCATTCTGTATATAGTCGCTGTGTTACATGTTTACAGGTGCATTCCGTATTGAGGTATGTTAATATGGAGCTCTTAAGGGACTTTATCCTGGGGGAAGATTTGATGGCGTCTGGGACGTTATTCCATATTTGTGGTGCTCTGTAGGAAAATGAGGATCGAGCCACTTTCTTTTTGTATTGTGGTATTGCAAGTAAGGTGCTGGTCCTGGATCGGAGGTTATAGGATGAGGGAACTGCTGGGGGAAGCAGCCTATTCAGGTAGGGGTGGTAGCTTCCCAGAAAAGCTCTTAAACACCAGGTTGGAAAGGTGAAGGGTGCGTCTAGATTCCAGCGATGGCCAGTTTAGTTCTTTTAACATGTCACAATGGTGGGTCATGTAGTTACATTGTAGCACAAAGCGGCAGAATGAGTTATACAATGTAGTAAGTTTATGAAGGTGTGTTTGCGGGGCAGCTGCAAACACTACATCTCCCTATTCAATAGCCGGCATAAGCATTTGTTGCACAATCTGCTTTTTTATTGACATATATAAATACATATAACAGATCTGAGTGTGTTTGTGTTACGAGCGAGGTGATAATTGCTTATTGGGAGACAGAAATCCTGGTGAGTTCCCACACTTCTTTTTTTAGGACTTGATCCCTGCAGCAGATGATCCACTGGCTTACTGGGTGTTGAGATTGGACCACTGGCCAGAATTTAGCCAATATGCTATGCAGCTACTAGGTTGCCCTTCATCTAGCGTGCTTTCCGAAAGGACGTTCAGTGCCGCTGGAGGTTTTGTCACAGACAAAAGAGTGCGTCTGTCCACCGACTCTGTAGACCGGCTGACTTTTATAAAAATGAATCAGTCCTGGATCAGCAGCTATCAATCCCCTGATGCTGAAGTAATGGAATAGATAGGGGATGTCCTCTTCTGCATTCACAAAACTTCCAGCACTGAACTCTTCCACAATACAACAAAAGGGTTACGGTGTGAGGCACTTGCTGCCATGAAAGGCACAATATTTGGCTGCACTGACGCCTGTGCCATTTTTATCATTTTAATTTTTTGAACCGCAGGGTCCAACCCTGCACTCTTCCACAATACCACAGAGGGGTTACTGTATGATGGTACTTGCTGGCCTGGCATTAAAGGCACAATATCTGGGTGCACTGACGCCCATTACCAGATCAAAAACTTTTCAATATAGGACCACATGGTCCACCCCTGCACTCTTCCACCATACCACAGAGGGGTTACTGTATGATGATACATGCTGCCCTGGCAGTCTTGCACCAAAGGCAGAATATCTGGGTGCACTGATGCCTTAACCAGATGCATATCTTTTTAATATAGGACCGCAAGGTTCACCCCTGCACTCTTCCACCATAACACAGAGGGGTTACTGTATGATGATACTTGCTGGCCTGGCATTAAAGGCACAATATCTGGGTGCACTGACGCCCATTACCAGATCAAAAACTTTTCAATATAGGACCACATGGTCCACCCCTGCACTCTTCCACAATAACACAGAGGGGTTACTGTATGATGATACTTGCTGGCCTGGCATTAAAGGCACAATATCTGGGTGCACTGACGCCCATTACCAGATCAAAAACTTTTCAATATAGGACTACATGGTCCACCCCTGCACTCTTCCACAATAACACAGAGGGGTTACTGTATGATGATACTTGCTGGCCTGGCATTAAAGGCACAATATCTGGGTGCACTGACGCCCATTAACAGATAAAAAAACACTTCAATATAGGACCACATGGTCCACCCCTGCATTCTTCCACAATAACACAGAGGGGTTACTGTATGATGATACTTGCTGGCCTGGCACTGAAGGCACAATATCTGGGTGCACTGCCACTGACGCCTGTATCAGATTCATATCCTCAGAGGGGTTACGGTGTGACGGCACTGTTGCCGACGCTAAAAGCCCAATTTTAAAGCACCTATTGTTACTTTCATCCAAAGCCTGCATATGTTTCACAATAATTTAGCCAAAAAAATCACTAAACTTTTTCTGCGCGTCCTAAAATGTCTTTTCATACAGGTTGCCGCCCCAAGCAGTTGTTTATGGATAGATTAAAGGAAAAGCATTTACCGTCATATGAAACGTCATTTGTTTTGTTTTTAAGGCTAGGGTCAGACTGAGGCAGTGCGAACGCGCGTTCTGGCGCACTTAATCACGGCCGTGCTAGCAGCAGATGCCGGGCAATGACGGCCAATATACGAAGTACGGTCGCACAAAAGTCCGGCTGCGCAACGCAAGTGGAAAATGAACGCATTTTTTCGAGAACGTTAAACCACTAGTACTGACGTACAGAGTGCGCTGCGTCCGCTAGCGGCGTGTGTGTGTGATTAGGAGACGTCAGACGCTGCTAATGTCCGGCCAACATAACGTCCAGATGCACAAAGTGTTTTATTGAAGATCCGTACAAAATCACGGATGAAACTGCGCATCGTATGACCGCTATTGCGTATTCCGTGAAAAAATACGTCCATTCTTCGAACGCACATTTTCACGGACAACGTGAAAAATGCGTTAGTCTGACCCTAGCCTAAGTGTTTCTATACATCCTAGAAATCCACCACTTCACGGGCAGGTTATGGGGACCTCCTAGGCACGATATTTTAAGGAATTTTTGGTTTTTATTTTTAACCCTTATTTCATGGAAAACTCACTGTCCCTTTAAAAACGTTTTTTTTTTTAACTTTTTGTCCATGTTTCCTGTCCCCCAGGGCACTACCCGGACCCCCATACACCTTTTATGGCAAATATGTAGCATATATGCCCTCTTGGAGGGCACTCTAAAAAAACCGAATTTTCAGCCCCATTGACTTGCATGGGGTTTGGGTTCGGTCCCGAACAAATGGGAAGTTCGGGTTCGAACCGAACTCGGGGAGTGTTCGGCTCATCCCTATTCAACATCTCCTGTCACATGGCACTCCACGGATCCCCATACTCACTCTAAAATTACACCAGGCTTTACAGTACTTAGTGAGTAACCCCTTATGTTTTATTTGTTTTACAGACTTTTCCTACAATTTGATATTAAAGAAACTTAGCAACATAATATATTATGTAACAAACAATTGGAGTTGATTGTTCCCATAGTTACCAGGTTGCTATGAGTCTAAAGTCTTCTTTCCTTCGTTAATGTCACAGAAGGAGAGTCTTGATATTCAACAAGTCACCCCTGGTTTGTTTTCGAGGCTTCCTTGTAAATCTCTGCAGAATTTGTAATCACATACACAGGGTAATTCAGAGAGAGGTGAAAACCAGGAGAATGACTGGAGAAGTGAAAATTCTAGGTCAAAATAGCCAAACCAGAAAAATTCTCCCATTAATCTCACTTTCCAAATTGGCTATTTTGACCTAGAATTTTCACTTCTCCAGTCTTTCTCCTGTTTTTTTTTCACCTCTCTCTGAATAACCTTGACATGGTTATTCAAAGAGAGCCGATCTGGACCCGAAATGGCACCGAACAGGGAATCTCCCCATACGGTGACATTTCGGGGCTATTTAGGAAGCAGGCAGTTTGCCAAATTTTGGCGAATTGCCTGCAAATATGGTGCCCGTTCGACGGCAGTGAAATCCCCATAGAGAAGCAATGGTTAACCTATTCAGAGAACACCGAACAGCAGTGAAATGTCAGTGAAATGCCCTGATGTTCGGTGGTTTCATTCGTCCGGTTTAATCAGGCAAATTCCATAGATTTCAATGTTAAAATTGTTAAAAATATTCCTGTTTCTATTCAATATCTAATAAATCGTTTATTCTTTTAATCTGCAGTAAAAACTTTATTTATTTTTTAAGGCTGGGGCCAGACGAGCGCAGTGTTAGGCTAGGGTCAGACGAGCGTGATTTCTACGGACTGTACGTGCGTGCAGTACGGACATCGTCAGTACGGATGACGCAGTAGTGGTCACACAGTCCGTTTTTTCACTGAAGTTATTTTTTGACGGATGTAGGAGGGAAAAATAAATTACAATGAAAAAACATTCTGTCCGTCAAAAATGCTGGACGTATAAATGCAGTCCGTCTGACCATGCTCCATCACTCACACACAAAGCTATGCGGACGTTGTGGACGTGGCGCACTCCGCACGTCCGTTCTAGCAGTATTACGTTCTTGCCTAACCTGTGTCCGTTTGCAGCGTCCGTCAGCCTCCGCACTTCTGTGCGCACGTACTTCGTGTGTGGGGCTCCATTTAACACAATTGTATGCTATCACGGACGTACTTATGTGCGGGCAACACGGACATTAACACTGCGCTCGTCTGACCCTAGCCTTAACGTCCGTGTTGGCCGCACATAAGTACGTCCGTGATAGCATACAATTGTGTTAAATGGAGCCCCACACACGAAGTACGTCCGCACAGAAGTGCGGGGGCTGACGGACGCTGCAAACGGACGCAGGTAAGGCTAGGGACAGATGAGCGCATTTTCTGCGGCCACCGTCAAAATGTACGTCGATGCGTGCGCACGCATTTTTTCACGGAATACGCTTAAGTGGTCAGACGATGCGCAATTCTGGACGTATTTCATGACGGTGGGGTAAAAAGAAGTCTAGGGAATCCGGCTGTTTGAACGTTATGTAGGCCGCACACTAGCAGCGTCTGACGTCTCCTAATCAGCACACACGCTGCTATGCGGCCGCAGCGCACTCTGTACGTCAGTAGCAGCGGTTTCACGTTCTGATAAAAATGCGTTCATTTGCTGGTTGCGTGGTGTCGGCGCACTTTCGTACGCACGTACTGCGTATATTGGCCGTCATTGGCCGTTATGTGCTGCTACTGCCGCCGTGATTTAGTGCGTCTGCACGCGCGTTCCGACTGCCCCACTCTGACCCTAGCCTTAGGCAAGAACGTAATACTGCTAGAACGGACGTGCGGAGTGCACCACGTCCATAACGTCCGCATAGCTTTGTGTGTGAGTGATGGAGCGTGGTCAGACGGACTGCATTTATACATCCAGCATTTTTGACGGACAGAATGTTTTTTCATTGTAATTTATTTTCCCTGCTACATCAGTCAAAAAATACGTCCGTGAAAAAAACGGACTGTGTGGCCACTACCTTGTCGTCAGTCAGAAAGTACGTCCGTACTGCACGGACGCACAGTCCGTACAAAATGCGCTCATCTGACCCGAGCCTAAGATATTTTAGAAATTTTTCGGGATATTTTCAGCAAAAAAATTCTGGTTTTTTTTAAATAGTGTTTTTTTCTCTTTTCTGTTCAATTGATTCCAATTGTATGCTAATCAGTATGAAAATGAGTCACCAGCCTAACCTAATTTACTCACCAGACCTAACTTAAAACCTTAAGGCTAGGGTCAGACGAGCGTGATTTCTACGGACTGTACGTCCGTGCAGTACGGACATCGTCAGTACGGATGACGCAGTAGTGGTCACACAGTCCGTTTTTTCACTGAAGTTATTTTTTGACGGATGTAGGAGGGAAAAATAAATTACAATGAAAAAACATTCTGTCCGTCAAAAATGCTGGACGTATAAATGCAGTCCGTCTGACCATGCTCCATCACTCACACACAAAGCTATGCGGACGTTGTGGACGTGGCGCACTCCGCACGTCCGTTCTAGCAGTATTACGTTCTTGCCTAACCTGCGTCCGTTTGCAGCGTCCGTCATGCGTCCGCAGTTCAGTGCGGACGTACTTCGTGTGTCAGGCTCCAATGGACTTTCTTTCATGCTATCACGGACGTACTTTTAGGCGCAATCACGGACGTGAACACTACGCTCGTCTGACAGCAGCCTAAGATGAATAGAAAAGATCTGTTTGAAACAAAAATCAAAATCACTCACCAGAAGATCTCCTGTAAGTGCTCACTTTGAAGACTTCACTTATTTACTGTATTTACTATTTTTTTTAATTTATTTATTTATAAAGGATTTTACCAGTAAGAACTCTTGATTTCACGAATTTCAGTGCGTGATTCCTAATTATTACAGGCTAACTATGTACAAAAACACCTTTCCTTTAAAAAAAATTGAGACGCTTTTATTTCTGTTTAATTGTTTAGATTATTGTGAAAAGATTAAAATAATGTATATTTAGTCATTTGTAATTCTTAATGTATTCATTTATTGTCTACAGAAATATTTCTAGGATGAAAATCTCTAAACTCTAGATGGTGTCTTACCTTGCACAGTTTCACACATGGTCTATTTTTAGCATACAGGCAAAAATAACCTTTGTGTCAAATACACAGAATGTGCTAAGATAGATAATAAAGTGATCTCCTGCTCATGGGGATTTGTAGTGATCACAATGGGATTATTAGGGTTGCAGCTTCAAGAAATACCAATAGAATATAAAAATAATATCTGTATGTGACATAATGCCTGTTTATGGAGATCACAGTAACACCCTGTATCTGTACTGTATCGGGATTTTCAGTTATTATAACATCTGAATCTTATCTCTATACATTAATGAGTGACCTCAGTGATCTCCCTGGATTCTGCCCTCTCCCTGGCTGTTCTAATGCTGCAGTAAAGTTTGTAGAACCTATATGGTAATTTCAATTTGGTGGCTGCGCTGCGTAACTTCTTTACGGTTGCACATGGTAACCGGAGTGAGATCTTGCAGAGAATTTCATTTCTCCACAAGAGACACACTAACCTTGCATTATAGAGATATCAAAAGGAGTATTATTTGCAATTTTTTTGCTTTTCAATGTATTGCAATGCAACATCGAGTTTACATTTAAAGCTGAGCTCCAAACCATTAATACCTTCACAGATCTCAGTAAAGTGAATCATTACAATCTGATTGTTTATATTACATGTGTATGTGTTTTGATTGAAGGCGTTGACTATTAATAGAAATGGAAAACATTTGATATCAAATTACTTATATAATAGCTAGTTGTTAAGCCTGCCCGGAGGGCAGTCTATTGTTGCTTGTTACCAGCTCAGAATTCGTGTCCACATATTTGCTTTTCAATGTCCTATCCAAGAGTATCTCTATATAAATGCGTTTGTAACGCATCCATCGCCGTCCCGTCCGCAACAGGAGGGCCAGGTGAGCAGCTGTGATGGGTGTCCGTGCAGCTGACAGCGCATTACAAACGCATTTATATATTAGAGCAGGCTCCTCTTCCCTCTTAGATTGTAAACTCACGGGAGTAGGCTCCTCTTTTCCCTTTTAGATTGCAAATTCACAGGAACAGGCCCCCTTTGATTGTAAGCTCATGGGAACAGGCCCCTCTTTGATTGTAAGCTCATGGGAACAGGACTCCTTAGATTGTAAGCTCACGGGACAAAAAAAAGCTAATCCGTAGGAGAGGCCGGCTTTTTTATTGTCCCACTTCACGCAAGCCGGCTGTTTCTCACCGTTGCGCATGCGCAATGCGCAAGTACCGGCTTGGTGGAGTAGAGGTAATGTCACTGCTCTGCATGGAGAGAGCCTGTGGAGTCATGGGTTCGATCTCAGCGAGCAGTCTCTCCAGTAAGTGTCCTTGGCAAGACACCTAACGGTACATACTCGCCACCCAGGACATACTTGAAAACAAGAGAAATCTTAATGTATCCTTCCTGGTAAAATCCTTTCTCAAAAAAAAAAAAAAAAAAGTAAGCTTGCGCATGCACATTCTGTCCATCTGCGGCGACGGACACAAACGCTTTTATATATATAGAGAGAGATTTTAACACAATGCAAGTAGATTAACTTCTTTCCAGGTCCAAAATGTCAGAAACCAAAAGTAAACTTTCAGGTCTATTCACTAAAGGTGAAAATGTCACCGTATGGGGAGATTCCCTGTTCGGTGCCATTTCGGGTCCAGATCGGCTCTCTTTGAATAACCATGTCAGGGTTATTCAGAGAGAGGTGAAAAAAAACCAGGAGAACTGGCAGGAGAAGAGAACAATCTAGACCAAATAACCAGTTTGGAAAGTGAGATAAATGGGAGAATTTTTCTGGTTTGGCTATTTTGACCTAGAATTTTCACTTCTCCTGACAATTCCCCAAAGTTTCATATTTACTGAATAGACCTGACAACACTGTAATTCAAGAGATAGTCCATGAGACGACAGACTTGAACCTGGAGATTACAGTGCCTGAATTTCTAAAGTAACGTGCTGCCGTGTTCACTGTATCATTATCCCAATAGTATGAGCTTCGTATAATGCCGAGTTCGGAATGTATCCAGAATGATTACGCAAGCCGTTGCTGTGTGCTAATGATGTTTATTTTTTTCAGCTTCTAAAATTTGCAAGGACCAGGAGGCAGCTGCATATAAAACGCAGAACATGTTCCAATAATGTCTTGAAAAACATTCAGGGTTATTCAAAGAGATCCGAATTGTGGCCGACAGGTAACCGAACAGCGTAAATTGAAATTCAGTGTACGTTACCTTTCCTGGCCATTCAGCTATTCAGAGAGCAGGCGGTTCGCCAAATGTTGCCTGTTCGAGAGCAGTGAAATCCCCATAGAGAAGCAATGCTTCGTCTATTCAGAGAACAAAAACCAGCAGTGAAAAGTTGCCGAATTGCCCTGCTGTTCGGTGGTTTCATTCGACAGGTTTATTCAGGCGAATCCCATAAGCTTCAATGTTAAAAATATTCCCATTTTAATTCCATATCTAATAAACCGTTGATTATAATATTCTGCAGTTTCTTTGCAAACAGCGTTTCACTTTTCAAACATTCAAGTGTACTGTTTGTTTGTTTTTTCACTCCATTCGTCTGTGGTGTTGGCTTTTTCCGGCAGCTGCTCTGCGCTGTGTTTGGCGGCTGCTCGGGTTTCTCTGGCATGTTCGGCGAGGTTAATCCAGATGTTTTTGCGGGTTCCGGTGTGCGTTCGCCGGGTTTTGCATTGAGTGTTCGGCAGGTTTTCGGCGGCTTATCCCTGCACTACGACGGCCCTGTGATGCTTGCCGAATACAACGCAGGGTCGCCGAAATGGGATCGCCAATTCACTCCAAATTGAGGAGAACGAAAAGTCACCGAATCTTGTGTGGTGACTTTTCGATTCTCTTTGAATAACCCTGATACTCTACAGTAATTATATAATATTGTGTTTCATATTTTTCTGTCAGTGTTTTTAACTTTCAAATTCGTGTTACAGAACATCATATGTGATTCTGGGATGATATCAAGATACCTTCATCAGATATACATGTTGGTCCTCTCATCTCAAGGTACTTCATGGAATAAACTATGGTGCTTTGTGTCTTCAATCTAATACCTCTTGTTCTAACTCTGTCCTATGTATTCCCTGTTCCTGTACCTTGCATGCTGGATATAATCCATGATGTCAAAATGATAAAAAAAACCTTAATGGATCATTGTTTTGTTTTTTAAAGTAAACATTTAATATTCCATTCTGATAAAAAGAAGCATTAATCATTGAAACTATTTACTTATAGTACACCTGCAGCAAGTTAAAGGGATGCTCCAAACAAGAACAATGTGATTTTTTTTTTTCTTTTTTCAGAATTGTTTACTAATAATATCATAAAAATTGAAGTCCCGCTTTAGTTTTTTAAAGAAATTACAAAAAATGTTTTAAACCACACATTTCCAACAGAGTGACATTGCACAATTGATCCACTAAGGCTAGGGACAGATGAGCGCATTTTCTGCGGCCACCGTCAAAATGTACGTCGATGCGTGCGCACGCATTTTTTCACGGAATACGCTTAAGTGGTCAGACGACCACAGTCGCACAGTCGCAGGTACTCACCAACGCAATTCTAGGGAAATCCGGCTGTTTGAACGTTATGTAGGCCGCACACTAGCAGCGTCTGACGTCTCCTAATCACGCACACACGCTGCCATGCGGCCGCAGCGCACTCTGTACGTCTGTAGCAGCGGTTTCACGTTCTGAGAAAAATGCGTTCATTTGCCGGTTGCGTGGTGTCGGCGCACTTTTGTACGCACGTACTGCGTATATTGGCCGTCATTGGCCGTTATGTGCTGCTACTGCCGCCGTGATTTAGTGCGCCTGCACGCGCGTTCCGACTGCCCCACTCTGACCCTAGCCTCACTTGATTCCCACCAGCAATCCTGGCCTTCTACAGTCAGTTGCTTTTCATGGAGGAAAAATTTATTAAATACAAAAATAATCCACACACACAAGCACACAGCTGTGTACCACATTTATCTAAAAAAATTCTCAAAAAACCCACATTATCCAAATAATTAAATTAATGAGGTTTAAATAACCTTGTGACACTTACAGAAGAGATGGATTAATTGGAAGAGCCTGCAGGGTCCAATTGGGGACCCTATTTCAGTGGGGTCCTTAACATTAATCCCTTCAATACCACAATCGAGTATATTTTGGTGTTGGTGCCCCGATATTGAACATATTCAATGTGGGTCAATTCTGGAGGCAATGCAAAGAAATTTTTATTTTTTTAAAACAAAATTTGCAAATAAGCTGCAGCGTGTGCCCTCAAAGTTTTATTACCTTGAGCATTATATGTAAGGTGCCAAAACAGATTGAATAGCTTGGATTCCTTTTTTTTCCCTCAAGAAACAAAATAAATCAAGCTGTGGCGATGTAGTAGTGTTGTTTGGCCAGCAGAGGCGCAACCTGCCTGTCAAATAATGCATACATTTGAAAATATGTGTGTGATATCTGAAGCTATATTCAAAGCATGTTTTATTGTATGTATTATGCAAATTTGTTTGGGTCCTGCCAGTGGATTTATGGGAAAACAACCTTTTTGGTGAAGTGGTTAATGAGTAAGCTATTTAGCAGAATCCCGCCCCCCCCCCCAGGATTCAAAGGTGAGATGCAGTTACAAATGTAGCACTTACACTTCTTATACTTTGTATAGGAAACACAAATATTGAGGTGGTTATGTCTCACACTCAGTCTGTGTGTGCCAGGTGCGCATACCTTAGAGGTAAGGGTGAATATAATTTAATAGGCTGAGGATGTTGTGGTTGTGGTGTTATGTTGCAGAACCCTATGAATGTTCTTTCCCTCTGAATCCTTTTGTTTTTCCATTGACCTCAGCGCTGTGATCTTTATCCTCTTTGTTCGCAGTAGTGGGTGGGAATAAGTCATGCTTTTCTCAGTGCTGGGAGGTATTCGAGAAGTATTGAGATCAGCTTACAGGGTAGCATGTCATAAATTATATTTATAACATTTAAAGCATTTTAAATGCGTCCTGCTGTACCATGTGTTATTTAAGGGTGCAAATTATCTTTTAAAAAGCACTTTTAAAAGAAACGTAATCTTGCATCGTTTGTTCTGTATAATTTCACTGAACCGTATAATAAACATCCAGAAATACTGTATTCAATCTGTACACTTCAATACAAACATAAGATGAGGAGGAGTCTGCACTATTAGTTGAGAGATAGAAATTGAAATAAAATATGGTCCGTTTGCTTGAGTTAGCAGGGGATAACCCTATGTATGATAAATCAAAATGAATATAGCAAAATTGATAACGCTGACCCCAGTCACTTCTCTCAAATCTAGGTATGTGGTTAGACCCAAATCTATCCTTTGGCCCCCACATCAAAAATTCTCATCTAAACTTTACCCCAAACTAGGTGCCCTGTACAGAAACAAATCCTGCCTGAGCCCCGCGGTAAGAAAGCAAATTGTACAGCAAATGCTTATGCAGGCTATTGAATACGGAGATATAGTGTATGCAGCTGCCCCGCAAACGCACCTTCATAAACTTACTACATTGTATAACTCATTCTGCTGCTTTGTGCTACAATGTAACTACCTGACCCACCATTGTGACATGTTAAAAGAACTAAACTGGCCATCGCTGGAATCTAGACGTACCCTTCACCTTTCCAACCGGATGTTTAAGAGCTTTTCTGGGAAGCTACAACCCTACCTGAATAGGCTGCTTCCCCCAGCAGTTCCCTCATCCTATAACCTCCGATCCAGGACCAGCACCTTACTTGCAATACCACAATACAAAAAGAAAGTGGCTTGATCCTCATTTTCCTACAGAGCACCACAATTATGGAATAACCTCCCAGGCGCCATCAAATCTTCCCCCAGTCTAAAGTCACTTAAGAGATCTCTATTAACATACCTCAATACGGAATGCACCTGTAAACATGTAACATAGTGACTATTTCCTACATATTTATTTTCTGTAAATCTGTATATTTGTGTTTTGTTTTTAATATCTTGCATTCATAACTTTGATCTTTTACAGTAGGTACAGAAATACAATGTTCTTGAAACTCAGTACATACTTGAAAATGAGAGAAATCTCAAAGTATTCTTCCTAGTATAATACTTTATAAATAAATAATAGTGCAAATTTCCAGAACAATAAAGCTATGGGTGAAACAAACTGGCTGAGCGATATGTAATGTCAAAGGTTATATCTCACTGTAAATCATGGGAATACAAACAGCTACAGATTTTCAACGCGTTTCACCATTATGATAGGGATAGAAACGGTTTCATCAGGAAAGTAATCCTTTCATGTGGTGCAGAATAAAGAGTAATGGTTTCTACTGCATTACATATTACTACACAGCATCAGCAATCTTCCATTCCATTTACATAAGATTAGCATTTGAAACCAGTTAATAATATCATAATACAATGATAAAACTGTAGTAAGGCACGATACTAGGAATGATAAATATTGCAGTTGTTGATGAGAAAATAAAAATGAACACTCTATTATCTTATTTACTTTGTGACAAATGTAAAATGCATTTATTTGAGTGACAAATTGTACTAATTGTATTTCCTATTTAGAACCTTGCCTTGTCTTCTATCTTCATAGTAGGAGAATGAAAAAAAAAAACAACAAAGAACGATAAAATAATTTGACTTAGGCTGGTGTCAGACGAGCGCGTTTACTACGGACTGTGCGCCCGTGCAGTACGGACACACTTTTTGACAGAAGACGCAGTAGTGGCCACACAGTCCATTTTTGTAACGGACGTTGTTTTTTGACAGATGTAGGAGGGAAAATAAATTAAAATGAAAAAACATTTTGTCCGTCAAAACTGCTGGATGTATAAATGCAGTCCATCTGACCATGCTCCATCACTCACACACAAAGCTATTCGGATGTTGTGGACGTGGCGCACTCTGCATGTCCATTCTAGCAGTATTACGTTCTTACCTAATCTGCGTCCGTTTGCCACGTCCGTCATGTGTCCGCACTTCTGTGCAGGCGTACTTCTTGTGTGGGGCTCCACTTAACACAATTGTATGCTATCACGGATGTACTTATGTGCGGCAACACGGGCGTGAACACTGCGCTCGTCTGGCACGGGCCTTAATAGTAAACTTCATTCCACGGTTCTATATAAAACACACTACAAATACCATACTGGGGCCAGATTACAACCAGGATAGTAAGCACAAGGGGTTATTCAGAGAGCACCAAAATGTCTCTGACATTTCGACATTTATTTTTAACATTGAAGGGATCCTATGGGTTTCGCCTGAATAAACCTGCCGAATGAAACCACCGAACAGCAGGGCAATTCGACAACTTTTCACTGCTGTTCAGGGTTCTCTGAATAGATTAACCATTGCTTCTCTATGAGGGAATTCACTTCCTTCGAACAGCACCGTACTGGCTGTCAGTTTGCCAAAATTTGGCAAACTGCCTTGTCTCTGAATAGCCAAATGGCCCCAAAATGGCACCGTACGGGGAAATTCCCTGTTCAGTGACATTTCGGGGCCACATCGGCTCTCCTACAGTGTTCGTGTTTTGAATAACGCCTTTCAAATGCTGGTGATGCTTCAGCACAATGACTTAAAAATTTATGCTAAGGACTAAAAAAAACCATACAGGTTATTCAAAGAGAATCGAAAAGTCACCACACGTTCAGTGACTTTTCGTTCTCTTCAATTCTGTTCGATTTGGCGATTCCATTCCCGGCAACCCTGCGGTGTATTCAGCAAGCACCACAGGTTCCCCGAATTGCAGGGAAAGGTCACCGCAAACCCGCCAAAAACTCACCGCAAAACGAGGGCGAATGCACACCGAAACCCACAAAAACATCTGTATTAACCCGCCAAAAACACTGGAAAAACCCGAGTAGGAGCCGATCACACGCAGCACAGCTGCCGAAAAAAGCTGACACCGCAGTCGAATGGAGTGAATAAATTAAGAAAACCGTTTGCTTGAATGTTTGAAAAGTGAAACGCTGTTTGCAAAGAAACTACAGAGCGAAAATGTCTGAAATTTACATATGAGGTCCAGGGAATGATAATAAAAAGGGCTGTTACAGAAAAAATAAGTAAACTAAAAAAATTTATGTAAAAAATCTGAAATTTTATTTTAAAAAAAGAAATCCCGGAAAATGCTTAAAATATCCTAAAAAATCTATAAATAAAGAGACTTTTTACTGCAGAATATTATAATCAACGGTTTATTAGATATTGAATTAAAACGGGAATATTTTTAACATTGAAGCCTATGGGGTTCTCCTGAATAAATCTGCTGAATTAAACCACCGAATGACAGGGCAATTCGGCAACTTTTCACTGCTGGTTTTTGTTCTCTGAATAGACGAAGCATTGCTTCTCTATGGGGATTTCACTGTCCTCGAACAGGCACTGAACAGACACCATCAGGGTTATCCAAAGAGATTCGAAAAGTCACCGCACGTTCGGTGACTTTTCGTTCTCTTCAATTCGGTTCCTTTTGCCGATTGCATTTCGGTGACCCTGCGGTGTATTCAGCAAAGAGCACAGGGTCCCCGAATTGCAGGGAAAAGCTGCCGAAAACCTGACGAAAACTAACCGAATGCACGCTGAAAACAAGCAAAAACATCTGGATTAACCTTCGAAAAAACCGAACATGAGCCGAACAGGAGCCGAACAGGAGCCGAAAAGGAGCCGAATCACACAGAGCCGAAGCAGTTGTGACGTAGAGGAGGCAGTGAATAAATTAGAAAAACCATTTGTATGAATCTGGGAAAAAGAAACGCTGTTTGCAAAGAAACTACTGAGCGAAAATGTCTGAAATTTTCACAGGAGGTCCAGGGAATGATAATAAAGAGGGCTGTTACAGAAAAAATAAGTAAACTGAAAAAAAAAAAAAAAAAAAATCGGACTTTTTAAAAAAAATAAAAAAAATCTGAAAAATGCTTAAAGTATCCTATAAAATCTATAAATAAAGAGACTTTTTGCTGCAGAATTTTATAATGAACGGTTTATTAGATATTGAATTAAAACGGGAATATTTTTAACATTGAAGTCTATGGGATTCTCCTGAATAAATTTGCCGAATGAAACCACCGAATGGCAGGACATTAGGGAACCTTTCACTGCTGGTTTGTGTTCTCTGAATAGCCGAAGCAGTGCTTCTCTATGGGGATTTCACTGCCCTCGAACAGGGACCGAACAGGCACCGTATGTGCAGGCAATTCGCCAGGATTTGGTGTATTGCCTGCTCTCTGGATAGCCGAATGGCCAGGAAAGGTAACCGAATGCTGATTTTCAGCATTCGGTTACCTTTCTCAAGCAATTCGGATCTCTTTGGATAACCCTGCATATGTGCAGGCAATATGCCAGGATTTGGCGAATTGCCTGCTCTCTGGATAGCCGAATGAACAATTAAGGTAACCGAGCGCTGATTTTCAGCGTTCGGTTCCCTTTCAGGAGCCATTCGGATCTCTTTGAATAACCCTGTAACTCACCTGCTTCCTCACTCCATGGGCAGCTGCACATTGGAAACAAATAGTTCCCAGTGGTCCTGCGAGAATCATTCCATCGTCCTGACTGGAACTAACTCATATGAACTGACGTTTGTCTTCATGGATTCTTATGGATTTACCAAGCTGATAAGAATGGCAGTGTGCAGTGCTGCTGGTGTTATCATCCTGCAGCTGCAAAATATTACGACTCAAGCTGCTCAGAATGCAGCTTGGCTGGAAAATGGACCTTTAAAGGTGAGCTGCAAACAGAAAAAGGTGGATTTACAAGTTTACCATTTACCATCTTGCCTTTAACATTTCAATTGTGTCACTCTGGCCCCTGGTTGGTGTAAGCATCACAAATATATTTTGCTTACGAATCCGTATAGAAAATAAAATTAAAACGAAAGTGAATGTGCATCTGTCATACTAAGTACAAATTTGTCTTATTCAATCTCTAAGAATCTTTCAATGCATTGTGTTAACCAAATTCTAACAGTACCGGCTGGGTGGAGTAGAGGTAACATCACTGCTCTATGACTGTGGAGACACAGGTTTGAATTCCAGCAAGAGCGCCTCTCCAGTAAGTGTCCTTGGGCAAGACACCTAACGGTACATACTCGCCACCCAGGACATACTTGAAAACGAGAGAAATCTCAATGTATCCTTCCTGGTAAAATACTTTCCAAAAAAAAAAAATGTATAGGTTTAACTCTTTTCCGCTGGGCGGGCTGTGCCTGGCGGCAGGGCTTCACCGCTGGCGGGGTGGACTAGTACGCTCCGCTAGCCAGCTGCTGCGGAAGGCCCCTCCTCTGGCCCGCCTATGCAGCTGACGCGTGGCACGCGTTATTGGCTGCAGAGGGACGGCTTGGTTTCCTGCTAGTGAGTGGTGCAGTTGCAGGCCATAGACACCAGCGGGACGTTCTATGCTGTCCTGCGGAGCTCAGCCCTACCTGCCTTGGAGACGGCATAATATGCCCCATGACATAAAAGGGTTTAAAAAAAAACGATTGAATCATAAACTTTCCGAGCTTCCAGTTACAATCATTCCGGCGGCCTGCTGCAGGAAAATCAATACAGACGAGTCTATTCATCTTCCCAAGCAAGAGAACACTCCCCTAAATTTGCCCTTCATGCTCCTATCCCCATTCGATTAGCAGGGGGATGGTAGAACTACAGAAGGTTTAAGCCCTCTCTCACCCCTGTGCTGTAGGTAAGAGAGCAGTTTGTTTCAGACAACTGCCACCTACCAACCTCCCACCCTATCCCCCCATGCACCACCTTCGCATGCGCCACATTCCCTACAACAGTGTTTTCCAAACCTGTCCTCAGGTCCCACTAACAGGCCACTTTTGCAGGATATCTGACGCACAGCACAGGTGATATGATTTGCTGCTGGGTGATTTTAGGATTGAGTCTGCATTTCCTCAAGATAATCCTAAAAGTCTGGCCTGTTAGATACTCCTGAAGACAGGTTTGGGAAACACTACTCTACAATGATGCTGACGAGCTGGGAAAATGAAGTCAGCTGCCAGAGAATAGACTAGATCTCTGCCCTGTCTCTGCCCAGACTAGATAGCCTGTCCTGTCAATGAACTAGGAGGCTACAGAGTAGACGCCCTCTAGACGCCCTCTAGAAAGCCAAGGTGGCAGCCACTGGAACAAAAACAGGTAAATATTAAAGACAACAAAACACAAAATACAACACTCAAAATTATTAATAAAGAGCATTTATTGTATAGAAGAAAGGATTAGCCCCAACATGGCGAAAACTCATACTGCACACAAAAGGTTCACTTTAAGAAATCCATCTAAAATGCTCTGCAATTCTATCTAAATGTTTGTCTATTTCTGCAAATGTACTTATTTGTGGTTTTGACTGTTCTTGGCAGATAATTGCAATTGACAGTGAACAAATATCTTTGCCTATGCCCAGATATATGAATAACACTACTTGCATTAAATGCGAGGTTTGCAATGGTTACATAAGACTCTCTGGGCATTATCATGTGCCTGTAGTTAAAACAGGGATGCTAAGGGGAAAAATTTGAGGTCACAAATTTCCCCTTAGCGCTGTCCCCGTTTCACAAGTAGATTATGAGGCAGGTGCTGAATCCAGCAGCCTGCCCCGTAATGGCCGATAGCCTCCAGAATACTTGCAGCAGCACTAACGCAATGTCACATGCATCCCCTCCTGGAGTCCATAGGACTCCGTGGGGGCTTCTGCTGCCAGGTCACATGACCTGCAGGATCTCTCCTCTCACAAGATCCTGCAGGTGAAGTGAATTGGGGAGGGAGACTAGTGACTGTTTTTCCCCAGTCTCACTCTGCTCCTGGCGGCCAGAAGCGGCAGATCGTGCCGCCATTCTTGCCGCGGGATGAGAGGTAAGGATTAAATTTTTGGGGGGATTTTAAGCTGCTGCTATCTGATTCTGCAGAAGTAGAATCAGTTAGCTACAACATAGAGCTGTGGCTAACTTTTCAGTTATAAAAGTCAAAAAGTTAGTAAAGTTCCTCCTTCACTGCTGCCAATCCACAGAGATCACCACAAGTCTCTTCCAGAAAAAAAACAATATACGTTTTGGATGGTGCATCTATTGTGTCATATTCTTTAACATTGTCGACCACTTCAAATTGTATTCCCCATCTTCTTGTAATCCACCACAGACCTGAAATAATAAGGGGCGGTATATGGTGTAGTATTTTAAAACACAAATGAATTAGTTTAAAATCAAAGAACAAACTCACATTCTGTAGGGCACATACAAAATGTGCATATAAACCTTGGTCTCAAAGACCCAGACCTCCCGATATTGATCCTCCAATTGGTCCACAAACCATCCACCATCCATCCTAGATGAATCTGGGATAACAATCTGCTTGTCCTTCTGACCCAATACAGTCGCTCAACGCGTTTCGTGATAGTCTCACTTCATGAGGAGAATGACTGTTCTATAACATATATACCATAGTCTCCCTGTTGCTTCTGAAGGAATGGATGCATGTAGAAAAGCCAGTAATGGAGATGTGTCTCTCGATTCCTGAAGGGTATTATGATGGAAATTCTTTGAAGAGCTGTACAATTCTTGGGCTTGCTGTGGCCTCCAAATGAAACATCTGGATTTTGAAAAATGGCCTCCTCAATAGGATCACTGATTTCAAAGTCAATATTTATAGGACCTAAACCAGGAGGTAATATGGGACACAATGAGAGTGGAGCTTTATTGGTGCTTATCCAGTACTCAGTTTCACTTATGTTCCAAAGAAAATGTCTGTTATCTCACTGCAGCAGGCAGCCTAGACCATAGATTCTGACGATAATGTGGTTATCGGTTTCGGCCCGAAAGCAAAACACCAGCTGAAAAGTCAGCCGAAAATTGCTGATTCCAGCTGACCCTGAGCGTGCACTCTTTCAATGCTGCTTAGCTGGAGATCATTGTAATTGGAAAAAGGCAGGAGCTGCTACAGATATTTATTTCTGCACACAAAGGGTTAACTGCATGAACCACGTTATCAGTGCAAGCAGTAACCTCTGGCCTCTCAGTGACAAGGAACAAGTGATTTATCACTGACCTTCTGCCAGCGGTGCCTGCACTTTAAAAAAAACAGACTGATGTTTAGGCTCCATCTAAGCCATTATACATATATATCTACTCATTTACCTTGTGTTGGAGGGCAAAAAAATTTGGTTAAAAGCCTCCACACAGATAATAAACTTTATAGTTGCAGAGTTCTCTGAATTGCTGGGATGAGTAAATGTCTTCTGCAACTATAAAATGTGTGTGTGTGTCCAAACATTTTATAGAACCAAAAATTCGTTGCAGCCACAAAGGATCCACAGTTGGCATGGAAGACTTCCAAATCCAGACACAACAATATAGAAAAATATTTACCAACTCATGTGTGTGATGAATAAAAAGGTTTTATTCCATGGTGAGCACAGGAAACGTTGTCTTTTTCCTGTGCTCACTATGGAATAAAACCTTTTTATTCATCACACACAAGAGTTGGTAAATATTTTTCTATATTGTCCAAACATTTTACACATGAATTTATGCACTAGATGCAAAATAACTCCACCAAAATAGGACAAAAATATCTTGAACATTTTAATGTGGATTAATTTAAATTCATGATATTAATTTAATAAAGTCTAGTATTAATACATTTATACAAAACAACTATCTTAAAATAAATTGTAGGGGAAAAAAGTAATTTCCGGTTTCGTTCCAAAATTTTCATTTCGGAGTTATATATATATGTATATATATATATATTACACACACCAGACACATGTATACACAGTATGTGTGTATACTGTATATAGTCATATATAGAAAGTAATTTTCGGTATCGGTTTCGGTTGTCGGCCAAGCTCATCGTGCATTTTCGGTATCGGTCCCAAATTTTCATTTCGGTGAATCCTTAGCCACATATTTGGGCGCGCGTGTTCTTAATTTGGAGACACTAGAAGACTTTTATAAAGGCTACCAGATGTGCTTAGAAAGAATATTGATAATGTAGGAAATTGACTAGGAAAATTAAAATTTGAGTTCAGCTTAACGTAATGGCTTAATTGGATTTAAAAAAAAAATCCAAATTGATAATATTTCCATAACAAGAAAAAAGGTTGCGTTCACCACTGTAGCTCCATGCAAAACAAAACACAATCGGAGGTTTTGGTGTACTTGAATGGCATTAAAGTGTAAGCCCCGAGGAGCTGCTGTCCTTGGTGCTTAATAGGTTTCAGCACCAAGGACAGCACCCGCCAAACGCAGCCAGACTGAAGGAAAGAAAAAAAAATGTTGTGTTTGGCAAAGAAAAAAAAGTCTTGTTGTTTTAAAGTACTTAGGAATCCAAAAATTTCACCAAGAATCTGGAAAAGTGCATAACAAATCCTTAAAAAATAAATAAAGAGACTTTCTGCTGCAAGTAAAAAGAATAAATGGTTGAATAAATATTTAATAAAATCGGGGTATATTTTTTTACATTGAAACCTATCCGATTCGCCTGTTTAAAACTTCATCCGTTTCACATTCCAAAATATCTTATAAAAACAAAAATAACTAATAAAAAACGAAATAACTAAATTGATCCAAAATATGAAATAACTAATAAAAACGAAATACAAAACGATCCGAAATACGAATTACTAATGAAAACTAAATAACGAATCGATCCGAAAAACGAATCACAGTAACATAACGAACGCACCGAAACGAATTGAAAAACGTAACGAATCGATCCAAAACTAAACAAATTTTTTCATTGTTCACATATCTAATATTTATATTCGGTCACTCATTTCATCATTGTATCAACTTTAGTACTTCTTGTTACTGTTTAAACTTCAGGGTCACTGGTGAAATAATAATATAATAATGATATAATAATAACATTTCTGTTTTAGTGCATCAGGTTAATCCTAAACATTTCCTCTTTGATATAACATTGGTAAACTATCAGGTCTATTCAAAGAAAGGTGAACCTCAGGAGAATGACTGGAGAAGTGAAAATTCTAAATCAAAATAGCCAAACCAGAAAAATTCTCCCATTTATCTCACTTTCCAAATCAGCTATTTGGTCTAGAATTTTCGCTTCTCCTGCCAATTCTCCTGGTTTTCACCTCTCTCCGAATAAACCTGTATATAACCCATTATTTTGACATATTCACAGCATCTGTGCAATGTACCAGTGTAAAATACTAGTGTTACAATGTATAATAAAGGGCTGACTTTATTTTTTTTTAAAAAAATCTATAATTAACTGTAATTTTATAGGGAAATTTGTAAATTACTATGCAAATATCTTCAGAAACAGTAATTATTTTTTTATTAATAGCAAGATTGAACAGAAACAAATACATGAAAGCAAGTCATGTACTGGGAAATCAAAGCAGAATAAACAGGTGTTTGTTTTCTGTTTCATTTCTGTTGCCATTTTATTCTGTTTAATATTGAAGTGATGTTTTCAGGCAGAGTGTGATGACATTAAACTGAATAATACGCTAGAAGGGAGATGCTAACAGTGAAGTGTTTGTTTTGTATGATTCTCATTCCCTGCATCTGCTGTATAATATTTTCCCATCTTGTACGTGTTGAGTCAATGAGTTTCATTATCCCTCAATCTGAATCGTTCCGCAAGTAGGGGGAAAAAAATCTGACCTTAGCAATTGGCAATTTTCTCCTATCATCAAAAGGAAAAATTAGTCAAAACCAGCACATATAAACTCCAGTGTGGCATTCAATATAAAAGGGACACACTTGGTTTTTCAATACTTTGGGTATATAAACAAACATTACAAAAACAATGACCTGTATGTATTGTATATAAAGTATGTTATGGATATGTGTCTATAGTAGATATGGGTTATAGTAGATTGTTGTCAGAAAGAATGCGTTTTTCATCTAATTCTTTTAAAATTGCAATTCCTATGCTGTATGTTTATCTTGTTCAAAAAACAAATCAAAGGTTTTAAGCTGAATGTGGTCAATGGTGGATCAAGGATTTATGAGCCAAAGATTTTGGTGTGCTTCCATTGCATCCTTCTCAGCTATATTTTGACTCTGCCCAATTCTTCTAACCTTCAGTTGTTCCACTGCCCCATTCTTTTCACCCGTGATTGTGCCCTTGCTCCATTTTTCTAGGCTGTCATTGTTTCTCTGCTCCATTCTTCTTCTCTCCATTATTATTCTGCCCCACCTTTCCCAGTCTCCTTTTTCGCGTCTCACATTCTTTTCATGGACACCTCCATTGTGCCACTACCCAATTCCTCTTATTCTCATTGTGTTGGTGCAAATAGTGTTGCATATTACCCTTTTCTCTGGGCTTATTTTGGGCTGAAGCTCCTATAGCTCTAATGTTAGTCAGACCCTTAATGTGGTTATGTTGGTTATAACATGTCCTTTGTCAGGTTGGGAGAATGAGCTCTCTGCAAACCGTATAATTTGATTATTAGCTGCTAATATAACCTCTGTGGCTTTACTTTTATTATCACATTAGCAGGCAACAGAATACTGCAGGACAGATAATGACATGATGGGCTTGTAATAACATGGTAATGTCCAGACCTGAACACAAATTGAGACAACGTCACTCAAAAGTCTAAGGGCCCTATTACACTCTTCACGCAAACCTTAACGCTCACCTGCGTGAGCATTAACGACTTTGCTGCGGTGTTTACGCATATTACAATCCAAACGCAAATGGGTTAAAAAACCCGTTTGTGTTTGGTACCTTGCGCTTCTCTGCCAGTCACTGTACTTTGCACTCCCTATACTTAACATGGGGAGCACAAAGTATTAATCAGCGCTGGATTACAAAATCCCAGCGCTGATTAACGCCTGGCTCTGGTCAGCGAAAAGTTAACCAGAGCCAGGACTTAGTGTTAACGGATCCCGCTTCTGCAGAATCCGTTAACACCAGGCTAAAAAAGCATCCTATACTCACCCTCTGTCCCGCGGCTTCGACCGCCTCCTCTGGCCAGCAGGAGCAGGGAAAGACTGGGGGAATAAGTCCCCCCAGTCTCCCCCAGCGTATAACTATGCCGACCGGCCGGATCTCGCGAGGTGAGATCCGGCTGGTCATGTGACCGGCAGGGGGAAACTCAATGGAGTCCTATGGACTCCATCGAGTGGATGCTCGCGGCTGTGCTCAGCGCTGCCACGAGCATCCCGGGGTTTAACGCCCACAAACAATGCAGGCAGCATTATTTTTGCGCCTGCATTATAATCCAGTGTTAAAACGCGGGCGCAAGGGGGAAAACTGCGGGCGCAGTTTTTCCTCCCTTGCGCCCGCGGTTTAACGCGAACATCGTAATAGAGCCCTTAATGTGTCAAGTAATGCAATAAGATCCTCACATTTATCCACCTTTGTTTGTGTCGCTTAATGGTACAAGTGGTGCTAATAACCTATATGATTCACCTTTTGAATGCAAATAGAGTGAACTTATGGCTAGTAGTTAAAGGGGCACTCTACTCATCCTGACCACTTTATCTTTTTAAAGTGCTAGAGAATGTGAGGAGTGTCGCCATCTCCCCACCTGATCTGGTGTAATCACTGGGTGAAGTGGAGGAGTTTCCTCCACCCCATCCAGTGTTACCAGCAGACGGTATATTTTTAATTTCCCAGCTTCTGGTCACCACCAGATCAGGCATTGGTGACATCAGCACACAGAGAGCATGCCGACAGTCTCGGAGAAGCAGCTGAATGATCAGAACTGCACATGCGTGCAGCTCTGCTCCATCGCTCTGCGGCGCGCTACAAACTTATATATGTGAAGTGCACAAGTCTGTAGTGGTGTGCAATTTGCAGTTGCGTAGGAGTGTAAATTGCATTACGTAGCTAAAGGGACTTCCGGTTCGGGGGTCCCTGAGCTGAAGAGGGAACGCTATTTTTAATAGAATATCCCTTTAAGGTTCATATTTTATTAGTTAAGTCCATGGTTATCAAGTTACCATAAACCTAAAAAAAAGCCACTAGTATTGTTGCACCTATTACATTAATATTTTGCCCCTGCTGTGTAGCTTCATTTATAGCTACATTCAAACAATATTTAAAGTACAGTACTAGTAATCGGTGACCCTATTAGAAACTAATATTATTAAAAGTTAGGTTATTTATTATGACGTGAACTTTCTCTTACTATGGGCTATATTAAATTCCCTGCGCAATTGCGCTCGCGCAGCGCAATTTTTTTTGCGCGCCTTGTCCAACGTTATCGCGTGAAAATTAACGTGATATTCGGATCCGAACGCATTTTCTCATCTGTCAAAAAATAACGTTAGTAAAAAAAACACGCAAAGCGAAGTGTAATACGTGCGCAGTAACGTTGCGCATGTAAATCAGTGTGCGGACTGTTTTTTTCGTGGGATTCAGCCAATCAGAATTAAGAACCTTAATTGACATCAATTCACCTTAATTGACTCAAACGTTTTTGCACCTGTCAAAATAAATCTGAGTATACATGCTGCAGCAATAAAACAAATATGCACGAATTCACAATTTCTTTGTTTGGGTATGTGTATAATTTTTTGTGCTGGTATATTTTGTTTCAGCCAGAACGTTCAGATTTGCAGTTAACACCAGGTTTTCAAAGACGTTAAAATTATGCGCGCAAAAGTCGTTTGTAGGGAGTTGCGCATCTATTGAAATACTATTGAAATACCATACGCTTAACGCATTTGCGCTCACAATGTTAAGTATAGGACGCGCACAGTTCATCACGCTCGCACAAGTCCATCCGCGTTAAACGATAACACGCATTGTTTGCGCGAACGTTGAAATACGACGTTCTGCGCAAATGGTCTTGTCCTCGCGCAAATGCGAGGAATGTAATATGGCCCTATATATTTATAAATATATATCATTAGTGATAGTGTCTCCAATACCTATGGTATAATTAGGTTATTAATTCTTATTTTAAGGGGAAATAACCAATCAATGAATATACGTCTTAACAAATTTGTAACGCGTTATCCTGAGTTCTTTTGAGGCTATGTAGATACACTATATTGCCAAAAGTATTCGCTCACCTGCCTTGACTCGCATATGAACTTATGTGACATCCCATTCCTAATCCGTAGGGTTCAATATGACGTCGGTCCACCCTTTGCAGCTATAACAGCTTCAACTCTTCTGGGCAGGCTGTCCACAAGGTTTAGTAGTGTGTTTATGGGAATTTTTGACCATTCTTCCAGAAGCGCATTTGTGAGGTCACACACTGATGTTGGACGAGAAGGCCCGGCTCTCAGTCTCCGCTCTAATTCATCCCAAAGGTGTTCTATCGGGTTCAGGTCAGGACTCTGTGCAGGTCAGTCAAGTTCATCCACACCAGACTCTGTCATCCATGTCTTTATGGACCTTGCTTTGTGCACTGGTGCACAGTCATGTTGGAAGAGGAAGGGGCCAGCTCAAAATTGTTCCCACAAAGTTGGGAGCATGGAATTGTCCAAAATGGCTTGGTATGCTGAAGCATTCAGAGTTCCTTTCACTGGAACTAAGGGGCCAAGCCCAGCTCCTGAAAAATAACCCCTCACCATAATCCCCCCCTCCACCAAACTTTATACTTGGCATAATACAGACAGACAAGTACCGTTCTCCTAGCAACCGCCAAACCCAGACTCGTCCATCAGTTTACCAGATGGAGAAGAGCGATTCGTCACTCCAGAGAATGCGTCTCCACTGCTCTAGAGTCCAGTGGCAGCGTGCTTTACACCACTGCATCCGACGCTTTGCATTGCACTTGGTGATGTATGGCTTGAATGCAGCTGCTCGGCCATGGAAACCCATTCCATGAAGCTCTCTGTGCACTGTTCTTGAGCTAATCTGAAGGCCACATGAAGTTTGGAGGTCTGTAGCGATTGATTCTGCAGAAAGTTGGCAACCTCTTCGCACCATGCGCCTCAGCATTCGCTGACCCCGCTCCATCAGTTTATGTGGCCTACCGCTTTGTGGCTGAGTTGCTGACGTTCCCAAACACTTCCACGTTCTTAAAATACAGCTGACAGTTGACTGTGGAATATTTAGGAGTGAGGAAATTTCACGACTGGATTTGTTGCACAGGTGGCATCCTATCACAGTTCCACGCTGGAATTCACGGAGCTCCTGAGAGCGACTCATTCTTTCACAACTTTTTGTAAAAACAGTCTGCATGCCTAGGTGCTTGATTTTATATACCTGTGGCCATGGAAGTGATTGGAACACCTGATTCTGATTATTTGGATGGGTGAGCGAATACATCTGGCAATATAGTGTATATTTAGACACAATAAAATCATTCAAGATGATACGAGACTACGTAACAGTAAAACAAATCAAATAAGGATTTATTCACGCCATCAAGTCCCATACACTGCTATGTAGTCAACTGATCAAGCAATATACAATTGTAAAAGTATATCATAGGCAGTTTCTAGTAGCAATACTGCAACAAGCAATAATGGACAACAGTTTAAATTTATATACCACACCGCACATATGTACGAATCATTTAATCTTAAACACCGAGCTCTATTCCACCATCATAAGCTCTCCCATTATAAAACGACCCTCAACCTGGCTAAAACACTCAATTAGTGGAGCATCACCTGCAGCACAATTTAGTATTGTGGTGGGGGCCGATTTGCTAAATTAAGCTTTCTTCAGGGAGACACATAACACACTGTTGATAGGTCAACTATCCCTTCCACAGATTAATTACAGAATCAATACTCAGCATACAATGTTATTTACCACAGTTACTCTGTAACACATATGATGGACCAAGCAATATAACCTGTAGATTTAATCACTTGCAATATAGACTCAGCAATTTATTCAGCATGCGTTAACAAAAACTTCCTATTGACTTATATAGTATCACTTACTATATAGTATCACATTCAATCGTATTAGTTGCAAGACATAGAATTTGGTTATGTTAGTTTACTCTAATGGGAGCTGGTGGTAACTTGACATAAGAAAATTATTTCTCAATTCCAGCTTATCTCACTACAGGGACAATTGCTTTCCTTAAATGTCCAAACACAGCAGTCGTGGAATATAAATAAATCCACTAACTTATGGGTAGCAACAGGACTGTCGTTTAATAGTTTCTACCTAGGTAGATACTATTCTAATGTTCGGCTTCAACAGCCCAATAATTTATTTATATTGCTTTAATAGATGATGGACATATAAAGCAGTGACAATGCATTTAGAAAATATATATCAAGTTAAAATGATTCATTTATACAGTCAGGTCCAGAAATATTGGGACATCGACACAATTCTAACATCTTTGGCTCTATACACCACCACAATGGAGTTGGAATGAAACAAACACAATGTGCTTTAACTGCAGACTGTCAGCTTTAATTTGAGGGTATGTACATCCAACTCAGGTGAACGGTGTAGGACTTACAGCAGTTTGCAGATGTGCCTCTCACTTGTTAAGGGATCAAAAGTAATGGGACAATTGGCTTCTCAGCTGTTCCATGGCCAGGTGTGTGATATTCCCTCATTACCCCAATTACAATGTGCATATAAAAAGCCCAGAGTTCATTTCAAGTGTGCTATTTGCATTTGGAATCTGTTGCTGTCAACTCTCAAGATGAGATCCAAAGAGCTGTCACTATCAGTGAAGCAAGCCATCATTAGGCTGAAGAAACAAACCAAACCCATCAGAGAGATAGCAAGAACATTAGGCGTGGCCAAAACAACTGTTTGGAACATTCGCAAAAAGAAGGAACGCACCGGTGAGCTCAGCAACACCAAAAGACCAGGGAGACCACAGAAAACAACTATGGTGGATGAATGAAGAATTCTTTCCCTGGTGATGAAAACACCCTTCACAACAGTTGGCCAGATCAAGAACACTCTCCAGGAGGTAGGTGTATGTGTGTCAAAGTCAACAATCAAGAGAAGACTTCACCAGAGTAAATACAGAGGGTTCCCCACAAGATGTAAACCATTGGTGAGCCTCAAAAACAGGAAGGCCAGATTAGAGTTTGCCAAACAACACCTAACAAAGCCTTCACAGTTCTGGAACAAGATCCTATGGACAGATGAGACCAAGATCAACTTGTACCAGAGTGATGGGAAGAGAAGAGTATGGAGAAGGAAAGGAACTGCTCATGATCCGAAGCATACCACCTCATCAGTGAAGCATGGTGGTGGTAGTGTCATGGCGTGGTCATGTATAGCTGCCAATGGAACTGGTTCTCTTGTATTTATTGATGATGTGACTGCTGACAAAAGCAGCAGGATGAATTCTGAAGTGTTTAAGGCAATATTCTCTGCTCACATTCAGCCAAATGCTGCAGAACTCATTGGACGGCGCTTCACAGTGCAGATGGACAATGACCCAAAGCATACTGCAAAAGCAACCAAAGAGTTTTTGAAGGGACAGAAGTGGAATGTTATGCAATGGCCAAGTCAATCACCTGACCTGAATCCCATTGAGCATGCATTTCACTTGCTGAAGACAAAACTGAAGGGAAAATGCCCCAAGAACAAGCAGGAACTGAAGACAGTTGCAGTAGAGGCCTGGCAGAGCATCACCAGGGATGAAACCCAGCATCTGGTGATGTCTATGCGTTCTAGACTTCAGGCTGTGATTGACTGCAAAGGATTTGCAACCAAGTATTAAGAAGGGAAAGTTTGATTTATGATTATTATTCTGTCCCATTACTTTTGGTCCCTTAACAAGTGGGAGGCACAGCTGCAAACTGCTGTAAGTCCTACACCGTTCACCTGAGTTGGATGTACATACCCTCAAATTAAAGCTGACAGTCTGCAGTTAAAGCACATTGTGGTGTTTCATTCCAACTCCATTGTGGTGGTGTATAGAGCCAAAGATGTTAGAATTGTGTCGATGTCCCAATATTTCTGGACCTGACTGTACTTTACCAATTGGTAGTGAAGGTAGAGACTGGTGTAAAAAGATTTGTGGGCAGGTTGGATGAAATCTTTTGGTGGCCCCCTTCTGGTTTATTGTAGCTCTGGTGGTATTGACCTACTCTTGTCTAAAACTCACCCCCTTTTATGTTCCAAATTTCCTTATCTAAGGACTGGCATACAAGGGTGTAGCTTGACAATATTTATTAACATGTGATTGGTGGGTGGTTTTATTCATTACCCCAATATTTAATTAGGTGTTCCTGGCACCTGTCCAGGAGAGATCAACATCAAAATCCTAACTTTGGAGTTTCTTAGACCTGTCCAGGAGAGGTCAAGAACCAAATCCTAACTTTGGAGTTTCTTAGATCTTAGAGACCAAAATTCTAAAGGAATTCATTAATATATATTTACATTAATATGAGCAAACAATAACCTAACTGATTTTTATCTGTTCGTTTATCTTTACTGGTTTGTGGTCATTTCATTATTTATACAGGTATTCCATGTGGCATCTACCAATATGCTTGATGTATGTGGCTAAAGATATCTAGAGATATGTGTCTGTATGAGATATTCCTGCAGACAAGCATACATGTATTTCATGATACATCCCTTGAGATCCACTCATAATTAACAGAATGTTCAGTTACTCATAATTACAATAGGTTATTTACCATAATACGTATTTCTACTAATGTTTTATCTACTGTTTTCTGAATGGTAGTAGGTGATACCCTATATTTAATTTAATTTTCAATAAGGAGTGAGTTATTCAAAGAGATCCGAATTGTGGCCGAAAGGTAACTGAATGGTTACCTTTCCTGGCCGTTCGGCTATTCAGAGAGCAGGCAGTTCGCCAAATGTTGGCGAATTGCCTGCACATACGGTGCCTGTTCGAGGGCAGTGAAATCCCCATAGTGAAGCAATGCTTTGTCTATTCAGAGAACAAAAACCAGCAGTGAAAAGTTGCCAAATTGCCCTGCTGTTTGGTGGTTTCATTCGACAGGTTTATTCAGGCGAATCCAGAAGGCTTTAATGTTAAAAATATTCCCGTTTTAACGCAATATCTAATAAACCATTGATTATAATAGTACAGGAGGGGTGGGGTCGCGTCTATTCCCCGATGGGGCGGCTGCAACCACCAAATGCATCCAGCTCAACAACATGTGTAAAACATAACAGAGAAAAAAATGTCATCTGCGCTTATTCCCATTATACCGTGTGAAACAAAACACAGAGGTTTGGTTTCTTATTAATGGCCATTATAAGATTAAGCTCGCCCGTCAGCGTCAAGGCACCTCTAATGAGGGCGAGTCCTATCCAAAAATGAAGCCATAGGCTTCTGTATAGCAAATCAAACCTGTTCATGCTGCTTGTCAGACATGAGGTAGACTGGTGGGCCTTTATTTATGCTCCCCCAGAAACAAAATCCACTTTGGGATCAAAAACAAAGACACGGAGCGGGATCTTGCTACTGGGATGACCTGGCTGGAAGTACATTAAAACATACATAGTACAGGAGGGGTGGGGTCGCGCCTATTCCCCGATGGGGCGGCTGCAACCACCAAATGCATCCAGCCCAACAACATGTGTGAAACATGGCCGAAAGGTAACCGAACAGTGAAATTCAGCGTAAGGTTACCTTTCCTGGCCGTTCGGCTATTCAGAGAGCAGACAGTTGGCCAAATGTTGGCGAATTGCCTGCACATACAGTGCCTGTTCGAGGGCAGTGAAATCCCCATAGAGAAGCAATGCTTTGTCTATTCAGAGAACAAACACCAGCAGTGAAAAGTTGCCGAATTGCCCTGCTGTTCGGTGGTTTCATTCGACAGGTTTATTCAGGCGAATCCCGAAGGCTTTAATGTTAAAAATATTCCTGTTTTAACGTAATATCTAATAAACCGTTGATTAAGAGACTTTTTCCTGCAGAATATTATAATCTATAGATTTTTTTAGGATCTTTAAGGCATTTTTCAGGGTTTTTTTGCGATTTTTTTTTTGTTTTGAAATGGTTTTTTTCTTTGTTCTGTAACAGACCTTTTTATTATCATTCATTGGATCTTATATGTAAATTTCAGAGATTTTCATTCTGTAGGTCCTTTTCCAACATTCAAGAGTACTTTTTTATATTTTTTAACTCCATTCGTCTGCGGTGTCGGGTTTTTCCGGCGGCTGCTCTGCGCTGTGATCGCTGGCTGCTCGGGTTTCTCCGGCGTGTTCGGCGGGGTTAATCCAGATGTGTTTTGCGGGTTTCGATGTGCGTTCGCTGGATTTTGCGGTGAGTGTTCAGCGGGTTTGCAGCGACTTTTCCCTGCACTATGACGGCCTTTGGTGCTTGCTGAATACACCGCAGGGTCACCGAAATGGGATCGCCGAATCACACCGAATTGAAGAGAACAAAAAGTCACCGAACTTGTGGTGACTTTTCGATTCTCTTTGAATAACCCTGATAGTGTGGACTCTACCTTTTTAAGAATGATCAGACCATGATTATTCATACTTTAACTCACCACTAGTGATGAGCCGAACACCCCTGTGTTCGATTCGTATTCGAACTCGAACAATTTCAAAAGTTCAAAAGAACTCGAACACGAACCAAACTCAATGCAAGTCAATGTGACTCGAAAGTTCGATTTTTAGAGTGCCCTCCAAGAGGGCATATATGCAAGATATTTGCCATAAAAGGTGTATGGGGGTCCGGTTAGTGCCCTGGGGACAGGAAACAAGTAATCATTTTTGGAATGTGTGAAAATTATCGATATCAGATAATCAATGCATGTGAGTTAGAGAGTTGGTGAGAGTCAGAAATTTAGTGAGAATCTTGATTGCCTCATGTCTTGGGACCTGCCTGCATCGTGGTGTGAGTCTGAGTGTTGGAATCTTGGACTCTCAGAGGGTCATGTGTAATGCATTGCAGTGTGAGTCTGACTGCTGGAATCTCCGACTTCCGAGTGTCATATGTAATGGACGTCTGAATGCATTGCGATGTGAGTCTGTCTGCTGAAATCTCCGACTCGGAGTGTCATGTGTAATGGACGTCTGAATGCATTGCGATGTGAGTCTGTCTGCTGAAATCTCCCACTGACTTACAAAAACCTTTGCCGCTTATTATAGCCAATTTGACGTCACGGTTAATTAATGATAATATGAATCATTATTTTTACTATCCTCTAGAGGGCAGTATTGCACTTCTTAAATTAATTTCACCATTTCTTTTTAATTCTTATCTCGGGTCAAAAAGGTCAGACTGACTTAACAAAGCCCTTCTCTTCTCACTAGACTGTCTCTGTCTCCATCTGTCATACCTAATTTATATTCCTACTCCCTTTTGAAATTACTATAGAGTCCTATCAACTAAATTCTTTTCTGGTTAACTCTATTCTTTAGTAATTTTATTATTTACCAATTATATACTTTCTACAATAGTTTGGAGTATATATTTCATACTGTAATTATAATAAAATATACCTTGATTATAAACATATATTTTGTGAATATAAATCTATATTAGAGAACTTTTAACTCTTTTTCCTATACCCAAAAGACAAAATCTCTTTTGTTTTAAAACTTAAGACAGACCAATAAATTTAATTATGACACGTCTTAGCACTTAAACCTTAGCCTTATCACATACACACATTCTAGATTCCTTCATGTCTGGCACTTCTTAAAAAAATATAAAAGACTTCACCCAGGAATGAACTCTGTAAAAAAAATCTCGTTCATTTCTAAACTTAGAGAAATTAGAAAGAAAAACTGTCTTTCAAAACAAAATGGCTACAAGCGTCCATTTTAAAATTCTCTTTTGTGTGTAATATACCTGACAGTCCATGCACAGGAGGCAGCAATCGGCCGGATCCCGGCCGATTGCTGCGCCCACCTGGTTGGATGTCAGCCCAGCACTCCGGGACCCGGCGGAGCCATTAGATGTCATCGCGGCGGTGCGATGACATCTAATTCAGGCGCCCCTCCCCCACGTGTGCGGAGGAGGCGCCTGAAAGGGAGGGGGGAGGTCCTTCTGATAGCCTTCTGATAGCCTTCTCCCTCCCGATAGCCGGGGGCCACAGAGTTAAGGCAGGCACCGTTTGGAAGGGCACAGCCTGCCCTTCCAAACGGTGGCTGATATTAACCCCTGGGGAGCCGGATCACAATTAGGCGCTGAAAAGCGCCAGCTCGTGATCCTCTCCCGGAGCTGGCCGACATCCAAGCCTCCGGTAACTCCCCCTGAGGACTGGCGTCATCGTGCATAGCATGATGACGCCAGTCATAGAGTTAACCCCTAGCTGCCTGCAGTGGTGGAGAAAGGGGGTTCATTGGAACATCCTATCTCTCGATCCGTGACCGCTAGGGGTTAATGTTTATTATCGTTGGATCGGCCAGAGCATGGCCTTTCCAACGATACCAGACATGACCATATAAAAAGTTTTTTTAAAAAAAATAAAAATTAAAAATAAAATATTTAAAAAAAACAAGTTTTTTTTTTTGTTAATGCAGCAATATTGTTCCCATTTCAATTATAATGTGAACAATGATGCTGCACTAACAATTTTTGTATGCGGTGCATTTGTTAAAAATAGTGAAATTTTCCCCAAAAACAAAAATGTAACGAGTCCCCATTTCTAATTTTTTTAACAAGCGCACCCCATAGAAAATATAACCGCAAATGCTCGCATGTTAAAATGTGAAAAAAAAACACTTTACACATTGTAAATTATTGAAAATTCAAATTTTATTGCATTTTTTGTTATAATATACAGACAGGACATGACGTATACATATAATAATGATATATTATGAATCTGCCGAGTCTGCCGGAAAGAACGATATATAATATGTCTGGGTCATATATCAAAAAATGGATTCAAAACGCAGTTAAACATGATGAGCGAAAGCGGTAAAAATGACCTCAGCACAGAGGTGTGAAAAGCCTCAGCAGCGAAAGGGTTAAATAAAGGTTAAGAATAAAAACGAAAAATTCCTTCAAATATCGTGCCTAGGAGGTCCCCATAACCTGCCCATGAAGTGGCGGATTTGTAGGATGTATAGAAACATTTAAAAATAAAAAAAATGACATTTCAAATGACGGTAATTGGTTTTCCTTTAATCTATTCATAAAAAACTGCTTGGGGCGACAGCCTGTATGAAAAAAGGAGACGTTTTAGGACACGCAGAACAAGTTTAGTGGTTTTTTTGGCTAAATTATGGTGAAACTTATGCAGGCTTTGGATGAAAGTAACAATAGGTGCTTTAAAATTGGGCCTTTAGTGTCGGCAACAGTGCCGTCACACCGTAACCCCTCTGTGGTATTGTGGAAGAGTGCAGGGTTGGACCCTGCGGTCAAATATTAAAATGATATGAATCTGGTACAGGCGTCAATGCACCCAAATATTGTGCCTTTGGTGGCAGCAAGTGCCTTCACACCGTAACCCCTCTGTGGTATTGTGGAAGAGTGTAGCGGTGGACCCTGCGGTCCAATATTAAAATGATATGAATCTGGTATAGGCATCAGTGGCAGTGCACCCAAATATTGTGCCTTTGGTGGCAGCAAGTGCCTTCACACCGTAACCCCTCTGAGGTATTGTGGTAGAGTGCAGTGGAGGAGGTTTTGGTAATGCAGAAGAGATCCCCGATCTATTCAGTTAAATCAGCAGCTATAACAAAACCGGGTCAGCAATGTTTAGGCACTTGTACTGCGCTACTGTATATGGTGAGAATCGGCGCACACCAGTAGCAACAGGAAGCAAACAGAACAGGCAGGGAATACACAGCGAGAATAGTCAAATGGCAGGCAAAGTCGGCAACAGATTTGGGTCCTCAGAACAAGCAGGGTCAGTAACAAGTATACAAACTGATTCGGTAAGCTAGTGATGCGGGAATAAAGGCTGAGACACACTGAGCGTGTAGCGACGCACAGCGTAGCGAAGCGAAGAGAAGCAAACATTTTGCAGGCTTGACTTCACTCCGCTCCACCTCGCAGATACGTACTGCATTACGTTTGCTTCTCACCGCACTGGACAGGAATACACTAACTAAATTAAAATGTACACACAAAACCGTTTTATTTTCACAAAGCACATGTTATATAGGCAAAAAAAAGGTTCTACTGAATAAAATACATCAAAAATTACTGTTAATTTAATAGGAATAGTATAAAAATATAAAAAAGGTAACCCCTGATCATATATATTATAGGAACACGGAGCGCTGTGTATAGAGTAGGGATGCATGGATACCACTCACAGACATATACGTATATATCAACACGCAGGCCTATATATACGTATATCAACACGCAGATATATATATACACCCACCCACAGACCTCAGACCATATATACACATACGCACATGGGGGGTGGCATGTGGACAATCTCAACTAAATGCGCCCACCCCCCCCCCCCATTTTGTTCCATTGTCTGAGAGCCTCATTCTGTTTACCAGGTGTTTGGAATTAACAGACTATCTTCTTGGAAGAAATTCAAAGCATTCGTGTGATCAGTCTTGCTAAAATATCAGAAATATGTAAAGTTTTATATCAAAGGTTCTGACATAATACATATTAGTCTAATACATATTCTAGATGAAGCCAATAGAATCTACAAGAGACTGGAGAACTACATATATAACAATCCGTACATTAAAACATGCCACACGAGAAAAGTTAGGTGAAAATTTTATTTAGATATAGGTCATGCTTTTTAATTATGGTTTTATACGACCGTTGAGGAAAGAATAATAAATATAGTTTAATTTACACATTTCATATAACAAATTAATAAGATGCATAGTTGATAAGCAGAATAATAGTACACATGAGAAAATGCTAATTAATTTTTCCTGGTTCCATGGTGAACAATTTAATCAACATACAATGGTATAAGTATGTGGTTTAATTAAGCATCTCTATTTGTATAAATTAATCATTTAGGATGCTATTCCCTTGTGAACGCTAACTGTAGCATTGGGGTGTGTAAGTGTTAACGTCAAGATAAGTGACTTTAACACATGCCACCCAGATTACTTTCCTAACACTAACAGGTTAAAAAATCGGCGCATCTGTGATTGCGCTAGCTTGCGAGTGCTTACTGTACTTTGCGCACCCTATACTTAACATTGGGAGAACAAACGTAATTAGCGTTAGGACTTTGTAATACCTTTTATTATTATTATTCTTTATTTATAAAGCGCCAGCATATTCCGCAGCGCTGTACAATAAACACAGTATAGACAGGGTTACAATACATTGAACAACATTTGACAAACAGTACAGGAGGAGATGAGGGCCCTATTCCCGTAGGAACTCACAATCTGGGAAGGTTGGGGTTGGAAACCGGAGGAGAGGACTGTAAGGTGAGAGTGATTGATGGTTGCGTCAGTGAGTTGGGTGGTAGGCTTCCCTAAATAGGAATGTTTTAAGGGAGCGTTTGAAGGAAGAGAAGTTAGGGGAAAGTCTGACAGTACGAGGGAGAGTGTTCCAGAGAGGCTGCGCGTGAGAAATACCTTACTTATCCTAACACTAATTATGACACCGATGGGTAAACCAATGTTTTTTTTACCGTCACCCAGAAGCTGGTGCTAACTGATTCCACTTCTTCAGAATCAGTCAGCACCAGCTAAACCCCCTCTCATCCCATGGCGAGAACGGCGGCCCGATCCGCTGGCCACCAGGAGCAGAGTAAGACTGGAGACAAATAATCCCCAGTCTCCCTCTGTGATCAGTCTGAGAAGCTACGCGATCTCACGAGAGAGAGATTGCACAGGTCTCGCTGGCCAGAAGTGCAATCCTCCATGGAGTTCTATGGACTCCAGGTGGTGATATTCACAGTGGCGTGGAAACAATACCGCGAGCATCAGGGAGGGTTGTGCTGCATTTCGGAGCTGGCTGCTGCATTAGCGCTTGCCCCAAAATATGGAGACGTTTGCAGGTGCAGTGTTTACCACAGTCATTAAAGTCTATGGAGTAGTTCAGTTTACAACAGCTCAGGTTAAGGTTAACAGAAGAACATACTTGAAAACAAGAGAAATCTCAATGTATCCTTCCTGGTAAAAATACTTTGCAAATAAATAAATAACTCTTCAGTCAATCCACAGGTCTACTCTTTCTTAAGAAAAAAATGTCACCTGCGCTTACTCCAATTATACCGTGTGAAACTAAACACAATTAGAGGTTTGGTTTCTTATCAATGGCCATTATAAGACTAAAACTCGCCCGCCAGCGTCAAGGCACCTCTATAAGGGCGAGTCCGATCCAAAATGAAACCACAGGCTGCTGTATAGCAAACCATACCTGCTCATGCTGCTTGTCAAACATGCGGTAGACTGGTGGGCCTTTATTTAAGCTCCCCCAGAAACAAAATCAACTTTGGAATCAAAAACAAAGACAGGGAGCGGAATCTTGCTGCAGGGATGACCTGGCTGGAAGTACATTGAAACATACATAGTGCAGGAGGGGTGGGGTTGCGCCAATTCCCTGATGGGGCGGCTGCAACCACCAAATGCATCCAGCCCAACAACAAGGTGCCTTGACGCTGGCGGGCGAGCTTTAGTCTTATAATGTATTATAAAAAATACAAACGTATTCTTAGGGAGCGCAGAAAAAATAGATAGAGGTTCTTGCACAGAACAGGTTGCTGAATATTTTGCTGGGTCCAAAATTTATGTTATAATAAAAGATAAAAGACAATCGTGCAATACTGTATATATATATATATATAGGTATAAACAGGTATGAGGTTGGAGAAAACCACTCACAAACGGGGAACCAATAGGTTCGTGTAGGACGCGGATAAGCCTCTATGGGGGGCTTCTCCCATCAGATGGTTCTTGATATATAGACAGATGGTATCATGTTCTAAATTTCACCGGTGTGATGACCTCAGAATAAAAAGGCATACATAGCGTAATACCGTTAACACATGTACATATATATATTCTCTGAGTTGGATTTACTCACGTATTACTGAGCCTCCCAACGAGTGGCTCAGTATTCAGGTAGAGGACCACTTTCACCGTGGGGGGTCCTACCCTTGAATCGATGGCAGTACGTTCCGGTCTGCTGGAAAGAGTCAGTGGTTTGTTTCCAAAAATGAAGGGTTGACTCCCAGATAATATTAAAAGGGGGGGTTTATTATTAAAAACAAAATAAAATAAAATAAACAGGTAGATGAAACAAAATACAAAATGAATAAAAAATTATAAAAAGATCCGAAAATAAATAGAATAAGATCCGAAAATAAATAAAATAAGATCCGAGACACGTTTCCCTCGCTAGCCTGCGAGTTTCATCAGTCGATAGTTTTATAGCTGTAAACAGAAGTTATTTATAGTCCTTTCAGTCCGAAAACGAAAGGTCTTTCAGGTGGCGTGCGTGTCAGCGCGCAGTATGCGTTCCAAGAGGTTTTCGGAGCCCTCTGATGACGCATATCTTCTTCCAAGCCTCGTATCAGAGCCAAGTGTATCCAATACATAATCGAGGGAATCAATTTGATCCTTAAAAACAATTATTTCTGGTACGGAGGAGACTTTTATCTCCAAATTAATGGGATAGCTATGGGGACGAGGTTCGCCCCCAGCTATGCCAATCTGTTCATGGCCCACTGGGAATCCAGTGTGGTATGGACTGGGCATGACTGGGGGCCTAACCTCGGCCTCTATAGAAGGTATATAGATGATGTCCTGATCATTTGGCAGGGCGAAAGACAAGAACTGGAGAGTTTTATCTCCCACCTAAATAATAACGAACTAGGAATTAAGTTGGATTCAAATATCAGTCCAACTCAGGTTAACTTTCTCGATCTAACTATATATGTGGAAGATAATGAAATAAAAATCCGCACTTTCTTTAAAACAGTGCAGGTCAATAATTACATTCCCACAAATAGCGGACACTATCCCCCGTGGTTAAAGGCGATTCCAAAAGGCCAACTTCTGCGTATTCGCAGAAACTGCACAGATGTAGAACAATACCTTCACCAGGCTGAGAAACTTACTGACCAATTTAGGGAGAAAGGTTATAATAATGTATTTTTAGATGAAATGAAAAGAGAAGTTCTTAAATTGAGCAGAGATTCATTGTTACAATATAAACATCGAGAAGATGAAGAATATAAAGAGATTCCATTTATTATGGACTACAATATAGATAACAAATTAATTAAAAAGTCGATAGAAAAGTATTGGCCAGTTTTGACCAACGATCCAATTCTTAATGGTATTCATTAATGACAAAATAAGAGAAAAGAAAATAGCAAAATAAGAGAAAAAGAGATCTCCACCCTTATTAAACAATATAAAGGGAGAAGTGAGAAGAGGTTACAAACGTGGTGACAGTGAAAACATTCATGTATATAAAAAATGACAGACCTCAAAATCTGTGTTTAACCCATTTGGGGCCAAAGTGTCCAAATTGTAGATCCATCTCATTTCAGTTTTAATACGTTTTAACTCTATATTAGTACCTCTCCAATCACGCTTAATTTTTTCAATACCCATAAACTCCAGGCCTCTAGGGCTGCAGTTATGAGTATCTCCAAAGTGAGCAGAAACACTGTGTTTTATATATCCTCTGGTGATATTACAGAGGTGCTCATTAATTCTAATGTATAAAGGTCGCGATGTTTGTCCTATATATTTTTTTCCGCATGGACATTTAAGTAAATAAATTAGATTTTTAGTGTGACAAGTAATTATGTCCTTTATTCTATAATTAGATCCTTTAATGCCTGCATCAAAATTTGTTATTGTTCTTTTTTTACTTATGGTCTTTCGACACGATATACATTGACCGCAGCCTTAAAAGCCCGGAGTTATTCCAAAAAAGTGTTCTGGTCCCTGTACATCATTGGTTCTAATATAGCTGTGAACTAAATCATTACTCAAGTTATTACCCCCTCTGAAAATGATTTTAGGTTTTTCAGGTAAGATACCATTAAGAATTGGATCGTTGGTCAAAACTGGCCAATACTTTTCTATCGACTTTTTAATTAATTTGTTATCTATATTGTAGTCCATAATAAATGGAATCTCTTTATATTCTTCATCTTCTCGATGTTTATATTGTAACAATGAATCTCTGCTCAATTTAAGAACTTCTCTTTTCATTTCATCTAAAAATACATTATTATAACCTTTCTCCCTAAATTGGTCAGTAAGTTTCTCAGCCTGGTGAAGGTATTGTTCTACATCTGTGCAGTTTCTGCGAATACGCAGAAGTTGGCCTTTTGGAATCGCCTTTAACCATGGGGGATAGTGTCCGCTATTTGTGGGAATGTAATTATTGACCTGCACTGTTTTAAAGAAAGTGCGGGTTTTTATTTCATTATCTTCCACATATATAGTTAGATCGAGAAAGTTAACCTGAGTTGGACTGATATTTGAATCCAACTTAATTCCTAGTTTGTTATTATTTAGGTGGGAGATAAAACTCTCCAGTTCTTGTCTTTCGCCCTGCCAAATGATCAGGACATCATCTATATACCTTCTATAGAGGACGAGGTTAGGCCCCCAGTCATGCCCAGTCCATACCACACTGGATTCCCAGTGGGCCATGAACAGATTGGCATAGCTGGGGGCGAACCTCGTCCCCATAGCTGTCCCATTAATTTGGAGATAAAAGTCTCCTCCGTACCAGAAATAATTGTTTTTAAGGATCAAATTGATTCCCTCGATTATGTATTGGATACACTTGGCTCTGATACGAGGCTTGGAAGAAGATATGCGTCATCAGAGGGCTCCGAAAACCTCTTGGAACGCATACTGCGCGCTGACACGCACGCCACCTGAAAGACATTTCGTTTTCGGACTGAAAGGACTATAAATAACTTCTGTTTACAGCTATAAAACTACCGACTGATGAAACTCGCAGGCTAGCGAGGGAAACGCGTCTCGGATCTTATTTTATTTATTTTCGGATCTTATTCTATTTATTTTCGGATCTTTTTATAATTTTTTATTCATTTTGTATTTTGTTTCATCTACCTGTTTATTTTATTTTATTTTGTTTTTAATAATAAACCCCCCTTTTAATATTATCTGGGAGTCAACCCTTCATTTTTGGAAACAAACCACTGACTCTTTCCAGCAGACCGGAACGTACTGCCATCGATTCAAGGGTAGGACCCCCCACGGTGAAAGTGGTCCTCTACCTGAATACTGAGCCACTCGTTGGGAGGCTCAGTAATACGTGAGTAAATCCAACTCAGAGAATATATATATGTACATGTGTTAACGGTATTACGCTATGTATGCCTTTTTATTCTGAGGTCATCACACCGGTGAAATTTAGAACATGATACCATCTGTCTATATATCAAGAACCATCTGATGGGAGAAGCCCCCCATAGAGGCTTATCCGCGTCCTACACGAACCTATTGGTTCCCCGTTTGTGAGTGGTTTTCTCCAACCTCATACCTGTTTATACCTATATATATACAGTATTGCACGATTGTCTTTTATCTTTTATTATAGCGTAAATTTTGGACCCAGCAAAATATTCAGCAACCTGTTCTGTGCAAGAACCTCTATCTATTTTTTCTGCGCTCCCTAAGAATACGTTTGTATTTTTTATAATATATGATCTATAAGGGTGAGGGACACACCTTGTGGTGAGCTGCGTGATTGCATAACCCTCTCCTCACATAATCTCTGGTATATAACTGCATAGCGCCGAGCACTGTAACATCTAAGGTGTTATATACAATTTAGTCTTATAATGGCCATTGATAAGAAACCAAACCTCTAATTGTGTTTAGTTTCACCCGATATAATTGGAGTAAGCGCAGATGACCTTGTTTCTTTGTTATGTTTTACACATGTTGTTGGGCTGGATGCATTTGGTGGTTGCAGCCGCCCCATCGGGGAATAAGCGCGACCCCACCCCTCCTGCACTATGTATGTTTCAATGTACTTCCAGCCAGGTCATCCCTGCAGCAAGATTCCGCTCCGTGTCTTTGTTTTTGATCCCAAAGTGGATTTTGTTTCTGGGGGAGCTTAAATAAAGGCCCACCAGTCTACCTCATGTCTGACAAGCAGCATGAGCAGGTATGGTTTGCTATACAGCAGCCTGTGGTTTCATTTTGGATAGGACTCGCCCTTATAGAGGTGCCTTGACGCTGGCGGGTAAGCTTTAGTCTTATAATGGCCATTGATAAGAAACCAAACCTCTAATTGTGTTTTGCTTCACACGGTATAATTGGAGTAAGCGCAGATGACATTTTTTTCTTTATTATGTTTTACACATGTTGTTGGGCTGGATGCATTTGGTGGTTGCAGCTGCCCCATCGGGGAATAGGCGCGACCCCACCCCTCCTACTCTTTCACTACCAAGCACTTTTTCTTGAAAAAATATTACCATGTATTTTAAACACGGTTAGCTAGCGCGTAATGTAACATAGAATTTTTGAATGAAGTTTGTAATTCTGGGATTGGTAACAGATTTTAATAATATACATTTTATCATGCCTCGTATATTTGTTCATGCTTATATAAATACTGCAGAAAAGTTCTAAACCTGAGATGGTGTCCCTTATATTGCACCATTTCAAACGGGGTCTGCATTAATAGCATACAGACAGAAATGGCCTTTGTGTCAAGACAGTAAATGTGACAAAAATATGTAACAAAATGGACAGATATCCTGCTTATGGGGATTTTTAGTGAACAAAATTACTTTAGTAAAAAAAAGAAGCAGCTTTCAAATATATCAATCAAATTAAAAAATAATATCTGTATTTGGTCATAAGGCCTTATATAGGGATGAACTGGGTAAAAAAAAAATCAATGGGGGCATGGACAGGAATGGAAGGGAAGAAACATGCAGTATGAATGAAGCCAGTTAAGGGCATGACGTGGGTTGATCATTGAGAGTTTTGGGCTGCTCATATTTTGCAATCTCCATGGCTGTTGTAAAGTTGACCGTTTTTCAGTGAGGGTGGGGGCTGCTCCTCTTAGCTCCTGTACTGGGTGACAGGACTGAGATCTCACTGAGAAGTTTCTTTTTCTCAAGGGAATACCCTAATCTTGCATTGAAAGGGTATGAAAATGGGATATTGTACTATAATTGTAATTATTCATTGAATGGGTTAAATATTAGATGCAATCAAACAATCGATATGGTGAAAATAAAAGTCTTTGAAATATAGGTTATCCATAATCTTTTTCTTTCCCGTTTCCTGTATACCCTCATACACAGATTTGCACATGAAAGACATGTGAAGAGTTATTGATTTTGTAACTAATTCAAATTGTAGTAGAATATTCTGTACTAGCTCATACAGTTGTGCTGGACATGTTGTACTTTGCAATGTTCCATTTCAAGAATCACTGGATACTTAAGTCTGTTTAATAGTTTCATTCAACAGGAGCATGTGCTGAAAAGGCTCAATCAAACAGAATGAGTAAGAGAATTAGTGAACGATAACTGGAAACAGCTGGTAAAAGAACAGAGAGTGAGATCTTACCTCAATGGGAAAAAGGGCAAATAGTTCAAACTGTAGAGTGTAAATAAAGATAATCCATTGTATAATTCCAAAATGCTACAAATTCATTATGTAAATAAATATTTAGAATGCGATGTACATATTTTGGAAAATATAATACAACCAGATCTTTATTCCAACCTTGGTATAAACTTAACCAGAGCTATTGTAAAGTTACCAATGCCATAGACTTTGGGGCTGATCACTACCTAGACAAAAAGCAAAGTGCTTGAGCTGTACAGCATAATGGCTCGAGCATTGTGCTTATTTTTTACCAATCCTATTCCATCCAAGATGCAAGCTGAGCTTGCGTCTTTTTTGGTGTGCCAGGTTACTGTACACTAGAGACTCCTATACTTCCAACCTGCTCATTCCCATTTGCATCTCACGTTGTGCGCTTCTGCACAATCACATAACACAAAACTATACCCACCCAAAAATCCCATACTCACCTCAGATCCCTTGGTGGCAAGAGTGGCATGATGTGCTGTTTCCGTGCTCTATGGGCAGAGGTACACTGGAATCAAATAGTCCAAGTGTTCCGCCACATAACCCTCTGCAGCCTCGCTGGATCTCATTCACTTGAGCTGCCCTCCATCTTCATGGACTCCTATGGCCTCCTGGAGCATATCAGATTGTGGCGCTTAGTGCTGTTACGCTATTATCTTGATACACCTCGGAAGTATTACGACTCAAGCTGCTGTATTATTCTATACAGGTAATAGCTCTGATGTATTCTATCTGCTCCCTTTTTCCCCCAGGTGTCCTATGATAATTATATTTGTTTTTATATTTGATAAAACAAGTACCCTCTATCCTAGGAACATCAAAATTCATCCAAAGTTCTGCCACTGATGGAGCGCTACTTGGTCTTTTCAATGTTCTTTTAGATCGGATGGCCTCAAAGAAAGCACAAAAATATATAGTGCAAAACTGTCAGACACACATGGTTTCACAGAATTAAGGGAAAATCCCACCCACGTTGTTAAGAGCCTAAGTCTGACAGATTTAAAAGTGCGAAGATTTGAGCCTGTCAGACTTAGGCTCTTAACCACGTGAGTAGGATTTTCCCTTAATTCTGTGAAACCATATGTGTCTAACAGTTTTGCAATATATATGTTTGTGCTTTCTTTAAGGCCATCCGATCTAAAAGAACATTGAAAAGACCAAGTAGCGCTCCATCAGTGGCAGAACTTTGGATGCTATATTTATATGAAGGAGATGAAACCAGGGGTCTAATTCCCCTCTTGTTGGTATCAGGAAGCAGCTAACAACCAGGGCTGGATTTCCATCGTATGAGCCTGTAGGCACAGAATTGTGGAGCACCACCCCCCCCCCTTAACCAAATAAAAGGAAACATGCGAAAATGACTTTTTACATTTTCGTTTTGCGGCAGACTAAAAAAACAAAAATGAGTAAAAAACTGAAAAAACGTTTCTGTCTGCACTCAAATCAGAAGGGGAAGACTCTGTTGCCTTAGTTGAGTTAGTGTAGTGCCATTGTTTGTTTTATATGTAAAAGCATGTATTGTAGAATAGAAAAGAAAATACATTTTGCATTTACTTTTTTTCAATTTTTTTATTGGTACACATTACATGGTCATGTTTAGTATCATTGTAAAGACCAGACTCTGACCTTTCCAATGACACCTCACTTGACCTTGTGCGATGTACAATTCAGAGATGCGGGTTCCAAAGTCCCCTTGTCTCTTCTCACTACAGTGCCGCGGTCTTGGTTGTCACTGAAACAATGCGTTACATCATCAGCTCCACACTTACTGGCAGTGTGGGAAATGAGAAGGTGAGTTACGCAGGATCACAGCTCACTATATAATTGTACACTGAAGATTAATGCTAAAACAATATCTATATCTGGATAACCCCAAACCGGCACATGTATTTTTCAGTGAGAAATATAGCAGGGTAGTGACGTGATTACGTATGATCATGCTTAAAAGTCCATTGAAAAAACAAAGTCCAGTAAAAAACAGAGTCCAGTGAAAAAATATGAATGTAAGTACTTAAGGGGGGTCCACGGCAGTATACTCCTCCTCGTTCCTCTCGGTGAATCTCAAAGTCAAAAGATGGGGGACAAGAACATAATATTGCACCTAGATCAAGTAGTCAGTAGAAAGGGGTCACATTCACCAATTAGGAATCTTCCCCTTTTCAGGCTATGATATGACGCTTCCAGTCCATTTTCCTGGGGGCGTGCCTGACCCTGGTATGGTGTTGGATGTCTTGTGGCTCCACAGACTGGGGTGGGCAAAGGATGGTCCTCACTGGGTGTTGTAGGCAAAAGGTAATCAACAGGAGCGCAAAATTGAATATACAAATAAATAGATTTGCCACAACCAAGCGGAGTATAAAATATCAATTTATTACAGAAAAATAAATAAAAAATAAATTACGAGCATATAAAGTGCATAGGTAATATATAAAAAATGCTGAGATGCGTTTCGGCACCAAAGTGCCTTCCTCAGTCACCAGTATTATCCATAAAAGTCTCTGGTCTATTGCTTATAAAAACAAAAGTGAAAGTCAGCTTTTTTTGAATAATAGTGCTGCCTTAGAAAAAAGAGAATATTATTCATAATATGGCCTTTCCAAAAATACCTCATACTGTATATCCCTCTAGCCCTTAGGGCTCCAGAGATACAGTGGTCTAAATTATTGTGTGGTTTTTTTTACAGAGCAAGGCATCTCCTTGTGGCAGCCAGGCACCTGTAGGCAAATGCTTACTCTTCCTAGTTATAAACCTGGCCCTGCTAATAACCCTTAACGGCTCCCAGTTACCAACTGTATTACAACCGAGCCGCTCTTTTAGCAGCTCAAGCTGAAATATAACTATCTTGCTCCCAGTGGCGTAGCGTGGGGGGGCAGGGGGGGCCGTGGCCCCTGGCGCAGTTTTGTTAGGGGCGCATAATTTCTTTTGAAATTATGCGCCCCTAAAACTTGTGGCCCGACTGACCCGCCGGGCGCCGCCCAAGGGCCCGCGGGTTGAGGGGACCCAGATGCCGGGCAGCGGGAGTGCCTGCCCGGTCCTAAACAGTGAGTCCGACCTGCAGGCGCAGGTCACGTGGTCCGTCTAATCAGGTGGTACTGAGTTTCTGTACCACCTGACTGGCTGGACCGCATGACCTGCGCACGCACGCAGCCGCCTCCCCTTCAACAGGACCGACTCGCATGCTGTTCAGGACCGGGGCGGGCAGGCACTCCCGCTGCCTGGGAGCTGGGGCAATATCCAGGTGAGAGCTGGGGCAAATCCATGAGCTGGGGCAAATCCATGAGCTGGGGCAAATCCATGTGCTGGGGCATATCCATGTGCTGGGGCATATCCATGAGCTGGGGCAAATCCATGTGCTGGGGCATATCCATGTGCTGGGGCAAATCCATGAGCTGGGGCATATCCATGTGCTGGGGCATATCCATGTGCTGGGGCAAATCCATGTGCTGGGGCATATCCATGAGCTGGGGGCAAATCCATGAGCTGGGGCAAATCCATGAGCTGGGGCATATCCATGTGCTGGGGCATATCCATGTGCTGGGGCAAATCCATGAGCTGGGGCATATCCATGTGCTGGGGCAAATCCATGTGCTGGGGCAAATCCATGAGGTGCTGGGGCAAATCCGTGTGCTGGGGCAAATGTGTGAGCTGGGGCAAATCCATGAGCTGGGGCAAATCCATGTGTGAGCTGGGGCAAATCCATGTGTGAGCTGGGGCAATATCGATAACGTGTCCACAGGTTGGGGGGGGCGCACAATTCTTGGCTGGCCCCGGGCGCTGACAACCCACGCTACGCCACTGCTTGCTCCCCACTAGGGATGGGACGAACACCCCCCGAGTTCGGTTCAGATCCGAACCCGAACTTTCCAAATGTTCGAATCCGAATCCGAACCCTTGCACCCCCTCAAATACTTGCACCCCCCAAAGAAAAAAACGACACAACATGAAACTGCTAAATTTCTTTTTACTTAAGAATAAAGTTTGAAAAGCACCAATAGTAAAGGTAAAATAAATATAAATAAACTGTATTAAACCATTTTAAATTAACTCTATTAAACAAATTAAAATTAACTGTATTGAACAAATATAAATTAACGAAAAAAAAAATAAGAGTTGTCACGTAAGTTTCAATTTCAGACATATCAAAATTTCACTTTGCGTGCCTAATCCTTTGCAAATTTTCATCATGCGTATATATATATATTGCCCAGGCCAGCTCACATCATGCGTATATATATTGCCCAGGCCAATCCCCTGGTGGAGATAGGGGGTTCATTTGAACCCCGATATCTCCAGGCATCTAGTGGGTCATGGAGGGTGTCAATCGAAAGGCCTGAGCATGGCCTTTCGAATGATACCCAACATGACCTGGTATAAAGTAAAAAAAATTAAAAATAAAATAAAAACATGTATTTTTTTTTGTGTGTTATTTTTATTAATGCAGCAATATTGCTTACATTGCAATTATAATGTGAACGATGATGCACTAATTATTTTTTTCTATGGGGTGTGTTTGCTATAAATCACGTAATTCCCCCCACAAAATGTAACAAGTCCCCATTTCTAATTTTTGTACACGCGCACCCCATAGAAAACATAACCGCAAACGCTCATGTGCTAAAATGTGAAAAAAAAACAACACTTTACACACTGCAGATGATTAAAAATGCAATTTTTATTGCATTTTTTTCATAATATACAGCCAGGACAGGACGTATACATATAAAAATGATATATTATGAATCTGCGGAGTCTGCCGGAAAGAACGATATCTAACATGTCGGTCATTTAACAAAATGTGGCTTCAAAATCGCGTTTAAACATGATGAGCGAAAGCGGTAAAAATTAGCTGAGCACACAGCGGTGAAATACAGCATATTAGAAGTTTTAGGAGGGAAATTAACACTTCTCAAATCTCAACCAGAAGCAGACACCACCCCACCCCCTCAGTATAGTCTAGAATGTATCAAATTGATTAGACCAGACTAAAACACCTGTTGTTGTTATGCCATTTGAAAAACACAGGTCATTTAGAGTTGAGAATCTTTGCACGTACACATTATTTTTTAATTCAATATCTAATAAACCGTTGCTTATAATATTCTGCAGTAAAGAGTCTCTTTATTTCTAGATTATTTAGTATTTTTTTAAGCATTTTCTACACTTTTTTTCAAAATTTCCTTTTTTTTGTGAACTCGAACCGAACACACCCAAAAAGTTCGAAGTTTGCAAACTTTCGAACAACCAAAGTTCGGTTCGAACTCCGAACCGTCCGAACCGAACAGATCATCCCTACTCCCCACTACCTGTCCTCACTAATCACCAATACAACCCAGCATGCCCCCTAAGAACCAATAAGGACCTTTTTTCTGGCTTCCTCCAATGACAGATTGCATGACTTTTCTAATGCAGCGCCAACCCTTTGGAATGTGCTTTCTTGCAATATCAGGGTCTCCCCCAACCTGACTTCTTTTAAACGCTCCCTAAAGATGCTTCTCTTTAGGTAAGCCGACCACCTGACTCTGTAATAAACATCCAACCAACCCACCACATCTCTCGCTACATTACCATCATTCTCATCATTGCAGTCCTCCTCTCCTGTTTCTCAACCCTCCACCCACCTAGATTTTAAATTCCAATTGGAATAGGGCCCACACCTCCTCCTGTAACTTTTAGTGAAATATTGACTTGCCTTTTTGGTGTATTGTAACATTGTCTTCTTACACATTGTACTCCTGTACAGCGCTGCGGAATGTGTTGGCGCTTAAGATTTTAATGATAATATCAGGGGGATGAAAATAAAAAAGAGAAGACAAAACACGCTGCACAAATGTTGATCTGCTCATCCGATGTCTCTCAATGTGCTCACATTAAGAGTCATCGATTGGCTGGTTTCCTGTGAAAATGTCCATCCCCTTGTCAGTAGTGATGAGCCGAACACCCCCGTGTTCGGTTCACATTTGAACTCGAACAGTTTCAAAAGTTCGAGTTCGAACTCGAACACGAACCGAACTCCATGCAAGTCAATGGGACTCGAAAGTTCGAATTTTAGAGTGCCCTCCAAGAGGGCATATATGCAAGATATTTGCCCTAAAAGGTGTATGGGGGTCTGGGTAGTGCAGGAAACAAGGACAAAAAGTAAAAAAAAAATGTTTTTAAAGGAACAGTGAGTTTTCCATGTAATAAAGGTTAAGAATAAAAATGAAAAATTCCTTCAAATATCGTGCCTAGGAGGTCCCCATAACCTGCCCATGAAGTGACAGATTTGCAGGATGTATAGAAACATTTAAAAACAAAAAAATGACATTTCAAATGACAGTAAATGGTTTTCCTTTAATCTATTCATAAACAACTGCTTGGGGCGGCAGCCTGTATGAAAAGAAGAGACATTTTAGGACACGAAGAACAAGTTTAGTGATTTTTTTTGGCTAAATTATGGTGAAACTTATGCAGGCTTTGGATGAAAGTAACAATAGGTGCTTTAAAATTGGGCCTTTAGTGTCGGCAACAGTGCAATCACACAGTAACCCCTCTGTGGTATTGTGGAAGAGTGCAGGGTTGGACCCTGCGGTCAAATATTAAAATGATATGAATCTGGTATAGGCGTCAGTGGCAGTGCACCCAAATATTGTGCCTTTGGTGGCAGCAAGTGCCTTCACACCGTAAGTAACCCCTCTGTGGTATTGTGGAAGAGTGCAGTGGTGGAGGTTTTGGTAATGCAGAATAGATCTCTGATCTATTCAGTTACTTCAGCAGCTATAACCAAACCGGGTCAGCAATGTTTAGGCACTTGTACTGCGCTACTGTATATGATGAAAATCGGCGCACACCAGTCGCAACAGGAAGCAAACAGAACAGGCAGGGAATACACAGAGAGAATAGTCAAATGGCAGGCAAAGTCGGCAACCGATCGGGTCCTCAGAACAAGCAGGGTCAGTAACAAGTATACAAACTGATTCGGTAAGCTAGCGATGCGGGAATAAAGGCTGAGACACACTGAGCGTGTAGCAACGCACAGCGTAGCGAAGCGAAGAGAAGCAAACATTTTGCAGGCTTGAGTTCGCTCTGCCTCGCAGAGTGTCTACACTGCATTACGTTTGCTTCTCACCGCACTGGACAGGAATCCACTAACTAAATTAAAATGTACACAAAACCATTTTATTTTCACAAAGCACATGTTATATAGGCAAAAAAGTTTCTACTGAATAAAATACATAAAAAATTACTGTTAATTTAATAGGAATAGTATAAAAATATAAAAAAAAGGTAACCCCCTGATCATATATATTATAGGGACACGGAGCGCCGTGTATAGAGTAGGGATGCATTGATACCACACACAGACATATACGTATATATCAACATGCAGTCCTCTATATATACATATATATCAACACGCATATATATATATATATATATACACCCACCCACAGACCTCAGACCATATACAGTCAGGTCCAGAAATATTGGGACATCAACACATTTCTAACATCTTTGGCTCTATACACCACCACAATGGAGTTGGAATGAAACAAGCACAATGTGCTTTAACTGCAGACTGTCAGCTTTAATTTGAGGGTATGTACATCCAACTCAGGTGAACGGTGTAGGACTTACCGCAGTTTGCAGATGTGCCTCCCACTTGTTAAGGGACCAAAGGTAAGGGGACAGAATAATAATCATAAATCAAACTTTCCCTTCTTAATACTTGGTTGCAAATTCTTTGCAGTCAATCACAGCCTGAAGTCTGGAACGCAGAGACATCACCAGACGCTGGGTTTCATCCCTGCTGATGCTCTGCCAGGCCTCTACTGCAACTGTCTTCAGTTCCTGCTTGTTCTTGGGGCATTTTCCCTTCAGTTTTGTCTTCAGCAAGTGAAATGCATGCTCAATGGGATTCAGGTCAGGTGATTGACTTGGCCATTGCATAACATTCCATTTCTGTCCCTTCAAAAACTCTTTGGTTGCTTTTGCCAGTATGCTTTGGGTCATTGTCCATCTGCACTGTGAAGCGCTGTCCAATGAGGTCTGCAGCATTTGGCTGAATATGAGCAGATAATATTGCCCGAAACACTTCAGAATTCATCCTGCTGCTTTTGTCAGCAGTCACATCATCAATAAATACAAGAGAACCAGTTCCATTGGCAGCCATACATGTTTTCCGTGGTCTCCCGGGTCTTTTGGTGTTACTGAGCTCACCGGTGTGTTCCTTCTTTTTGAGAATGTTCCAAACAGTTGTTTTGGCCACGCCTAATGTTCTTGCTATCTCTCTGATGGGTTTGTTTTGCTTCTTCAGCCTAATGATGGCTTGCTTCACTGATAGTGATAGCTCTTTGGATCTCATCTTGAGAGTTGACAGCAACAGATTCCAAATGCAAATAGCACACTTGAAATGAACTCTGGGCCTTTTATCTGTACATTGTAATTGGGGTAATGAGGGAATATCACACACCTGGCCATGGAACAGCTGAGAAGCCAATTGTCCCATTACTTTTGATCCCTTAACAAGTGAGAGGCACATCTGCAAACTGCTGTAAGTCCTACACCGTTCACCTGAGTTGGATGTACATACCCTCAAATTAAAGATGACAGTCTGCAGTTAAAACACATTGTGTTTGTTTCAGTCCAACTCCACATTGTAGTGGTGTATAGAGCCAAAGATGTTAGAATTGTGTTGATGTCCCAATATTTTTGGACCTGACTGTATACACATACGCACATGGGGGTGGCATGTGAACAATCTCAACTAAATGCACCCCCCCATTTGGCTGATCTCTCCAGAAGAAATGTTGAACCCGACAGAGCAGAGAACATATATATTATTCTCTGCTCTATCGGGTTCAACATTTCTTCTGGAGGGATCAGCCAAAGGGGGGGGGGCAATTAGTTGCCAAAATGTGTGTGTAATACAAGTCTGGATATATATATTTATAAGAATATAGATATATATATATATATATATAGATAAGATATATATCATACCTGCCCTTACCTTCCCCTATATAAATTTGCTAAAATATACACACAAAAAAAACAAACCACTGCCTGAGACCCCGCGCAGCCCACATGCCACCCCCCTCTACCTGGCTGAATGTATCTACTATAGATAATTAAATACATTCAGCCAAGTAGAGAAAGGAAAAATAAGTTTTATTTTATGTTCCCGGGGACATTTAAAAATGTCCTCGGATTTAATTTTTTTTAGAAAAAGCCTTACCTTGGTGGTCAGTGGGGGCTCCCTGCCTCCTGGTTGTGGGGGGGTCTGCCGTGGCCGCAGGTGCAATGGCTCCCTCCCTGCGCTGCCTGTCTCTGCCACGTGAACCCGGGCGGCTAGCCCGCACAGTCGCAGCTCTGTCATCCGGCGGCTGCATGCTCATCAAGGGGATTCTTGGGAGGCCCCTGCAGGGTGCCCTCTACAGTGCCTGATTAGAGTGCCGTGTCTGCCTGATGTTTTAGTAACAAGAATGTTTTATCCCATAGGCTTCAATGTTAAAAATATTCCCGTTTTAATTCAATATCTAATAAACCGTTGCTTATAATATTCTGCAGTAAAGAGTCTCTTTATTTCTAGATTTATGTAGTATTTTTTAAGCATTTTTTAATACTTTTTTAAAAAAAAAAATTCAAACTTTTGGCGAACGTCCCAAAAAGTTCGAAGTTCGCCAACTGTCAAATGGCCGATGTTCGATGCGACTTCCGAACAGATTGAACCGAACGGCTCATCCCTACCTTGTCAGTTCACGGACACCACAACTTTATAGCTGATAAAACATATCATGGTAAATATGTATATTTAACAAAGTATGATTGGATAGTAGTATTTTTTTATTTTCTTTTAATTCTTATTTTACATTTTGCTCTTAGCAAGTAGCAAATGCCAATTTTTTTTGTTTAATGGCTACAATGTCAGTGCTGTGCAGAGAATGACATTTGGCATAGCAGGACTTCATTTTTGTTGCCAGGAATTGCAGAGCATACATAAAATATGTGACTGACCTGCCAGAATTTCAAAGAAGCTGCTTGGTAAAAACAGCAGCAGCTAACTGATTGGCTCAGCACCGGGCATGTAGATGATGGCAGGAGTTGTTGTAAAAGGGCACAAGCTTGGGATCTCCAAAGGATTTGGACCACACGGTCTCCTTGACACAGGTTCACTCATGCACATAGCAACTCGTGTGCTGTTGACTGGTGTGATGAGTGTATAGATGGATGATTAACATACATGTCTAGCAGATGTAGAACACGTTATTCTTCAATATGACAGTACATCTCTTTGACACAACCAGTATGGAGCAAGCAAGCCTTTTTCATATTAAAATGCACTGCTACAAATTTTTGTAGAGCAAACTGATCATCACAATAATAAAAGTTGTGGTTTAGGTTTTAATACATTTTTTTAAAACTCATTTCATAAAGTTGGAATTTTGGAGCACTTAGAATGATATATGATGATTTTTGTGTTCTTGGAGGTGGCATACGTCAGATTGTGTCCTCCTTGTCATTCTCCGAAGTTTTGCCTGTGCATAGAATTCAGCATGATAGACAGTAGGGATGAGCCGAACACTCCCCGAGTTCGGTGCGGAGCCGAACCCGAACTTTCCAAATGTTCGGATCCGAACCCGAACCCGAACTCAATACAAGTCAATGGGCCTGAAAATTCGCCTTTTAGAGTGCCCTCCAAGAGGGCATATATGCTAGATATTTGCCATAAAAGGTGTATGGGGGTCTGGGTAGTGCCCTGGGGGACAGGAAACAAGGACAAAAAGTAAAAAAAAAAACGTTTTTAAAGGGACAGTGAGTTTTCCATAAAATAAGGGTTAAAAATAAAAACGAAAAATTCCTTCAAATATCGTGCCTAGGAGGTCCCCATAACCTGCCCGTGAAGTGGCGGATTTCTAGGATGTATAGAAATATTTAAAAACCAAAAAATGACATTTCAAATGACGGTAACTGCTTTTCCTTTAATCTATCCATAAACAACTGCTTGGGGCGGCAGTCTGTATGAAAACAGGAGACATTTTCGGACACGCAGAAAAAGTTTACTGATTTTTTTGGCAGTGAAAAGCAGGAGAATGACTGGAGAATGGAAAATTCTAGACCAAATAGCCGATTTGGAAAGTGAGATAAATGGGAGAATTTTTCTGGTTCGGCTATTTTGACCTAGAATTTTCTCTTCAGTTATTCTCCTGAGTTTCACCTTTCTCTGAATATCCCTGTCAGGGTTATTCAGAGAGCGGTGAAGAGCAGGAGAATGACTGGAGAATGGAAAATTCTAGGTCAAAATAGCCAAACCAGAAAAATTCTCCCATTTAGGCTAGGGTCAGACTAGCGAATTTTTAACGTGCGTTTAGGCGCACTTAATCACGGCCGCACTAGCAGCAAATGACGGGCAATGACGGCCAATATACGAAGTATGGTCGCACAAAAGTCCAGCTGCGCAACGCAAGTGGAAAATGAACGCATTTTTTCGAGAACACAGAACCGCTAGTACGGACGTACAGAGTGCGCTGCGTCCACTAGCGGCGTGTGTGCGTGATTTGGAGACGTCAGACACTGTTCATGTCCGGCCAACATAACGTCAAGACACCCAAAGTTTCCTGGTTTGGATCCGTAAAAAAATCACGCACAAAAATGCGCATCGTATGACCGTTTTCGCGCATTCCGTGAAAAAATACGGCAATGCGTTCCAACGCACTTTTTGACGGTCGCTGTGAAAAATGCGTTAGTCTGACCCTAGCCTTATCTCACTTTCCAAATCGGCTATTTGGTCCAGATTGTTCTCATTTCCTGCCATTCTCCCGGTTTTCACCTTTCTCTGAACAACCCTGAGAGAGAGGTGAAAGCCAGGAAAACTGGCAGGAGAAGAGAACAATCTAGACCAAATAGCCAATTTGGAAAGTGAGTTAAATGGGAGAATTTTTCTGGTTTGGCTATTTTGACCTAGAATTTTCACTTCTCCAGTTATTCTCCTGCTTTTCACCGCATAACCCTGTGAATGTTTAATCCCGAGGTAAAAAATAACATTGCTTTAGATGTAATTTAGAATTTTTTTCAAACACCAGTTAAATGCAGCATATTAGGAAGTTTTAGGAGTTTTTAATTCTCAAATCTCAATCAGTAGCAGACACCACCCCACCCCCTCAGTACCTCAGTATAGTGTACAATGTATCAAATTGATTACCAGACTAAAAACACCTGGTGTTATATGCCCGTTTGTGAACAGAGGTCATTAAGGCTAGGGTCAGACTGAGGCAGTGCGAACGCGCGTGCAGGCGCACTTAATCACGGCCGTAGTAGCAGCAAATGCCGGGCAATGACGGACAATATACGAAGTACGGTCGCACAAAAGTCCGGCTGCGCAACGCAAGTGGCAAACGAACGCATTTTGTCGAGAACGTAAAACCACTAGTACGGTTGTACAGAGTGCGCTGCGTCCGCTAGCGGCGTGTGTGCGTGAATTGGAGATGTCAGACACTGCTAATGTCCGGCCAACATAACGTCCAGATGCACAAAGTGTTTTATTGATGATCCGTACAAAATCACGAACGCAAATGCGCATCGTATGACCGCTATCGCGTACTCCGTGAAAAAATGCGTCCATTCGTTCGAACGCACTTTTTCACAGACAACGTGAAAATGCGTTCGTCTGACCCTAGCCTTAGAGTTGAGAATCTTTCCACGTATACATTAGTTTTTAATTCAATATCTAATAAACCGTTGCTTATAATATTCTGCAGCAAAGAGTCTCTTTATTTTTAGATTTTTTAGTATTTTCTATACTTTTTTCAAAATTTCTTTTTTTTTTCGAACTCGAACCGAACACACCCAAAAAGTTCGAAGTTTGCGAACTTTCGAACTGCCAAAGTTCGGGCCGAACTCCGAACCGTCCGAACCCGAACAGCTCATCCCTAATAGACAGATGCCTAAATTAGGAAATTTAATTTGTGGCTCATGAATGGTATCGGGAGCGAGGATTTGGCTTTGTGTCCCATGATAGCTCTATTTGGAACAGAAAGGAACTGTATAGAAAAGATGGTATGCTCTTACTCCAAGGGGAACATGTTCTCCGTGACAAGTTCAGAGGTTTTGCAAACAAATATTTAAACTAGGAGGGGGGACAAAAGGTTTCCGAAACCCAGAAGCTGGATGCTGCACTCGGACGGAGGTGACTGCGCAAGGACATCGAGGGAACGCAGTACCAGCCCGAGCTTGGCTCAGGGTTACCATTTTCGGCACTGAAATTTAACCCTGAGCCAAAGTCGGAAATACCGCCAGGGAGGTTAAGCTAACGCTAACTGACGCTAATGTTAGCTTGAAGGAGGTGATAGAGCCCTAGATGGACTGAAAGGTTCTTATCTGCCGATTTACAGGGTTATTCAGAGAAAAGTGAAACGCTGGAGAACTTTTGGAGAAGTGAAAATTCTAGGTCAAAATAGCCGATTTGGAAAGTGAGATAAATGGGAGAACTTTTCTGGATTGGCTATTTTCACCTAGAATTTTCACTTCTCCAAAGGTTCTCCAGAGTTTCACCTTCTCTGAATATCCCTGATAGTCTATTATCAGGGTTATTCAAAGAGAATCGAAAAGTCACCGCACGTTCGGTGACTTTTCGTTCTATTCAATTCGGTGCGATTTGGCGATCCCATTTCGGCGACGGTGTATTCAGCAAGCACCACAGGGCCATCGTAGTGCAGGGAAAAGATGCTGCAAACCCGACGACCACTCACCACAAAACCTGGGGAACGCACACCGAAACCCGCAAAAACATCTGGATTAACCCCGCTGAACACGCCGGAGAAACCCAAGCAGCCGCCGATCACAGCGCAGAGCAGCTGCCGGAAAAAGCCCACATCGCAGACGAATGGAGTGAACAAAAAAAATAAAACGTACGCTTGAGTGTTTGAAAAGTGAAACGCTGTTTGCAAAGAAACTACAGAACGAAAATGTCTGAAATTTACATATAACATCCAATGAATGATAAGAAAAAGGGCGGTGTAGTTTTTAAGTAAAGCCAACTCAATTTTTTCAGTTTATAGAACATACAGGGTTATTCAGAGAGAGGTGAAAAGTAGGAGAATGACTGGAGAATGGAAAATTTTAGGTCAAAATAGCCGATTTGGAAAGTGAGATGAATGGGTGAATTTTGACATAGAATTTTCCATTCTCCAGTCATTCTCCTGCTTTTCACCACTCTCTGAATAACCTTGATAGGGAACTATTACACTCTTCGTGCACAAATGTGTGGGTGCGCATAAACGCATTAACGCGAGGGCCAAATCCCTTTGCGCTGAACGTCATATTACGACTTTCGTGCATACGATGCGCGTTAACGTCTAATGCAAGTGACCTTTTGCGAACCCTGTGCAAACGCAGGTTCGTGCGCACATCCCATACTTAACATTGTGAGCGCAAATGCGTACGTGCGCCGGTACGCAGATGGTATTACAATCGATGCGCAACTTTTTACGAACGACGTTTGCGCGCATAATTTTAACGTCTTTGAAAAGCTGGTGGTAACTGCAAATCTGAACGTTCTGGCCGAAACTAAATACACCAGCACCAAAAAAAAAATACAGCACAGTATAGTTACACATTCTACCCATACCCAAACAATAAAACTGAGTGGTTGTGTGTGTTTTTATTATTGCTGCAGCATATATACTCAGATTGATTTTGACAGGCGCAAAAACGATTGGCTGAATCGCGTGAAAAACAGTCTGCTCACCGATTTCTGTGTACAACGTTAATGCGTGCACGTTTTTGCGCGTCTTTTTTATGCACGGTATTTTTTGACGGATGAAAAAATGCGCTCGGATCATAATACCAGCGTTAATTTACAAGCGTTAACGTTTAGCGCTACGTGCAAAATAAAATGTGCTCATGTACGAATTTGCATGGAGAATGTAATAGAGCCCATAGTGTTTTAAGTTAAGAATACATAACTTAACTTGTCTGGAACTATAGGTTTAAGCAAAGCCAACTCAATTTTTTTTAGTCCAGTGTGTATGTCGCTGGTGCTGCAGCAGTCAGTATCTCACAGCTCCCCTGCTGCTTCCCCTCCTTCCCTTTGGAATCGGGATACTTTCCGGATTCTGAAATCCAGAATTCTCGAGATCCCAAGCATTAAAAGTAACAGGTGCACAACCTGTATAATTAAGTCTTTGTACTTGCAAGAATAGTTCAGTCCGTGCATAAAAAGGGTATTATATAATTTTAATGTCAAAATATGATTAAATGTTGTATTCTTTGTATTCACTATCAGCAGTATTGTATTTCTGTCCTATATGGATGTGATAAGGAATCATTTCACGTTTCAAATAAGGCTAGGGTCAGACGAGCGCATTTTGTACGGACTGTGCGCCTGTGCAGTACGGACGTACTTTCTGACGGAAGACGCAGTAGTGGCCTCACAGTCCGTTTTTTCACTGATGTATTTTTTGACGGATGTAGCATGGAAAATAAATTAAATCTGAAAACCATTTTGTCCGTCAAAAATGCTGGACACATAAATGCAGTCCGTCTGACTACATTCCATCACTCACACACAAAGCTATGCGGACGATGCGCACTTCGCATGTGCGTTCTAATGGTTTTATGTTCTTGACTAAGGCTAGGGTCAGACGAACGCATTTTTCACGTCTACCGTGAAAAAGTGCGTTGATGCGTCCAAACGCATTTTTTCACGGAAGACACGATAGCGGTCACACGATGCGCAATTTCGCCCGTATTTTCTGACGGAGCTATAAGAAACGAATGGACGTGATGTTGGCCGGACAGTGCAGCGTCTGACGTCTCCTAATCACGCACACTCGCCGCTAGCGGACGCAGCGCACTCTGTACGTCAGTACTAAAGGTATCACGCTCTCGAAAAAATGCATCCGTTGCCGCTTGTGTTGCGTGGCCGAACTTTCGTGCATCCATACTTCGTATGTTGGCCGTCAATGGCCATCATTTGCTGCTACTACGGCGTAATAAAGTGCGGCTGCACGCGCGTTCGCACTGCGTTTGTCTGACCCCAGCCTAACTTGCGTCCGTTTGCCGCGGCTGTTGTGCGTCCGCAGTTCAGTGCGGACGTACTTTGTGTGTGGGACTCCATTGGCCTTTATTTCATGCTATCACGGACGTTTGTTTGTGCGCCATCATGTACGTGAATGCTGTGCTCGTCTGACCGGAGCCTAATTCTTGCATTTTTTTTTAGTAAACTCGGAAAATGATGTGGTTAAACACAACCCAAAGCACAAATAAATGACTTTCTGATAATAATTTACATCAATGAACATAAAAAAATGGCTTTCAGCATTTTTTATTAAAACCATTTACTTCACGGTACTGAGTGACATTTAGAGCACTGACACCTGCACGGAATGAACAGGCTGCTGCTGAACTGGTGATTAGCCATGGGAAGAAAGCAGATGTGGGGACAGCTCGGTGCCAAATTAGGATTGTATTGGTTACACTGGTCCCCATGAATTTATGTAACACAGCAGTGGTCTAGTTAATTTGTGTGCATGCTGACTCACCTATTGAATGCATGGAAACAGAGCTATCTTGATTAAAAAAATTTTTTCTTCAAATCATATTGATCTACCGCTTTTCTTCTGCGATTGTATTGCTGGCACCAGCCGGAACCTTTCATGGCGTTTAATATTATGACCTTACAGCTTTCACGCTGCTCCCTTCACTTTTGGGAGTAGTTTTTAATTATTTTCACGCTGTTCAGTGCTGACAGCAATCTGGGTAGGTTATTTTTTTTTTTAGAAGTGTAACATTTTCTAATTTCACTAGAAATGTATTAAACTCTTTTGGATGTGATTATGTACCGGAGCTTGAAGCAGAATACACGGCACAGAAAAATGAAAAGCTTTCTCTAATGATAGCAGCATACTTGATTATCCATTGGATAGTTATTTAGCAACGATGTACATTTAAAATGCTAAATAAGACTACTATATAAAACAGCATATTATCCAAGTGCTCTTGGTATCTCACACATGCAGAGTCGTAGCAAGGTCATGAGGCACTTGGAGGCAAGTCCTCCCCTAGCGCCCCCCATGTTTTAATTGAAATAATGCACATTTCCACCTATACCAAATCTAACTCAATGGATGGATTTTAAAAAATGTGTCCATGATTTACTGGCAAAGCATATCACAGGAAAAATCTGATGCTATTATAGAAGCACTCTCTAGATTGTAAGCTCCTATGAACAGGGCCCACTACAACTCTTGTCTCCGTTCCTATGTTTGTTTAATTGTGTCTTGTTCTCTTTGGTTATTGTAAAGAACTGCAGAAGGTGTTGGCGTTATATACAGTAAATGATGCTAATAATAATAATAATAAGTGAAAAAGAATATTGTGCCCTCTTTTGGATCAACAGCAGCAACATGGATGCATGTGAGGTTCCCCTTGTCCCCCCTTAAATAATATTGGGCAGATACTGTTGACAGCATCTGCCCAATAATTTTATTTTTTTGTAAATTTGGTGTAAATACTCACCTTTTCTCAGCTGGCTGCTCCTCATCTCCAGCTCAGGGCTTCCTAAATGCAGAAGTCCCTGCAGCTTTTTTACACAAGTTATAGGAAAGAGTGCAGTGTCTGTGTGGCGCCACTAGGTGGCTCTATTGTCGAGGCAGGGACATGCAAGAAAACAGAGTGTATATGCTCTACAACTAATCCAACGGGATAATTAGAATAGTACGTAGAGGAGAAAATATAGTGACTGGAACTTAAATACAGTAGTGTATAGAGATAAATACATGTGTGATAACCCTAAAAATTGACACTTTCAATGAAGTGAAAAACACATTTAAGCACTTTCAATGTAGTAAAAACACCTTTAAACTAGAATGAATATGAATATTGAACTAAAATTGAGATGTCAAACCAGCTGTCAATTGACAATCAAAATTCAAAATTGAAATTCAAAAATTATTCAAAATACAAAATTATATGTATATATATATATACTGTATATAGAGAGCGCTGAAATAAATGCAAGAGTACCTTAGAGTGACATGAGAATAATAATTAGGTAGAAAAGCAACTCAGTACGTTCTGAAAAAACAATGGACAGAAAAAAATTGTAAAATAAAAGAAAATTAATCAACCTCAGATTTATAAAAGGAATATAGGAAACATAAAATTCAAAAACCACCCACAGGGTGTTTAAAATACATCCAGGATGTTTAAACAAAAACGCAGGGTCAGAGTAGAAAATACTGTTTGGTGCCTTTTAATCAAATTGGCACCTTAAAGTGTGAGTATATCTCCCTTGTACTTAATATTCTCACTGAGTTATTACAGGCTGCGCAATATTTTTCCTCTTAGTATTTTTCCCTATCTCTTCACCATCTGACCCTCGGAGGACGGAACACTAAGCTGGATAGACCCCACTGGAGCTGAAGTGACCAAGTGCCAGCGCCTGACACCAGTTCTAATATCTGGATTTTTTACACAAGTTGTGTACCTGCATTGCGTTACGTAGGATATGCAAATTGGGCATCATTTGGAGCCTACGTACTGTTAGTATGCAAGTTCCAAGGTGTCTGTGCATGCACTGAACAGACCAATCAGCTTCCTTCTCTGGGGACACTTACTATTGTGAGCAGCCTGAGAGAGGATGGTGTTAGGCTAGGGTCAGACTAACGCATTTTTCACGTTGTCCGTGAAAATGTGCGTTCGAAGAATGGACGTATTTTTTCCCGGAATACGCAATAGCGGTCATACGATGCGCAGTTTCATCCGTGATTTTGTACGGATCATCAATAAAACACTTCTTGCATCTGGACGTTATGTTGGCTGGACATTAGCAGCGTCTGATGTCTCCAATTCACGCACACACGCCGCTAGCGGACGCAGCGCACTCTGTACGTCAGTACTAGTGGTTTAACGTTCTCGAAAAAATGCGTTCATTTTCCACTTGCGTTGCGCAGCCGGACTTTTGTGCGACCGTACTTCGTATATAGGCCGTCATTGCCCGGCATCTGCTGCTAGCACGGCCGTGATTAAGTGCGCCAGAACGCGCGTTCGCACTGCCTCAGTCTGACCCTAGCCTAAGCTGACATCATCAGTGACCGAGTTGGTGACTGGCATCAGGGAATTTTAAAATCTTAAAAAAACTTAAAAAAATATATGGGTTAAGGAAACTCCTTCAGTTCATCAGTTCATACAATGTTTTCAGCCAAACTGCACTGGAGGGGGGAGGCACTCCACACCACCTGACCACTTTTAAAAGCTAAAGCGATCAGGGTGTGTAGAGTGCACTTTAACCCCTTCGTGACTGCTGACGTACATAGTACGTCCTGGGAAAAATCCCCTTAATGACAGCAGACGAATATGATGGCAATAATGGTATTTTTGGAAAATCGATTTAATGGCGAGAAAAACGGTTTATAATATGTGTGGGTTCCATAAACGCGTAAGAGGAAAATTTGACCTAAACACAAACAGTGCAGAAATGTAAAAACAGCAATGGGCACTTTTGGACAGACAATCGTAAAACGCCCAGTCACTATGGGGTTAAGAACATAATGGGCATGAGTCTTTTTTCAACCATGGTTTCTATTCTTATCTATATGTACAGTGTGTTACTGACTGATAACAGTCATAGCCTGTGGTATATGGAATTGAGATGTTGTTTTTTCTTCATAAATGTATGCTCTGCTTCAGTGGTGTAACTAGAAACCTGAGGGCCCCGGTGCAAGAATCCATGAAGGGCCCCCCCAACCCCCCAAAAAAAAGATCTATATTTTTACTTTTTTTTTTCCTGCAATACAAAAAAGATAGTATTGCCCCCAGCTGACACGGATATATACTGTATATTGCCCCCAGCTCACATGGATATATATATTGCCCCAGCTCACATGGACATATATATTGCCCCCAGCTCACATGGACATATATTGCCCCCAGGCCACACATGGATATATTGCCCCAGCTCACACATGGATATTTTTGCCCCCAGCTCATGGATATATTTGCCCCCAGCTCATGGATATATTTGCCCCCAGCTCATGGATATATTGCCCCAGCTCATGGATATATTTGCCCCAGCTCATGGATATATTTGCCCCCCAGCTCACATGGATATATTTGCCCCCAGCTCATGGATATATTGCCCCAGCTCATGGATATATTCTCATGGATATATTGCCCCAGCTCATGGATATATTGCCCCAGCTCATGGATATATTTGCCCCCAGCTCATGGATATATTGCCCCAGCTCATGGATATACTGCCCCAGCTCATGGATACTGCCCCAGCACATGAATATACTGCCCCAGCACATGGATATTCTGCCCCAGCTCATGGATACTGCCCCAGCACATGAATATACTGCCCCAGCACATGGATATTCTGCCCCAGCTCATGGATACTGCCCCAGCACATGAATATACTGCCCCAGCACATGGATATACTGCCCCAGCACATGGATATACAGCCCCAGCACATGGATACTGCCCCAGCACATGGATATTGCCCCAGCACATGGATACTGCCCCAGCACATGGATATACTGCCCCAGCTCATGGATATATTGCCCCAGCTCATGGATATATTTGCCCCCAGCTCATGGATATATTTTCCCCCAGCTCATGGATATATTGCCCCAGCTCATGGATATATTTTCCCCAGCTCATGGATATATTTGCCCCCCAGCTCATGGATATATTTGCCCCCAACTCATGGATATACTGCCCCAGCACATGGATACTGCCCCAGCACATGGATACTGCCCCAGCTCATGAATATACTGCCCCAGCACATGGATATTCTGCCCCAGCTCATGGATATACAGCCCCAGCACATGGATACTGCCCCAGCACATGAATATACTGCCCCAGAACATGGATACTGCCCCAGCTCATGGATATACAGCCCCAGCACATGAATATACTGCCCCAGCACATGGATACTGCCCCAGCACATGAATATACTGCCCCAGCACATGGATACTGCCCCAGCACATGGATATACTGCCCCAGCACATGGATATTGCCCCAGCACATGGATACTGCCCCAGCACATGGATATACTGCCCCAGCTCATGGATATATTGCCCCAGCTTATGGATAGATTTGCCCCCAGCTCTTATGGGTATATAGGGCCCCCCAGCTCACCTCAGGCTCCTCTGCTGCCGCCGTTCCTCTCTGAGGTGAGCGGCCACTGAAAGCATGCAGCCTGGCCGCTCACCGGAAACCACCTGACCAGCGCAGCCAAGTTCTCGCGAGATCTCGTGCGCTGGTCAGCTAGTTCCCATCCCACACGAGCGGCCAAGCTGCAAGCCAGCGGGCCGCTCGCAGGGAGGGGAACAGCCGGCGGCGCTGCTCCCAGATTCCGGCGCTTTTTGCCAGAATCTGGCGGCGGCGCTGGGCCCCCCTCCAGTGTCGGAATGCCAGGGCCCGGTCGCAACTGCGACCGCTGCTACCCTGGTACTTCCGCCACTGCTCTGCTTGCTTTGTTAAACCCATGCTCTCATATGGCCGCCCCTCCCCCTCCCCAGGTCGTAAACAAATTTACCCAATACAACCCACACGATCTGATTCTTCAAACTCTTTCTTCAACAGCCCAGCCACAAGCTGACATCACCCTCAGCCACAGAGCCTGCTTCTGGACTCTGCTGTCCCACCCACCCAGTGCTGGTCTGAAATTTGTAGCTTACTTTCCAGCTGCTTCCACTTTGCAAATCACCCTAATTAACCCAAGGTTCTAGCCCTTCCCATGATATGTTAATCTGTATATTTGTGATTTGTTTTTAATAGTTTGCATTTTATTACTTTGTATTTCTGTAACCACTCAATGTTCTTGAACCCAGGACATACTTGAAAACGAGAGAAATCTCAATGTATCCTTCCTGGTAAAATCCTTTGAAAATAAATAAATAAATATTGGGGAAAGGTTCACAAAAAATGGAATCACATGGTCATAAGATCTATGTATGTTTAAATATTAGAAAAATGCAATGCTTAGCTGAAAGGACCATGTGACAAACGTTTATAGCATTATCACAGTCACCCGGCAGCAGCCATAAAGAATTTACACTTGGCATTTAATAGTAATACTTCATTTTAGCATTTATTGCACAATAAGATCTATTTTTGCTCTCTACAAAGAGAAATGCATGGAAAAAATGCTAGAGTTCCTATGAATCGCCACTGAACTCTCTATCTGTACTTTTCCACTTAATATTAGTTTATTGATATTCTCGGATGGACTAATGGCACAGAAGTTTTTTTCATCACAAAGTTCCTCTATTTTTGGATCCTTAAAAGGTTTTTGCCTCAACCACAAGAATGTTTATATCGCATAAGCTGTTAAAACACTCCTCGCAAATATTCTCTGTACAAATATTTTACATTCATACAAATAACACTTTTTTTAAATACACAGATCTGATTACAAACGATTACACTTTAGATGAATGCAAATAAATTGTTCAAATGGAGAGCTTGACATTGGACTACATCTCCAGATAACAGATGGTGCCAAGAAAACCTAACCCCGCAACATCAGACTCTCCCTGTCTCTCCAGTCCTTCAAGATGTCTCTGAAAACCCATTACTTTAGAGAAGCCTATCGGCTCACTCCCTAATCCCCCATTGTTCATTTCTTGCTCCTTCTTCCCACACTGCCCACATGTACCCCATTACTTCTTGTGCTCTATTCACCCTCTCCTAGCATGCCACCCCTCTCCTCTTAGATTGTAAACTCTCGAGTAGGGATGAGCCGAACACCCCCATGTTCGGTTCGCATTCGAACTCAAACACTTTCAAAAGTTCGAGTTCGAGCTCGAACACAAACTGAACTCAATGCAAGTCATTGGGACTCGAAAGTTTGAATTTCAGAGTGCCCTCCAAGAGGGCATATATGCAAGATATTTGCCATTAAAGTTGCCCTGGGGACAGGAAACAAGGAAAAAAAGTTTAAAAACAAAGTTTTTAAAGGAAAAGTGAGTTTTCCATGAAATAAGGGTTAAAAATTAAAAACGAAAAATTCCTTCAAATATCGTGCCTAGGAGGTCCCCATAACCTGCCCGTGAAGTTGCGGATTTGTAGGATGTATAGAAACATTTAAAAACAAAAAAATGACATTTCAAATGACGGTAAACGGTTTTCCTTTAATCTATTCATAAACAACTGCTTGGGGCGGCAGTCTGTATGAAAAGAGAGATGTTTTAGGACATGCAGAACAAGTTTCGTGATTTTTTTTGGCTAAATTATGGTGAAACTTATGCAGGCTTTGGATGAAAGTAACAATATGTGCTTTAAAATTGGGCCTTTAGTGTCGGCAACCATGCTGTCACACCGTAACCCCTCTGTGGTATTGTGGAAGAGTGCAGGGTTGGACCCTGCCGTCCAATATTAAAATGATATTAATCTGGTATAGGCGTCAGTGGCAGTGCACCCAAATATTGTGCCTTTGGTGGCAGCAAGTGCCTTCACACCGTAACCCTTTTGTGGTATTGTGGAAGAGTGCAGGGTTGGACCCTGTAGTCCAGTATTGAAATTATATAAATCTGGTAATATAGGCATCAGTGTCAGTGCACCCAAATATTGTGATTTTGGTGGCAGTAAGTGCCTTCACACCGTAACCCTTTTGTGGTATTGTGGAAGAGTACAGGGTTGGACCGTGCGGTTCAATATTAAAATGATATAAATCTGGTAATATAGGCGTCAGTGGCAGTGCACCCAAATATTGTGCCTGGCAGCAAGTGCCTTCACACCGTAACCCCTTTGTGGTATTGTGGAAGAGTGCAGTGGTGGAGGTTTTGTGAATGCAGAAGAGATCCCCGATCTATTCCGTTACGTCAGCATCAGGGGATTGATAGCTGCTGATCCAGGACTGATTCATTTTTATAAATGTCAGCCGGTCTACAGAGTCGGTGGACAGACGCACTCTTTTGTCTGTGACAAAACCTCCAGCGGCACTGAATGTCCTTTCAGAAAGCACGCTGGATGAAGGGCAACCTAGTAGCTGCATAGCATACTGGCTAAGTTCTGGCCAATGATCCAATCTCAACACCCAGTAAGCCAGTGGATCATCTGCTGGAAAGGTATCCAGGACTGCCCTTGCCCCTAGGTAGTCCTGCACCATATGGTGAAGACGCTGGCAATGGGTACCTACATTTGACGTCCCTGGGCGTCTTGGACTTAAAAAATTGGAAAAGGCATCAGTCAAGCAGCCCCTTTCACCTCTCTTCCTCTGATCAACTGCCGCCTCAGAAGCACCTGTGTCATCACTTGGTAATCTACCAGTGCCTGGAAAGGTGTTACACAAGTGTCGCTTTAGAGCCTCCTCAAGTTGTTTCATCCTGTGCTTCCTCTGTGTGGGCAGGATGAGCTCTGCAACTTTACCCTTGTATCGTGGATCAAGAAGGCTTGCCAACCAGTAATGATCCCTCTCCTTGATAGCATGAATCCTGGGGTTCTTTACCAGGCTTTGCAGTATAAGGGAGCCCATGCAACATAGGTTGGAGGTGGCATTAGCTTCCGAGTCTTCCCGGTCAATGAGGATGACCACATCGTGCACTTCCTCCTCCCAGCCACGTACTAGTCCTTGGGTTTCTGGGCACACAAAACCCTCCCTTGAGGAATACCCACCTTCAATGCCCCACTACTTAAATATTCATCCTCCTCCTGTCTGATCTGAGGACCAGCAGGAATGCTGTCTGCGGAAAGACTGGGGCCTTGAGAGCTAGGGAAGGCCTCCTCTTCCTCCTCCTGCTCTGCCTCTAGTGCCACATCTATTATTCCCCGCAGAGTGTGCTCCAGCAGGAACACTAAAGGAATTGTGTCACTGATGCATGCACTGTCCCTGTTCACCATCCTCGTTGCCTCCTCAAATGGTGATCGTACAGTGCATGCATCCTTGATCATCAGCCACTGTGGGGGGGGGAACAAGTTGTCCTGAACCTGTCCTTGTTCCATACTCACACAGGTACTCGTTGATGGCCCTCTGCTGCTTGTGTAGATGCTGCAGCATTGCTAATGTCGAGTTCCACATGGTGGGCATGTCACAGATCAGACGGTTTGTGGGAAGGTGGAATTCTCTTTGAATTTCTGCAGGCAAACGCTTGCTGGGAATGGAAGTGGCTGCAGACTTTTCTGGCCTGGCTCAGAAGCTCTGCCAGCCTTGGGTACCTGGTTAGAAAATACTGTACCACCAGATTATTTAGGACGTGTGCTAGGCATGGTACATGCGTCAACTTACCCTGGCATAGGGCGGAGAGAAGGTTGCTGCCATTATCACAGACGACCATTCCCAGCTCAAGCTGGCGTGGTGTTAACCATCTCTGCACCTGCCCCTGCAGAGGTGACAGAATTTCTGGCCCGGTGTGGCTCCTGTCCCCTAAACAAACCAGCTCAAGCACAGTATGGCATCTTTTTGCTTGAGCCATTGCGTAGCCCTGTCACATGTCGGTTTAACTGCCACTTCACCAGAGACAGAGAAGGAGGAGGAAGAGGGAGAGGTGGTGGTGGAGCAGACAGACCTCATACAAGCAGCTTTCTGGAGGCGTGGTGGATGAACAAGCTCCAGCACAGAGCCCTGTCTTGGATCCCTCCCAGCTGCAATCAGGAGTCACCCAGTGTGCCGTGAAGGTAATGTAACAGCCCTGTCCATGCTTGCTGGACCACGTGTCTAAAGTCATGTGCACCTTGCTGCTGACTGCCTTTCCCAATGACTCCATAACATTGTGTTCCACATGCTGGTATAGTGCTGGAATGGCCTTCCGTGAAAAGAAATGGTGTTTTGGAACCTGCCACTGTGGTACAGCACATTCATCAAATTCACGGAAGGAAGCAGAGTCCACCAGCTGGAAAGGCAGCAGCTGCAATGCGAGTAATTTTGCTAAACTGGCATTTAGACGCTGTGCTTGGGGATGGTTGGGACTATATTTTTTCTTACTCTGCAGCAGCTGGGGCAACGTAATCTGACTGTGTAAATCTTCAGCTGATGGGATGCTGTCACATTGTGAGGAAGGACCTAGTACATCCATTACTGTAGCATCATCCCTGTCAGTGGAGGTTGGAGTCAATGACATGGCAGGACATATAGTGGGGGTAGAGACAAGTGAGGAGGAGGACCTACGCAAAGTGTTGCACCAACGGGATGTGTGGCAGGTGGTCATATGTCACCTCAAGCACATGGTACCCAAGCGTCTGGTGTCTTTCCCACGATTGATCCTCATCTGACATAGATTACAAATAGCAATGGTGCGGTCTACTGCACATTTCTTAAAGAACCCCGAGACAGCAGAGTTCCTGGATGTGTGCTTTGAGACAACATTGCTCTGCAGCTGAGCAGCTCTGACATGTGATGCCTTGGACTAGCTACGATTGGTCATAGAGGACTTTGTTTGTTGTGTCTCCTCCTCCTCCTCCCTTGACTCCTCTGTTCGATCAGGCACCCAGGTGGAGTCAGTGACTTCATCATCATTGTCATCACCCCCTATCTCCTCATCACTGGAGCCAACTTGGCAGTATGCTGCAGCTGCTGGGGCAACATGAGTGCCAGTTATTTGTGTGTCATCACTGGCACCCCCTTCCTCTAGGTTGATTCTATTCCCTTCCTCAACCTCAAAGATTGAATCAGAGCACTGTAGTTGCTGCGCATCCTCAAGCAGCATGTCACTCTCATTGTAGTCAAACAATTAAGCTGACTCCTCCATGTGTGATAGCGAGGCTACGGCAGGAGTAGCTGTGGACATGGAGGCTGCATTAGATGCTTTGGCAGCTGAGGTGGACTGTAAAGCACTAGAAGCCTGGCTGGCAGAGGACTCGGAGGATGAGGATGGCCTGGTTCGCCAATCCACCAAGTCCTCTGTATGTTGCTGCTGCTTAAGACGGCCAGCACCAGTTAGAAAGGACAAGCGTGCCCCTGCAGAGGATGCACCACGTCCACCACGACCAGAGACACAGCCTCCCGACACAGGGGCTGCTTGCCCTCTTATCTGTGTCTGGGAGTGTCTGCCTGTCCTTTTTGTTCTTTCAGACATGGTGAGTGATATATAGATTAATATATACAGAACTCTGATTCAACTCTGGTATAAAGATTTAAAGAACTCTGGTATAACTCAGTGAGACACACTGATAGCTGGCAGCCAGTGACGAGACACAGATCACCTCAATTCACAAATGTTTTAAAGAAATTAGTGAGCCCCAAAATACAGCGTGGTACTGGTTGTGTGACGAGACACAGATCACCTTAATTTACAAATGTTTTAAAGAAATTAGTGAGCCCCAAAAAAACTTGCTGGCTGTGTGACGAGACACAGAAGATCACCTCAATTCACAAATGTTTTAAAGAAATTAGTGAGCCCCAAAATACAACGTGGTACTGGTTGTGTGACGAGACACAGATCACCTTAATTCACAAATGTTTTAAAGAAATTAGTAAGCCCCAAAAAAACTTGCTGGCTGTGTGAAGAGACACAGAAGATCACCTCAATTCACAAATGTTTTAAATAAATTAGTGAGCCCCGAAATACAGCGAGGTACTAGATGTGTGACGAGACACAGATCACCTCAATTCCCAAATGTTTTGTAGAAATTAGTGAGCCCCAAAATAATGCGTGGTACTGGATGTGTGACAAGACACAGATCACCTTAATTCACAAATGTTTTAAAGAAATTAGTGAGCCCCAAAATACTGCGTGGTACTGGATGTGTGACGAGACACAGATCACCTCAATTCCCAAATGTTTTTTAGAAATTTGTGACCCCCAAAATACTTGCTGGCAGTGACAAGACACAGATCACCTCAATTCCCAAATGTTTTGTAGAAATTTGTGACCCCCAAAATACTGCGTGGTACTGGCTGTTAGGGAAGAGCCGAACACTCCCCGAGTTCGGTTCGAAGCCGAACCCGAACTTTCCACATGTTCTGATCCGAACCCGAACCCGAACTCGAACCCCATACAAGTCAATGGGGCTGAAAATTCGGTTTTTAGAGTGCCCTCCAAGAGGGCATATATGCTAGATATTTGCCATAAAAGGTGTATGGGGGTCCGGGTAGTGCCCTGGGGGACAGGAAACAAGGGCAAAAAGTTTTAAAAAAAACGTTTTTAACCCTTTCGCTGCTGAGGCTTTTCCCGCCTCTGTGCTGAGGTCATTTTTACCGGTTTTGCTCATCATGTTTAAACGTGTTTTGAAGGCTTATTTTATTATATGACCCAGACATATTATATATTGTTCTTTCCGTCAGACTCGGCAGATTCATAATATGTCATTATTATATGTATACGTCATGACCTGTCTGTATATTATAACAAAAAATGCAATAAAATATGAATTTTCAATAATTTACAACGTGTAAAGTGTTTTTTTTTCACATTTTAACATGCGAGCAATTGCGGTTATATTTTGTATGGGGTGCGCTTGTTAAAAAAATTAGAGATGGGGTCTCGTTACATTTTTTTTTGGGGAAAATTACGCGATTTTTAACAAACGCACCGCATACAAAAATCGTTAGTGCAGCATCATTGTTCACATTATAATTGAAATGGGAACAATATTGCTGCATTAACAAACCAAAAAAAAATCTTGTTTATTTATTTTTTTGAAAATATTTTTTTATTTTTATTTTTAATTTTTTTAAACAAACTTTTTTCACAGTCGTGTTTGGTATTGTTGGAACGGCCATGCTCTGGCCGATCCAACAGTACCAAACTTTAACCCCTAGCTGCCACGGATCGGGAGATAGGGGGTTCATTGGAACCCCCTATCTCCACCGTTGGTGGCAGCTAGGGGTTAAATCCAGGACTGGCGTCATCGTGCTATGCACGATGACGCCAGTCCTCAGGGGGAGTTCCCGGAGGCTTGGCCGACATCCAAGATGTCGGCCAGCTCCGGGAAAGGATCACGAACCGGCGCTTTTCAGCGCTGATTCGTGATCCGGCTCCCCAGGGGTTAATGAGAGCCACCGTTTGGAAGGGCAGGCTGTGCCCTTCCAAGCGGTGTCTGTATTAACCCCCTGCTCCCCGGCGATCGGGAGGGAGAGAGGTCCGAAGGACCTCCCCCCTCCCTTTCAGGCGCCTCCTCCGCACATGCGGGGGGGGGCGCCTGAATTAGCTGAGCGCGTCCGTAGCACAGGAGAACCACTTGGCTGGACGCGCTGAGCGCGTCCATAGCAGCCAAGTGGTTAAAGGGACAGTGAGTTTTCCATGAAATAAGGGTTAAAAATAAAAATGAAAAATTCCTTCAAATATCGTGCCTAGGAGGTCCCCATAACCTGCCCATGAAGTGGCGGATTTCTAGGATGTATAGAAATATGTAAAAACCAAAAAATGACATTTCAAATGACGGTAAATGCTTTTCCTTTAATCTATCCTTAAACAACTGCTTGGGGCGGCAGTCTGTATGAAAAGAGGAGACATTTTCGGACACGCAGAAAACGTTTACTGATTTTTTGGCGGTGAAAAGCAGGAGAATGGAAACTTCTAGACCAAAAAGCCGATTTGGAAAGTGAGATAAATGGAAGAATTTTTCTGGTTCGGCTATTTTGACCTAGAATTTTCCATTCTCCAGTCATTCTCCTGAGTTTCACCTTTCTCTGAATAACCCTGTCAGGGTTATTCAGAGAACAGTGAAGAGCAGAAGAATGACTGGAGAATGGAAAATTCTAGGTCAAAATAGCCAAACCAGAAAAATTCTCCCATTTAGACTAGGGTCAGACTAGCGAATTTTTAACGTGCGTTTAGGCGCACTTAATCACGGCCGCACTAGCAGCAAATGACGGGCAATGACGGCCAATATACGAAGTACGGTCGCACGAAAGTCCGGCTGCGCAACGCAAGTGGAAAATGAACGCATTTTTTCGAGAACACAGAACCGCTAGTACGGACGTACAGAGTGTGCTGCGTCCACTAGCGGCGTGTGTGTGTGATTTGGAGATGTCAGACCCTGCTCATGTCCGGCCAACATAACGTCCAGACACCCAAAGTTTCCTGGTTTGGATCCGTAAAAAATCACGCACAAAAATGCACATCGTATGACCGTTTTCGCGCAATCCGTGAAAAAATACGGCAATGCGTTCGGACGCACTTTTTGACGGTCGCTGCGAAAAATGCATTAGTCTGACCCTAGCCTTATCTCACTTTCCAAATCGGCTATTTGGTCCAGATTGTTCTCTTTTCCTGCCATTCTCCTGGTTTTCACCTTTCTCTGAACAACCCTGAGAGAGAGGTGAAAGCCAGGAGAACTGGCAAGAGAAGAGAACAATCAAGACCAAATAGCCGATTTGGAAAGTGAGATAAATGGGAGAATTTTTCTGGTTTGGCTATTTTGACCTAGAATTTTCACTTCTCCAGTTATTCTCCTGCTTTTCACCGCTCTCTGAATAACCCTGTGAATGTTTAATCCCGAGGTGAAAAATAACATTGCTTTAGATTTTTTTCAAACACCAGTTAAATGCAGCATATTAGGATGTTTTAGGGAAATTAATTCTCAAATCTCAATCAGAAGCAGACACCACCCCACCCTCACTATATTGTACAATGTATCAAATTGATTACCAGACTAAAAACACCTGGTGTTATGCCCGTTTGTGAACAGAGGTCATTTAGAGTTGATAATTTTTCACGTACACATTAGTTTTTAATTCAATATCTAATAAACGTTGCTTATAATATTCTGCAGTAAAGAGTCTCTTTATTTCTAGATTTTTTAGTATTTTTTTTAAGCATTTTCTATACTTTTTCAATTTTTTTTTTTTTTTTCCAACCCGAACCGAACACGCCCAAAACGTTCGAAATTCGTGAACTTTCGAACTGCCAAAGTTCCGGTCGAACCCCGAACCGTCCGAACCCGAACAGCTCATCCCTACTGGCTGTGTGACAAGACACAGATCACCTCAATTCCCAAATGTTTTAAAGAAATTAGTGAGCCCCAAAATGATTTGCTGGCACAGTGACAAGACCCAGAAGATCACCTTAATTCACAAATGTTTTAAAGAAAGTTGTAAACCCCAAAAAAACTTGCTGGCACAGTGACAAGACACACATCATATACATTCCCTGATATTTGGTAGAAATGAGACCCAAAAAGATTTGCTGGCACAGTCACAAGACCCAGAAGATCACCTCAATTCACAAATGTTTTAAAGAAAGTTGTAAACCCCAAAAAAACTTGCTGGCACAGTGACAAGCACACATCACCTAAATTCCCTGATATTTGGTAGAAATGAGACCCAAAAAAAAAAAAAAAAAAAAAGATATTATATCGTTAGAAAAAGTGCAGAGACGGGCAACTAAATTAATAAGGGGGATGGAAGGGTTAAGTTATGAGGAAAGACTAACAAGCTTAAACCTGTTTAGTTTAGAGAAAAGGCGCCTTAGAGGGGATCTGATAACCTTATATAAATATATACGGGGCCATTATCAACCATTGTCTGATAACCTATTCATTAACAGGACTATACATAGGACAAGGGGTCATCCATTTAGACTGGAAGAAAGAAAATTTAGCTTAAAGCATAGGAAGGGTTATTTTACGGTGAGAACAATCAAGCTGTGGAATTCTCTGCCTGTTATTATTATTATTATTATTATTATTATTCTTTATTTATAAAGCGCCAGCATATTCCGCAGCGCTGTACAATAAGCACAGTATAGACAGGGTTACAATACATTGAACAACATTTGACAAACAGTACAGGAGGAGATGAGGGCCCTATTCCCGTAGGAACTCACAATCTGGGAGGGTTGGGGTTGGAAACAGGAGGAGAGGACTGTAAGGTGAGAGTGATTGATGGTTGCGTCAGTGAGTTGGGTGGTAGGCTTCCCTAAATAGGAATGTTTTCAGGGAGCGTTTGAAGGAAGAGAAGTTAGGGGAAAGTCTGACAGCACGAGGGAGAGCGTTCCAGAGAGTGGGGGCTGCGCGTGAGAAATCCTGCAGTCTATCATGGGAAGAGGTGATGCGGGGAGAAGCTAGTTGAGGTGGTTGGGTCAGAGTCTGTACAGACTTTTAAAAAACGACTGGATGACTTCCTGCAGACACAGAATATTAAGGGTTATAATATTTAATATGTGGGTAAAAGCTTCTTGATCCAAGGAGAAATCTGACTGCCATTCTGGGGTCAAGAAGGAATTTTTTCCCAGTATGTTGCATATTGGCAAGCATTCAGACTGGGTTTTTTGCCTTCTTTTGGATCAACAGCAGTAGGTTATGTGGGAGAGGCTGAACCCGATGGACGCATGTCTTTTTTCAGCCTATATAACTATGTAACTATGTAACTATGTAACTTGCTGGCACAGTGACAAGACCCAGAAGATCACCTTAATTCACAAATGTTTTAAAGAAAGTTGTAAACCCCAAAAAAACTGGCTGGCACAGTGACAAGCACACATCACCTAAATTCCCTGATATTTGGTAGAAATGAGACCCCCCAGACCCCCCTCCCCAGTAGCGTGGCAGACTGGCAGTAACAAGACACAACTATCTCCTTTGAAATCTCCTCTGAAATGCGTGCAGAAGCGAAGTGTCACGGTTCGCGCCGCAGACGCCGGAAAAAAGGCAAATAAGACACTGTCTTTAAAGAATCAGATCCGTTCCTGCTTTTTCCACTGTCTGGACTGATGTCCAGACACTCAGTAATCCGTTCTGGACTTTCCCATCACCTCTCCAGCCTCATGTGTGGGCTGGGCCTGCATACCCATAAAAACAGGCCTCACCCTTCATGCAATGCTTCTGCATTACCCTTCTATCCAGGGGACAAGTCCTGGGGAAAAAAGTGAGGAAACTCACCCAAGATTTCCACAACCCCCACCACCGTGAGAAAAAAAAGCATATGTGCGTGCGTGTATATAAATGTATGCATATATACACACACTCTTATACAATACATTTTCAGTGCTTCAGTCTGACAGGTTTAAACATGGGAATGCCATAGGATTCAATGTATAAATGTAATATCTATTTTTTAGACAATTATTCTTTTCATTTTCAGCAAATAAACTTTATTGAACATGTTTTTGTATTTATATGACGAAAGTTTTGTTTCTCGATTTTTGAGTGTATCACAGAGCTCCACAGTAATAAAACGCACAGTAATGTGCAGTGTTTGAGGGTGTTACAGAGCTCTACAGTAATGAACGGGGTGTATAAGGGTGTCACATACGGGATGTATGAGGGTGTGTATGTGGGAGACTGTCCTGTCTGCAGCTTGTGGGGCCCCCACAGCCTCCATTACAGTGTAACTGCAACCCGTGGGACGGAGTGCAGGGAAGGGAGAGGGGGGGGGGAGTGCAGGGAAGGGAGAGGGGGGAGTGCAGGGAAGGGAGGGGGGAGTGCAGGGAAGGGAGAGGGGGAGTGCAGGGAGGGAGAGGGGGGAGTGCAGGGAAGGGAGAGGGGGAGTGCAGGGAAGGGAGAAGGGGGAGTGCAGGAGGGAGAGGGGGAGTGCAGGGAAGGGAGAGGGGGAAGTGCAGGGAAGGGAGAGGGGGAGTGCAGGGAAGGGAGAGGGGGAGTTCAGGGAAGAGAGGGGGCTGTGCAGGGAAGGGGGAGTTCAGGGAAGAGAGGGGGAGTTCAGGGAAGAGAGGGGGGCTGTGCAGGGAAGGGAGAGGGGGGAGTGCAGGGAAGGGAGAGGGGGAGTTCAGGGAAGAGAGGGGGGCTGTGCAGGGAGGGGGAGTTCAGGGAAGAGAGGGGGAGTTCAGGGAAGAGAGGGGGGCTGTGCAGGGAAGGGAGAGGGGGGAGTGCAGGGAAGGGAGAGGGGGGAGTGCAGGGAAGGGAGAGGGGGAGTGCAGGGAAGGGAGAGGGGGAGTTCAGGAAGAGAGGGGGGCTGTGCAGGGAAGGGGGAGTTCAGGGAAGAGAGGGGGAGTTCAGGGAAGAGAGGGGGCTGTGCAGGGAAGGGAGAGGGGGACTGTGCAGGGAAGGGAGAGGGGGACTGTGCAGGCACTCAGTGAGGGGTTGTGGAGGGATGGTGGGTTAGTTTTGCTGTTGGGCCAGAGGGCCTCCAGGAAGCGGTTAAGTGGAGGGAGGGGGCATTCCATCATTATTCCTGAGGGCAGACTTGGCAGAGCCCTGTCCTGCCTTATCTCTGTTGAACTCTCCAGCCCGCTGCACATTAAAAGGCTGCAGCTGTTAAGGAGACATCAGGCAGGACAGGGCTCTTACTTGCAGAGGTGTCGGACTGTGTTGTGAGCGCCGGCACCCTGCTGCTCTTAAAGATAAAACACTCCACTGCCTCTGCCCTGACAATCAGAAGCGTACGGGAGCAGCATGTGCTGCCGAGCGCTTCTGATTCTGTCCTTGCAGGAGATCTGAGCACCACGCTCTGTCTCCTCTGCTCGTTCGGGCCTCTGGCTGGTGAGGTGACAGTACTGTCTACCGGCATGTACCACCAGAAAAAAGCCCATACAATTGCATTATTTCCCCCTCTCCTGCTTACCTTCTGTGCAGGGAGGGGGGGGGGCAAATCACCGTCGGTCCGGAACATGGCTTGCGGCTGATCTGGGTCGGGTCACTGCTGTTGGTCTGGGTGGGAGGGGCCGGTCTCCACACGTGCTGGCCACCTGACAGTGAGTCCCGCGCGGCACTCTGATGCGTCATCAGAGTGCACTGTGCGCCGGACCCACTGAGCAGAGGACCTGGATCACAAACCACATGCAGCTGTGAGCGCTCTGAAGTTGCCGCGATCGCAAGGGGACGGCGGATCACACCGCAGGTGTTTCTCTGCCTATGGATCAACGTGGGAACAACGTTCCCGCTGCGTTCCCCCTACAGGAGAAGTGCGGGACGCCGTTCCCACACGTTCCTGCAGGACTCGAGCCCTGCTTCTATCCCTAGGAGCTTCATGGTGTGCCTGTCTTGCCTGCTCTGCACAAAGCCCTTCATTGTATCCTGTGGAAACCACCTACCTGCAGTATCCTGTGGAGACCACCTTCATCCCTCATTGTTTCCTGTGGAAACCACCTACCTGCAGTATCCTATGGAGACCACCTTCATCCCTCATTGCATCCTGTGGAACCCATCTACCTGCAAGTAACCTGTGGAGACCACCCTCATCCCTCATTGCATCCTGTGGAATCCATCTACCTGCAGTAACCTGTGGAGACCACCCTCATCTATTGACCTCCTGTGTATGACCTTTTGCTATGGACTTGACCACTCTCTGCCCGCTGCCTGCCAAGACCTCTGCTTGATATGACCACCCTCCTGATACCTCGCTTATTATTATTCGTTCATTCTACCCTCTGTGTCTTCTGATCTGCCCCCTGTGTATCCAGTAAGTACCTGTTCTGTTAACCCCTGTGTTCAGTGTCTGTTCCCTTCAGTGTCCTGTCCCATCCGTTCTGTGTACCCTGCCCGCTGTTTATATTATACTTTCCACCAGTTTCCATTGTGTTTTATTACTTATTCATTGTCCCCTTTCCTGATTTACTTCTGTTCCTTTTAGTAATAAACCTTTTTACTTTGCAACCCCAATTATCTGGCTGTTTTGTGTAACCACACCTTGGGCTCGTCAACCCCCTGGCTACACCGTGACACGCTGCGTGGAAATGTTATATAGTGTGCTGCGGGACTTAGCTCTGTGAGCCCATGATTGGGCAAAATTTGCCCAATCAGGACTCTGAGCCGTGATTGGCATAGTCTTGCACCTGTCTTGCACCTAAACTGTGGTCAGGTGCAGGCTGTAGCCAATTACAAGCTTCAGGCCAGTGGAAAGGTGCATTGTGGTCCATTGTGGTGCAATGTGGGCGAAGATGCAGCGAACACGCGGAAATGTTCGTAGTTTGCGAACTGGCGATGTTCGAATCGAACTCCGAACACATCGAACCGAACAGCTCATCCCTACTCTCGAGCAGGGTCTTTTCTCCTGTTTTGTGTGTGTAATGTGTATGAATATGTTATGCTGTCTCTCCCTTTGTACAGCACTGCGGAAGTTGATGATGCTTTAAAAATGCATGTAACTGTAACTATCAATACCCCACAACACCCTCATACAAAAAAAAAACCTAAACACACAATAAGCCCACATTGCCATAGAACAATGTCCTCAAGGAGCACCAGATTTTAAGGATTATCTTTGGGAAATACAGAATGAATCCTGCAATCCCTGAACAGCAAATCTTATCCCCTGTGCTGTGCTTCAGATATCTGGCAAACCTGACCTCCCTGAGGATAGTTTTGAGAAACTCTGACATAGAGAATCCCTTCAGTTAATCTTTATCGCCTCTTATCCAGGTACTTTCCTAATGTCCGGCTGACTATCTACCTAATCTTTAGGTACAACAACCCCACATCCACCCACATTTCATGCAGGCAGGCACACATACACATACAGTTAACTCCCTCACAAGAATCCCAGCAAGAGCACCTTTCCAGTAAGTGTCCTTGGGCAAAACACCTAATGGTACATTTAAAAAAATTCTTATTATGCACCAGCAGTTTACAGCTCGCGGCGACACCAACATGTATTTTTTGCCTCTGTGCCTGAAAATCCGTGCACCGCCTCAGGAGCCAAACACGTCTCTGAAACCAAACTCCAGAGTATAATGCGTAAAATGCAGATGAGATAACTTCCTCCCCTGCTGCACAATCTTACATAGTGAATATAAGAGCAACCACTGGAGAGTTAGATGGAGAGGGCTTTCGTTGCACCCTACTTTCCTCTGTAATCAAGCAGCTGCAGCACTCGCATGGCATCATGGCTAAAGAAGGAAGAATAGGACGTTAAGGGAGCTTCCTCCTTCCCATATGTTGCTATGGTAATGAAGAAATAATGTTGGAGGCAAAACATAGAAATAGAAAGCATTTTCTATACACAAAACGATACGGTGTAACATGAAAAGCACTTAATAAGTGCAATATAATACACAGCATGATAATGTCATTAAATGATAAAATGAGTAGCAACCGAAAAAGAAAAACGTAAAGCATCAAGCAATTATCCATGTGCGTTCTTACATTCGAGAATTTGCAGAGTAATAAAAGAACTACATAGGGTTTTTTAATAACTTATAAAAATAGAGAGTCAACTCTCTAAAATGATTTTCTTAGACTACAGTGCATTAAGAAGCGACGGACAGTTACTAGAGGCACCAGGAAGAATAAGTGCTTTTCTGGGACTTGTAAAAACTAATTATGTGCGGGGTTTTTTATTCTAAACATGGGAAACATAGGAAATATGGCACTTGGCAAATGGTTACCATCATCAGGTTTGGAGATCAATAGCAAAAAAAATAATACATTTCTTCAACCATAAGAAAAGCACCTATCTTTACAGGAAAACTAATTTCCATTTCCAGGGCTACAAATTTCATGTCCCAAGTTACTAGCTGAGCTAAAATATTATTCATCACTTCTGAACCCACCCATCAACCTATCAATCCAAACCACTGTCCACCCACATCACTCTCAATGCATCATCTCTCTTTTTCATATCTTCTTCCATTGACAAAAAACACCATACAATATTACAAGCTTAACGCTAACGTTAGCACGGAGCTATGTGGCCCTAGCGCATGACCCCCATATAACAATCCGAACGCTAACAGGTTAAAAACACTATTAGCGCATCGGAGATTGCGCTTTTCAGCGCGAGCTTACTGTACTTTACACAAAGTTTCAGCTTACTTTGGCTTTTTCCAAGTTGTATCTCAAACAGAATGTCCTAATGCTAGGACACATTTTTAAAAGGTAACTTTATTGCTGGTCCAGTAACTATGACGATCACAAGGTGGCATTGTAGTGATAGTAAAACACAAGGCCGAGGGCCAAATGGGATTCACCCTTGGGTACTCAAGGAACTTGGTCATTTAATAGCCAAACAGCTATTTTTAATAATTAAAGATGATTTTGCCTCCTACAGGAAATTCACTATTTGGGGAACTGCCCAAATCTTTAGTTTTCACCATTCTTTGCACCGTAATTTCTGTCGAAAGTTTCTAGTACAGGTTTCAAATGGATATTCATTTTAGTTTTTTGCTGAAGTTATTTCACATAGATTTTTCTGTAGTTTACAAAAGTGTTTCAGTTGAAATTTTCTAGCATTTTCTCATTGGTTGTTTTGTTTAATTCAGAGTACAATGGAAATCACCTCTTAAAAATAACAAAAGTATATTTACTGGTCTTGCAAACAACTAAATAGAAAAAGCCATAGTTTACTAATTTTACTGTAGAATAAAGGTTGTACTAGTTGTTCAGCGTTAACCTTTGTCTCCAGGTTCTCCACCTTCCTTAGTCGAATATTCTTGGTCTTGATCGCTGTTGTTCACATGGTTTCAATAACAGTTATTTTTATTGTCCCTTATAACAATAGTTAATGGTAATTCAGGAACCACCAATATTAAGTATTTCAATGGGTTTTCTTGGAAACCCAAAATTTTCTTTATGGTTAAAGTTTGCATCTGCCATTTTCCGTTATGGTTTGCTTTTAGCGTCCGTATTGCGAAGGAGCCATTGTGTCAGCAGCTCTATTCATATTAGTTTCGAGCAGCAACTTGATAACACTGCGGAGTCCATATGACTCCATGGAGACTGACGAGATCTTGCGCAAGCTCGCTCTGGCCGGGGAAGCAGCAGGATACATGCAGGAACCCTGGAAACTTTTTGTAATAAATACTGATATAAGTTTTTAACATACTATCCACATTAAGTAGGACTTTATAACAGATGATTTTATTATTATAGGGTGTATAATCTGGCAATGAAAGGGTCACTGTCAACAATTTGCCGGTGTTTAAAATGAGGCAGGACTGGACTTCATTATGCACTGAGAATGTACCGAGATGGGAACGAAACATGTTGGCTTGTAATGATGCTCTTGCCATGTGACTGAAGAGGAGTCTGTGACCAGGAAGCTCGGGAGCACGACAGTGACTGATCCAAGCTGGACAGATGGTCATACAGAACCTGTGCTTTGTGGACACTCTGGGACTTCCAAACCATGAAATGATTGTATTATTTTTAAGAGCAATAAAACAAACAGAGTTTTTAAAAAGACAACACTATATCTAAGCTCCATTTATTGACTCCAGCATACCGTTTGGGGATCCTAATCATACAAGGGGTTTGATCCTCCCCAGGTGTTCATGTCTGAGTGACACACACAGTCACTCACAGTTTTGTTAGTGGATCTCAATAAGCCATTATTCACATATTCTATTTATCATACAGAAATCACTATGGAATTTTTTATTTTGCAAACTAGGTGTTAAGTCTGCCCAGAGGGTAGTCTATTGTTGTAGAGGATCTAGCTGCCCAGTGCTCCCAATGATGTGGATGCTTGTCGCACCCTGGATCTGGCTGCTCAGGTGCACCCCAGTATCTGGCTACAGGATCAGGCTCTTTGGGGCTCCCCAGGATCTGGCTGCTCAGGTGCTCCCCAGGATCTGGCTGCTCAGGTGCACCCCAGCATCTGGCTGCTCAGGTGGTCCTCTGGATCTGGCTGCTCATGTGCTCCCCTAGATCTGACTGCTCATGTGCTCCCCAGGATCTGACTGCTTACGTGTACCCCAGTATCTGGCTCAGTGGTGTATTTAGGTTTTGTGCTGCCCTAGGCCTGACTAAACTCGTGCACCCCCTAATTTAAATTTGACGCACCCCTTCCTGTCAAGGGCACACCTCTTCATGGTTAATCCCCACCCTTCCTCTTTAAGCTCCACCTTTTCCTCTTAGAGCTCCGCCTTTTTCCTCTCTTTATATTAAAAGTTGATACCAAGTGCCTACTTGTATATTTTGTATACCATTTCAAATGTATCTATTGAGATAAAGAAAATTATGAAATGTTTAAATTCAAGCATTTTTACAAAGAACAGCCACGCATGTCAAGTATAATGGATCACAGCCGCTCTAATTGGTTGAACAATAAAATCCACAGAAACGTGCACTGCATATGAGCGTATCACAGAGCTGCACAGCAATAAAACCCACAGAAATGGCACTGTGTATGAGCATATCAGAGCTGCACAGCAATAAAACCCACAGAAATGTGCAGTGTGTATGAGCATATCACAGAACTGCACAGCAATAAAACTCACAGTAATGTGCAGTGTGTATGAGCGTATCCCAGAGCTCCACAGCAATAAAACTCACAGCAATGCAATGTGTGGTGTGTGTCAGCGTATCAGAATCCACAGCAATAAAACTTCCAGCAATGCAATGTGCGATGTGTATGAGTGCATCAGAATCCACTGCAGTAAAACTCCCAGCAAACCGAGTGTATATGAGCACACAGCAATTATGCTGTGGAGCCATCTTGTCAGCAGTGGGGTGCCACTGTCAGAGGGTGCGCTGTAGCTTTGATTCCCTTCCCGGTGGGTGTTCAGTCCAGAATAAAGTCTGTGTTAACGAAAGGGCGGGCAGCTGCGCGCGTGCGTTTCACGTGGTTCAGCCAGTCATGTGGTACTGAGACTCAGAGAAATGGCAGTGAAATGCCCTGATGTTCGGTGGTTTCAATCAGCAGGTTTATTCAGGCGAACCCCATAGGTTTCAATGTTAAAAATCTTCCCATTTTTATGCAATATCTAATAAATCATTTATTATTTTAATCTGCAGTAAAAAGTCTTTACTTATTGATTTTTTTTAGTACTTTTTAGTCATTTTTCAGATTTTTTTGGGCAAAATTCCCCCCCTTTTTTTAATAGCGGTTTTTCTTTTTTCTGTAACAGAACTTTTTATTATCAATCATAGGATCTTATATGTAAATTCCAGACATTTTCGTTCAGTAGTTCTTTTGAAAACAGCAGGCCATGGGTTTGCGGTGGCAGCATTCAGCGGCGACTCCATGCACTTTGGGGACCCTGCGGTGAATGGTGAATTCACTGCAGGGTGGGGAAATTTTATTCTCCTAAGTGCAGGGAACTACAGAACACCAAAAAGTTGGCGTCATTTCGGTGCTCTGTGAGTAACCCATTTAGTGGTGAGGTTTTTTGCTGCCCCTTGGAAAGTGAAATTGAAAGTGTAAATTAGTGAAATCTCAATGTATCCTTCCTTGTAAAATACTTTGCAAAAGTAAAAAAAAAAAAAAAAAAATTTCAGGTGCACCCCAGGATCTGACTGCTCATGTGCTCCCCAGGAAAGTTTGCCCTTGTGTTATAGAGAGATTATGCATGACCATTCGTCCCCAAACTTAAATAATGCTAATTTATTCACTGCTCTGAAGGAGAAGCTGCAGTTCCTTGGCTCTCCACTGGGAGTCCCGTTCAGCATGGAACTCCTAGCAGGGAGCCAAGGAACAGCAGCTCCTCCTTCAGAGCAATGAATAAGTTAGCATTATTTAGTGCTGAGTTGCACGCAGGTGCAAGAACTCCTTGCACCGGCCCTGAGTAAATCTGTTTGTTTGGGGGGAGGGGAATATGAGAAATGGCAAAGGAAGACTTTCAGGGTTATTCAGAGAAAGGTGAAAACCACGAGAATGACTGGAGAACTGAAAATTCTAGGTCAAAATAGCCGATTTGGAAAGTGAGATAAATGGGAGAATTTTTCTGGTTTGGCTATTTTGACCTAGAATTTTCACTTATCCAGTCATTATCCTGGTTTTCACCGCTCTCTGAATAACCCTGTTTATTTGTGTCTAGAAATCAATGGAGAATTCAACAATCTGATATTCATTATTTTAACTAAAAAATTGAATTTCCTTTCGGTTTAGTTTTAGATCTCTCGCACAAGAATTCATTGAGCTGTTGCCAAATGAAAGCCATGCCTAATTTATAAATGGCAGTGTTTAGATTAGGGATGAGATTGATGACGGGGATTAGTGTAGTCAAGTGTAAGTAGCTAGCATATAATATAAATTGTGATACTTAGATATTATCTTGCATGTGTAGCCTTTTAATATTTTCCTAGCCTGCTTTGAGGAATCAATCATGCAAATTAATTACTAATAATGTGGATAATTTTAGAAAGATTCACACATTCTTCAAGAGGCTTACGGTTGGAAACAGAATCTTAAGCAAAAATGTTTACATGTAATTTATTGCGCACGGGTGGAATTATAGATTGAAACAAGGTTCATGCTCAGAGAATAGAGGAATATCTGCTTTGAACAAAGTCATATCCAGTAACACTTGAGATGTGGAATCGGAGAGCTGTTATAAGTTAATTTGTTTGTTTAACCTCCCTGGCGTTACGATTCTGACATCTTTTAGATGTCAGAATCGTTCCATTTTTTTTTCTGGGCCCGTAGCGGTATTACCGAGTGTGGCTCGGGGTTAAATTCCTATGCTGAAAGCGGTAACCCCGAGCAACACTCGGGATGCCGCTGAATACATCACCTGTCCCTGCGCTCCCACGCTGTCCCCCACAGTCTCCTCTGGCAATTGTGACCCTCATACTTCCTGGTTCCCTTCTCTCGAGAAGGGAATCAGGAAGTATGAGGTCACGATCGCCAGAGGACACTGCGGTGGTCAGCGTGGGAGCGCAGGGATAAGTAATGTATACAGCCCAAGTGTGGCTCGGGGTTACCGCTTTCAGCACTGAAAGTTAACCCCAAGCCATACTCGGGAAAACCGTCAGGGGGTTAAGGGTCGCCTTCTCACTAACCAACACCAAAAATAAACAGTTTGGGGTCAGTCTTACTCTTTTGGATCTGCAGCCCATTACACAAAAATAAGAGCAATTTTTAGTTTTTTTAGTATAATAGTATAATTACTAAATTATATTATTAATTTTTATAAACCAATAACAATTTGATATCGTTATGCTTCAGCAATGATATTGTTCTTGCGCACACTCATCTGATTATGTGGAGCAAACATGGTTCAAAACTGTCACAGCATTGTATTTCATTGTGAAACATTGTTTAGAAGTCCCTCCTGATCACATCATTGAACCTACATGTCACTTTATAGGAATGAAATGTGGTGGAATTGCTAAATACTTTGTAATACTGACATATGGAGGCTCCCGTGCTAAGACGCAAGCGTCAGCTCTGTGATTGGGGAGCTTTTCTCTCGCCTCCATAATTGGTTAAAGATAAAACCCAGGACAGTACAACATACCCAACTTTATATAGTTGTTTTTTTTATTTTAGATTAGTGGTTCCCAACCCTGGTCTAACAGGATAGATTTTAAGGATTACCTTGGAGATTAACAGGACAGGCTGTGGGTAGCAATGTAGTCCTGCCCAAAGTCTGTCCCCTGGCAGATGATTACTTAATTTTCCCTGCTCTTCATCATCATTGTATGGCTATGTTTCTCAACCCTGTCATCAGGACCCACTAACAGGTCAGATTTTTATGGATTACTGTTTAATTTTTCTCTGGAAGATATTGAAAGTTTGGACTGGCTGGTGGTCTCCAAAACCATACATAGCTGCACAGGTCTAAAGAAATAGCATGCTTCATACTGATGTATATTGTCATTTATTTTGTCTCTTTTTTAGCAGACACCATGAAAACTACAAGAAATAAAAACCATATAAATGTTCAAATATGCATAAACACAGTCCTTTACAAGTTTGTAAAATGAACATGTTTGTCCAACAGAAATATGATAAATCCAGTTACATCGGTAACAGTTCACATTGTCCATGTAAAGTGAAATAAAACAACATCATACACAATATAAAACAAATACAGAGGCAAATTACCATGTGAGCCTCTTAGACCACATGCAGATAAGAAGTTATTTTGAGGAGTTATGCAACACACTGAGCTGTCTCCTCCAGCAACTGCAGCAGCTTTCTAACAGGAAGCTAGTAGGCTGTCCTGCCTACTGTCTCTGGTGTTTACAACTCTATAAAAAGAAAACATGCTCCTTGACAGTTACACTATATCCCAATTGTGTTTTGGTAGCTCCTTGATTTTCATACTGTTGACAAACTGTATATATATGTATTAACTATTGTGTTTTCTAGGAACAGGTGGGTTGACTTTAAAATTATGATACGTTTAATTGAACACAAGTAATCTCAATTTAACACATTTATGTGGTTTTAAAATGCAGCTGCTTGTGGGAGAGCTTTGTTCAGGTTTTGTAGCAACAGCTGGGAATTGTTACAGAAACAATGCAAATGTCTCTTTTAATTGACTTGAGCCACAGCAAAAAAAGTAATAGTTATATTACGTAAAATGTTCATATGCTATTTAATGAATTCCATTTTAATTCCAGGATAGAAAACTGTATTTTTATACGAAGTATTATTTTGTAAAAAGTTTGTAAAATGAACATGTTTGTCCAACAGAAATATGATAAATCCAGTTACATCGGTAACAGTTCACATTGTCCATGTAAAGTGAAATAAAACAACATCATACACAATATAAAACAAATACAGAGGCAAATTACCATGTGAGCCTCTTAGACCACATGCAGATAAGAAGTTATTTTGAGGAGTTATGCAACACACTGAGCTGTCTCCTCCAGCAACTGCAGCAGCTTTCTAACAGGAAGCTAGTAGGCTGTCCTGCCTACTGTCTCTGGTGTTTACAACTCTATAAAAAGAAAACATGCTCCTTGACAGTTACACTATATCCCAATTGTGTTTTGGTAGCTCCTTGATTTTCATACTGTTGACAAACTGTATATATATGTATTAACTATTGTGTTTTCTAGGAACAGGTGGGTTGACTTTAAAATTATGATACGTTTAATTGAACACAAGTAATCTCAATTTAACACATTTATGTGGTTTTAAAATGCAGCTGCTTGTGGGAGAGCTTTGTTCAGGTTTTGTAGCAACAGCTGGGAATTGTTACAGAAACAATGCAAATGTCTCTTTTAATTGACTTGAGCCACAGCAAAAAAAGTAATAGTTATATTACGTAAAATGTTCATATGCTATTTAATGAATTCCATTTTAATTCCAGGATAGAAAACTGTATTTTTATACGAAGTATTATTGAAAATGCCCCCCCCCTGCACTAGCAGGAACTTGCTTACTACCCAATATAAGACAGACGATCCGGCACCGAAGTGTCATTGAACAGGGAATTTCCCCATACGGTGCCATTTCAGAGCCACTCGGCTATTCAGAGAGCAGGCCGTGCGCCAAATTTGGCGAACTGCCAGCAAGTACGATGCCTGTTCGAAGGCAGTGAATTCCTCAATAGAGAAGCAATGGTTAATCTATTCAGAGAACCCCGAACAGAAGGGAAAAGTTGCCGAAGTGCCCTGCTGTTTAGTGGTTTCATTCGTCAGGTTTATTCAGGTGAACCCCATAGGCTTCAATGTTAAAAATATTCACGTTTTTATCTAATATCTAATAAACTGTTTATTATTTTAATCTGCAGTAAAAAGTCACTTTATTTATAGATTTTTTAAGATCTTTAAGGCTAGGGTCAGACTGAGGCAGTGCGAACGCGCGTTCTGGCGCACTTAATCACGGCCGTGCTAGCAGCAGATGCCGGGCAATGACGGCCAATATACGAAGTACGGTCGCACAAAAGTCCGGCTGCGCAACGCAAGTGGAAAATGAACGCATTTTTTCGAGAACGTTAAACCACTAGTACTGACGTACAGAGTGCGCTGCGTCCGCTAGCGGCGTGTGTGCGTGAATTGGAGACATCAGACGCTGCTAATGTCCGGCCAACATAACGTCCAGATGCAAAAAGGGTTTTACTGATGATCCGTACAAAATCACGGATGAAACTGCGCATAGTATGACCGCTATCGCGTATTCCGTGAAAAAATACGTCCATTCTTCGAACGCACATTTTCACGGACAACGTGAAAAATGCGTTAGTCTGACCCTAGCCTTAGGCATTTGCTGGGATTTTTTCAGCAAATGTTTTTTTAACCCCTTCACTGCTGAGCCATTTCACCGCTGTGTGCTGAGCTCATTTTTACCGCTTTTGCTCATCATGTTTAAACGCGTTTAGAAGCCACGTTTTATTACATGACCGAGACATATTATATATTGCTCTTTCCGGCAGACTCCGCAGATTCATAATATATCATTTATATATGTATACGTCATGTCATGCCTGTATATTATTACAAAAATGCAATACAATTTGAATTTTCAATCATTTACAGTGTGTAAAGTGTTTTTTTCACATTTTTTCACATGAGCGTTTGCGGTTATATCTTCTATGGGGTGTGCTTGTACAAAAATTAGAAATGGGGACTCGTTACATTTTTTGGGGGGAATTACTTGATTTTTTTTGCAAACGCACCCATTAGAAAACAATCATTAGTGCAGCATCATTGTTCACTTTATAATTGCATTAATTAAAACAACACACACAAAAAACATGTTATTTTTTTATTATTATTTTTTTTATTTTAATTTTTTATTTATTTTAATTTTGTTTAGTTTCTTTTTACTTTGAACATGGTCATGTTTTGGTATCATTCGAAAGGTCATGCTCATGCCTTTCGAATGACACCATGCATGACTCACTAGCTACCACGGTTCTGGAGATATCAGGGTTCAAATGAACCCATATCTCCACCAGGGGATTTCCTTGGGAAATCCCCAGGCAGCTAGGGTTCCCCGGCTATCTGATGTCATCGTGCTATGCACGACATGTCAGGAGCCGAGGGGGAGCCCGGATGTGGAGCCGCCATCTAAGATGGCGGCCCCCACCGGAGCCAGGTTACGATCGGCTGCCGAGCAGCGCCGATCGCGATCTGGCAATTATAGGGTTAAAAACCAGGCACCGCTTTAAAGGGCAGACACTGCCCTTCAAAGCGGTGCCTGGTTTTTGCCTGAAAACTCTCCCGATCGGGAGGGAGAGGGATCCAAAGGATCCCCCCTCCCTTTCAGGCGATCTCCCGGCTTTGCCGGGGGTCGCCTGGAAATGACGTTGTTTACGTCGGGGGCCGGCCTATCTTCGGCGCCTGGCTTCCCTGAAGCCAGAATGCCGCGGGACCCGGTCAGAGAGGTAAGTATCTCTGCCGGGGCTCCCGCTGGCGGATGACGTGTGGGGCACGTCCTCCGCATATAGCGGGAGTCAATCAGGACGTGCCCCACACGTCATCCGCAGCAAAAGGGTTAAAGCATTTTTTTCTTGTTTTTTTTTAACAGACCTTTTTTATTATTATTCATAGGACCTTATATGTAAATTACATGCATTTTCGTTTAGTAGTTTTTTTTGTAAACAACGTTTCAATTTTGGCACTTTCAATCATATTGTTTTTTTTTTACCCCGTTTGTCAGCTTGTCGACTTTTTCCGGCGGCTGGTCTGCGCTGTGATCAGTAGCTCGTCGACTTTTTCTGACGTGTTTGGCATGTTTTTTGTGGCAGTTCTGGCACGTTTTCGGTGGGTTTGTGCCGGGTTTGCGGCAGGTTGTCCTGCACTCCAGGGACCCTGGGGTGAATGCTGAATTCACCGCAGTGTGGGGAACTTTAATTCCCCGAAGTACAGGGAAGTGCGGGGAATTTGAGAGCACCGAAATGTCGGCAACATTTCGGTGCCCTCTGGATAACCCCCCATAGAGTAACCCACGTGTGACTTCGTCATTCATTTTCAGCAGCAGATTAGAGTAGACCGATCAGAAAGATTAGTTATAATATCAGCTCTTGCAGCCGTAGATCAGAAGTGACTTCATGGATACTATCAAACTGAATGCAGTTTTTCAATTCTCCCATGTCCTAGCCTCCTGTCACTGTCCATTATGTTATACACTTTTTGCGGCCAACAATAAAATAAATATTTCCATGGTTTGGAAAAACAGAGTATCTCTTCCCTACAGCAGTTTTGATATTGTTTATAAATATTACATCTCAGGTCCTGGCCTGACTGGGTAATCCGGTGTATAATACATGTTTTGTTAATATTTGAATATTTTAATCATACAGCGTTTTTGTGGATCTCGAGGAGAAAAAATAGAATCTGACACTTAATATGTGTTGAATTTTACACGTCACATTAACATGAGCTTTACCACAGTACCACAGGACCTCAGACCCAGTAAGAAAATTATATGAATTGTGGTTTGTCTGTTACAGCTTCTTTAAATTCCTATTATTGTACTTTTTTAGGTTAGCTACCTTCTCTGAAGTCAAGTCTAGGAAGAATGTGATTACTGGCACTGGGAAAGGTATGTACTATTGTTGACACAGTGTAGCAGACCAAAAATGTTTTGTTTACAGCTAACTATATCCATCGTTTGTTGGAATTACCAAGTATGAATCCCAGGGGGAGAAATGGATATCTTTGTTTTCTCATCCTGCAGAGATTGTTAACCATTTATGGTCCTGGTCCTGTCTGCAGTGGTTGCTTGCCATTTATCTGATTTTCTTTTTTTCCCATATACTGCAACAAAGGCATTTTTTGTGTTTGAACGTTCATTTTAAATCCACGTACATGGGTTTGGCCAATGCAAATAAAATTACGCAACCTTTTGCACCATCATGACAGAAAATAGAGCAGAAAATCTCAAAGTACATAAATTATATGAGCTTTAAGATGGTGTAGATTGTGTAATGGAGGGCTCTCTCCTTGTGTTTGTTGTGTGTACAGTGCTATGGAACTTGCTAGCGCTTTATAAAAACTTGTAACTGTGTCTGTCTTGAGAAGCAACTTATACTTATGGGGTTATTCAAAGCTGAAATAATTTCACTGAAATTTCGGTGCTCTTTCGTTCCGCGCACTTTGGTGTGATTCGGCAATTCAAGTTCGCCGACCCTGCGGTAAATTCAATATTCTCTGAAGGGTCCCCGAAGTGCGTCGAACGAGAGCTGCCGAAGATCGCCAAATGCCGCTGAACTGACCACCACACACCACAGATGAAAGCCGATGGTCTGCCAAACTGAATGTCGAAAAAAAGCCAGTCAGATGCCGAATGCCATCGAACTAGGTAAAAAAAGAAAATGTGAATAATAAAACGGTCTATTACAGAATTTAAAAAACATCATTTTAAAAATGGGAACAAAATATTTTGCCTAAAAAAAATCCAGAAAAATATTTTAAAATATCTAAAAAAAATAATTAAATGAAAAAGTCTATTTGCTGAAACTGAAAAGAGTAAACTGTTGAATAAAAAATTAAAAACCTTTTTACATTTAAACCTGTTGAACTGAATCATTGAAAATCTTGGCATTTGGTGCACGTCTGCATTCTCTGAATTGATTAACCATTAATATTTCCCTGTTACTGAATTGCAGTGATCCGAGGCAAACTACTAAGTGCTGCCCCGCCTGGTTGCTTTAGAAAATGGAAAAGCGTCTAGAACGAGATCTATAGGGGTTATTCACATCAATCAGTGTTTTTTCTTTGGCGAGCATTGGTGAACTACAGTGGATCAAGTACAATGAAACGCAGTGAATCCTCTATTTTTGGCAACTAACATCACAATTTGCTGTGCTTTTCACCACCCTTTTCACTGTCGTTTCTGCCAAAGTTGTCTAGTGTTGATTTCAGTGTACATTTGCACATCAGAGGGGCTTCTATCTGTGTTTCCACCAGATATCCTCGAGAAAGTACATTTTGACAAAACACGTCAGATATAAAAATTTTGTTGATATACCTTATTTAAATAAAGTGTTTCATGTCAAGTACTTGGCGACCAGTCTGTTATTACACCTCCCAATACCCCACCGTTTATCATGGCGTTCCTTTTGTCGCCAACCATGGACAAGGGCCAGATAGCAATACTTTAAAACTTTTGTCTCTACAGGAACATTTATTCGAAGGCCCTGGGAATTCTTGGCCTTTTTAAAACTGTCACAGGCTAAAACACTAAGGCTGGGTTCACACCTGGGCGTAGCGCTGCGTCGCGCAATGCGCGGGTTTTTTTTTACGCGCGTTCGCGCATACAAAAATAACACGCGAACGCACGTTGCAGCGCGTTCGCGGCTATTATATGGCCGCGAACGCACTGCTGTATGCCCGAAAAGAAGCTCCCGAACTTCTTTTTGCGTTGGCCGTTTTAACGCGCGTTCCTGCACGCTGTAAAACGCTTAGGTCTGAATGGGTCCCATAGCAAAGCATGGGATTTCCCCGTTCCTGCGTTTTAAAGCGCGCACGAACGCGCGTTAAAACGCCCAGGTGTGAACCCAGCCTTAGGGCTAAATTACAATCTTCACGCAAACGTTTGCGCCGGCGCAAAAAAACATTAACGCGAGGGGTATAACCCTTTGTGCCGAATGCCGTATTACATTGTCAGCGCAACAAACGCGCGTAATCGTCTACCGCGGGTGAACCTGCGCGAGCGTACTGTACTGCGCGCATCCTATATTTAACATTGTGAGTGCAAACGCAAATGTGCGCTGGTATGTGGATGGTATTACAATCTATGAGCAGATTTAACGCATTGCCTTTGCGCGCATAATTTTAGCAACTCCTAAAAGCTGGTATTATAGGCAAATCTGAACAACCTGGCCGAACCCAAATACACCAGCCCAAAAAAAAAAAATGCAGCAAAGTATAGTTACACATTCTACACATACCAAACCAATAAGGCTAGGGTCAGACTAACGCATTTTTCACGTTGTCCGTGAAAATGTGCGTTCGAAGAATGGACGTATTTTTTCACGGAATACGCAATAGCGGTCATACTATGCGCAGTTTCATCCGTGATTTTGTACGGATCATCAATAAAACACTTCTTGCATCTGGACGTTATGTTGGCCGGACATTAGCAGCGTCTGATGTCTCCAATTCACGCACACACGCCGCTAGCGGACGCAGCGCACTCTGTACGTCAGTACTAGTGGTTTAACGTTCTCGAAAAAATGCGTTCATTTTCCACTTGCGTTGCGCAGCCGGACTTTTGTGCGACCGTACTTCGTATATTGGCCGTCATTGCCCGGCATCTGCTGCTAGCACGGCCGTGATTAAGTGCGCCAGAACGCGCGTTCGCACTGCCTCAGTCTGACCCTAGCCTTAAATGGAGAAGTTGTGTGTGCATTTATTATTGCTGCAGCATATATGCTCAGATTGACTTTGGCAGGCGCAATTTCATAACGTGAGATAATTGTGGTTCTTAATTCTGATTGGCTGAATCGCGAGAAAAAAACAGTGCGCAGTGTGATTTCTGCGCGCAACGGTATTGCGTGAGCCTTTGTGCGCATCCGGTTTACGCATGTTATTGCTCGACGGATGAAAAAATGCGCGGGGATTGTAATTCCAGCGGTGATGTGCGCGCGTAAATGTTTAATGCTTGGTGCACGAAGATTGTAATTTAGCCCTAAAGTTCTTATCAGACGACAGTGCTTGGCAACATCACAGGAGTAATTTTACAGACTTACAATCTTTATGACGTGGATTCCAGATTTATCTTCTTTGAATCTTTTTTTTCAACAGTCTTCTCCACAGTGTTTATAGTTGAAAACCAAAAGATGCATTAGCACTGGATGCATTACTCTGATCCACTAGAGTAATGCTGATTATGAAAAGAGTTATTATTTGATGAAACAAAATATAATTTTACCCTTTTATAAGGCATTAGGAAAACTCCGTCTTGAATATAAGGTGCAGTTTTGGGCTCCAGTTTGTTAGAAAGATATCAAATCCATAATGGAAATGGAGAAAGTGCGGTGGCAAGATACAATGCTAAAAAGAAAAGAATGGACTATTTCAAATATCAAAAAAGACTAAAAATTAGGTATGTGCATTTTGTTTCGTCACAAATTCGTTCTCGTCAGACATTTACATTTTCCGTTATTTCAAGACGATCCGAAATTCCGAGCAAAGAAAGATGTTAAAAAAAGATGTTAAATAACTAAGTAACGAAAGCCCGAATGAACAACGAAACTAAATATACGAAAATACGAAAATGTTATAGCCATCAGACCATGAAAACCCGATAATAAGAAGCTGACATGGATGAAAACTGAAAATCTGAATCAATAAATTGAGGAAAAACGATAAAACGAAAATTGAGTACGGTAATCCTGGAAAATGCAGCAGAACGAAATCCCGACAATACGAAAATACGAACCCAGTGACGATATCCGAAAATCCGAATTGGCAAAAATAACGAAAATATTAAAAAATATTAAAAATCTAATGCACTGTGCATCAATATTAATAAAAATATTTTTTTCCTAAACGCGCAGTCTAAAAAACACAGTACATAGGGTTCATCAAAACAGTTTTGAGAGTGGGATTAGTTCCTTTTGCAACAGTGATGCATTGTGAGACATTGGACAAGCTCTATGATTGGCTGGCTGGAAGGTTTATGTGAACTTCAGTATACCATTAGTACCTATCCACCCAGTGAATAGTGAATGTGCAAGCACATATACACAAATGAATAAGATTAGTTTGTTCCTTCCTAAATCCCCAGTCTAAAGAACACAATACAAGACATGATAAATAAACTTTAATGTGCAATGCGTATTCACTGTTTAGACTGGTGGCTATGAAATCACACATCGTTCGAAATAACAGGTGTCCGACATAACAGGTCATCCGAAATATCCGAAATAAAAATCGATCAAGTCAAAAGCAAAGTAACCCAGAAACGGAAACGTCCCAAAATATGAAATTCCTAACCGTTCGAAAATACGAATCAACTCAAAATACAAAAAACCCCACAAAAAATAATACATCTAGAAAAGAAAGATGAATTAACAAACAAAACGAAAAACGAAGTGATCAGAAAACCAAATATCAGACGCCCACCTTTTCAGATCGATCCGAAAATACGAAACGGCATGGAATAACAAATGCCCCAAAACGAAAATTGGGCGGTCCAAAATAATCCGAAACGAAGAGAAAAAAAATTCCCGAAGCGGAATGAAAATAAAACATTGTGCACAAGTCTACTAGCACTGGTTTAACCTTGAATAAAGACTTCTTGGATGGAGAAATAGCACTGTTCAAAAGCACACAGGGTCTATATAAAGCGCTCTCTGGTGGCCTGTTCATTAATGGAATCATTTTCATATCAGCAGAAAATTTGGTTTAACACATATGTAATATATTGCACTGGTTCTCAAGAGACATCTTTAGTAAGTGGGGCAGTTTTGGGCGCCATTTTTTATGAAAGATTTGAGCTGTAGAAAATGAATACATTGCTCAAATCATACAGGGTGACCTATTCAATAATAGGTGTTTATATACAAGCTCTGAGAGCAGAGGCAAGGAGATTGTCATCACCAATAGAAAAGTTTTTTTTCAAGCAAGAACTAAAGGAATATGTCTATTCTATGCCTAAAGTTGTTAATTGGTCAAATTCATTTATTCCTCTTAAAAATTCAGCATTTTTTTTCCAGTAAAGCATGATGTAAATGTGTTTAAAAGAGTTACGATGTTGAATGCATTTATTGTCGATCCAATCTGATTGTCAGTCTGAAATCAAGAAGGATTATTTTCCCTTTTGGGCACAATTGGGAAAATTCTGCAATGAGATTTTTTGCCTTCGTTTGGATGTGTGCAAGTTTGAACATGTTAGATATGTCTTTTTCAATCTAAACTACTTTGTGACTATGTTACGAAAGTAGAAATGCCAGAATGGTTCTTCTGCTTACTTGACTTCAAGAACTCATAGGTGAAATGTCAGAAACCAATACCATCTGCCATTTCACTCTCATGGCATCTTCATCAGGACCATAAAGGTGAGATCAATCCTAGAGCTCCTCAGTGTCTGTAATGCAATGTTCTTGTCTTTAGATACACATCCAAATTATGCTACCTCAATAATACCTGAATATGTGTACCTTCTCCATCTTTCAGATTTGAGTCATAAATAGATATCCAGGGTCACTGACTTCACAATCCTTTGTCTTACAGTAAAATAATTATGTGCAATGAAGCGCTTCAACACTTCACTGTCTTCTTCCATGGCTCTGTGACCCAGGTATCAAACTTGTTGTTATGCTAATTTGTCTTTGTTATCTCAAAACACAGTCAAATACAAATGTAATGTTGCGGATTGACCATTGCAAGCAACACAGGGAAAACACATTACCAAATTATCTGAGGGATGGTCAGCTTTCGGCAGTCCAGTCTCCAACCTCCATTTCCTTAAACCTCGGGTCTCCAGCCTCCATTGCCCTACACCTCTGGCCTCCAGCCTCCATTTCCCTGCATCTCCAGTCTCCAGCATCCATAGTCCTGCATCTCCGGGCTTCAGCCTCCATTGGATGGCATCTCTGGTCTCCAGCTTCCTGGTGTCTTCCCTAAAGCCTGCAACACTACTGTGGGCTACCCCTTATTACCCCAGCATACCCTCCTAGTCTGTTTACTCCAGCTTCCCTTGTCTTCAGCCAGCACCCTGCCAGCCCTCTTCCTGTCATACCTGTGTCTGTTGTCTTGTGCCTCCTGGTAAGTCTCCTAGTGTGTTAACCTCTATGTCTGTCCTCCTCTGTCTCCCCTCCCTGCCTTTTCCTAGAGTCCACCATTTTCCAGTCTTACCCCCACAATCCCCCAGTTACTTTTATAATTTCTGTTTACCAAATAAAATCCTTTTTGGACCCTGTTCCGTTGTCAATCAGTGTATAATTGCATCTTGGGCTCATACCCTCGCTCCCCATACACCAAGACCGTGACACAAATACTTCACGTAACAGCTATCTTATTGGAATTTACAATGGAGATTTGGTTACAAAAAATTATCAAATATTGCATGAGCCTGTCACAACATCAGTGGACTCCACCATGGCAAGTCCTATCCTTCCTAACCTAGTGACTGCTCTTCCAAGCTACTTTGGACACATCCTCCTTGGGTTCCTGGCAGTTCAAGGTTTAAATAGGCCTGCAGTGATGTACCCATGACATGGAATGGAGCAAAACTGAGGAGGTTGGCCCTCACCATGTTATGTACAAAACCAAAATGTCTGCACTCAATCTGAACATGTATTTTTGAAAGGGTACTTAAGAAACCAAATGAAGACAACATACCAAATTTAGGGCATGCCTTCTTTCAATAACTTTGAAAGCACCTACCTTGAAAATAAACTCTGGAGATTTGGTAAGCGAATATGATCATGTATTACATAAGCCTGCTACAACATCAATATACCCCACCATTGCAGGTCCTATCCTTCAAAACCCAATAACTACTCGTTTGGACTATTCTCAAGTAAATTGGCACAAGCTGTCTCCAATATAAAGAAGGAGGGAACAAAAAGGCACAATTCATGAGGGGGTGAGAGGTGAAGGGAAAATAAATAATGTGAGGTGAGTGTCACGATATTATATATATATATATATATAATATATATATAAAATCACCATAAAGGACTGGTAATAGTTTGTGTATATGAATTAAAAATACAATGGGGCTGCCTAGGCACGCCTGATTTTCTGACGTGTTCTAATCAGCCCTGGACTTCATCCAGACAGGCCCACTTTAATTATGCAAACACGAACAAAAATAGTGTATAAACCAACCGAATCACTCAATCACTCACTCTACAGATACCGGTGTTGCTGCAAACCGATTGAGTAAAGCCACGCAGTGGCACTGAAGTTGACTGCTCACCATGTCTTAAGTTGAGGTGGATGCACAGCGGGTCTCCCCAACACAGTAGCCCCAATATGAGATTGCAGCAGATTGAGTCTGTTTTACAGAGGGTGAGGATTTTCTCACCTCACCCATTAAGGGCAGTGCACCATGCGGTGAACCAGCATTCTCACTGGCCCACTGAGTCAGCAGCCCACCGGGAATCTCCCTGTAGTCCCTATGGCCAGTACATGCCTGCCTGCATTTCCTTTGCCGCGTCGCGCGGGCGTGACAGTGAGCATTATGAACCAGTAGCAAAATGACAGGTGAATGGGATGGAGCAAACGTAGAGGCGGGCTGACAACTCCTGGGGCCTTATGGGCAATAGGAGATCATTGGGTCCCTCATTATGCCAGCCCACATGCAGGCCATGCTCACATACAACCACTGCCACTATTTCTCCAAATTTGACTGCTAATACTATTTCCCCATTTTATGTGCATGGGGTCCCCTCCTAGGCCAGAGCCCTCGGGCAGTGCCCTATTGCTCTACTGGTCAGTCCGCCCTTGAGGAAAGGTATAACAGAGTTGAGAAGGACTTCTTATCCATGAAGTCCAACACTATGTTTGGATCAGAACAAATGGAAACTAGCAGCGGAATTAAGCAGTTTAACATCAAAATAAGGGAATAGCATCCAAATACAATAAAGAAACTATTAATCATAAGATAATGAAGAAACTCATTCTATTGTTGCATCATCCTCACCCCCTTGTACCCAGGACAAGCTATTCCTTGAGGTCAGATACATACATAGCATAATATAACATAATGAGAACATTTTACAGTTTGATTGGATGTGATAACCATTGCACTCACAGCAATCATGCTCAGAATGCTGTGTGTTGTGGTGATTCCGTAACAATAAAACAATACAAGTATTTGTTTTCCCTGAAATCAGTCTTGCTGTTTAATACTATCCATACATAAAGACAGACCATTTATATTTTTATTGTAATAGTTGTGACAGGCTAGATAAAGCAGTTTGGAGTATATGGTTACAAGCTGATTTTTGTTCAAGCCCATGATAGACTGAGAAAGCAAATGAAACAAAAGCTTTTTGATTTAATATAAACAGAGGTGATACAGCCTGTTTTTTATATATATTCACAGCGAATATATTAACTTCTATTTATATATGCATTCAGTGCATCGCAAAATTCTAAATGAAAGTGCTAACCACTTGGAACGAATATATGAAAAAGTATTTAAATGGAAAATTCCACCAATGTTCTCCCCTGCAGAGACAATTAAATCTATCTCCTGCTAAGAGATGAGACTAGAGCAGAAGATGCTCAATCTATGAAGCTGTCAAAACATCATTGTTTCTGCTAAGTAACACAAAGCAATGTTTAGATCCATTTTGTTTCCGAATCGTACAGTTACTTTAGATTCTGGTCCATATTGGGTTCCTGGATTTTATGGTATAAATGGGAAACTATGAATCCTTTGGAATACAGTTCTACTCCACCTAAAACCTTTTCAGGGTAGAATAACAAGGAGTACAATAGTCGCACCACATCCCTCTATGCAGAACAATTCACTTGATCACGCAGCTTGTAAGCAAACATTGGTCTGTTGTGAACACTCCCGTTACGCTTTTTCCATTTTACTTTTAAACCTTGCAGTTTGTTCTCCTGTTTTCCCCTTTCAGAAGATCTGGAAGGGCACATTTGGAAATCCACTGTTATTATACATTCACTGCTGTCGCTCACACTCATGCAGCTCCAGACATGACTCTCCCACCACCATGCTTGATTATAGGCAAGACACACTTGTCTTTGTACTCTTTACCTGGTTGCCGTCACACGCTCATGACACATCTGAACCAAATAAAGTTATCTTGGTCTCATCAGACCTCAGGACATGGTTCCAGTAATCCATGTCCTTAGTCTGTTTGTCTTCAGCAAACTGTTTGGTGGGTTTCTTGTGCATCATCTTTAGAAGAGGCTTCCTTCTGGGTCGACAGCCATGCAGACCAATTTGATGCAGTGTGCGGTATATGGTCTGAGCACTGACACACAGACCCCCCCCCTTCAACCTCTGCAGCAATGCTGGCAGCACTCATACATCTATTTCCCAAAGACAACCTCTGGATATGACGCTGAGCACGTTCACTCAACTTCTTTGGTCGACCATGGCAAGGCCTGTTCTGAATGGAACCTGTCCTGTTAAACCGCTGTATGGTTTTGGACACCGTGCTGCAGCTCAGTTTAAGGGTCTTGGCAATCTTCTTATAGCCTAGGCCATCTTTATGTAGAGTAACAATTCTTTTTTTCAGATACTCAGAGAGTTCTTTGCCATGAGGTGCCATGTTGAACTTCCAGTGACCAGTATGAGAGTGAGAGCGATAGCAACAAATTTAACACACCTGATCCCCATTCACACCTGAGACTTTGTAACACTAATGAGTCACATGACACCAGGGAGAAAAACTGGCTAATTGGGCCCAGTTTGGACATTTTCACTTAGGGGTGTAGTCACTTTTGTTGCCAGCGGTTTAGACATTAATGGCTGTGTGTTGAGTTATTTTGAGGGGACAAAAAATTTACACTGTTATACCAGCTGTACACTCACTACTTTATATTGTAGCAAAGTGTCATTTCTTCAGTGTTGTCACATGAAAAGATATAATAAAATATTTACAAAAATGTGAAGGGTGTACTCACTTCTGTGAGATACTATATGAATGATATCATTGTAAATATCCTATGTATACCAACACCATTCTCTAGTTTGATCGTTTAGACCAGTGTTTCTCAACTCTGGACCTCAGGACCCACTAACAGGCCCGGTTTAAAGGATTACCTTAGGGAAATGAGCAGAAAATCATAACACCTGTGCTGTCCTGCAAATATCTGGCAAACGCGGCCTGTTAGGGGTACTTGTGGACCAAAAGGGCGAACCACTGATTTAGACAACATCACTATTTAAACCCATTCGGCACATCCCTCCAATGCAACAGTGGAGTAGTCTCAACTTTACGAGAGCGGGTTCAACCTAGCCACCAGGTCGCTGATCTACAATCATGGAAAGATGACTTGATTCCACTCAGAAGACGCCACCAGCGTGTGTCCTTGGGCAAGACACCTAACGATATGGATGCGCCTACCTCACAAAATACTTGTACATCTCATAGATTGTAAATTCTCTTGGGAACAGGGTCCCCCTGAATCAGGTCACATCATCCATGTGTGGTATTTAATGCATTCCTTGTACACTGATCTTGTAAAGCGCTGCGGAATTTGTGGCGCTATATAAAGGATAATAAATTAATAATAATAATAATCATATATAGCAAAGTTTACATTGAGTGCTTTTATTTGATGCTGCGACTATTTCAGCTTTCACTTGACATTGCCTCTCCAACCTATCAGAATCCATTAAATAGGATGACGATTAAAGAACTAGATGTGAGTTCTTCTTAAAATGTTTTTCCAACAACATTCAGGAATTCGCATTTTGCCTATTAAAAATGTAAAATCTCTTGTAAAGGAAATATATATTATCATCTTCTATCCAACCCATGCTAGTAAACAGGTACCAGGCTTGAAGATAATAAATGCGAACCTGCACCAGCCATACAGATAATAAAGGAGAGATGACAGCCTGTCAGGTTCTTAACACTGCTGGAGGGAGGCTGGAAACAGAGGTTTGACAATAAAACTGTGGTTTGAAGAAGATAGAACTGACCCCAGGCTGATTGACTGCCTGATGTGTTCTTAAGACATATGGTTCCTGCAGATAGAGAAACTCGATTTTTAACTAATTTTAACACTTTTTTTTCACCCCCAGTAATATTTGTTCGTTCAATGAAACCTACTTGAATTCTGCGCATGAAATATTTAGCAGTAAAAAGGATAACAGAGAGACACTTCTGCTGCATTATCGCGTATTTATAGTTGACGCATAAAAAAAGGTCTATAAACCATAAAAATAATGAAATGTCTTACAGTGAAAAAATAGCAAATGCTTCCACACCATTCCTTGCAGAGCTGGAGGACATTGTTTGTGCAAAGTAGTACGCAATAAGGGCCAGCCTCAAAGGCCATCTTCTGCTGCCGCTATATATCTTATAATTATTATTATTTTATTAATCTTTATTTATATAGTGCCAGCATATTCTGTAGCGCTGTACAATGGGCGCAGTATAGACAGGGTTACAATATATTGAACATCATTTTGACAAACCAGTACAGGAGGAAACGAGGGCCCTATTCCCGTGGGAACTCGCAATCTAGAAGGGTTGGAGGTGGAAATAGGAGGAGAGGACTGCAAGATGGGAGTGATGGCCCGCAAAAATGTGCGCGTGCGCAAAAACGCATTAACGCGAGGGGAAAAACCCTTCGCGCTTAACGTCAAATTACGATGTTCGCGCACAAAATGCGCGTTAACATCTAACGCGAGTTACCCTGCGCGCGCGAAAGTTTGTGTGCGCATCCTATACTTAACATTGTGAGCGCAAATGCGTTTGTGTGCTGGTACGCAGCTGGTACTACAATCGATGCGCAACTTTTTACGAACGACGATTGCGTGCATAATTTTAAAGTCTTTGAAAAGCTGGTGTTAATGGCAAATCTGAAAGTTCTGGCCGAAACCAAATACACCAGCATGAAAAAAAAATACAGCACAGTATAGTTACACATTCTACACATACCCAAACAATAAAATTGAGAGTTGTGCGTTTTTTATTATTGCTGCAGCATATATACTCAGATTGATTTTGGCAGGTGCAAAAACTTAACGGGAGACAATTGTGGCTCTTAATTCTGATTGGCTGAATCGCGTGAAAAAAAAGTCCGCACACCGATTTATGCGCGCAGCGTTAATTTGCGCTCGTTTTTACGCGTCTTTTTTACGTGCGATATTTTCGGACGGATGAAAAAATGCGCTCGGATCGTAATATTAGCGTTAATTTAGGCGCGTTAACGTTAAAATTCTGCTGCGCGTGCGAATTTGCACGGAGAATGTAAAAGAGCCCGTAGTGTGTGTAATTTCTGCTAAGCAGTGGTCTCATGATGATTGCGCTGCGTTATTTACTTTGTGTTCACTAGTAATATTATATCTGATTACAGAAGTCTGAATTTGTGATCGGTGTTTTATGTTACATTTTGCTGCAGTAATGAATAAAGCTGTTTTATCATATTTGAAATTGTCATGAGTTTTCTTAATCCGTCCTTTATAAAATGATCTTAGTTTCTGGTTTTATCATTGACAACCTTTGTTTTATATCAGTAAAATTGCTGATTATACAGTTTTGTGTTTCCAAAATTGAAATCACAATTTTAGGATAAAAAAGGGATGATATGGTACCACAAATTTATTCCGACTGCATAGTGTTTGTTGGCCCACAAGATGTCATACATGCAAGTTCTCTTTAGGCTATGAACGGGTTAATAGCGATTCCAACATCTCTTAAACTAATAAAATGTCTGTATAAACAGCATCATCCAATATTAATACACACGGCAGCTACAACAACAAACATAACCCAAAGAGATTGCAAGCAGGGTGCAGCTCTTGCATTATGATCGGAGAATGTCATTGGCAAAAAGACAGTTGGTGTAATTTAATTCTGTAAGCTGGAAGGGATGTGCATCGTGCCGAATACAGAGCTTTCGTACACACAAACACACTGGCACTGCTGGGGACACTGCTGTTCATCGCCATAACACTGAATCACTTTGCACATATTTTAATACAATATTGCAGCTAATGTGTGTGACTAAGCGTATCTATATATATATATATATATGCTGTATATGTATATATATATATATGTATATACAGTACCGGCTGGGTGGAGTAGAGGTAATGTCACTGCTCTGCATGGAGAGAGCCTGTGGAGTCCCAGCGAGCAACCTCTCCAGTAAGTGTCCTTGGACAAGACACATAACGGTACATACTCGCCACTCAGGACATACTTGAAAACGAGAGAAATCTCAATGTATCCTTCCTGGTAAAATACTTTCTCAAAAAAAAAAATATTTATATATATATATATATAAATATATATATATATACATATATTCAGTGTAGATTGGAAAAGTCATGTTAGTCCAGATGCCCAGACCTGAAGAAGAGTTATACTCTCGAACGAAAGCTTGTCTCTTAAATGTAACATTAGTCCAATAAAAAAAGTATCACTATGTACTGGTGATTTTATATATATACACAGTGGCACGAACATGTTAGTATACTCTTTAGAAATGAATGCATTTACACATAAAATTGCTTTAAAATCTAGGTTGATATTCATCCAAGTCACAGTAATTAACCCTTTCCCCACCACAGAGTGTACTATGCCGTCCCTGCGATGGGTGGGCCTTAAAGCCGGAGGGTGTACTAGTACGACCCATTGACTTCAATGGGCCTCCTAAAGCCCCACCCTCTAGCTGGCACACGTTGTGCACCATTCCTGCTGTGGGACAGCTTGGTTCAGGCCGTCCCCCGCAGCCAAAGATGTGGGTCTGCTGGGTAGGTAGGTGGGCCGAAGGGCCAAAGAAGAGCCTGACGTAACAGCCGGCTAGAGGGGCACACTAGCACACCCTGGCTGGCGTTAAAGCCCTCCCGCTGGGCTCCACCTGCCTTGCATGAAAGGGTTAACAAACACTATCAGTTTTAACTAATAACACACATTATTTTATTGCTCTTGTACCTATTGAAGATATAATTCAAATATTCGCAGTATAGGTTGGAAAACGTATGTGAAACCCTATAGACTAATGTTTTCAACAAAAGCTAATTAGTTGGAAATTGACGAACCTTATAACCTTTGTAACCCTAACCATAGCAGTTTTAACGTATCAATTCCATAGACCTCAATAGCTCTGGTAAGTTTACAACTGCTCTAGTCATGTTTGCACAGCGCTTGGAAAAGGGCCCCTGGTGTCCAATTGATGAAATGAGATTGGAAATTTGGGTTGCAGCTACACTGAGTTATAAAATGCAATTGAAAATTTTGAGTTTGCTTTTCACAAAATGCATCTGTTGATAGTACATAGTAATAAGTATTGAAAAAAGAACAAAATCTACCAAGTTCAGCCTTCGAAATATCCCTAAGGCTGCAGTGGATCCAAAAAAGGCAAAATAATCCCTCTTGTTGTATTTTCCGATTGTGTTTAAAAGGGAAAAATTGATGACAGCTAGGAGGGAAAATAGATTTATTTTATTTATTCTTAGAAAACCCATACACTTGCTAGTTATCTGGCTAAGGCAACGTATAGACAGAATTGTAAGCTCTTTCAAAAGAGATAAAGTTGTTTTGGGCACAATAGTTTCATTTTAATGGCTAGCACCAATACCAGTATAAGTGTGTAGCTCTTCTTCTGGCATTCACACACCGTCTCCCAATCCTTAAGAATCCATGGAATGTAACACAAATCAGAAATGACATGTCATGAGCTTTCATTGGATCCACTGAAGGATACCAAGAAACTATTTATTCACAATTTCCTTCAGAAAGTAGCATTTTGTGCTCTCCTCTACATACCACTGGGACAAGAGCAATATTTGTTTGGTTTATTTTAATCCCGGATTTTGGTAATTTAGAATTTTTTCTTATTCATACTTATACAAAGTATAGGAAGAATAGAACTACAGTTGTCTCCATTAACAGGCCATTTGTTGGAATCGCAAACAAGTCGTTAACATTTGTGAGTGAACCCAGAATCGATAGAGAGCCACTTGCCAACATTAATGGCCCAGTTTGAAAAAGAGGCCATAACGTATAAACTAACATCATGGAGCTTGTCTTACAAATAAAGCAAAATATAACCAAAATGTAAAGGTTGTGGGCCTGGAGATGTTGGAGGGGTTAGTTGCCCACTTAATTACTTACCTAAATCACACGAGCGCACTGAGTGCGTCCGTCGCAGCTTTTGTCAGGCTGGAAGGGGAGGGCCAGACGGGGAGAGCATGCTCACGAATTGTGTGTGCTACCACCGGATGTGCTTTCAGCCTCCCCATCAAAAAGCAATGGTGGATGCTGACGGGCTACAAAGTGTGATACTCCTTAGGAAGATCTTGCTTTGTAGTACTGAGAGCACTAACTGCGCTCAGCGAGGTGGCCACAAGGGCGTCAGAGTGGAAGGAACGTCCACTCTCACGGATGTTCCTTCTGCTGTGAAAAACACTTGTGTGCCCGCAGCCTTAGCAGTGAGACCTTTTGCATCATGTCCCGGCTCATACTCTGTCGACCATAATACCCCAACCACAACAGTATAGGTGAGAAGAGCATTTGCACCTGCTGGTCTTCACCAAAGCTGCCGATCTTGGTGGACATTATGAAAGTCAATGCAACTTGACCTTTCGCGGTTTGACCCCCTGGACATAGCCCGTCCTGTTAACTCTCCATCCTGTTCTCACATTGATTTTTAGCCCAGAGGCTTTACTAAATCTCATCCTCTGACACCACTCGCTGCACTTCCCTTCATCCTTTTGAAAATCATTACCACTCATAAACACTTGGCTTGTGTTGTGAATTTCAAAAGACATCTTTCCACACTCACTGACCTTTCAGAGACATCTGTGCATAAGGTCTATATTAACCATTTAGTGCAGTAGAGAAGCACCCTGTGTTGGCAGACTATAAAGGTTTGAATTCTAAAGTAGGGTTAGTATCATAGCACAAAAGAGCAGCAAGTCTAGGGTAACAGAGTAACTGCATTGTTTGTCCTGTAGATGTTAAACATTAAAATATGTATTTTAGACAGCCTGGGGGTGGCTGTGCTTGGGTGGGTGGCTGCTGTGTTACTCTCCTTTTTTTTACATAAGTAAAGTGACAGCTCCTGAGGGAATGTGCCTCTTATTTCCTTGGAGAAGCTGCCATCCTCTATGCCAGTATATGCTATCACTGAGCACTAACACGTCCTACACTGGGAAACCATAACAACCAAGGCAGAGCAGGAAGCTATAAAAAGGCAAATATACCTTAACCCTTTCTGAGCCAGGCCTTTGGTGCTGCAGCACTGGGACTGCACAATGCATTTCCACCTGGCTATTGTAAGGTAGAGCCCAGGCAGTGTCTGAGAGGGACTTGAGAGTCGCTGGATAATATTGTTTAGGTTTCCTCAAAATATATATACACTATATACTCCCACTGGAGCCCCCAGGAATCTGTAAGAAAGGTAAAAAAACGGTCCCTGCACCCCCTGAGAAGCTGCTGAAACGTTACAAACAGAGCAGGGTAGCTGCGAGTCTGTGACTGTCGTATTACAGGCAGTTTTAAGGGTTACAGTGTTTACACGCCACGCGCTACATTGTTGCAAGTTGTTTATAAAACAACGCATCTCTGTTTATCTCTCTGTCCTCGCAGCGAAAAGGCGTGAAGGTGCTGGCTCTCAGGTCCCTGCAGTGGGTCATCACTTGGACTCCTGCTTCTACCCAGGCGTGTGTTAGTCAGGCAAAGAGGATATTGTGAGCTGATGGCAGAGCATGTGTTAAAAATAATAAAACAAGCTGCTGTAATCATATCACAGAGAGCAGGCTGACAGCAGAGGGCTACCCTCAGTACAGACAGCTGGGGAGTTTTGAGAGCTTAAAGCTGAAGGGGTTAAAGCTGTGCTTAGAATAGGAATCCCCTGACCCCCCCCCTCTCTTCCAGCCCTCCCTCTGCCTGTTCTCCTCGGGATTTCTTGGCTGGGGTGAAGAGCCCTTGCCGATCTGTTGCTGCTGTCCTTGGTGATGCAGAGCTCAATCCAATTAGCTTTCACCTCTAGAGCTTCTGAGCCAGCTTGTGGGAGATCCAGCCAGGTATACTCCTTTTTGCTGGGAGAGAAGGGTGTACAGCAGCTACAGCAGCACAGATACAGGGAGCATGTGTGTGTGAGTGTGTGTGTATGTGTGATTGTGTGAATGTGTGACTGTAGAGCTTGCAGATCGCTGTCTCCAAGCAGCTGAGGAGCCTTTCCCTGCTTCTCCACCACACAGTCCATTCCCTGCACTAGCAAGTCCCACAGCATGCCCAGGATCCCATTTCCAGTGTGAACGTGGTCGAAGCAGGTCATCATATCACTGCGTCCATGGCTATCAAGGCAAGACTTTCTTTGAGTCCCAGGTCACAGGGCACAGTGCTCTAGATTTGTGGGTCTCTGGACCTGGGCTCAAGCAGGGCATGCATGGGACAAAGGAAAACAGGACCACTCCATGCCATCTGCTTTCCCCTGCTGACCCTCTAAGAAGGCAACATCCAACATCTGGGAAGAGAATGGTTAAGTCGATCTCCTGGACACCCAGCTTGTCTTTCATCCAAAGGAGATCACTTTGAACAAGGTAAGTAGAAAGTGGTGCTGATGATGGGGGGGGGGGTGATGTGGGGTTTCCTCTGTTCATCTTCTCCCTGGGAGGTGAATCATCTCTTCTAATGCTTACTGTGGTATTACTTTCAAATCAGGGTGATAACAATGGCCATATGGCTTCAGGTGGATTTGTTTAAAGGGTATCCTGGTCAAATATTATTAACTGAGATGATGAGTACTCATGGTGGTCTGCTTCTTGCTGGGGAACTGAGTGCAACAACATGATAGATGCAAAGTACACAGAGGGTACTTATATAGAAAGGTGTTTGCCTTTAAGGTACAGATGTGTGCTGCCTTGTGTATGAACTCCTAAATACACATGTACATACCATGTATACAGAACACATATAGTATTTGCTCAAACAATAAACACGCAAATATTCATACAGTATACATACACATTATATATATATATATATATTATATACACACACATAACACGTGTTCAATTCCAGACTTAAATATTATAATGTTAATATGTCATGTTTTACTATTTTAAACTTGATTTTCTGTCAAAGCTTTCAACTGTAATGGTATCCTTATAATAAATCGACGTACGCACAGCCAAATAATTTCTGTTTTATTGGGGTCAGAGTGCATAATACACATAATGAACACATAATCAACTCAACATACAGAGAATTAAATTAAACTACAATGTTTCACATACAAGAAATTATTTATCTACACAGATCTATTTAATCTCATACATACAATGCACAGATACATGGAATATCAAAATATAGATATATAGATGACTCATAGATATCCTACTATTATTTCACTTTGCTTTCTAAATACATGGTAATTAAATGTGTGTGGATATATATATATGGCTATAGGTTTTTACACAGATATATGTATATATGTTTATATAATAAGCATGACTATATGAATAAATTAAACTAGTTATTATTATGTTTATATCAGGACACTATAGAAACATACTGTCAGTGTTTGTGTATGTGTATGTATATGTATATATATACACACACAGACACTAACAATATCATTCCATAGTATCCTGAAGGAAACATATAAATGCATTTTATTATAACAGTGTGTGAGATTGTGGGGATAAATGAAACCACACAGATACAGGTTCTATTTCTTTTTGTTGTAATCCAAGCAAATCAAGTTATGTAACGTTTAAGTTTCAAGAAATATATTCCTGTGATTTACACAATATATGGATGTCTTTCTTCAGTCTCCATCCTTTACATGAATGGTGGTAGAGTGATGGGCCTTGGTGGTTGTAAATTGAAGAGGGGATCACAATCTTGGGTAAATAATCAGTAATGAAGATCCAGTACTATAAAACGAGATAAAAAGAAGAGAAGGCTGAAGGATAACTGATTTCTGATCAATAATAATCCTATCTGGTACTGCTAAAGAGCTGGCAGAGCTTAGAGGGAAAAGAGACGCCAGCACAAAATGTACTGATCTATAAAAAAGTTTTAGAAGCTTGTTTCATATTGTACGTTAGGGTTTCCTGTCCCCTGATCAGTGGGCCTATGGTGCTATGGTATCTGGCAAGGCATGACATAACCCCAAGAGATTGCTGTGGGTGTCCTAGTCATATGCTGGCCATGACCTTCATCCCAAAGTGGTTATTACAGTTTAGGTTTAACATAATATTTGCTTATAGGCTTGGCAGATCCTCATTATGTTCCAGAAAGTCTCACACATTCATACCGTAATCATTACCTGCATATCATCTGCACCAACATTTTCACCATGCTCTGCCAATATTTGACTGTCGTAACAAACTGGTTGTTGCAATCTAGGATACCTGGCAGGTATTACGATTTGATTGTTATGAGGTTTAGAACCCATAGGTCCACAGTGTTGCATAATTCTGATCAACACTGACCTCTGCTCTCCATCTATCCATGAATTCAGTCAAGTAAAAATAGGTTTGCGAACTTACCAAGATTTCTAGTATCCAGCCATGATTCCAGTCACAAAAAGAAAATAGCAGAAGCTCTAGCAGCTGCAGCGCTTCTTTATATATGAGAATGCTATTCCTCTGACAAATAAAAAAAAAATCATTCCCAGTTCTGGAAATACCCTTAAATATAAGGATTTTTGTAACATGGTATCTGAAAAGAAGGGCTTTGGATATTTCCATTCCATTAAACAGGTGGGAACTAAGTTCTTTAGATAACTAAGATAAAATAGTAAGAGATTTTCTGAAATTTCACACTTGACTTGACCCCTGTATCTACCTATCTACATATAAACATAGAAAATGTCGGCAGATAAGAACCTTTCGGCCCATCTAGTCTGCCCAATTACATGGATATTTTACCTGGATTTATCTTTTGTTTAGGATAGCCTTATGCCTATCCCATGCTTGCTTAAATTCAATTACTGTTTTGGCCTCTACCACTTCTACTGGAAGGCTGTTCCATGTATCCACCACCCTCTCAGTAAAATAATGCTTCCTGATGTTACTTTTAAACCTTTGCCCCTCTAATCTAAGACTATGTCCTCTTGTTTTGCTACTTTGTTTCCTTTTAAATATACTCCCTTCCTCTACCTTGTGGATTCCCTTTACGTATTTAAATGTTTCTATCATATCTCCTCTGTCTCGTCTTTTTTCCAAGCTATACATGTATGCCATTGTCTGCCTAGCATTCCATCTATTCATATATCTGGCCATTTATCTCATACACAGTCTATGTATAGTATTAAACACTGAGTACCCATTCTGATATTTATTCAGGATTAGGGCGCATCTACATGCCCATGTACCAAATTAGAAAATAAAGCTGTCAATTTCAGACTGGTGAAATAATTTCTTATTTTCCACAACCAGTTTGAAATTAATTTTATTGAAACATATACTGTTCTTTTTTTAATTAAAACATAGGGTGAATGTGTTATAATATATTATGATTATTAAAACATCGCATCATTGTATACAGTACTGGGCTACATAGCATTAATATTAATTTTACAATATATGAAAAATCCCAATTTATACTTATTAATAATAATTAATTAATATTTGAATAACAATATATTCTTCTTTTAAATCAAACATAATTTTGTTTCCAAATAAACATAAAGTTCCCCCATCCTCTCTCATTCCTTAAAATAAATCCATGAAACTGTATGTGAATAAATTCATAACTTCTTATTTGATTGCTAATTTTAGGGGAAAATATTAACATATTGAGATTTATATGCTAAACGGATAATCACAATTGATTAAGAAAAGGTCAACATGAAAATATCAGATAAATAATGGAATGATTACAATTTAGTTATTGAGGCCTAAGGCTAGGGTCAGACGAAAGCATTTTTCCCCGCGAACGTGAAAAAGTGCGTCCGAACGCATTGACGTATTTTTTTACGGAATGCGCAAAAACGGTCAGACGACGCGCATTTTCGGGCTTGATTTTGTACAGATCGTCAATAAAACTCTTTTTGCGTCTGGACGTTATGTAGGCTGGACATTAGCAGCGTCTGACATCTCCTAATCACGCAAACACGCCGCTATGCCGCAGCTGCGCACTCAGTACGTCAGTACTAGCGGTTCAGCGTTCTCAAAAAAATGCGTTCAAATTCCACTTGCGTTGCACGGCCGGACTTTTGTGCGCCAAAACGCACGTTAAAAGTGCGCTGGTCTGACCCCAGCCTAAAAAACAGCCTATGAGTTATCCATAAAACCAGATTTTGCAAAGCATTCTGGGAAATATTTAGTTCTAGAGAATCCTGCCCGAATTACCTTATTTATTCAAACCATGTTCTACAAAGAAAGTCGATATTATTTTACAGATTTTCGATTTCTTTGTGATGGTAAATTCAGTGCCGGGCATGTTGGAACATGTTTGTGTGGTTGCTTATTTCTAGGGAAATGATTATATTTATAAGACATTCCTCTTTGTGTAGTAATAGATCGACCTCTTTGGAAGGAAATATTATAATGTTCACCAGACAAGCATTCAAAAGAAAAAGAATTGAGGGAGAATTCTGGGACAGATTACTCAAATGGTGTGTGTGTGTCTATGAAGAAAAGTGTAGCATTAAAAACGTCAGTGCCTTACAGTGACACTGACACATGTAGGATTAATTGTAGTGTATACGTTGTGCTGATGGAGTAGAGGTAATGTCACTGCTCTGCATGGAGAGAGCCTGTGGAGTCATGGGTTCAATCCCAGCGAGCACCTCTCCAGTAAGTGTCCTTGGGCAAGACACCCAACGGTACATTCTCGCCACCCAGGACATACTTGAAAACGAGAGAAATCTCAATGTATCCTTCCTGCTAAAATCCTTTCTCAAAAAAAAATAAAATATACATGAAGATCAAAGCCTTCTGGGTGGAGTAGAGGTAATGTCACCGCTCTGCATGGAGAGAGCCTGTGGAGTCATGGGCTCGATCCCAGCGAGCACCTCTCCAGTAAGTGTCCTTGGCAAGACACCTAACGGTACATACTCGCCACCCAGGACATACTTGAAAACGAGAGATGTATCCTTCCTGGTAAAATCCTTTCACAAAAAAAAAAAAAAAAAAAAGTAAGAAACAGAAACATATCCCTGCCAATGACACACATTGCTTCACACAATTTCGGGAGTGCAGGCACTTGCATGGATTTGTATAACGGTTGTTCATGACAACTGAATTTACTCTTTTACTGCCATGTCATCAGAAAAGGAGTAGAGACCTTTGAGATAAAAAAACAAAATAGGAAAATATCTCTTCTTAAGTCCTGCAACTCTCAGCAGGAAACCGTCAGACCTTGGTCCACTTGACGACTGGTCTATGCACGACTTTTGCTCACACTATCAATCAAATATGTGTCAATGCTTCTGAATTGAGGAGTCACAGGTTAGCTGGTTGAATGCTTTTTCGGACACTTGACTCTAAATTACACTATCAAAGAGAAGTGCGAGTGTAATTTATGACTCCATTTGAGTCAATCCCTGGAATGCTCTCCATCAGTCACTGTGGGGCAGCTTTCAGGGCAAAGGTGATAACTCTGCTTTGAAGCACTCTGCCAGTGGTCAGAGACAGCCAAGGGAGGGATAAACATAAGTGGCCATGGTGACTAGAATGTCCCTTGAAAATAATTCAAGCAACAGACCCTATAGGTCTAATTATTTTTTAAACTCTAATTGCCCTTAACCTCCCTGGTGGTCCGATTCTGACATATTTTATATGTCAGAATCGAGCCAATTTATTCTGGCCCCCTAGTGGTATAAGTGTGGCTCGGGGGTTAACTTTCAATACTGAAAGCGGTATCCCCGAGCCACACTCGGGCTGATACTTACATGTCCTCTCCGTCCCCGCAGTCACACTGCAGCCGATCGCGATGTCACACTTCCTGGTTCACTACTCGCGAGAAGAGATCCAGGCAGTGTGATGTTGCGGGCGGCTGGAGGAGACTGCGGGATCAGCGAGGGAGCGCAGGACATGTATGTTTCCAGCCCGAGTGTGGCTCGGGGATACCGCTTTCGGTATAAAAAGTTAACCCCAAGCCATACTCGGGAAAACCGTCAGGGAGGTTAATAAAGTGTATTCCTTTCTCTTTTTTAAGAAACTCTGTGCGAGTTCTTGGCACAATCATCTACTTGAAACCTCAACTGGCCTGCAGTCTGATTGATAGAAACTGAATGAACTATCTCAATACTTAGCTGAAACTGCATTCCCTTTGAATATCCCAATGCCTCATGTGTCATACAACAAGTAGAACAGATCGGAGAGAAATGATGTGAGTGCTATTCAACTATTAGATGTCCAGGATGGTTTGAATCATGCATCACACTTTCCTGAAGAGTGACAAGTAGTGCAGTTTGTCGAGATCTTGCAGGAACTGAAGACCACTGGAGAACTATTTGTTCTTGGTCTCCTTCCAGCTACAAGGGCATTCCCCACTACTTTTGCAGGTCCTATAGCAATCTGTCTTTCAAGCTGATGTGCAACAGAAATTACCACCTGGCTTTTAAGAGCAAGTGACACATTCCTATCCACGAGTGGGGCCACAGTACTTTTTTTTTTGAGACAGTATTTTACCAGGAAGGATTCATTGAGATTTCTCTTGTTTTCAAGTATGTTCTGGGTGGCGAGTATGTACCGTTAGGTGTCTTGCCCAAGGACACTTACTGGAGAGGTGCTCTTGCCTGGATTCAAACCTGTGTCTCAACAGTCTCCACGGTTATAGAGCAGTGATTTTACCTCTACTCTACCCAGCCGGTACTTACTTAACGACTCACATACTAACGACTGAATTGGAATAAGGGCCTGGATTTGGATTGAGTACTTTAGATAGATGCATCTCCTGTTCCCTTTGAATTGTGTGTTTTACTTCTTTACTTCTAATCAGATTGGGCATTATATGAATAGGTATCATATGTTTAGTTTGAATTGCCCTTTGCAGTTTGTTTGGGTACTTTGATATATTTATTGTCTGTTGAGTCGAAGAAAAAAAAAAAGAAGATAGCTCGAATAAATGAGCATTTAAGGGTATTTGGAGGGTAAGAAAGAAAATTCAATATAAAATGACAAAATAGTATTTGTTTGGAGGAGTCTTACAGTGGAATGTTTGTGTAGTCAGAATGCTATTGCTTTATTACAAAAAGATACTGAAGAGCTGATAACAAAAATGTTATATTGTTACATGTATGTTCAAAGTCAGTGGCCAGCGAACGCAAAAGACTAGGCAATAATAACGGAATTTGTTTTAAAATTGGGATAAAGAACACTTAATAAAACTATGTAAAATTGTTTTGAAATATAAATAGACATAATTTAATGACAGGTTGCCATTAACGAGCCAACCTGTAATACCGCTTCTTGTCTATTTCTCTAAGGATGAAACGCCTGCCAAGAATTGAACCACTGTGTTCAAATTCTGCAGGATAAATATATCAAGGAAGCTCTTTTTCTCATCATAATGTCTTCTTGTGACAACACGGTTACATAATGTGCAGTTTGAGATATAACCTTCAAAGAGCTAGACAGGCGCAGTCCATGGGATGTCGGCGCCTTTGATGAACTGTGATTTCTTAGGTGTCTGCTTCCACCAACTTCAGTCAATTCCTTTCTTTGGGGCTGGACGGAGATGACCAATGGACCACTGCAGTAAGATGCACTAGGGAGTTCTGAAGTTGCTCTCGGCTGGCGAGGATGGCCCTCGATCGAGAATTTGGAGGAAAAACAATAAAAAAATACAGTAGGACACCTTTTAATGCCTGCGCAAAATTATATGACTGAAATCAACTAGTGACAGTATTAAAACATGACATTATTTGAATTCTTCTCTGCAAACTACATCTAATTTGGGGCTTAATTTAATTCTCTTTACAGATTTTTAACAAAAAAATATGAGCTGCTCGCGGCCGATATGTTTTTCAAAATATCTGCTGACTCTGAAAGAAGACAAGAAAGTTGTCCTGAAAAATGCTCTAAGCTTTTTTATTGACCCAGCATCATACATACAGTATATTTGTGCCTTTTAAACACGTCTGTTAAAAAAAAAATCGGATGTTTAATAAAAGATTGCAGTCTTATTCCCTCTGTTTTTCTGCCTTAAAATCTGTTTATCAAAATCTTTCAGCACTTGTAGGGCACTATTACATTCTTTGCGCAAAAACGCTCGCTCAGCGCTATTTTTTTGCACGCAGCGTTAAACGTTAACGCGCGTAAATAAAGCTGGTATTACAATCCGAGCGCATTTTTTCATCGGTCAAAAAATACCGCACATAAAAAAGAAGCGCAAAAACGCGCGTGCATTAACGCTGCGCTCAGAAATCGGTGGGCGGACTGTTTTTTAACGCGATTCAGCCAATCTGAATTAAGAACCACAATTGTCTCACGTTAAGTTTTTGCGCCTGTCAAAATCAATCTGAGTATACATGCTGCAGCAATAATAAAAACACACACAACCTCTCCATATAATAGTTTGGGTATGTGTAGAATGTGTAACTATACTTTGCTGTATTCTTTTTTTTTGTGCTGGTGTATTTGGGTTCGGTCAGGACGTTCAGATTTGCCATCGCCACCAGCTTTTCAAAGACGTTAAAATTATGCGCGCAAACGTTGTCCGTTAAATTTTGCGCTAAGATTGCAATACCATTCGCGTACCAGCGCACAAACGCATTTGCGCCCATAATGTTAAGTATAGGACGCGCAAAGTACATTATGCTCGCAAAGGGTTCGCGCAGGTTCACCCGCGTTAGACATTAACGTGCAGTTTTTGCACGGACATTGTAATACGACGTTCTGCGCAAAGGGTTTTGTCCCTCGCATTTATGCGTTTTTGCGCACGCGTTAACGTTTGCGCGAAGAATGTAATAGTGCCCGTAATTTTTTCAGAAATCGGCAGACCGAAAAAAATCTGGCCGATATTTCCGTTAAAAAAGTATTGCTGCAGGAGATGACATTTGACATGAATTTTTATTGGGCATCAAAATGCTGGTAAACCCACATTTGAGACTGCAGAACAAAAAGAAACAATCGCCAAAAAAACAGCTTAAAATGTGCCAATTTCAATCGAGTGTAACAGTGAGCCCCCTATAGTGTGATGGGGAGCTTTTAAGCTGCGGAGGTTGAAGCCTTTAGGGCAGGTATATGGTATAACAGGCAATGAATATGCGAGCCACAAGACAGAACTAAATACGAACTAGGCTTGTGCACCGATTTTTTTTTCGGTTCGATTCGATTCGATTTTTCGGATTTTTAAACTTTTCGATTCGGCTCGTTTCGACCAATTTCTGTTTCGATTCGGTTCGGCTCGACTCATTTTTCGTGTACATTTGTTTTTCGGAATTTCGACCATTTTTCGTATTTTCGTGTCACTTAATTCCTTTTTTTGTATCGACTTTTCGTATTTTCGGAAATTTTCGTTTTTCGGAATTGTAAATGGTTTCTGAATATCGACCATTTTTCGTATTTTCGTGTCACTTAGCTCGTTTTTTGTATCGACTTTTCGTATTTTCGGAAATTTTCGTTTTTTCGGAACGTCTGTTCTCCTCGTTTCAAAGCAATAAATTTCGATTTGACACATTTCAAGTACATTTGAAAATTCCAAAAATATTTCGTTTCGGCTCGGAAAACTTTTCGGATCTGCCATTTTCGGATCTAAAAATTTTCGGAAAATCGGTCGGATCCGAAAACACGAATCGGGAAATTTAGTGAAAATTCCGAAATTCCGAAACCCGAAACGCACATCCCTAATACCAACAGATACAGACAGATGATCCAGACACTCCCAGCCAGGAAGTACAGATAGAGCCCTGAGAACCACTCAACAGCAAATTGGCTTCGAGGCCAAATGCCTGCTGAGTGAAACCGCTTAAATTATAAACAGAATATTCCTGAAGGGACAATGAATTTTGCAAGCTGCAGGGCAGCACTCAATACCAATACAATAGTGCAGACTGATGATCCAGATGCTCCCTGCCAGGGAGTACAGATAAGGTCCGGAGTACCACTCAACAGCAAATAGGCTTCGTGGCCAAATGCCTGCTGAGTGAAACAGCTAAATAATACACAAACACAAGAATACCTAAAACAGACAAGGTAAATACTAGAGAGGTCCAAAAATCCAAGCCAGTAGGTCATACACAGAATAACACAATAACTTCAGGGGTCAGACAGGAGAGAGATCCAAACACAAGAGCCAGAGGTCTTACACGGAATATCATAACTTCAGGGGTCAGACAAGAGAGAGATCCTAAACACAAGAGCCAGAGGTCATACACGGAATATCATAACTTCAGGGGTCAGACAAGAGAGAGATCCTAAACACAAGAGCCAGAGGTCATACACAGAATATCATAAGTCATACAGGAACTAGGTAGAAGAAAGACTATCCTGGTCCAAGGATCAAGGGAAATCCTGGCCCTACATATAGGGCAGAACAGGTCATGTGACCGCAGACCAATAAGCCCAACAGATGGCCTGCAGCCAGTGGCGTAGCGTGGGTTGTCAGCGCCCGGGGCCAGCAAAGAATTGTGCGCCCCCCCCCAACCTGTGGACGTTATCGATATTGCCCCAGCTCACACATGGATTTGCCCCCAGCTCACACATGGATTTGCCCCCAGCTCATGGATTTGCCCCAGCTCTCACATGGATTTGCCCCCAGCTCATGGATTTGCCCCCAGCTCATGGATTTGCCCCCCAGCTCATGGATTTGCCCCCAGCTCATGGATTTGCCCCCAGCTCATGGATTTGCCCCCCAGCTCACTCATGGATTTGCCCCAGCTCACGGGGATTTGCCCCAGCTCATAGATTTGCCCCAGCTCTCACATGGATTTGCCTCAGCTCTCACATGGATTTGCCCCCCAGCTCACTCATGGATTTGCCCCCATCTCATGGATTTGCCCCCAGGGGATTTGCCCCCATCTCATGGATTTGCCCCCCAGCTCACTCATGGATTTGCCCCCATCTCATGGATTTGCCCCCCAGCTCACTCATGGATTTGCCCCATCTCATGGATTTGCCCCCCAGCTCACTCATGGATTTGCCCCCATCTCATGGATTTGCCCCCCAGCTCACTCATGGATTTGCCCCCATCTCATGGATTTTGCCCCTCTCATGATTTGCCCCAGCTATGGATTTGCCCCAGCTCATGATGTCATAGATTTGCCCCCAGCTCATGGATTTGCCCCCCAGCTCACTCATGGATTTGCCCCATCTCATGGATTTGCCCCAGCTCATAAATTTGCCCCATCTCATGGATTTGCCCCCCAGCTCACTCATGGATTTGCCCCCATCTCATGGATTTGCCCCCAGCTCACTCATGGATTTGCCCCCATCTCATGGATTTGCCCCCCAGCTCACTCATGGATTTGCCCCCATCTCATGGATTTGCCCCAGCTCATAGATTTGCCCCCAGCTCATGGATTTGCCCCCCAGCTCACTCATGGATTTGCCCCCATCTCATGGATTTGCCCCCAGCTCATGGATTTGCCCCCAGCCCTTACCTGGATATTGCCCAGGCCCCAGCTCCGGCGGGGGTTGAGGGGACCGGGACCCAGATGCCGGGCAGCGCGGGAGCGCCTGCCCGGTCTTTAACAGTCCGTCCTGTTAGGTGATGCCGCGCAGCCGGTCACGTGATCCGGCCAATCAGGTGGTACAGAGACTCCGTACCACCTGATTAGCCGGACCACGTGACCGGCTGCGCACGCCGCGCAGCCGCATCACCTAACAGGACGGACTGTTAAAGACCGGGCAGGCGCTCCCGCGCTGCCCGGCATCTGCGTCCCCTCAACCCCCGGGCCAGTTTTAGGGGCGCAAATGCGCCCCTAACAAAACTGCGCCCGGGGCCATGGCCCCCCCAGCCCCCCTCACGCTACGCCACTGCCTGCAGCCTGAAAATGAAAACAAACAGGAATCTCTGCTACCACCAGCAGGAGGCAGGGCTTAGACGTGACATCGAGGCCTTGGTGAGTGCATACATTTAAAAGTAGGTACACAACTCACCAGTATGCATATATTGGAGAGACAGTCCATATGATCTCCTATATACCCTTTTATATCCTTTTTTTGAGTGAAAGGCTATTGATAAGTAGTGAATAGTCATGTTTATGGCAATAAAACTCAAAGGATCACATCTGCAATTAATGTATTGGAGTATATAATGTGGTCTATACCCTTGGTATGTATAAATGTTCATGAGGATCCCAGGTCCCTTGCTTTATCCCCCACTACACAATCTAATATAGGGGCTTCACCAGGGTGTATTCAGTTTTGGTGCTGCCCCTGCCAGGATCAAATAAATATGAAGACAAACGTGAAATCAAGACAAACATTCGCAACTTAGAACAATATCAAATAATCTTATTTGTACCCAGGGATTTCTAACAATATTGATTGTCGTTTAGAGACTCGTTGCTGGAGAGTTAGATTGTTTTACAGCTCAGAACAATATAGTATAACTCAAAGAAAGGACATTGGAAATAAATGCTGCCCCCCTACAATCTGGTACTCTAGGTCTAGGCCCAGGCCTAGTTGTTCTATGCAAGAATACAGCCCTGGAACAAACAAAGGAGTAAGGTAGCTGTTGGCTGCTTGGATTTATCTCTGAGTCTCTGATTTAAATGTTTTGATTATTATTTTATGAAATCTAAACACAATACTGTGTTTGGATCCTAAAAAATGTGTAATTAGCTCCTGTGTTTTTCTACTGGCTCCTATTTTTAATGCACATTTGTCAAGCCCTAGCACGACACCTATAGTGCCCCCTGAAATGCTATTGTAACTACAAAGATCACAGAGGACACATTGAAGACTGTGCCTGGTCAACCCCCCAGTGCCTTGATATTATCATTGTCATGTCAGCTGGTGGTCTTGCAGTAAGGTTTCCTCAACAGAGAGGGCGCCATTCTGAGAATCTGGGTACTGGGATTGCTGCACCTGATCAGAGACCTAGGAGGCCTTTAAATACCAGTCACTGACAGAGCTCTGAGCCCTGTCGTGGTTCATGATGCCCTTCAGCGTGTTTCTGACAGCTTATGCTTATGATCTCCTGGTATGACTTCTGGCTAGTATTCTCGACTGTGATTTAGAAACATAGAAACATAGAAACATAGAAAATGTCGGCAGATAAGAACCTTTCGGCCCATCTAGTCTGCCCAATTACATGGATACTTTACCTGGATTTATCTTTTGTTTAGGATAGCCTTATGCCTATCCCATGCTTGCTTAAATTCAATTACTGTTTTGATATAGATTTCTGTGTTTGTCCCTTGGCGTATGTTTATTCCGTGTACCGACCTCTGGCTTGTTATTGTACTACGATATCTCTCCTGCTCACGCTCTGTACTTTTACATATTGTTTGTCTGCTTTCTTTAGTTTAGTTACTGGCCATTATTAAGGACCAGCTTCTCAGATTAGGGGTTTCCTCGCTTAGCTGGGTTTTGTCTGCGTGCTGGGTGACTCGCTATCCTGACAATTATCAGAAGACAGTGGGGGATTCAGCCACCATTGTGGTAATCCAGTGAGGGTGAGTTTGCCATAGGGCCTGAGGATCTAGCTAGATAAAAGCAATCTACCCCAAAATGTTTGCTGTTCAGTTGCAGTCATAAGATTTTATAAAGTGCTAATATCTTACGCAGCGTTACCTTCTCTTCGGCATATTAAATGGGTTACGCTATTGAAGCCAACTATACCTAGCACTCGTGCCTACTACTTTCACTTTTGTCTGCGTACCACTGTTGGGACCTTGGTGTAAGGGTAGTCCTAACAGCAGGTGAACATTTTTAATGGTGTTTTTGTTATCGTTGTTTTTTTAACGAGTGGTCAGTCCCTTCCACAGCACTCCATTGTGCGCGTTATTGAGTCGAATCATAAACATGTCACTGAGTACAGGGTGTAAACACACAAAGGGAATCACTGATATATGATGTTGAGCAGGGACTTGGAGATGGGGCAAATAAAATGTACAGATTGTCCAGTCTGCCCTTGGAATGCTAGAAGTTATATTTCACACAAGATACATATTCACTCCTCGATAATCTATGCATTTACTGCTTTCCAGTGTTTCCACCTCACGAAAAATGTGTGGAAAAACAGAAAAAAATTATCTTATACAGAAGAACTACCTGTTTTAATCATAATTTAAATCCTTCTAGAGACGGCATAAAAGGTAAAAGTCTCTAACAGACAGTAAAAAGGCAGATTTCCCTGAAAGTACATTATTTCCAGGGGGGGGGGGGAGTATGGTTTGTTTTTTTTGCAAATGTAATTTTGCATGTCCCTCCCCCCTGTACATATTGAACTAATAGTTTTTTTTGTCCAACCGTCTACCACGTGAGTGAAACCAAGGGTCAAGTTGTGCAGGAACGTATGGGAACACAGATGTATACTGTGTGGATAGCAAAAGTCTACACACCCCTGGTAAAATGTCAGGTTTCTGTGATGTAAGAAAATAACACAAAGATAATTCATTTCAGAACTTCTTCCACCTTTAATGTGACCTATAAACTGTACAACTCAATGGAAAAACAAACCGAAATCTTCTAGGTGGAGGGAGGAAAAATAAAAAGCGAAAATAATATGATTGAATAAGTTTGTGCACCCTCTTATAAGTGGGGGTGTAGCCGTGTTCATAATTAAACAGTCACATTCTGCATAATCATGTTAAATAGGAGTCAGTACACACCTGCCATCATTTAAAGCGCCTCTACAGCCAAAGCCATGGTCCGCAGAGAAGCTTCCAAAGCATCAGAGGGATCTTATTATTACAAGGTATCCGTCTGGAGAAGGTACAGAAGAATTTCCAAGGCATTAGATACCGTAGATACTCGAGTATAGCGCGACCCGAATATAACGCAATGGATAGAGATTTATTAAGGAAATGAGAGAATACTCAAGACCCGAATATAACGCGAGGAACAAAATTTTACTCTACTGGGAAACAATTAAAATCCTTCCAGGTTCTCTTAACACAGTCAGGCTACCCCTCAAGTCAGGGTGCTCTGCTCTAGAATGATTGCAGTTGTTTCCAAGTATGAAGCCACAGTCCACCCATCTTCTTTACTAGCAATTAGATGGCCAGTGGAGGCGAGCGAGGTGCATGATTGGCTTAAACCAAGCGTGCCCGTGATGGATCCCACCTCTCCCAAATACGGGAGTTCCTGAATTGTTTGCAAGCATCTAGGGAGCCCGCATTCACTTCAGCAAGAACTTCTGGGAGACTTGGGATCTAGAGCAAGGCAAGGTTTTTTTTTTTTTCTTTCTTTTTTTTTTTTACACGCGATGCAGATGTCTCGAATATAACGCGACCCCTCCAATTTCAAGGTAAATTTTTGTCATTAAAATCTAGCGGTATACTCGAGTATCTACAGTAAACCATGGAACACAGTGTAGACCGTCACGAGGCCTGTGCATATTTTGCTGGTATCGCGGGGCACAGCAGGTTTATTATTTGGAAAGGGATAAAGCAAAAAGCAGATTAGAGAGTAAACTGAATATATATTGAGGAGGTTAGGCGGGACAGGAATGAAGCTTAGGGCAAGGAACTCAGCACAGCAATAAACAGAAGAAAAAAAAGGGGAGACACAGGAAAAGGGCTAACTGAGGCACCAGAGAAGAGAACTGAGAGTAGTGGGAGAAGTAATAGGGAAAACTAAATAGTAACTAGAACCTAAAAGACCGAGGAACAAGGATACTGGCTAAACACAGAACTAATGATACAGGCAGGGAAAGACCAAAGTAATAATACACAGGCAAAACTGACAGGACATGAAAAGGCATGACACAGAAAGAAGGAACCGAAAAAATAAAGTAAAATTGTAAAGTCTGTGACAGGGATTCCAGGCAGGGAGCAGGCAATAATCATGGTTAGAGTCCAGAGCAGGGGTCTTGGCATGTACAGCAGACAATAGGCGTTTGTCAGAATTTAAAGCAGAGGTCATACACAGGCAATCAATAAGGTATAATACTTGAGGGAAGATAAGGTTCTTGATGAGTAGCCAGGGTAGGAACTCAGTGGGTGTCCAGATAGGGTTCTCAGTGGGATTGCAGATAAGGTTCTCCGTAGGTTTGCCAGGATAACCAGAGGATATGCTTGGCAGGATCGCAGGGGGTATTTAGAGGCTGAAGAACAGGAAGCTTCAGGAGGCAAGTCTGGTTTGATGCACGGCTAGACTTCAATGTTGAAGCTCTGAGGAGAGGGTGTATCATGCTTTTAAGGAGGCCTCATTAGGTGGGATGGAGTACACCTGAAGCTCCTTTGCATGAGCAGGACATCTAGGTAGGGTATTAAGGAACCTGCATATGATATAAGACAAAGAAATAACCTTTAACAAAAATCATGCGTGTGCCGGGCAGGAATGGGGCTGCCAGGGGTCAGAGCGCATAGGTCATGGCAAAGACTGTCACCATCAATGGAAAAAATATGGTGCAATAGTGACATTACCAAGAAATCCAAATTACCAATTACCAAGATGTCCCTCCAAATATGATGAAAGAAGAAGAAAACTAGAAGAAAACTGGTCAGGGAGGCTGCCAAGAGGCCTACAGCAACATTAACCACTTGGCTGCTAAGGACGTGCTCAGCGCGTCCAGTCAAGTGGTTCTCCTGTGCGGAGGATGCGCTGCCCTTCTAAGCGGTGCCCTTCTAAGTGGTGCCTTTCTTTAACCCCTTGGGGGCTGGATCTCGATTCGGCGCCAACAGGTGCCGGATCGCGGTCCCCTCCCGGAGCTGTCGGCCAAGCTTCCGGGATCTTCCCCTGACGACTGCCATCATTGCACAGAGCATGATGACGTCAGTTCGGGAGTTAAACCCTAGCTGCCACCTATGGTGGAGATAGGGGGTTCCAATCTCCTAATCCCTGGCAGCTAGGGGTTAATGTTTGGCATCAATGATACCAAACATGACCATGTAAAATGTAAAATAAAAAATTAAAAATTAAATTTAAAAAATAAGAAAATTAAAAAATAAATAAAAAAATTAAAAAAAGTTTTTTTGTTTTATTAATGCAGCAATATTGTTCCCATTTCAATTATAATGTGAACAATGATGCTACACTAACGATTTTTTCTATGGGGGGCGTTTGCTAAAAATTGTAATTTCCCCCCAAAAAATTTAACGAGTCCCCATTTCTAATTACTTTAAAAGTGCACCCCATAGAAAATATAACCACAAAGGCTCAGATGATAAAATGTGCAAAAAAAAACACTTTACACAATGTAGATGATTGAAAATTATAATTCTATTGCATTTTGTGTTATAATATTCAGGCAGGGCATGACGTATACATATAAAAATGATATATTATGAATCTGCAGAGTCTGCCGGAAAGAACGATATATAATATGTCTGGGTTATATAATAAAACGTGGCTACAAATCGCGTTTAAACATGGTGAGCGAAACCGGTAAAAACGAGCTCAGCACAGAGGCGTGAAATGGCTCAGCAGCGAAAGGGTTACAGGAGCTGCAGGAATATCTGGCAACTACTGGCTGTGAGGTGCATGTGACAACACTTTCCCGTATTCTTCATATGTCTGGGCTACGTGGTAGAGTGGCAAGACAGAAGCCTTTTCTTACGAAGAAAAACATCCAAGCCGGCTAAATTTTGCAAAAACAAATCAATCACATGTGGGAAAATGTGTTATAGTCTGATAGAAACATAGAAAAATGTCGTCGGATAAGAACCTTTCGGCCCATCTAGTCTGCCCAATTACATGGATACTTAACCTGGATTTATCTTTTGTTTAGGATAGCCTTATGCCTATCCCATGCCTGCTTAAATTCAATCACTGTTTTGGCCGATGAAACCAAGGTTGACCTTCTTGGCCATAATTCCAAAAGATATGGGGCAGTATTACGAAGCTGGTGCTAACTTAACCAGAGCTGTTGTAAACTTACCAGAGCCATTATAGCCTATGGAGGTTTTAAGTTTACAACAGCTCTGGTTAAGGCTAGGGTCAGACTAACGCAGTATTAAGGTGCGTTTAGCAGCACTAAATCACGGCCGCGCTAGCAGCAAACGATGTCCAATGCCAGGCAGCATACGAAGAACAGCCGCACAAAAGTGCGGCAGCGCAACGCAAGTGGCAATGAACGCATTTTTTCGAGAACGTGATACCGCTAGTACTGACGTACAGAGTGCGCTGCGTCCGCTAGCGGCGTGTGTGCGTGATTAGGAGACGTCAGATGCTGCTAATGTCTGGCCAACATAACGTCCAGACGCAAAAAGTGTTTTATTGATGATCTGTACAAAATCACGGACGAAAATGCGCATCGTATGACCGCTATCGCGTATTCCGTGAAAAAATGCGTCCATTCGTTCGAACGCACTTTTTCACAGACAACGCGAAAAATGCGTTAGTCTGACCCTAGCCTAAGTTAGCACCAACATTGTAATACTGCCCATTTTTGGCACAAAAACAACACTGCACTTCACCAAAAGAACACCATACCCAAGGTGAAGCATGGTGGTGGCAACATCATGCTTTGGAGTTGTTCTTCTTCAGCCGGAACTTGAGCCTTAGTCAAGGTAGAAGGAATTATGAACAGCTCCAAATACCAGTCAATATTGGCAGAAAATATTCAGGCTTCTGCTAGAAAGCTGAACACAAACAGGGTTATCCAAAGAGATTCGAAAAGTCACCGCACGTTCGGTGACTTTTCGTTCTCTTCAATTCGGTTCCTTTTGCCGATCCCATTTCGGTGACCCTGCGGTGTATTCAGTAAGCACCACAGGGTCCCCGAATTGCAGGGAAAGGCTGCCGCAAACCTGACGAAAACTAACCGCAAAACCCACTGAATGCACGCCGAAAACCCTCAAAAACATCTGGATTAACCTGCGAAAACCACGGAAAAAGCCCGAGCAGGAGCCGATCGCACACAGCCGAAGCAGCCAAAGCAGCTGAGACCGCAGACGAGGGAGGTGAATAAATTAGCAAAACCGTTTGTATGAATCTGTAAAATGAAACGTGTTTGCAAAGAAACTACTGAGCGAAAATGTCTGAAATTTACACAGGAGGTCCAGGGAATGATAATAAAGAGAAATGTTACAGAAAAAATAAGTAAACTTAAAAAAACCAAAAAACAAATCGGACTTTTAACCACTTCACTGCGGAGGACACGCTGAGTGCGTCCACCCGCAGTATCGTTCCTTGCGGAGGACGCACTGAGCGCGTCCTCCCTTTGGGGCCAGCGTTCGGCCAGGTTCCGGCCGATCGCTGGCCCCCCGGTGCGGGCTGGCATCCTCGATCGGCGGCGTGCAGGGGGTTAACCCAGGCACCGTTTGGAAGGGCACAGCCTGCCCTTCCAAATGGTACCTGGCATTAACCCCATGGGCGCCGGATCACGAATCGGCGCCGAAAAGCGCCGGTTCGTGATCCTTTCCCGGAGCTGGCCGACATCTTGTCGGCCAAGCTTCCGGGAATGGCCCCTGAGGACTGGCGTCATCGTGCATAGCACGATGACGCCAGTCCTGGAGTTAACCCCTAACTGCCACCAATGGTGGAGATAGGGGGTTCCAATGAACCCCCTATCTCCCGATCCGTGGCAGTTAGGGGTTAATGTTTGGTATTGTTGGATCGGCCAGAGCATGGCCGTTCCAACAATACCAAACATGAGTATGAAAAATGTTTTTTTTTCTTTTTTTGGTTCGTTAATGCAGCAATATTGTTCCCATTTCAATTATAATGTGAACAATAATGCTGCACTAACGATTTTTGTATGCGGTGCGTTTGTTAAAAATCGCGTAATTTTCCCCAAAAAAAAATGTAACGAGACCCCATCTCTAATTATTTTAACAAGCGCACCCCATACAAAATATAACCGCAAACGCTTGCATGTTAAAATGTGAAAAAAAAACACTTTAAACGTTGTAAATTATTGAAAATTCATATTTTATTGCATTTTTTGTTATAATATACAGACAGGTCATGACGTATACATATAATAATGACATATTATGAATCTGCCGAGTCTGATGGAAAGAACGATATATAATATGTCTGGGTCATATACTAAAATAAGCCTTCAAAACACGTTTAAACATGATGAGCAAAATCGGTAAAAATGACCTCAGCACAGAGGCAGGAAATGCCTCAGCAGCGAAAGGGTTAAAAAAAATTCAGAAAAATGCTTAAAGTATTCTAGAAAATCTATAAATAAAGAGACTTTTTGCTGCAGAATTTTATAATGAACGGTTTATTAGATATTGAATTAAAACGGGAATATTTTTAACATTGAAGCCTATGGGATTCTCCTGAATTAACTTGCCGAATTAAACCACCGAATGGCAGGGCATTTAGGGAACCTTTCACTGCTGGTTTAGCCGAAGCAGTGCTTTTTCATGGGGTTTTCACTGCCCTCGAAGAGGCACCGAACAGGCACCGTATGTGCAGGCAATTCGCCAGGATTTGGCGAATTGCATGCTCTCTGGATAGCCGAATGGCCAGGAAAGGTAACCGAACACTGATTTTCAGCGTTCGGTTACCTTTCTCAAGCAATTCGGATCTCTTTGGATAACCCTGAAAGAGTAGCTTCATCTTTCAGCATGACAACGACCTAAAGCATACATCCAAATCAACAATGAATGGCTTCACCAGAAGATTAAGGTTTTGGAATGGCCCAGCCAGAGCCCAGACTTGAATCCGATGGATAATCTGTGGGGTGATCTGAAGAGGGCTGAGCACAGGAGATGCCCTCACAATCTGACAGATTTGGAGTGTTTTTGCAAAGAAGTCAAGATGTGCCATGCTGATAGACTCAAACCCAAAAAGACTGAGTGCTGGAATAAAATCAAAAAGTATTAGTTTACGGGTGTGCGCACTTATTCAACCATATTATTTTAGTTTATTATTTTTCCTCCCTCCACCTAAAAGATTTCAGTTTGTTTTTCCATTGAGTTGTACAGTTTATTGGTCACATTAAAAGGTGTGAAAATTCTGAAATGATTTATCTTTGTCTCATTTTTTTAGATCACAGAAACCTGACATTTTAACAGGGGTGTGTAGACTTTTGCTATTCACTGTATTCTGTATAAATAAGAAAATGATCAACTAAAACATGCTGTGCAGTATTGCATACACTGTACCTGTGACATACTGCCCATCTGCAGCCACGGATATATGGAATTTATACAAATTCCATTTAACTCAGAACTCAGCCGTCTTTGAGCAAGCCTTGAAAATGTTATAGCAAGTGAGTGCAAAAATTAATAATTCAACACAATTTCCCACAAGCCATGGTTTCTGTTATAGACGGCAAAAATAAAAATCTGTCATTTGTAGCTAGTGTATACGAGGCTGAAGATGAGACCATTAGATGGACAGCATCCCATCACTCAGAAAGAGAAGTGACATACTCCAGTACTTGTGAAAAACAAATAAATAACAAACGTAAGGCAGGAATGAATCACTTCCCAGGCTCAAAATTATGGAAAAGATCTCTAGCCTCTAGTTTCATTGTGCTTGGTATATTTTTAAACAAGGAATAAGTGCTATTTATTTAATTTTGGGCAGTGTGCGCAGACTACTGGCACCAGTGAATTTCTCTTCTCTCTGTCTCATAGCAATAATGTTGTTCATAGAATATATAGTGATGAGGTACTTTGACGTCGTGGTGGTCTAATGCAATGTGGGATCAGATTTCGTATCCCAATCCCCTTCATTTATTCCTAAATTAGGTGTTTTTAAAGTCTTTAAAACTATTTTAAATCAGATTGTTTTGAATTTGGTAAGATATATAAATAGCTATTCATTCTATCTTTTGCTGCAGACGAAGCTGGTTCAGGCCGGCAAAACATATGTTGAGCTGATTGCTTAAATGTTTTGATTTTAAACTTGTGTTGTTTTAGTGCAGTTGTGAGGGCAAGAGCAGAATCTTTAACCCCTTAGTGACCGGGCAGTTTTACACAAATCCGTCCTTTAGTGACCGCTGCTGTTTTTACGTTTCTGCGCTGTTAGCGTTTAGGTCAAATTTTCCTCTTACTCGTTTATTCAACCCACACATATTATACACCCTTTTTTCCGCCATTAAATAGACTTTCTAGAAATACCATTATTTCCATCATATCGAATAATTTACTATAAAAAAAATATGAAATATGATGAAAAAATGGTAAAAACACACATTTTCGTAATTTAATCCCCAAAATCTACAACCACCAAAAAAGACCCCGGCTAAATAGGTTCAAAATTTTGTCCCGAGACTAGAAATACCCAATTATTTTTTTTAACCCCTTTTTTTTTTTTAACCCCTCCACTGCTGAGCCAGTTCACCTATGTGCGCTGCGCTCATTCTGACCATTTTGTGCTAATTATTTTGAGATGACAGCCTAGGTCCTATTTAATTAAACCCCCCACACAATTTTTTTTTTAAAAAAAAACATTTTTTTATTTTATTTAATTTTTTTATTATTTTTTTTTATTTATTTTTTTAATTTTCTTATTAAACCAAACCCGGTCATGTTTGGAATCATTGGAAAGGCCATGATCAGGCCTTTCCAATGATGTCAAATATGACCATCTAGCTGCCATGGATCGGGAGATAGGGGGTTCCTTAGGATCCCCTTATCTCTACATGGCAGCTAGATGGTTAACTGGCCCACTGACATCCTCACACATATGGTGAAGTTGTCAGTGGGTGGGGGGGACCTGGAGGCTTGGCTGACATCCAAGATGTCAGCCCCCCTCCAGGTTCGAATCGCGTTTTGGCGCCAATTAGCTCTCCCCTTTCCAGCGGTGCAAAAAGCATCTCCCTAGCTTCGATGGTTGGGGAGATAGAGGGCTCCGAAGGAGCCCCCCTCCCCTCCATTGATTTGCATGGGGGCGCCTGCTGATGACGTCACCACTCAGCGTGGCGACGTCATCAACTTCGCCTGCCCATGTAAATCACATGGGCAGGCTTCCTCCCTGCCAGATCGCCGAGGGATCCAGCGAGGGAGGTAATTATTGGGCGGGAGGGGGGTTAGGCGCCGCTGACGTACCCTGTACATCCACGGGTCTAAGGGAGACCCGTGGACAGGACGTACAGGGTACGTCAGCGGTCCTTAAGGGGTTAAAATATTAGGGCTAGTTCAGATGCGTGGCAAGTGGCCAGTTATGGGTATGTTGTTTCTAAGCAATTTATGTATCCCGGTTGGGAGCTTTGAATGCAAGCATAAGAAACGCGTTTTTTGCCTGCCATTAAACTCTGAATATAAAAGCCACTCTGATTTTCAACATATTGGTGCCCTCATGCTGCATTTGTTTGGTGTTGTTTTTAAACGTTGGTTTTTGGTAATGTCTCTTTGGAATTAATAAAGGAAATTTGTGCCAGGTTTTGTGCCACTCCTGTATAAGCAGTCGCTACTCCACCTAGGGGTAGTTGTCTGGCAATATTTTTTGTTTTTGTTTTTGCTAATACCAGCAGGTTTAATCCTGGGAAGGGAGTGTTATCCCCAAGTCGACATTTGAGGATAAGTGATTGTATTACCAGGGGTTTTCCCTTGGTGTGTTTTTCTTTTTCTTAAGATATATAAATAACAAACATCCAAAGGTATAAAACTGTAAAAGAATGAATATTTCACAGGTTGACACTGAGTGGAGAAGCTTTGATGGATTTTCAGAGTCTTTCGACTCTATGTGCTCCACTTAGTCCACCGAAACTATATGTCATGCTAAAACCAAATCAGTAACTGTTCTTTTATTTTGCAACTTCTAAAACATGACTCATTGTACATTACCTATCTTTTAGGCAGATCTGTTAAGGAGGGGTAGGTGGTACCCAAGTTATGTGTCCTAAAAGAGGATTATCCTCATGTGAACCAGGGCCATTGATCTTTTTTTGCCCTTGAGTTAAAGTCATCTATTGCCTGCAGATACAAGAGGTGTTTATAAAAGGAAACGTGTTCCCACAGAAACCAATCAACTGCACTGTAAGGTAGCAGGGGTCTAATAAATCCTTTTATTTTGCCCAGATCATTGGTATGTTTTGTTATCATAGTGAGCTATTTTATTATTTGTAACAGATCTCCATACCCCGACTGGGTCACATCCATTAATGCCATTCCCTTGCTGTACCCTCGTTCTACCACCAGCAGTCTTTTGAGCCTTTGCCAGCCCTCAGCCAAAGCTTAAGGACATGTACACTGAAAGCTTGGTGATAGCATCCCCAGAAATGAGTCAGCACATAGAACAGTCAGCATGAAACTGAGCCTTTAATGAGTAATATATACAGTTCCATGGCAGCCAATGGAAACTAACACCCTGGCGTTTTACTGCACTTCCTCATTAATCCCTCCCCTGGAATATTGTTGTTACTGCTCAGAAATTACCGTTTTACTAAAGAGATTAATTGTGGTCAACAAGACCCATAGCACAACATTCCAGCAAAGCAGAATAATAGTAGATTGTGAGGATAACCAGGTACACAGGGGATTTAGATTTACAGTATCAGATAATGGGGCAGTGTTTCCCAGACAAAACAGACCAACAAAGACCACGCCAACTTTTAACAGATGTACACATATTCTAGATAGGGAGAGTTGGAAAAGGCTACAGTGACTCACACAGTAACGCTATTAGCAGATAGTAACAGATAAACATAGACAATAACGATAATAACAATAACCGTATTCATACATAACACAGATGACACAAATACCCTGCACCTAAAATTCTAGGTACAGGGTGACTTAAACTTAGGAGATGGCAGGGAAATAATATAGAACATCAGGCCTGCACCTCACAAATACATTTCCAGGTTCATGTACCCCAAGTTCAAAGTCACTCTTGTCACATTATTCTTATCTTGAAGCTGAACCTGCGATCAGATTTGTGGGTGTTTTAAATTATAATAATGCTATTACCATTGCCTTTTGGGATCCCTGATTTCTTTCTGTCATGAGCACTATCCTAGTGATGGCAACAGACATATAGGCCATATTTCACTGGCTGATTCTGCAGAAGCGGCATCAGTTAGCACCAGCTCCAAGCTGTGGTTAACGGTTCAGTTAGCCGCAGCGGGACGTAATTAAGGTTAGGACTTTGTAATCCTAACGCTAATTAACTCTTTGCACCCCATGTTACGCATAGGAAGCGCAAAGTACAGTAAGCTCATGCTGGAAAGTTCATGCTCCGAATCGCTAATGGGTTTTTAAACCATTAGCGTTCGGAATGTAATATGGTCGGTCCGTGCTAGGGCCCACCTAAGCTAAGGTTAACGCTCACACAGCTGAGCCCTAACATTAGCTTTAAAATTGTAACATGGCACACTGTGAGGGGGAGTTTACTACACAAAAGATCACACAATGGATGCACCCAATGACACAAATAGAGTAAAATGTTTTCTTATCTAAACATACAAGAGAAAACCAAGATGAATGTAAGATATCAGTAACATATAATATACTGTAAACACAATAAGGACATTTCATTTTTTGGTGGTAATGGCCCTTTAATGACTGGAATTGCTGTTCTGACCTTGCTGTAAGCTGAGTTTGTAGCTTGGTCATTGTGACTCCCTACTGTAAATTAAAGACCTCTATACTTTGAATAGGAGCCAATCATTTGTGCCTTGGTGGAGATGAACGAGCTATTCCAAGGTATCTTGTTCTTATCCTCAAAGTCGGTATTTCTCAAACAAAACGGTTTACAGGTGTGAGAGGCGACATCTTTTGTAGCTCTCTGCATCTCTTTCCATCAAGAGAGAGACTAAAAGAGACATAATTTAACATAGATTTAACCTGTCCATGAAAGATTCAATTTCATTAAAGAGAAAACCATAGAGGAAAACTGGCTTTAGATACTGGATATCCATGTTTCATTTGATGTTTTGGAAGCAGGTGTTTAGTGATGACTGGTTTGATCAAATGTCTGTCAATTAATTTCATTTTTCGATTCTGTGCTATGCATCTATGGCCGAGCAAGCGTCGAACTCTATAGCTGCAGTCCATGTAGAGCAGGTCATGGAAACGGCATTAGGATGATTTATATGCCTTTCTGTAGCTGCAAAGCTGTTTGCTTTTTAGCTATTGTAGATAGGCCTGCCCTGAATGGAAAGTGGAAATGTGCTGAAATGTCAGCTGTGGGTGTTGTTTGACATATATTAGAAGGGAACATGGTCAACTAATGTATGCCATATAAATACAATATATTCCTGTCAACAGAAGTGCTTTAGTATTTTTCAAAGGGTCACAGTTCCGCAGCTGCACTCTAAAAGCTGTCAGAAAATGGAAATTGCAGAAAAATATCTTTAATAGACTTCTCTTCTTCACATGTAACTCGACGGAAACTGAAGCTGCCAAGAACAATGCTTGAAAATAACCCCTTGATCCATTGACAGACGCCGCAAAAGGCTCAGAGTTTAGTACAAAAATCCGGGTATTGATAACTTGTACAGAGCAAATGTCAATTACCAGAACATGGCACGTGCACTATACAGGCAGACAGGCACGTGCACCTATAAGGTTTATGGTTTGTGTGTGAGCACGTGTGCGCATATGAACCCAGCTGGAGTCCTTCAGATATCTATAATCAGCTGGCGAGTGCTATACACACTGCTGAATTTTGGCTAAGCACAATTTTTTTATTTTTTTTTATTTTGGTGTGTCTTCATCTCTTTACCAAAATATGGAGATACCTCACTGCCCCAAATTGCTCTACAATACTATAAAACCGTGAGGTATATTTTTTCTCTTATCCTCTCCTGGAGTCAGTTATTGTCATAATATTCTTTTGGGCAATAAAGAGATTTCAAGGGGCAGATAGTCCACCAATATCCCTCAGCTCAATCCAAGGTCCATCCTACCCAATATCCTACCAAATATTTGACATGCCCTGATTTAATTTCTCTTCCCTTAATGTTATTTTTGGGATTCTAGTGTGGTCTCTCATCTTAATATGAATCCAAATAACCACACACTCACCGAGCCCAAGAATGACACACAGAGGCTAACAAATAAGTGGAAATTGAATAGCATTGATGGATAAAGCCTGCCATGTTTGATGTCTATGGAGTGGGCTTGTTTTAATAATTTTCGTGTACATATATTATGTAAGCCAGGGCTGTCAAACTCACAGCCTCCCAGATTATGATGCATCCAATTTCCAGAATTCTTTCAATGCAATATACAGTCAGGGAATCAAGGGAGTCATAGTTCAGAAACAACTTCAGACTCCCAGGCCTGCTGCAGGTACTGTGTTAAAATCTGTCAGCCCTAAACCGGCACCCCTGCACAATCCTGCTCCCAGGAGACCTCTTGTGTCAAAGAGACCTGCCATCCCTAAGCCGGTACCCCTACCCAAACCGGCCCCCAGGAGATCTCTAGAACCCAAAATACCTGTACCCAGACCTGCCCCCAGAATATCTGTGCCAGTTGTACCCAAAAGAAGGGTGTCGCTGGAGTCCATCTCTGAAGACGAGTCAGAGAGTCCTATGGAGACAGAGACCACCATGCCCGTGGAACCAGAATCTATCCTTCCTATGGACTCTGAATGTACATCGGTGGAACCAGAACCTCCAACCCCTATGGAGATTATGTACATCCAGACTCCGGGTGTAACAACTCCAATCACTCCCAGCCAGCATGATCCACCACTCTCTTCCTGCTCTTCGCCCATGTATGAGCGTGACCCTGATGACATCGTTGTTTCCGAGGAGATCCCACTGAGACAGACTGCCCAACGCTCCAAAGGACCCCCAGGTCAACACAAGGTATGGCATAATGTCTGCTCCTCATCCAGCGATGATCTTGAGTGGGATTGTGGCGAGGAGGAAGAGGAGGACGAAGGCAGTGAGTCCTGGCTGTATGGCTGTACTTCCCTTGGTGATGGACCAGATCCTGAATGGGAACTGGGAGAAATGGAGGAGATGCCTACCTCAATGTCATCTTCATATGTGGGCACTAGGTTCGCTGTTGACTTTGCCTCCCATTTATGCCCTTCTGTCGCCAAGGCCAGACGCTCCAAGGACACTCCTGTTCATCCAGACCCCTTACCCGAGAATCCAGGTCCCTATACGTTACAGGGATGTTTTGCTGTACCTACCTTGGTGCCACCTGGATACATGGGCGCCCTCATTCCTGATATATCAGCTGACCCATCACCAGAGGACCGAGTCACTGCTTCTAATGGGACTGTGGTTTGTCGCAAAGACCTCGACATATTTGAAAAGGGGTTACTCCGTCATCAGGAGATTGATGGTGCTGAAAGGAGACTACCATCTGGGTACATGGGCACCCTCCTTCCTGATGCTTCTGCTGACCTTAAGACAACGAAGGGCCAAGGCACGACGGCATCAGAGAAAGGCACGTGTCCAAACCAGCGCCACCACTCCAGATCTCGATTCTGCCCTCTGGTGGTGCAACGACTACTGGAACCAGCACCCACTAGAGTGACCTGTGCCCGGTCAGGGAAGGTCCTGCTTCTCTTGCTTGGGCACCCGGACCGTGCCCGTGAAGGGGGAGGTACTGTCAGGATCCCCATCTGCATCCATCCTCTGAGGTTCCTGGCAGCAATACTTTCTATGCTGCTCCTGTTCCTGCAACCTGTATAATGTATAAACCCAGGGATCAAGTCCTAAAAAAAGAAGTGTGGGAACTCGCCAGGATTTCTGTCTCCCAATAAGCAATTATCACCTCGCACGTAACACAAACACACTCAGATCTGATATATTTATGTATATATGTCAATAAGAAAGCAGACTGTACAACAAATGCTTATGCCGGCTATTGAATACGGAGATGTAGTATATGCAGCTGCCCCGCAAACACACCTTCAGAAACTTACTACATTGTATAACTCATTCTGTCGCTTTGTTCTACAATGTAAATACATGCCCCACCATTGTGACATGTTAAAAGTCCTAAACTGGCCATCGCTCTAATCCAGAAGCACCCTTCACCTTTCCACCTGGTGTTTAAGAGCTTTACTGGAAAGCTACCACCCTACCTGAATAGGCTGCTTCCCCAGCAGTTCCCTCATCCTATAACCTCCGATCCAGGACCAGCACCTTACTTGCAATACCACAATACAAAAAGAAAGTGTCTCGATCCTCATTTTCCTACAGAGCACCACTAATATGGAATAACTCCCAGATGCCATCAAATCTTCTCCCAGTCTAAAGTCACTCGAGAGCTCCCTATTAACATACCTCCAATACAGAATGTACCTGTAAACATGTAACATAATGACTATATTCCTACATATTTATTTTCTGTCTAATCTGTATATGTGTTTTTTATATCTTGCATTTTATTACTTTGTATTTCTGTACCTACTGTACCTGCCTGTGTGTGTATATATCCATAATATGCCTGCCTAACCGTTTGTGTTACTGTATTTCTGTACCTACTGTAACAATTCAATTTCTTGAACCCAGGACATACTTGAAAACGATAGAAATCTCAATGTCTCCTTCCTGGTAAAATACTTTATAAATAAATAAATATGTGGAATATAGCAAAAATATCTGATAGAAAATATATGATTGAACACCTGACTACAAGCTTTATAGAGTATGGGACCAAAGGGAACTCCGTTCCCTCTGCAAAATTAGTGCAGGAACTCCGTTCCCACGCGTTCCCCCTCGACTTGACCCCTGTATAAACCTGCAAACAGCTCATCCAGCAAACCAACAGTTAACACCAAGCACGTCACACCACACACTCGAAATAAAGGCACCACGCCCCTTCCTATCCTCGCTTCATCATTGTAGCGATCTGTAGTTGCTCTGCAAGATCCCCACTACATGTTCCTGATTACACCGGCTTCCTCTACAATAACTTCTGATCCAACAACCACTCTCACCATCCTCATCCGTATTTGGCAATCTGGTCAGTCTATTATCCATCCACCTCCACCCATATCTGCATCTGTGCAGCATACTGCACGCTGGGCTCAAACCTTATACTCTGGTGCCACCCCAGTACCAGAGCCCTGACAGTGTCAGAGGAAAATTGCTAGGTAACTAAGAGTAATATATGTTTTATATGTGATCCATATAGTGTGCGCATAATGCAGGGGTCAGCAACTTTGGACCTCCAGATGGTTTTGAACTAAATCTCCCAAGATGCTCAGCTACTAAATTAGGTTTGCTCCGTCTCATAGAGGATGTAGATCCGAAATATCTGGAAGAACAAGCTTGTTGGCCTCTGATATAATATATTCATATACACTATATTGTCAAAAGTATTCGCTCACCCATCCATATGCGAGTCAAGGCAGGTGAGCGAATACTTTTGGCAATATAGTGTATTACATTATACAGTTTATGTTCTAAGATGATCTCAATCCCTCAGCCCCTTCTGAAATCAATTTAAAAAACCTGTATTATCCCCATCACACATCAAATGTGGATCTTTTATGACAAGAAACAAACGTTATATCAAAATTATAAAAATTGGATTAATTAAAATCAGTTCATTTCTTATTTTAAAAGAAATAAGACCCTCACGTGTATGTTGGACCTCATAATGCTTTATGCAGTAATAATAGGCATTTTATTTATTACACCAACTTACATGTGTCTATTTCTGTAGAAAATGTGATTGCGCGTAGATCCCAAGGTAGTTTTGCAACAAGTCATTATGAATGTGCAGGGCTTTTAATGTTGCGGAAATAAGATTATTTTTTCTTTTTTGTTACAAACATATGATTAATGCTTCAGTTTGCATGTAATCTTACATATTTCTGCTCGGCACTTGCTGCAGAGCCTTGTTCAGACTGCGTAGAAGGGTTATTATAAAATGTCTCTCGGGGTGTACGTAAATCACTGATGGCTGTAGTTGTAAATATTCAGGTTATTCTTATAAATAGCCCAGCCGCGACTCTGACGTCTTCCATACAAAAAAAAGGTAGAGACGGCATGCTGAAGTACAGTTTAAATACTTATATTATACTCTTAAAATAGAAAGCACCCTACCATGAGAAACGTCTAATGTGTTAAAGTAACCCTTACATTTTATGAGTGCAATAAATATGTCTCTCGACTTTACTTTGTCGCCCTGTCTCCTGGAGTCTCAGAGTTACGTTACAGAAGAATTCATTCTGGAAGTCAATGAAGTATAAAATTAAAGGAATATTCTTGCAGTTTTTTGTTTGTATCCTATCTAACTTCATTCTTCATCTTCTTTAAATCTTTACAAAAGCTCGCCAAATAATGAATGTTTTTACCCTTTTTTAGCCAAATACCCTAGGCCCGATTCTAACCGAGTCATTAATAGCAGCTCACAAATGGATAACTTGTGTGCGAGCCATTGTCAATTTGTGGCTCGTTACTGATGGCTCTATTCTTTAAGTGGTTAACCAGCACAGACCTACATATGAGTTTGAAAAGGGCGATTATATAAAGATAAGGCTGGTTTCCCCAACAGATAGGATAGTCACCAGGGCTCAAAATTTCAAGTCCCAAGCTACTAACCAGTCCATAAGAGCTACTCGCCACCAGTTGCTCCACCTAACCGCTACCCTGCCCTTAACTCCACCCCTAAACACACCCCGTTAAATTATCTTATGAAATTACACTATTAGGCTGGGCGTCCACTGGCACCGTATTTGTGCGATGGTGCGATCATCCGATATCGTCCGTCGTCCTTCCAATCCAACAACATGCAGGTGAATGGACCATCGTCCATTGCATCTGACCTCTGACGTCTGTCTTCTGGTGACGGGTAAAGACGGCATCAGATGGGTGATCACTACTATTTCACTCGTTTGCGTTGCATGTATTTCAGCAGATCAGAGAAGATGGATGTGGAGAAACTGATCAGGGGAGTTATAAAAGCATTTAAAATAAACTATTTATATCAGGGATTTCAAACTCTGGCCCCCAGATGCTTCTGAACTACACCTCCCATTATTCTCTGGCCATTTATTGCATTCAAAGAATTCTGGGACTTGTGGGACTAGCCCTGTTTGTGTAGGGGAGAGGGGTAGGGCACGGAAGGATCCTTGGTTGATTGTAAGCTCTTGGGTCCTCTCTGCTACTGTTCTGTGTGTACTTGTATGTATACTTGTATTCTGTCTCATCCATTGTCCCACAAAGGACTGCAGTGTTTAAAAAAGCAGAATGAACTGTGTTTTATATGTAAAACCAGTTCATTCTGGTTTTGGCAGTCTTTGCACTCCACCTCTGAAATCTATCTGATCGTCCGTAGTCGTTCAGACGGATCACTTGTGGTGGAAGACCCTCGTCGGACCTAGTCGGATGTTCGACTACGGTGCCAGTGGACGCTCAGCCTTAAAGGTTTTATTTATAATAAAGTTACAAAAATAACATTAATACACAGACATCAGACCCCAGATACATGTATGCCCAGTGTGAGCAGAGTGAGGAGGCAGGGAAGCTCCTCTCCACCCCCCTGCCAGTGACAGAGACGAGCTGGGTCAGGTTAGGCAGCTTATCCCTGCCACCGTCGTGCAGCCTGGGGAAGGCTTTGTGTCTTGTTATTTCAAAATACACAGTTATGTGGATGTATTATATTTCCAAAATTATCCTAATAAATATTCATGAAGAATATACTCATATTTTGGAGATCCCTTTTGCACAGATATATCCCTAATGAGCAGATATAAATTATGGATAATACACTTTCCCTGATGATGCTTATGTTCGAGAGGGATGGAATGCGTTAGATTTGAGTAACTTTTTTATTATTTTAGTACATTTTATTTTATTTGAATGATTACTTGTTCTCTTTATTCCCAGTATATTTACGAATAATGTCCGATTCGTTACTCGTTACATTTCCCATCTTTCTCCAGCAGAGCTGCTCACTTCACTTGCAGCTCGGTTAATGTGACTGACCAGTAGCATATCAAGCTGGGGCCAGAAGGTTGGCAAGTCAGGAGGGGCTGCAGTGGGCACTTGATGCCACCTTAAACATGCCAACAACCATAACAAAAAAGCCTCTGGAAATGACGTGCCAAGAGGGTGACAGCAGTGCTGCGCATTCGCAGTGCCATACTTGCCACACAGGCATGGTGACGTCTTCATTGTGCATGCACAGTGATGGACCATTTTTGCCGACGGCAATTTTTGTTATGGTTGCAGGCATATTATAGGCACCGCGTTAGTCTTTTCGCCACGAATAGTAAAAAGGCACAATGTGTTTTGTCTGCCTATTACACGTCAAAACCTATAGATTGTATAGGAATCACTAATTTGGGCAGAGAATAACAAATGATCTTGAGGTTACTCGTTATTCTCATCCCGAGCTCGTATTAAGAATGAAATACTGTCTCTCAGAGTCTGGTGTTAGGGGATTTAGCATTTGCAAAATGGGCCAATTCGTTCTCTATAATGCACACGTTTCCTTTTGAAGGGGAAGAATCTGACAGTAAATGTGTATATATGAAAGTAGTTTGACAGTAAATAGTTACACCGACCTTGAGCATTACTAAACAAGTTTCAGCAATTATTGACCCCCTGAATCTTATCCCTGTACTATAGCGAGCGAGGCTGGCGCTTTCCCTGTATTCTGCCCTCTCCCTGACTGTTGTAATGCAGCAGAAAAGTTTTTATTCAAGTTAGAGTCTAGGCTAATCTTTGTAGCTTATTTACAATAATACAGGGTGACAGTAGTGAGATCACACAGGAGGTTTCAATTCTGCCAGGATCACACAAATCTTTCATTAAAAGGGAATGTAGATGGGGTGTTATATGCTATTTTTTGTTTATCATTGTATTTCAATGCAAATCGTGTATACATTTTTTTGGTAGCAAAATGGGTAATGTTCTATAGGAACACACCCCAGTGACATGGGCTGAGCATACTTATGACCATGACGAGATTTTGTCATGTTTGAATGTATTTAGGAGTGGAAATAGCTGTAAGTACTTCAACAATTCTTTTCATGAGAAGCTCATAGAAAGATTGTCTGAAATGTGTTAAATTGGTGAAAAATTCTAAAAATGTAATATGGTTGAAAAGGAATTTTCTGCAAGGCACCCAGGTGTCTACTAAGATCCAATGAATGTACTGTGTAAGCTGGATACATTTTTCAATCTATATTGGTCTCTAACTTGAGGCATGATGACTTTTATGTTTTGTTTTGCTTTTCTCGGCAGTTTCTTATGTCATGTTTCTGTCTTACAGTTTGAAGAGTGGAGCTTTCTATTTTGGAACGTGTTGGAACGCTGTGACCCCCCCAATTTTATTTCCCATGTGTATTGTTTCAAAGAATCATATTTAGACATCTGTGAGTCGTACAACATGGCAGAGAAAGCTCCGCCAGGGCTCAACAGGAAAACATCACGGTCTACTCTTTCCCTTCCACCAGAGCCTGTGGAAATCATTAGAAGCAAAGCATGCTCTCGGAGAGTGAAAATCAACGTTGGAGGTCTAAATCACGAGGTTTTATGGAGGACTTTAGATAGGCTGCCAAGGACACGATTAGGCAAACTCAGAGACTGCAATACTCATGACACTCTCCTGGAAGTTTGTGACGACTACAATCTGAATGAGAATGAGTATTTTTTTGATAGGCACCCTGGAGCTTTCACCTCTATCTTAAATTTCTATAGGACGGGGAAGCTACATATGATGGAGGAGATGTGCGCTCTGTCGTTTGGTCAGGAACTTGAATACTGGGGAATCGACGAGATATATTTGGAATCATGTTGCCAGGCTCGATATCATCAAAAGAAAGAACAAATGAATGAGGAACTGAGGAGGGAAGCTGAGACTCTAAGAGAAAGGGAAGGAGAAGAGTTTGACAACACTTGCTGCCCTGAGAAACGAAAAAAGCTCTGGGACTTACTGGAAAAACCAAATTCATCAGTAGCTGCAAAGGTAAATGACGATAGGTGGTACAATGTAATTGTCTATGTATGTTCTTCATATTATTTCTGTGGTTTTTGATCGACCTTGTAGCATACTAACGGCAAAAAAGTCTCAGATAGAACAAGGCTATTCTGTGGCTTCAGAAGTGTTTAGGACTGCTATGTTTTCATGCAATCCTGCTATCCAGTTTACAGTTCACCATCATTACACTCAATAGAAAATGTTGAGAAGTTGAACTATGGAAGAACTGTTTTTTTCATTGATGGGCTATAGAAAAAATTCATATTTTGTTTTCATGAAAATATTTCTTGCCGAAAGCTAGTACGTCTTTTATTACTTACATTGAGATTTATTAATATTTTCTACTTGTATGCTGCAAACCTGTAAATACCAGCTAGCACAATGTTTTGTTCATTACATATCATGTATTGTCATTTCAAATATAGATACAGTCAGGTCCAGAAATATTGGGACATTGACACAATTCTAACATCTTTGGCGCTATACACCACCACAATGGAGTTGGAATGAAACAAACACAATGTGCTTTAACTGCAGACTGTCAGCTTTAATTTGAGGGTATGTACATCCAACTCAGGTGAACGGTGTAGGACTTACCGCAGTTTGCAGATGTGCCTCCCACTTGTTAAGGGACCAAAAGTAATGGGACAGAATAATAATCATAAATCAAACTTTCCCTTCTTAATACTTGGTTGCAAATCCTTTGCAGTCAATCACAGCCTGAAGTCTGGAACGCATAGACATCACCAGACGCTGGGTTTCATCCCTGGTGATGCTCTGCCAGGCCTCTACTGCAACTGTCTTCAGTTCCTGCTTTTTCTTGGGGCATTTTCCCTTCAGTTTTGTCTTCAGCAAGTGAAATGCATGCTCAATGGGATTCAGGTCATGTGATTGACTTGGCCATTGCATAACATTCCACTTCTGTCCCTTCAAAAACTCTTTGGTTGCTTTTGCAGTATGCTTTGAGTCATTGTCCATCTGCACTGTGAAGCGCCGTCCAATGAGTTCTGCAGCATTTGGCTGAATGTGAGCAGATAATATTGCCCGAAACACTTCAGAATTCATCCTGCTGCTTTTGTCAGCAGTCACATCATCAATAAATACAAGAGAACCAGTTCCATTGGCAGCCATACATGCCCACGCCATGACACTACCACCACCATGCTTCACTGATGAGGTGGTATGCTTAGGATCATGAGCAGTTCCTTTCCTTTTCCATACTCTTCTCTTCCCATCACTCTGGTACAAGTTGATCTTGGTCTCATCTGTCCATAGGATCTTGTTCCAGAACTGTGAAGGCTTTGTTAGGTGTTTGGCAAACTCTAATCTGGCCTTCCTGTTTTTAAAGCTCACCAATGGTTTACAGCTTGTGGTGGACCCTCTGTATTCACTCTGGTGAAGTCTTCTCTTGATTGTTGACTTTGACACACATACACCTATATCCTGGAGAGTGTTCTTGATCTGGCCAACTGTTGTGAAGGGTGTTTTCTTCACCAGGGAAAGAATTCTTCGGTCATCTACCACAGTTGTTTTCCGTGGTCTCCCGGGTCTTTTGGTGTTGCTGAGCTCACCGGTGCTTCCTTCTTTTTGAGAATATTCCAAACAGTTGTTTTGGCCACGCCTAATGTTTTTGCTGTCTCTCTGATGGGTTTGTTTTGGTTCTTCAGCCTAATGATGGCATACTTCACTGATAGTGACAGCTCTTTGGATCTCATCTTGAGAGTTGACAGCAACAGATTCCAAATGCAAATAACACACTTGAAATTAACTCTGGGTCTTTTATCTGCACATTGTAATTGGGGTAATGAGGGAATATCACACACCTGGCCATGGAACAGCTGAGAAGCCAATACTTTTGGTCCCTTAACAAGTGGGAGGCACATCTGAAAACTGCTGTAAGTCCTACACCATTCACCTGAGTTGGATGTACATACCCTCAAATTAAAGCTGACAGTCTGCAGTTAAAGCATATTGTGTTTGTTTCATTCCAACTCCATTGTGGTGGTGTATAGAGCCAAAGATGTTAGAATTGTATCGATGTCCCAATATTTCTGGACCTGACTGCATGTACAGTAGCTTGTGCTCGGGCCCGGAAAATTTCTGCCTATGCCCCAACCAAACAATGCCTACATTCGTACAAACTCCACCCATGTCTGCTCCCATGCCTGCTGTATGCATGGTACAACAATTCTTAATTGGTGGGACGAAAGGATGATATCACAATGCATAAAATGTAACTTTTTATAGAGGATAAATAAAACCTATTTAGTGTTATATCTCAGAGTATATCTCAGATATACGTGCATATACCCATCCTATATACACAAAAATTAATTCTGAAATCAAAAGTAAAAAACAGCAAAGAAAATGTACTAAACAATTAGGCACAAGAGAACTTGGTGCAAAATATGGGCAAACTAATAACAACCCTTAAAAACCTGTGTTTAAGAGGTAGAGACTTGATTAGGAACCGGGTAGAAACAGACCTTCGGGGGTCTGTGGGTATATGAGAGAAGGAAAAACATTGCAAATTAATAATGCTTATATGCCCATATCAGGCACAGGAATTGCACACCATTATTGCGCCTTCCCGTCGCGTCCTTCACATGTCTGGTCTGTGAGCGCTCAACAGACAGGACATGTAAAACATGAGAAACAGCGCTAGTACCTTAGAAATGAATCACTATTATGTAGTAATCATAGAAAATAACACTCAACGCGTTGCACTGCCAGGCAGCTTCCTCAGGAGTGCATAAAAGTATGTGAATAAAAAACTGAGACATGGCACAGGAAAAGAGCGGCGCCCAGTGATATGGGCGGAGCATGCTTATGACCAGGGGCTTTAGATTTTGTCATGAGTAAAAGTGTTTAATAGTGAAAATAACTATAAGTACTGCAACTGTGTTAAATTGGTGAAATGACGCGTGCCGGAGAGCGGGGCATGCTAGAACGCACCAGTGGTATTAACACCCTCCTGCCCGGGCACAACCCGCCCGGTGGTAAGGTAAAGTTCAGCAGTTAATGATCAGAACATTAGTCAGAACGATACTTTACTACAAAACAATTTAAAAGAATTTTGATTTGGTTAATTAAATAGTGAGTAAAAAAAACCCAAAATAAAATACATATCGACATATATCCTTCAACCCTACCATTGCAACAACCGCAAACTGTGGGGCTTAGTAAATAACCCCCAGGTCTACACAAAATAGTTGTTTTTAGTGAGTCCATAACTGACCAAATTCTAGCAATAGATTTTTTTCTGCAGTTTAGAATTGTTGGCACTTTAAATCTGTCACTGGCAATGCCCTGGTAAATTCTGACCCTTAAAATTGGTAAATCACCCATTTCTAATCTCACTCTGTGACTGTCAAAAGAAATCAGCAGTGTGCTGTGTATCTGAGTCCACATTAGCAGCTGTTTGCTGCTCTGTGCAGACGCAGTCTGGAAAAAGTATTCTGTCTAAATAAAAATAGCCTGTTTGCAAATACTAGGCTTGGTGAAGCTTTATTAGCCGGGCATTATGGGAAATCAGATGCAGTTGTAATGTATCAAGTAGCCTATAATGTAACATGAGCAAAGCAGGATCACACATACGCGTATGGGTTTCATTTAAAATATGGTCATAAAGTATCTGTGATCACATGACCTACAAGTAGTCTGGAGTACACAATGAGATGGTACATAACCTCTCATCATAGAAAGAACAGATTTTTGTGAAACATGGAGATTCTGTTAGGTTGCCCCTTGTATTGAGTTCAGGACACTCTACGCATTATGATCTCCCAATGTTTTCACACTGCCCTGACCTCCCTTGTCCGACTCTCCCCTCTGGAGGGATCTGTTAAGCCTGATTTGGCCCGTTGTGTTCAGGGGCCTAGTCCTGATAAGAACTTGAGTGGTGAAAACAATGATCGAGACCAGGGGAGGACTTACAACTCTTGGGTCCCACAAGCAATAGGAGATCATGGGGCCCCCAATTGTGTCAGTACACATGAAAGCCACATCAACATACAAGCACTGCCCATATGTATATTTTTGTAGTACAGAATTTATTTTAAGATCAAAAATATATCCGGCGCTATACTGTAGCAGCCAGCATTCACTCACCACAACTCTGGGGGCCCCTCCTAGTTCGGGCCTTTGGGCAACACTCTATTGTCCTAATGCTCAGTCAGCCTCTGATTGGGACCTTTGGGAACGAAGTCCTTTCAATGGGTCTCAAATAAATGCGCTCCTGCACTGATTGGCTGAACGCTGTCTCTCGAGCATCTAGAACCCTGCGGGCAACTAACCTGGTGCAACTATATTGCTCATTGATTTGTGAAAGTCTACCTTGTGTAGTAAAAGGAAAGACGAGGCATGTCATCTAAGCTATGTTTAAGAGCAGGTAATATATAATATGATCTAACAGGTTCAGACTATATGATTATACAGGAGGATCACACTGAAAAAGAAAATTGGGCCAGTTTGGGAGATGTTCTGATCTCCCGATTGGCTTGTAAAGATGTGGCACTGGCACTACATTGGCTAATTGCAACGATACTTTGAGCTCCCCATGTAGCTCACCCCTGATTTGCCTCATGACTAACTATTTTGTTGAAGCAAAGTTTTCTGGCCAGTTCTTTTTGTCACATTTATATTAGCTGTCAAAGAGATGGGAACAAGGTAAAATGATCTTGCTTTGTAGACCGACACTGCAGTAAGGAAACAGTCAAGACCTCTATTCCAAAACCCAGATTTTGTTTTCTAAGAATTTTTTAAATTCAATTTAACTTATGTATCCTGTTTTTTTTTTTTTTTGGTTTTTTTACCTATGTAAACCTATGGTTGTTTTTTTTTTCTTCATCTGATGTGCATCATACAACAAGACCAATAAAATCAACTGTGTAACCATCCTGCCTCCCATCTGGATCCAATGTACTGTATACATGCATAAATAACTATTTTATTTCCTGCCCACATGGCTGTCTGGTTCATTAGTCAATAAGAAGAATATAGCCATGACTTAGTTACTTGCCTGCTACGCTCTAATAAACTGGGTCTGCGAAGTCTCATCCGGTTGGATTACAGCTGGATTTCTGAGCCAAATGCCAAATAAACTTTATTGTCCTGATAGATTTAATGTGCTATCTGATTTCCTGCTAATACTTTTTTTATTTAATGGATATTTCCTGCTGTGTGCTTTTGAAAAATGTACTCTGGACAGACATGTGCAAAGCTAATATTTATACTAAAATCAGATCTTTTTTTCTGATTGCTCAGGTGGCTGCCAACCTGTAAGAGGTAGGGAGGAGTGCAATCCCCTGTGCACGCACACCTGTCTCAAGGGATTCCCTGGTCCCAGTTTATGAATGGACATTGTTTTCTGGATTTGATTTACAGGGTTATTCAAAGAGAGACGATCTGGCCCCGAAATGTAACCGGACACTGAAATTCAGCGTACGGTTACATTTCCTGGCCATTCGGCTATCCAGAGAGCAGGCAGTTCGACAAATTTTGGTGAATTGCCTGCACGTACGTTGCCTGTTCGAGGGCAGTGAACTCCCCCATAGAGAAGCAATGCTTCGTCTATTTAGAGAACACCGAACAGCAGTGAAAATTTGCCAAATTTCCCTGCTGTTCGGTGGTTTCATTCGACAGGTTTATTCAGGGGAATCCCATAGGCTTCAATGTTAAAAATATTCCAGTTTTAATCCAATATCTAATAAACCGTTTATTATTTTATTCTGCAGTAAAAAGTCTCTTTATTTTTTGATTTTGTTTTGGATCTTTTAGGCATTTCTGGGGATTTTTTTGTCAAAATTTTTTTCTGTTTTTTTTTTAAATCGTTTTTTCTATTTTCTGTAACAGCCCTTTTTATTATCATTCATTGGATTTTATATGTAAATTCCAGACATTTTAGTTCAGTAGTTTATTTGCAAACAGCGTTTCAATTTTCAAACTTTCAAGCAAACTGTTTTTTTTTTACCCTGTTCGTCTGCGTGTCGGCTTTTTGCGGCGGCTACTCTGCGCTGTGATTGGTGGCTGCTCAGATTTTTCTGGCGTGTTCGGCTTGGTTTTTGCGGCGGTTTCTGCGGGGTTTTGGTGAGTGTTCAGTGAGTATTCGGTGAGTATTCCTTGCACTACAGGGACCCTGCGGTGCTTGCTGAATACACCGCAGGGTTGGCGAACTAAGAATCGCAGAATCGTCCCAGAGTGTGGGGAACGAAAAGTCACCGAACGTGCGGTGACTTTTCAGATCTCTCTGAATAACCCTGATAGTATAGTTGATGTCTTGGGAGAGTATCGCCTGTAACTGTGGTTCATGACACTTGCCAAATCATAAGTGCAAGGTATATACTGGCATGCACAGCCTGTTACGTTAAGACGGGCACTCATGGAACATCTATTGAGTGAAACCTTATGTTGAGAAGATTTTGCACAAAATGCACATTTTTCATTAGATGTAACAAGCCTGTAATCAGAGACACAGTCAGTTTTATGCTATTCATAATGAACCAGATTAGGGAAATCTAAAATGTCAATGGTACAGGTGACAGAGGACCTGTCACACCTCCTGTGCACGCCTACGGGTATATTACTATTAAGGTGTATTCTTCTTTTTGCGCCTATTATGTATACAATGGATTTATGGAGCCCAAATGTGTCTGCTGGCAGGTCGACATCTGTGATGGAGTGAAATATTGGTAAATGCTTCCCGAGTCTATGACCTTTTGCAGTAAAACATATTAGTGTTGGAACCGGGCCACCAGATCTGGCAGCGAGGTTTTCATGACTTCTTAGTAATGCAGTTCAAATGACTAATCCTACTTTTGCTCGCATTAATGAGGCTTCGGAGCCGGTGTTGCTCTTTTCATCAACCTTTGATACGAGTAATTATTGTATAATTACAATTTAACCAAAAGGGCTACAGTTGCATAGAACTGACTTTCGAGAGAAGTGGAGAGGACATTTAAGAATCAAGACTTGCTTTTAATGTTTAATTCCTATGCATAAAATGATCAGTTATAACTTTCTCCTGAAGAAGAGTAATTGCGATTATGATTAAGAAGATCTAGCTTTGCATCTAACAAAAAAATATATATGTAGACAGGATCATCCAACTTGAGGACCAATTCCTTTGGCTCCGAAATCATTTATTAGGGAGCTGTAAACTACACTACATTCTTAAATGTCTGAGGCTCCACTGTTATCCCAATGTGACTTGTATGGCAGGTTACTGGCAGGTGCTGTGCCCAGTCACTCCTTATTCGTATGGGCACGGAAAAAAATTATCGGCTTGTAAGAGCTGTTGTTAAAAGATTTTGCAACTGTAAAATCATTTAATCACCACAAAACAAATTATTATTATGATTATTGTCATCACTTATATAGCGCCAACAGTTTCCGCAGCGATTTACAATAACCAAAGGGAACAAAATACATATAAACGGACATAAAATGGAAACAAGAGGTGTAGAGGGCCCTGTTCATAGGAGCTTACATTCTAGAGGATAAACTGTAATGTTTAATTCTTGTCCCACAGTGAAAATCGCTGACTCCTTGCTTCATAAATGGAAGGAAACTGAGAACAACTAGGTCTCTGATGTCCTACTGCTCTACGTAAAGCGTGATCCAATAAGATAGCATTCATAGGCTCTTAAGCAGGGTTTACCTGACTCTACATGGGGTCCAGTGGACTACAAGAGAAAATACCAGTGTGATGCATGGTGCCATTGCCGGTATTCATTTGTCACGGAGAACAATTAAGAGTCTTATTGCTCTTAAAATAGCTGAGTTGTAAATCAGGAAAGACATACCGCTTGCACTGAATTTGTCTTTTTGGCTTTGTAATATAGACTGAGTTGGAATAAGGATTTCCATTACATTTTACTGTTTTTGAAGGTTTTGTAGAGCCGGGATAGCTGGAAAAAAATCTTTGTGGCCCATACTATAGTTTTGCAAGGACCCAAGTTTCTTTGAAGGTGGTCCAGTTGGTAGCCTGCTGATGGTAACGAATGTACGGTGCACACCATACCTGCGCTCTCTCTCTCTCTCATTAGAGAGAACGAAGTGTGTGAGTTGGGAAATCTCATCCATCCCCTTCAGCAGCTGCTGACCTCTGGGTACAGCAATCATTCCTTTTTATAAGACGGTGCTTGGTTTAAAAAGAGATTTGGAAAGCAACCGTCTTGGAAAAACAATTTATTTCTTAGGTTTTTTTTGTGAAAACAAAGTAGTAAAAAAAAACTGAAAGAATCAGGGAATGAGCTGAGCAGGAACCAGACACAAAGATATAAGCTGAGAACCATATTGAAGAAGGTGATTTAAGAGAATGAGACTTTTTCATATATGAGTATCTCTGGCAATCCACCAAACGCTATACAGAAAATAACAATGCTTAGTGTTCATTTCCTTAAATCTCAATCTGTTAGGAAGCTTCAAGGGGGTATACAGGCTGGGTACCCCTAATCTGGAATTTCAAAATCCAGAAGAGTCAGAAAACCAGAATTTGCGCAGCATTCAGGATTTTAGTAACTCTGAATCAGGGAAGCTTCAGGCAGGTCCGACGACTTGAACAGGTCTCTCAAGCACTGGAGCAGACCACAGCACATGATGGGAACCTCGGGGTTGCCCCAGCGTGTGACAGGCTGCTCGTGGTCACACTGACTCTGTGCCTCATGTCAGTGGAGAAACCCTGCACAGCGCTCACAGCATATGTACACACTGGTGGCTACACCAGTGTTGCGACTCTCTTGTCATGATTTCCTTCCTCTCAGACATCAGATTCTCCTAGATTCATAAATCCGAAAGAATCTGAAATCCGTAATGCTGGGGTCCCGAGCATTGGGGATAAGGAGTGCTCAGCCTGTAAAATGCCTAATAATTCTTGCCAGAACAAGATTTTTGGTTTGGTGGCATATACTGTATGTCTTTTTTTAATGTATGATTAAAGTGGCACCAGCATTTTATTTCTTTTCTTCCATTTTTCTATAAATCCACAAATCAATGGCCATAATTTTCATCCTAACCCGTCCATATTATGTTTAGCAGAAAGTCTTCTTGAGGATCAGTCAGTGATACAGTGGGGAAGCAGCAATTTTGGCATTAGGCCACGATCTCCATATTTGATTGGTCAGCAGAACGACCATATAACACAACAATATATTCAAAGTTGATGTAATTTGACCATTAATGGATGGACTATTACAGATATATATTTTGTGGGAATTTGCCAAAGAAAAGGTTAACAAACAAGGTAAGATCCCATTACATAACATATAGTTATTTAATGTATAGTCAAACGATCGACAGTGCCTTGTGAAGCTTTAAGTGCAGCTAGACCGAATGAAATATTCATCATTCCTCATACCTTACACTTGACAGTTATTGGTCAGCACAGTAAACAAACAAAATAAATAGTGTTAGCAAACAGGACTCATCATTTATATAACGGCCCATTAACGATAGATGTTGTAAACAAGGACTGACATTGGGTTTTCTTGAGACTCGGCTATTCAATATAATTAGATTTTCTTTATTCACTCAATTTGTCCATACAAATTGCATGACAGGCAAAATATGTTTGTGCATCATATTTCTTATACATGAAACTACTGGTGGAACCACACTTTTCCATTTTACCTCAATGCATTCAAATCTATTCAAAAAATGTTGCATTTAAGGAAAATAAACATGGGTTCAGAAAACCAAAATAGACAGGGGTTGGATTCATTTATCTGAAGCCCAGCTTCAATCCATCGTTCTGCACATGTGTTACAGTCCCTGTGTAGAAGAGTAACGCAAGTTTCTTAAGTACGCAAAGTCCGTAAAAAGATTGCAGGGACTTGCATTTTCGAATCGGAAGTCCTGATCTGAAGGGGAAGAGCTGTGTGTGCCGAGAGAGAAAAGTTGATTACCGTATATACTCGGGTATAAGCCGACCCGTGTATAAGCCGACCCCCCTACTTTTTCCAAAAAAAACTGTGAAAACTTATTGACTCGCGTATAAGCCTAAGTGGGATATTGCCCCAGCTCACACATGGATATTGCCCCAGCTCAAACAATGGATTTGCCCCAGCTCATGGATTTGCCCCAGCTCATGGATTTGCCCCAGCTCATGGATATTGCCCCAGCTCATGGATATGCCCCAGCTCATGGATTTGCCCCAGCTCATGGATTTGCCCCAGCTCATGGATATGCCCCAGCTCATGGATTTGCCCCAGCTCATGGATATGCCCCAGCTCATGGATTTGCCCCAGCTCATGGATTTGCCCCAGCTCTCACCTGAATATTGCCCCAGCGGCAGCCAGCTCTCACATGGATACTTGCCCCAGCTCTGGATCCAGCAGGGGTTGAGGGGGCCCAGATGCCGGGCAGCGGGAGTGCCTGCCCGGTCCTGAACAGCATGTGAATCCGTCCGTGTTGAAGGGGATGCGGCTGCGTGTGTGCGCAGGTCACGCGGTCCGGCCAGTCAGGTGGTACAGAGACTCAGTACCACCTGATTAGCCGGACCACGTGACCGGCTGCGCCTGCACGCAGCCGCATCCCCTTCATCACGGACGGACTCGCGTATAAGCCGAATCGCGTTTTTTTGACTCAAAATCTGAGTCAAAAAACTCGGCTTATACGCGAGTATATACGGTATTTTAAAGTATAATAAATAAACCAGACAAAATTAATTGTGCAGATGCCCAATTATTTCAAAGCATAAAGCGGGGGTAGATTTTTATTAGTGTACCCCATTAAAATTTTTCCCCCATTCCACAGATAAAATGTGGGATGGGAAAACTGACCGTATTGATGTCTATTACTAACCCTCACACTAAAAACACTCTGCAGATATTTGAGAAAGACTGGATTTTCTACAGTCTTCAAAGGAGTCTGGAAAGCTGATGATTTGATCTTTCAGCTAATTTGAGTGAAGCATGGGGGTACATTTGGAACCCCCCACTAATATCTATTTTCTGTACTCATAATTTCAGATTTATTTAGCATAAGACCCCAGTCTTGAGGATATAGTGATGAAAAAATGAGAAGGTCTTCACCAGCTCTCTCACTAAACTTGTCACCATTACGTGAGGAGCTAGGTAATTGGTAGAACCTTAAAGTTCATTCCCTCTTGGTTGACTCTGCCACTGCCATCTCCAGCACTATGAGAGCTAAGTAAAAGTGGTTGACAGCTGCCTTTCTTAAGAAGGGGCAATTGGATCCCTGGTCCTTTTGTGAACAGCTCACATGGGTATTCATTTTTGTTTCCCATGTGCTACATTGGGTAGTTAATTCTCTGGTGTCCTCACTTCGAACTGGAGCAAAACGCTTATTGGTCACACAATAACCACATAAGCCAACTTTTGCTTGGCAGAGTTGTCCTTTGGGCAGGGTGAATAGGGCATAGGCTTTTTCTCTTGGTGGGTCAATGCTCTTGTAGGTGACGAGTGGTATGCCTAATGCACAAACCTCTCACTCGCACTTGCAAATTCACTCCTTCGCCTCTCCGAAAAGTGACCTATCAGCCCACCAGCAAGAAAAGGATCCCCAAGGGCCTGCAGGGATTAGGATGGCCCTGGGTGTTGACTTATTATTTAATGATTCATTTCATCCAAAATCTATTAAAGAAACATCAGGAAATGTAGTTATTACTTAAAGAAATCATATTTTATTTTAATCCAGTTTGAAGCCACATAAAAGCTAAAAAGGATGATGCAGTCGTAAAACCGCATAACCATTTCCACTGCAACACCCGTAAAAAACAATTCATCATTCCAGGATGGACAGGTGGATCTCAACAAATAATACAGACTGTATCGAAGTCTTTGGTTTGTTTTTCTCACCCACTCACTTCCCAGAAGGCACGTTTTATTTGAAACGAACCATAACCACTGGGCATTCATTTATTAAGCAGAGCGGATTTGATGAAATCCTTTTTGAGTCATGTACATTGAAAGGGGGATGGATGTACAGGTCAGCTGTCTTGGGTCTCTATGATAATGGAGAATCCTGTTCCGATGCAGATAACAGTCCCAGTGCATGTATAAAATACCATTTCATTTAATATTACTGTGTAAATAGTTGCTGATGTTCAGAATCCTAGCAATATTAAATTAGTATACTAGCATTGTAATCAAGCCGGTTGTATCTGTCTCCGGAGATTCCCTCCACCCACGTCTAGCCCTGTTAAGTGCGAATCCTTTCTTGGATGTCAGATTTGTTACGTTCTTCTAAAATGTCTGTGCGCTCGTACAACACAGTCAAACAGATGACAGGAAAATATTATCAGTACTGACTTACTAAGTGGCTGATGACTTTTCTTCAAGTGCTGACATTGTGCTTGCATAAGGGAATCTTAACGTTTATGCATCGGGACCGGAGAGCTCCTCCAATTTGTTTTATGTAACAATCTCACATCGAGATCAGATCAACAAGGCAACACAGCGTACATTATCACCAACACAACAAAAGGATGGAAGACGCAGGCTTGACAACGGGAGGCTGCAAGAGCAAAAATTAAGTCTCACGGCTGTACGTTAGCCAAACATCAAGTAAAACGCCAGAGTTATGATTCCGAATAAATAACAGAACTCAAGCAAATATGCCAGTCAGAAAAACATAACCCATCCACTCTTATTATTCCATCATATGATGTACGAGGTATGCTACTACGCCTTGGGCCATATTACGTTCCTAATGCTAGAGTTAGTGTTCACCTGTGTGAACGTTAACGTTAGCTTTGGTTGCTCTAGCGCGAACGGACCATATTACAATCCGAACGCTAATGGGTTAAAAAACTCATTAGCCATTCGGGACTTGCGTTTTTTAGTGCAAGCTTACTGTACTTTGTGCGCAAAGAGTTAATTAGCGCTAGGATTACAAAGTCCTAACGCTAACGATAATTATCATCCTGCTGCGGTTAACTGAAAAGTTAACCACAGCTAGGAGCTGCTGCTAACTGTTTCCGCTTTTGCAAAGTCAGTTATCACCAGCTAAAAATAAAAAAAAAATCACATACTCACCTCTCATCCCATGGCGAGAACGGCGGCTCGATCCGCTTCTTCTTGCAGCTGGAGCAGAGAGAGACTGGGGGAAAAAAAGTCCCCCATTCTCCCTCCGCTATCACTCTGCCGACCTGCTGGATCTCGCGAGGCGAGATGCTGCAGGTCATGCGATCGTCAGAGAAGCCTCCACGGAGTCCTATGGACACCATGGAGGGGATGCTCGCTGCGGCACTTAACGCTTCCATCTGGAGGCTTAGCGCAGTGTTTCAGTGCAAGATGTTGGATTAGCGCCTGCACCGTAATATCACGCTAAAACGGGGATGCTAAGGAGAAACCTACAGGTGCAGGTTTTCCTCCTTAGCGTCCCCGTTTTAGCGTGAAGATCGTAATAGGGCCCCTTGCGTTTTTATGACATCTCTTTCTTTTGAAGCTGCATTAATATCTTGATGTTCACACAGCGTGTCAGCTAATCTTTGGCTGTATCGCTGTTATTGTCCATTGTTATGCTTACCGAGATCATCACTTTCCATGTATCTATGCCATTTGTGGAAAACCAAAGATACGTAGGGGAATATTTGTCTTTGTGAGGTTTTTGCCTGAGCAAAACAAGTCATTTTCATATTATCTTGACGTGGACAATGTCCTTTTCCCGGAGCACAGGGCTGACAGTGAATTTGCTCAATGCACATACAGTACATCCATAATTTAGGAATGTAGGCTGCAAATCTCAATATCCCCCGCCAGCTGCTAAAATTTAATGAGGTTAGCTCACAATAGGTGTTAGATGTGGACGGGTGGAGGTTGCACTAAAGGTATGTTTGGAATTCCCAATGTTATTTTTAAAACGTAAAAACGATGCTTTACATAGATTTGGATTGTAAATGGCCTCGAGCAAACACAATGCGCCTTTCACAATGAAAACAGATCATCTGCAGAACAAACTGCAAAGAGGCCATTCACTAACCTCCGAATCGGCCTCGTATTGCACCAGACGGTAAATTTCACAGTTTGGTGCAATTTTTGGCCAGTTCATGTATTCACTAAGTAGTCGATTCGCCAAATACTGGTGAATTGTGTCTTCTATTCACAGAACGCCAAATGGCACCGAATTTCTAGTGAAATGCCCTGATTTTCAGTGTTTCAATTCGACAGGTTTAAACAGCCAAATTCCATATTATTATTATTCTTTATTTATAAAGTGCCAGCATATTCCACAGCGCTGTACAATGGGCACAAGATAGGCAGGTTACAATACATTGAACAACATTTTGATAAACCAGTACAGGAGGAAACGAGAGCCCTATTCCCGTGGGAATTTACAATCTAGAAGGGTTGAGGGTGGAAACAGGAGGAGAGGACTGCAAGGTGAGAGTGATGGACTGGTTGGGGCAGTGAGGTGTATTCGTGAGTCGTGTGGTCGGCTTCCCTGAATAGGAATGTCTTAAGGGAGCGTTTGAAGGGAGAGAAACAAGCGGAAAGTCTGAGAGTACGAGGGAGAGCGTTCAAGAGGATGGGGGCTGCGTGTGAGAAATCCTGCAGTCTATCATAGGAAGAGGTGATGCGGGGAGAAGCTAGGCACAGTTCCCATAGGTTAAATTTGTTTTTAAAGACAGTATATTCTTTTCATTTTTTGCAAAAACCCTTTTTAGTTTTAGAACACCTTGTAGTTTATGTATTTTCAGTTGGCATTTTTTTTCTTACTTTTAAAAAAATTTTATTTTGTAAAATAGATCTTTTATTCTTCTTTAAAGGACTTTTTATTATTTGGGCAACATACAGTATATGTTTATTTATACTCCTATTGGGAAAATTGAAGTCTTCCTTTTCTTTTCTGTTTTGCAGTTCGGTGGAAGTCGCCGATACTAATTCGCCAGTTATCGTCGATACGTTGTCTTTTGCCGATGTCGATAATTGCTTCAGTGACTCCAATTTTGGTAAAATACATTTACCAGCCGCTAAATAGCCAATTCACTGTATTTTCAACGATATGGAAGCGGCAAATTGCAGCGAAACACAAACCACTGAAATTGCACACAATTCAGGTGCTTTGTGAATAGAACCTATTGTCCTCCAAAGTGATTGCATCATTCAGATGGGTGATTGCAGAAATATGTACATAGTAATGGACCCAGTATACTTTGCGCAAGTGGATTGCAGAAAATCAGATAATGGGAAAGGTTTATGTCTTTTGTCAGTCATATATTATTACACAAACTGGAAAACATTTGAATAGCCCCTGGCAATCATCAGGTTTATTTATCATTGAGTGTATAATAAATACATGCCTTTTGCTGGCTTTAAGAGGAAACATTCTATGATATAAAGCAGGGCTCAAAATTTCAAGTCCCAAGCTACTAGCCAGGCCTTAGGCTAGGGTCAGACTAACGCAGTATTAACGTGCGTTTAGCAGCACTAAATCACGGCCGTGTTAGCAACAAATGACGACCAATGCCGGGCAGCATACGAAGAACGGCCGCAAAAGTGCGGCAGCGCAACGCAAGTGGCAAACGAACGCATTTTTGCAAGAACGTAGAACCGCTAGTACGGACGTACAGAGTGTGCTGCGTCCACTAGCGGCGTGTGTGCGTGATTAGGAGACGTCAGACGCTGCTAATGTCCGGCCAACATAACGTCCAGACACAAAAAGTGTTTTATTGATGATACGTGCAAAATCACGGAAGAAAATGCGCATCGTATGACCGCTATCGCGTATTCCGTGAAAAAATGCATCCATTCGTTCGAACGCACTTTTTCACGGACAATGCGAAAAATGCGTTAGTCTGACCCTAGCCTTAAGAGTTACTCGCCATTAGTTGCCCCACCTAACCCCTTATCCTGCCCTGCCTCTGCATTCCCACTCGCCCTCATGTAATTTCCACTAGCAAAATGCGAGCAGGCGACTGGAAATTTTGAGGCCTGGTATAAAATACACTGGAAAATTATTTCTAAGAAAGAATCACCAAATTATTTTGATTCAAAATATAACAGGCATGAAGTGTGTATTTGGTAGCCCTGCAGGTTTAGATACACTCACACTGGGGTATTTTTAAATTAAATTTTGGCAATTCTACCTTGGATGAGAAAATAAAAGGTCTATCCACTAAACATAGGACTTATAGTTACTCACTGCTGTTGTACCAGAGTTGTATTTGTTCAAATTCAGCTTATTTAATTGTAAAAGAAATTAAAATGTCACCAATTTGCAATGGACACAGTCAGACCATTCCTTAACTCCTTCACTACCAAGTGATTTTCCAATAAAAACATCCTTAGAAACCAGTGGGTTTTTTTTTCTTTAGATTTTTAATAAATTTTACAGTAATACATATCTATTGCTGTAATAACCTATTTGGCCAGTAGATGGCGAAATCTACTGGCAAATTTATTTACAGAGGTTTTAAAAGCAGATCTATTTTCTTCTATTTCTCCTGCATCGGCTGCTGACAGCTTCTGAAAGCCCGACATTTCAGAGCTTTGAGCAGCCGATTTTACAGTTTAAGCTCTTTGGGCATTATGCCCACAGGGCTGAAACTTTGAGGGCACCTTCTGCAACCCAAAAGCTAATGAAATTTGTTTGCAGCAAACAAGTTTCATTTGCTTTTGGGCTGCAGATTAGCACATCGAGATATCTCGATATCAGGGCACCAGATGGTGCCTTTGAAGCCTGAGATATCTCGATATTCATAGTTAAGGGATTAAAGCCGGGTTTCCCACCTCTGGTCCTGAAGTACTCCTAACAGGCCAGGTTTTAAGGATTACCTTGAGGAATGCAAACTGAATGCTGCAATCAATGAGCAGCAAATCATATCACCTGTGCTGTTCTTCAGATAATTTGCAAACCTGGCCTCCCTGAGGACAGGTTTGGGAAACACTGTCAGAGAATCCCTTCTGTTAATTTTTACATACAGAATGCATACCAAACTACCTTCAAAACCTTATCTGCAACTGGATAGGTTGCATACCTGGCCTGTCAGTGGCTCCTGAGGACAGTTTTGGGAAACCCTACCTTTAATAATCAGGAGATCCAGAGTGAGTGAGTGATTCGGCTATAAAAGCTGACCATCAAATCTGACTTCATGGACTAGACTTCTTACTTGAAGTACAAAGACAAATACTAAATTTGGGAAAGGTATTGCTATGTACACAACATTTAACCAGGATTTGAGACTGTTGGCCCCTAATGTGTTTGGAGTCGCGAATTGAGAGTGAGCACTCTAACAACCCGCAGGTTACAGATTCCTTGGTATTGATGTCAGCTATGATCAGCCGATAGTACTGGCAGTGGCAACACGCAACACTGTTCATATTCACTCTGTTGTGCTCCACAAGGATCTTGGGTTGCGCAGGACCTGTGTAAGTATGTCATACGTTCGTTCTCTGTGTCCTTCCAACCGCAACAAGTTTAAGAAAAAAAACCCTATAGATCAGTCCACCCTCCCTGTAAATTTGGGTCTCAGACCACGCACTGATGAATAATAAACCACAGAATTAAATGGAACTGGTACATCAAATTGGCTTGAGAATCCTTGAGAAGAGGTCGCTTCTGTTGAAAGTTCTTGATACCTGCTTCGCTTCTGCTTAACCTGCAGATTGCGCTTTCTTCCGCCATTATGGATGACAGGGGCAGTTTTGCAAAATTCCTTATTAGTCCAGGCTTTTGGAGTTGGACATTTTTTTCCCAGCTGCAGGAGTGTAACATGAAACTCAGACGATCTCATTATTTTGTGACTTACCACTACTTTCCCATACAATAAAAGTACATGCAACTGCCCAACAGTTGGAATTGTAACTGAAACTCACTCATTTTGTAGCCAGCAGTTTGTAGGCATTTGTGAGTGAACTGGTAACTATCACTGTTACACTCACAAACCCTAAAAACCTACTGGGAATTAGGGAATCTTTTTAACTGTAACCGAAACATAAATATGTAGCTTGTTTATGCAAGGGTTTGGGAGCGAAGCGGTTAATTGCATCTTCTTTTGTGTCCGACACTGAATCAATAAAAAGTGTCCTTTCAAATTATACTGTGAAAACCAGCAGTAAATTTCTATTTCAAGGATACTTTATAGATACGTGAAATGAAACCCATAGTGAACCTTGTGTCCTTACCCAGCTTTAATGAGAACCTTGGAGTATTTGACCTTCAACTGCGAAGGCTAACATCAAAATACTGAATATACTGCCAGACGTGCTGCTATTTATTTCTGATCCATATACCTAAATGATCACTCTTTAAAATAGAAATAGATCAGTATCCTCATAGTTTTACAAGCCTTTTAGATCAAACCAGTAATATTCAAGTTACAGAAATGTGAGCCATTATTTTTATTTGTGTGATAATATAATTGGCTATGCTGCTTTGGTTGGTTTATTTGATGTTATATTTCATGTGGTTTAGCAATTACAGCCAGTAATATGAGGCAAGAGACTTATAACATTTTGATGAAAACAGGTAACTTACAGAGATTTTATTTTTAACCAAATATGCGAATTTTGTAGGTATTTTGAAAAGGTGCGAATTCTAAAAATTAAAAATAACAACATCGCTTCTCGGCCTTTTGGCTAAGATCAAGTGTAGTATCTGTTCTTACTATACTATCTGAAAAGCTCCCTATCTGGGGGCCATATATTAAATGAATTTTTAGAACAGGGAGATGGAAGAAGAGCTTGTTCTGTCCGCTCCATGCATTGACCTAGTATTATAGTACGTCCAGGACAGGTGCACAAAAAAATAACAACAATTCTAAAGTGTAAGCTCCCCTTAAATTGTATCTTTCATACACCAACATATCATAACATTTCTATATGATATAAGAGCACTCCACATCCGAGACCATATCCCATCAATCATTCTATTTCTGTCACATTTCAAGATTTTTTTTCAATCACCTAACTGAGGGAATAGATGATGGGAATTTAGTTCACAAAATATGATCACATTTTGTTTAAGCCTGTCACAGCATCGATGTATCACATTGTTGAACTTGACAGGTCCTATCTATCTTAACCGAATCTGCCCTTACAGGATCAGCTTACTTACTTGAGGCACAATTCTTCTCGGAGTTCCTACGCAGCTCACGGCTTTTACAGGAAACCAAGATGAAACATACAAATTTTATATATATATATATATATATATATATATAAGATATTTCATTGCTGTGTAGAGATTAGCAAAGAATACATTAACGAATCACATTCCACAACACGATTTGGTTAAATTAATAAAAAACATTGGAAGGGAAGATTACAGAACCATCATCCTATTTTTTTAAATATTAGGTAAAGTCACGTTAGCTATAACTACTAGGATTCTTCTTAGAACATGACTTATATGAAGCCTAAGTATCATGTAACCATTGATTTAGTTATTTCTAGATCTTGAAATATCCTGACACAGTATCCTCCAACAATCGTTGATCGTCCCAGGCTCTGGAAACTTGCCACCATAGCTTGCCCTAATGTTGAGTCATCATTTGATCTTGTCTACATGACACAGGTCACTGATGTGGAGATATCTCTGCACAGATATTGGATGCTGTGCTGTTTTTTTTTTCCCAAAACGAAGAACGTTGAACATTTATTGCAGTTAATTATGTCTGTGCTAATTTGCAACACTGCAGTGGCCCTATACTAACAAATGTATTCATCTCTATCAAGTGCATGCGTTTGGTTCTCATTGTTTATTATTTTACACTGCATACTTAGAAATAAATTCCCTTTTCAGTCAATCTCCAGGGTTACCCCTCCTGCGTATCCTATGATCACTCGCTCCATTTATCCAACCAAAGACAAGGTGCAATTTGAAACCGCCACAGAGCAGATTTCTGTTTCTGAGAAGTCTGGTACCTAAAAAAAAGCCATTGTGGTTTGTGAAATTGAACTAGCTGTCATGCACCATTATAGGAACCCCCCCCCCCCCAAGAAATGTGCCTGGCATAGCCCTCTCACTGTAAATCGAATCTATGGCAAAATATACAGGGTTATTAATTTACAAATTTCTCTATAAAATTACAGTTAATTATCGTTTTTTTTTTAAAAAAGAAAAAAAATAAAGTCAGCCCTTTATTATACATTGTAACACTAGTATTTTACACTGGTACATTGCACATGGTGTGAATATGTCAAAATAATGGGTTATATACAGGGTTATTCAGAGAGAGGTGAAAATCAGGAGAACTGGCAGGAAAAGAGAACAATCTAGACCAAATAGCCGATTTGGAAAGTGAGATAAATGGGAGAATTTTTCTGGTTTGGCTATTTTGACCAATAATTTTCACTTCTCCAGTTATTCTCCTGAGTTTCACCTTTCTTTGAATAGACCTGATAATTAAACTACTGCAGTCTAGCAAGCTCATTTTACTAATTTTCGACCCTTACTTTTCGTGACATATCTATTAGGGGAATCCAGTAATTTTAGGATGGTAAACTATGAACTCCCTCTATACAACAAACCCATGCATACATCGCAGACATATCTGTAAGGATAACTGGAGGGATTCTGTCCCCCCATCTCCAGTGCCTATATGCCAATGCATGCTTCCTGTTCAGAAAAGTGCATATCTGACCACCAAGATAACTTTAAACGGCCGCATCTTCAGAGCAAAGATATCACTGGAATGATGTGTCCTTACAAATGCATCCTGCAAAATAACACACAGGGAGATTCCATTACATCACATCGACAATGATGATCTCAGATTTGCTTTCAGTAAGAAAATATTAATACAAAATATCATTAAAACACGTGTGTCCAACGATGAGCGTTCCTATACCTTGACAAAAGGCAGTGACTATATAAGACATCATTTGAACTGCGTACATGATGATAATTATAGTTGTACTGGCTCTGCAAGCTAAACGAGCCTTAACGACTCAAGGAAAATGGTAGAATGAGAACATTTTGGATGACGTCTTGAGACTGCACTTTCATTGAGCTACAGGGAGAAATATTGCTTAAGCACGCTAACAAAAACATAAACATATGAGCTAGTGTTCCTTAAGCTCTATATACTCAACAAGTCCCATATTTATAGGTTAAACCCTGTTGTGCTTGTTGTACAAGGACTTTGGGACATGGTACCGGCAGGGGCATTCATAGAACTGTACCGGTTCAATTACTCTACAGAAAGGTCAATGGAAACCACACACCGAATGTTACACGGCAGAGAAACACATTCCCAAACCATCTACATCAATGAAAGGCTATCTGACATGCACCTATGGGGTTAGGTCACGTGGTTATTGTTTGTGATTTACTGGATACAATAAATCAATCTATTCTTTAAACACATTATTCTTCCACTGCTATTAAGGTTCTAAAATAGAATGCATTCTTTGAAGATCTCCAGCATACGAGGCGTAGTTTGTTGTTGTCTGCTTGCAGCATTTCTTATCCTCCTCTTAAAACCAGTATGTTTATCTGCAGAACATTATGTATTCTGTCTCCTCCACCACATACATATTGATTGCACAGCTCTTATTGAATCCTTATGAAATCATAAGTCACAGTGCTAAAAATAACTCTGCTAGAACACAAGCCAGTCACGTACAAGTTACGGAACTGAGAAATTTATACAGTATTTACGATGAGCCTCTGTCCCTTTATGGACGACGCGGCAGTGTTCCATAAAATAGTTTGTAAATATTGCATTTCACTTATTAGCCTAATTACCTTGTAACTTATTTATGATAAATCTAATTTTAATAACGTTCGGTGGTTAAAGTTTCACACGTATGTCGCCTTGTGTGTTATAGTTACAGAAAGCAAATAGATTATGCTGTGCAATACAAATGCTATAGTACGTACAAAAGGCAAATTTAGGCCGGGTGCACACTAGGCGTTTTCTTCTGCGCACTAGCGTGCGTTAAAAAAGACGCACTTTATGACGGAAGAGATGGTAGACGCCAGACGATGCGTTAATTTTGACGCACATCGTAAAAACTGAATTTGAGTTGAATGGAAAAAAAAAAGCTGAGCTTTTGACATTTGAAGTTCAGCACGCGGCCAACGTCGCGTCAATCCTAGCGCAACAGCTTTGGTGTTTCCATGATGGACGTCTTCAGCGCGCGTTATGCGTTGCACGTGTATTACGTGTGTTCTTCTCTATCTGGGTAATTATATGCTACAATGCACGTCATAAAGAGCGTCATAACGCGCGCTAGTGTGCAGAAAAAACACCTAGTGTGCACCCGGCCTAAATCATAAGGTTAACACGGTAAAGTGGACAGAAATAAGAGGTTAAAAGGGCCCCATTCTAAGGAATTGACACTATAAAAAATGAGTGTTTGCTCTTTTATTTAAATTCTCAATACATCTGGCGACGCAAAATTACCGCGCGTTTCATGAATTGGTTAGAAAATCAGGACTATGCTTAAAAAATAGTATATGGCTTAAAGCTGGCCCAAAAATCTTGAAATTATGAAGAATAGGCTAAGACCAACTAGGGATCCATCCACTCCACTCTGCATGCCCCTCCATGTCTCTCTAACTGCGTAGTTGAGTACTTCTCTCACTGGACGTCGAAGAGCTATCATGGCATAACATTCTGTTCATCTAAGAATAAACCAAGCACACAAAAAGAAACATCTCCAGCCTTTATAAATATAAACCCATGGTGAGTAGACTCTTGTACCGCGTCATGTATTTATTCTTAGAGGACCCATCAGGATAACATTTACAAAACGCTTTTGGGAGTCACATGATTTACTCTCTGATTATGACCTGGGAAGCTGAAAAACGAATCGTAAAGTTATCAGGAGACCACAGGTATATAAACACATGGAGACATGTATTGAGCCACTGGAGAATTATTTTTATATATTCATTTTATGTCAAGCTTACTATTTTCTGTTTTATTATTGTTGACTACAGTGTAAGCTTTGCCCTGAGCATCTATTCGCTGGACACTGACTTGCCTTGACAACTGACTTCTAAAATGTTTGCCAAAAAGCTGAGCTGAGAAAAAGTATACGATTTATCCAACGTTCAGATTATTTTTTACTCAGGACAGCTACTTTAACCTGACAGTTGTAAGTTAATTCTTTCGGCTCAGCAATTTCAGTTATTGAATAGACCCTATGAAAAAAATAATAATTTGGGCCCTGTTCCTAGCCAAAAGCATTAACGAGTGAACCATGACGTCTAACACCCCCACTCATCAAAGCCAGCCCAGCTGTCCTGCAGTTTACTGTGGGAGCTTGGCTGTTGATAGCATATTTGAGCTTCATATACATAATATAGGAATCGCTATGGTGGAGGCAGCCGGAGAACAAAGGAATGCAAGGGTGTTCATTATTCTCGCTTGCAGCTGTTAATGAAAATATATTATCACCTACTTAAACCTGATGTTAAAAGGAACAGAAGGACCGGCCTATCGAAGCTTGGTACGAAACGGAGCTTTATTATGATGTCGCACCATTTTGGTCATTCGCAGAAGACCTTTCTCAAGCGATAATCGTTATTAGAGCTCTAGTATCAGTGAATATTCAGCCGTAATAGGTTAGTAATCGTGTAGTAGTAGCAAATTAGCACAATATAAGCAGTGATTCTGTGAACACCCATTATGTATATCAAAGTTCTGACTGGGATAGGGCCTGTGCCTTAAAAAAACAGTTTTCTACCAACTTTGTAGTATGGATGCATATTAGATATACAGACTTTCTCTTCCTCTGTGTATTATACGGTGATATTTCACATTATTAATGCACAGGTTGAGCACCCCTTACCCAGAACTCAAAAGTCTGAAAGACTCAGAAAAAAGCAATTGTTGGCGCATTCCAGATTTTAGTAATTCTGGATTAAGGGCATTCTGGACAGTTCCTGCCACTTGGAAACCTGGTTCCTGAGCGTTACAGCAGAACGCGATACATGCTGTTACATGCCTCTGGACAGCCCCAACATGTGACATGCCGCTTGGAGCCACTCTGACTCTGACCATCAGGTCTGCGGAGGATCCCCGCACAGCGCTCTCAGCGTGTGTAGACACTCGGGGCTGCAGCAAGAAGGGGACATCTACTCACCCTCTACAATCTCCTTCCTCTAAAACAATAGGTTCTCCTGGATTCTGAAATTTGGAAGAATCTGAAATCCAGAATGCTCGGGGTCTCAAGCGTTCAGAACAAGGGGTGTTCAACCTCTGTGCAAGTTTTCTCCAGCACACTCCCTGATGCTAATATCATGGTGCTGCTGTCCCATATAATCAGGGGTCAACTCCAGGGGGAACGCATGGGAATGCAGTTCCCTCCACTATTTTTGCAGGAGGAACTGAGTTCCCTTTGGTCCCACACACTAGAATACTTATATTTAGGTTTTTAATCATGTATTTCCCTCTTAAGTCATAATAAATATAGGATTTATCATACATTTTCATTAAAATCCACATATATGTAAATATATCACAGTTGAGTGTATGTTTGAGTTACGTGCAAGATGATGATCGCTAATTGAGGGACAGGAACCTTGACGAGTTCCCACACTTATTTTTCTAGGACTTGACCCCTGCATATAATAACTGTATGATACTTTACAAAGAAATAATCATATGTGTCTATGTATATCATACCTTTATTTCTTTATATACAGAATAAGAACACTATCATTTCGTCACTTTAAGATATTTTTATTTACGATGCCATATTTTTGTAAGGTGGATGATTCAGATGTGCATTTGACTTGTTGGATCCTCATTAATCTGTCTGCATGGATTCAGTAGACGTTGCCACTCATTAACCTAGGGCTATGTTCATTATAATGCCATTATTTTGTCAGGAGAACTGTTCTGGCTGCCGGACTTGGCAGTTGAGTCATGTATATGCCTTAAAGTACTGCTTTTTCTTTCCTTATAATTTATGTGAAAGTGATTTGGTACTGGTGGGAATTTTTCAGAGCTCCTACTTCAATAGAAGAAGATTTCTGGGAGCCAAAATAAGATGTATTAATTAAACAATAATGACTTTAACCATTTTATGGTTATGTAATACTACATTAGTTTATTCTCCTTGTGTAGCTAAATTTCTTATATATATTGATAGTTAAAATGAGCCATTGTTCTAGAAATAACTGACGGTTTAACCATTTCAGTACAAAAATGCGAATTTTTTTGAACCAAGGGATGCAGAGTTAACACTTAAAGGGACACTCTACTCAAAAAATCACCCCCGTTTTTTATCCTAACCTATCCCTATTCCCTTAATAAATCTTTCTTTTTCTTTTTTTTTTTTGTAACTGTAATACTTACCCTAAAATCCACTTCTTTCCAGCGGCGTCTTTTTTTTTTTTTATACTCACCTCCCTCCTCTTCCGCTCCCGTGCTTCTTCATGCTTCTTAGCTTCTGGTTTACGTGAGAAGTGTGCATGCGCGCCTCTCACATAAGCCAGCCAATCGGCAAGCTTCCTCCCGGCTCCCTCTGAGGATTAGTGTTGCGCGCAAGAGGATGCGCGCAACACTAACCCTCAGAGGGAGCCGCCAGCTTCTGCGGTGAGTTGGAGACGTCATTGCGCTGAAAGCGCGATGACGGCTCCTACTCGGCAAAAGTCGGCAGAAGCGGGAAATATGATTCCCGCTCTGCTCACTGACAGCTGGGAGGGCGGAGTAAAGTCCTCCGCCTCTCTCAGCTGTTTTCAGCCTTTCCTAACGATCGGCTGAGCGGAGGCAGGAGGGACAGGCAAGGGAATACTCCGGGCATCATGACCACCTAAAATAGCTTAGGTGGTCATGTTGCCTAGAGTGTCCCTTTAAATGTAGGGTAAAGTGAATTTTTTCAAAAAGCTTTTCATTTTGAGATATTTTAAAGATTAATATAATGTAAAATCATGCATATCCTTATCCATTTATTTATTCATTTGCAAAGGATTTTACCAGGAAGGATACATTGAGATTTCTCTCGTTTTCAAGTATGTCCTGGGTTCAAGAACATTGAGTGGTTACAGAAATACAAAGTAGTAAAATGCAAGATATTAACACAAAACAAATACAGATTAACAGAAAATAAATATGTAGGAAATATAGGCTATGTTTATTCCTTTGTCCTTTGCAGAAATATTGCTGGGATAAAAGGTTCTAAACTCTAGGGGCCAAATTACATACTTGGTGCTAATGTTAGCGCTCACCTGTGTGAGCGTTAACGTTAGCCCAAGTACTTACCGCAAATTACAATCCAAACGCTAACGGGTTAAGTAACCCGTTTGCGTTTGGTACCTTGTGCTTTTCAGCGCGAGGTTACTGTACTTATATACTGTACCTATACTTAACATGGGGAGCGCAAAGTGTTAATCAGCATTAGGATTACAAAGTCCCAGCGCTGATTAACGTCTGGCCGCAGTTAACAAAAAGTTAACCAGAGCCAGGACTTGGTGCTAACGGATTTCGCTTCTGCAGAATCCGTTAACACCAGCCAAAAAACCCAAAAAATTAATCTTATACTCACCTCCTGTCCTGTGGCGAGGACCGTGGCTCTGTCCGCCTCCTCAGTCTGGCGGGAGCAGGGAAAGAAAAAATGGCATCGCGCCCATACTCACCGGAGCGGCAGCAACTGCCAGGAGTAACAGCCCAGTTAATGTATAAAACATAACAAGGAAAAAAAAAGGTGTCATCTGCACTCCTATGGACTCCATTGAGAGGATGCGCACGGTGGCTCTCAGCGCTGCCGCATGCATCCCGGGGCATAGCACGCGGTAACAATGCAGGCTGCTTTTTTAGTGCCTGCATTGTAATCTAGCGGTAAAACAGGTGCGCTAGGGGGAAAACTGCAAGCTAGGATCGTAATTTAGCCCTAGATGGTGTCCATTTTCTTGCAGAATTTCACATGGGGTCTGCATTATTATAATACAGGATGAAATGGCCTTGTGTCAAATACAGTAACTGTGATAAAGATGGATAATAAAATGGTCAGATCTCCTGCTTATAGTGATCATAATGAGATTCTTAGCAATGCAGCTTTCCCAACAGAACAAGGATTCTCATCATTTCATAAGACATACAAGGTTATTCAAAGAGTTTCCTGCACTTTCGGGAGTCAAATTCTCCCGACCCCGAATTGCAGGGAAAAAACACCAACCGCATCCGAAAAACCTCTGCAAAACCGGCAAAAAAAAATCGGAGCGATCCGACAGGCCATTGAAAAAAAGCACCCGATGATTCACTGCAAAAGTGCCGAATGGATCCGAAAAAAGCCAGCGATCCACCAAATAGAGCGGCGACCAACTGACAGGCCGACAAATGGGGTAAAACCGCCAAAAAAAGCCTTCCTCTGCCGGTCACATGACCTTCAGGATCTCATCTCGCGATATCCAGCAGGTCAGCGAAGTGATTCGCAGAGGGAGACTGGGGGAAAAAAGTCCCCCAATCTCTCTCTGCTCCCAACAGCAAGAAGAAGCCGATCGAGCCACCGTTCTTGCTGCGGGAGGAAGGGTGAGTATCTGATTTTTGCTGTTTTTTGTAGTTGGTGCTGACAGATTCTGCAGAAGCGGAATCAGTTAGCACCAGCTCTTAGCTGTGGTTAACCATTGAGTTAACCGCAGCGGGACGGTAAGTAGCATTAGGACTTTGTAATCCTAACGCTAATTAAGTGAGCCCCCCATGTTAAGCATAGGGAGCACAAAGTACAGTAAGTTTGCGCTGAAAAGCGGAAGCTCCAAATCGCCAAAGGGTTTTTTAGCCCGTTAACGCTCGGAATGTAATATGGTCCGCCCCCGCTAGGGCAACCAAAGCTAACGTTAACGCTCACACAGGTTATCTAGCGTTATCTATGTAATATGGCCCATGTTTGTAGCTACACAAAAAATAACGATCTGGCACATTGTGTCTAAATTCAATGAACACTCGTCACTATCTAAAACTAGAGTAGGACAATATAAAAGTATGGAGGTAAACTGAAGGGCTGTAATTTCAAACTCTGGTGCCCCAGATATTTCTGAACTGCAACTCCCATGATTCTCTGTCCATCTATTGCATCCAAAGAATTCTGAGGTTTGTAGGCAATCAACATCTGGGGTGCCGGAGTTTGAGATCACTGTTGTAGAGGAAGGTCCTCATAGAAGTCAAACAATGATGACCAAGTTTAACACCGGTTAAAGCTGACTGAGTGGAGCACATCAGAAAAGCACAGTTGACTGCATAAAGTTCCATCGCACCATTAAACATCTGCCCCACTTGGTGAATACCTAACAGGATGACTATAGATCACTACATGGGAAGCGGATCCTTTATGTTTAATAGTCTGAAGTGCCGCAAGGTCAGCTTATTTCGAACATTTGCATGCATGGTAATTATTTCATTGCAGTGATTAATTATATGCTTATCACGTCATTTCATTTCACACCAGTATTCTGCTTTATGGGCTATGAAACTGAATAGTCTATCCCACATATTAGACAATACACTGATTTTCTATTTGACATTTTTTTCCACTTGAAGCCTACATTTTGCAAACCGTGGGATAAAATCACAGTAAAGAAACAAATGTTGCGTATTACTGGTATAACCTACTGGCGAAGAGCACAGAGCTGCAGATTGGCTGCTGTATTGCATTAAAGAAAATACAATAATGGATGTTTCAAGTTGAGCAAGGGGGAAAAAAATTAGATTTTACTTTTATGACCTAATTGTTAGACTCTTGAAAATACCACCAGACAATCGTACCAGTATTAATGTCAAAACATCTTCATTCCGAATGTCAACTATCTAGCTTGGAGTTACTTCTCCAGAATTAAAATAAATAAATAATAGAACACAAAATATTTCACAGACCTTTGGCTTTCATATGTGCAGTACACACAAGCCCATTAATCCATAGAAAGCTTCCATATACTACACGATACATGCGTCCATGCTTCAATGAACTACAGAGATGACATACAGAGTCACACAGAAAAAGGTGGCGGAAAAATGCAGTTTAAAGAAATGTCTTAAGGCAAATATGGAATTTTGGACTAAAAAAATCCATGGCACTATTCCCTAATTAACTGTAACATTAGCGTCTGGATGAGTAAGTGTTATCGCCAGTATAAGTGATTTTAATGCATGCCCCCCCATATTATTATTTATTATTCTTTATTTATAAAGCACCAGCAAATTCCGCAGCGCTGTACAATGGGCACAATATTACAATATATTGAACAACATTTGACAAACCAGTACAGGAGGAAACGAGGGCCCTATTCCTGTGGGATCTCACAATCTAGAAGGGTTGGGGGTGGAAGCAGGAGGAGAGGACTGCAAGGTGGGAGTGATGGACTGCAAGGTGGGAGTGATGGACTGCAAGGTGGGAGTGATGGACTGCAAGGTGGGAGCGATGGACTGCAAGGTGGGAGTTACATAGTTACATAGTTACATAGTTATATAGGCTGAAAAAAGACATGCGTCCATCGGGTTCAGCCTCTCCCACATAACCTACTGCTGTTGATCCAAAAGAAGGCAAAAAACCCAGTCTGAAATGCTCGCCAATATGCAACATACTGGGAAAAAATTCCTTCTTGACCCAGAATGGCAGTCAGATTTCTCCTTGGATCAAGAAGCTTTTACCCACATATTAAATATTATAACCCTTAATATTCTGTGTCTGCAGGAAGTCATCCAGTCGCTTTTTAAAAGTCTGTACAGACTCTGACCCAACCACCTCAACAGGCAGAGAATTCCACAGCTTTATTGTTCTCACCGTAAAATAACCCTTCCTATGCTTTAAGCTAAATTTTCTTTCTTCCAGTCTAAATGGATGACCCCGTGTCCTGTGTATAGTCCTGTTAATGAATAGGTTATCAGACAATGGTTGATAATGGCCCCGTATATATTTATATAAGGTTATCAGATCCCCTCTAAGGCGCCTTTTCTCTAAACTAAACAGGTTTAAGCTTGTTAGTCTTTCCTCATAACTTAACCCTTCCATCCCCCTTATTAATTTAGTTGCCCGTCTCTGCACTTTTTCTAGCGATATAATATCTTTTTTTAAGACAGGTGCCCAAAATTGCACGGCATATTCAAGGTGCGGCCTGACCATTGATTTATACAGAGGCAAAATTATGTTTTCATCCCGTGAGGGAACTCCCCTTTTAATGCATGCCAGTACTTTGCTGGCCTTGGCGGCTGCTGTTTGACATTGCACATTGTTACTTAGTTTGAAGTCTATGATTATTCCCAAATCCTTCTCCTGCTTGGATTTCCCTAACTCCGTACCATTTAGGGTATAAATTGCTTGTGTGTTCTTCACTCCAAAGTGCATAACTTTGCATTTATCTAGATTAAATTTCATCTGCCATTTAAATGCCCAGTCCCCCAATCTATCTAAATCCCTCTGCAGCGAAGTAACATCCTGCTCACATTGTATTTCTTTTCCTAGCTTTGTGTCATCTGCAAACACTGATACATGACTTTCAATGCCTATCTCAAGGTCATTTATAAACAAATTGAATAGTATTGGTCCTATAACAGACCCCTGAGGGACACCACTTACCACTGGTGTCCATCTTGAAAATGTACCATTTATGACCACTCTCTGTACCCTATCTTTTAGCCAGTTTTCTATCCAAGAACAAGTATTTTCATCTAGACCATTTTTTCTTAATTTAAATAGTAACCTTTTGTGTGGAACTGTGTCGAAAGCTTTGGCAAAATCTAAGTAAATCACATCCACTGCCAGATGGGAGTGATGGACTGGTTGCATCAGTGAGTCAGGTGGTAGTCCTATGGACTCCAGAAGTTGATACTCACGTCAGCACAGAAGCGCTACTGCGAGTATCTCAGCAGTTCGCTCTGCGTTTCGAGGCAAGGTGCTGAACTAGCGCCTGCCCTGTAATATTGCATTAACATGGGGACGTAACATGGAAATCTGCAAGCGCATATTTTCCGCATTAGCATTCCCATGTTAGCGTGAAGAAGGGTATAGAGTCCAGAGTTTTTAAATTTAACTACCTACCCCTTTCCCTATGACAGGCCCTTAGGGCCTCTTCTAAGTCAATCTAAACATTGTAGGGGTTCGTAACACAAAATAATAATGAGCGAGGAGGGACCAGTAATGGGTTGCCCTTTATTTTGGTTGTCCGTATCTTTCAATAGTTTAGTCACGTTTTTTTAATTGAACTGACCATTGATATACACAAGTTATTCCCTGTTCCACCTTTTTTTATTTGATATTTTTTGAGATTTGTCATTTTAACACTTTTTGGAGACTTTACTTCTTTCAGATAATTTTATCTTTTTTATTCTTCTCTTTTTTATTGCTTATCCAATTGCAAAAGCCGAAGTCAAGCACACGTGAAAGGGTTAATCCAAGGAGAGATTGCTGAAAGCTTTAGGCTAAGGCTGGGGTCAGACTAGCGCACTTTAAACGTGCGTTCTGGCGCACTTAATTACGGCCGCACTAGCAGAAAATGACGGGCAATGACGGCCAATATACGAAGTACAGTCGCACGAAAGTCCGGCCGCGCAACGCAAGTGGCAAACGAACGCATTTTGTCGAGAACGTCAAACCGCTAGTACGGTCGTACAGAGTGCGCTGCGTCCGCTAGTGGCGTGTGTGTGTGATTTGGAGATGTCAGACACTGCTAATGTCCGGCCAACATAACGTCCAGATGCAAAAAGTGTTTTATTGATGATCCATACAAAATCACGAACGCAAATGCGCATCGTATGACCGCTATCGCGTATTCCGTGAAAAAATGCGTCCATTCGTTCGAATGCACTTTTTCACAGACAACGCGAAAATGCGTTCGTCTGACCCTAGCCTATATGCTGGACTGATTTTTATTGTCTGTTTGTGAAAATCTATACATTTTTTGGGCAGCAAAATTCTGCACTCTTCAAGGTCAGTGGTTGAAGGGTAACGCATCAAACATATTGTAGACAGTGTGGCAAAGCAGCGACGACACATTGTAATCTTTATCTCCATTATGAAGCAAGTATAGGCAATTAAACATTTCACATACGTGCACCTTGCAAATGATTTTCTTCCCTGCCTTCAGTGTTACTCTGTCATAATACATTCCTTAGATAGTTACGATGGAAAAAAATAGGCATTGCCATAGAAACTACTCAGACCATACACAAAAACTAATATTGAATCTTCAAGGTTTGAACAAAGAAAAAACCTTCAGTATGGAGGATTGTCATCTTGCAAAATTAGCTTTGAATGAAGAATATTGATTTTATTGTTGACAGCCATAGAAGTCCTTCATCAACTAGCGAATAACAAAAGGCTGTACTTCAGCTAGTGGTAACTTATTGTGCATTTTATATATATTTTTTCAAAGTAACCTCTTGATCAAGAATGTATTTGACCCTTTCTTTGTGCATATTGTGACAAAGTGGATATGTGGTTTTTGCAGCTGTGCATCATTTGATGCTGTCTGTGTGCTGATCCTGATGTTACGGCCAAACCGTCGCATGATCATGCTACAGGAACATGATCTGAACAAATAATGAGACAAACAGTAGTGTGGATCCATTATTTGTGCTACCAGAAGAAATACAAGGACTCCCATCAGACCCACAACCCCCTGTATTGTGGTTGCTAGGGGAAAGCTTCCCTAGCAACCAACCTCTTGCCATCATTAGGCTGCATTTTAGTGGAAGCTTGCACTAGAAGAGGCAAAAAGGTCCCTATAGGATTGCGTGATCCCTCCACGCAGTGTCAAAACACAATGCTGGCTCCCTATCTCTGCAAAAGTGGCAGGTCTCCCTGGGTGAACATCAAAACAGCATTCTGCCATTGCAAGGGCATGGACAGGGGGCCTTATAGTTCCCAAAGCATTGTGGGAACATCCTTCCACCCTGCAGTGCCTATATCTGTGATGTGATTTACATCAGAGCAGAGGGGCTGTATCTGTGCAATCGACGTGGCCAATAGACAAGAAACATAATAATAATGATAACCCCCCCACCCAAACCCACTGATAAACCTATATTGTTTATTTTGTTACTGTTGTCATCAAGACTTCAAATAAAAAATAATCATTTTTTAAAAATGACGATCTATTTATTTTTTCATATTTCTGAAAGTATAAACAAGTAGAAAATGGGGATTTGTAATGGTTACCATCTGTGTAATGTGGTTAGGTGTGCATACAATCGGTGGTCTTAAGCTGATGCCAGTATTACTGTCGAGACTAGAGGCAGTATTATTTGTATTATTGCATGTCCGGCTGTTTGCTTTATGGCTCTAGCAGGATTTAACCCTTTGGGATTGATAAGGTGGTTCACGTCATAAGTGCCAATGAGAAAAAACAAAACAAACTCATTTACTGGAAATTTACTAGCACTAATTTTAAGCCTTGTGTAGAAAAAGTCAATTCCTGCTTTAATTTGGCAAATAACATAAAAAGACTTACAGTTAAATGGTAATGATAATGTAAGAAATATTTAGATTGTGTGCAGGGTTGCCATCAGAAATTTTGAGGCCAGTACTGAAGCACTGCTCGGGGCCCCCCTCCGTAAGCTGCTGATTTCTGTAAACTAAAATAGAACATTTTACCTATTCTTCTGCTTACCTTGTTTTACGGGGAGTGCGATAAATCCCTGGTGGTCCATCAAGGGGATAAATAGTTCCCTTGTGAGCGCATTCACTCTTAACCTCTACCTGGTGGCCAACGATACTAATCACACCCTCAGAGATGAGTTAGAGTTCTCTCACCAGCCACAGGTGCCGTGGCCCATCGGGAAATTTGTTGGTATCTTGGTGGGCCAGTCTTGGTTGCCACGTAGGAACCCTTACATCTTTTGCACTTAGACAAGCTGCACTTGGTTTTGCAAGGGCTAGGGCCCCCTGGTGCCACTGGGCCCATGAACATGTTATGGGCTGTCACCCCCTGATGGCTGCCCTGACTGTCTGCATTGCTAAAAGAAAACATTACGGTATAGACACCCAATGAACACATGTAATTTACTGGCTACGGTAAAATGGAAATCATGGTGAACTAAAGAGCTTGTCATAGCCAGCCACTGTAACTGCATCTTGCAATAAATTCTATGTTGGTAATCATTACACTTAGGGGGTTTTATCCTAAACAAAAGATAAATCCAAGTAAAGTATCCATGTAATTGGGCAGACTAGATGGGCCGAAAGGTTCTTATCTGCCGACATTTTTCTATGTTTCTATGTTTCTATTCAGAAAGCACCAGCTGATGTTGCAAACAGTGTCGAAAGTCGATGTTGTTTCAACGGTGACAAACGCCAGCACTTCACAAAAGAAGAGTACAAACAACCACCGGAGAAGCATCACCTGTGGCCATTTGGATTCTCATTTTGTGAGGCTCCACTATTTGTTGCTGCCGCAACAATGGCAAATTTTGTCAGTGATTGTAACATCGGCAAACACTGGCGCTTTTGGAATAACCTCTTTAGTTTCCGGGTTTAGCTGTGTATATACATCTTGGTCAGGGTGGTAAACCATGACCCTGCTATTGCTGATGAGTACTTTCCCCTTGATGCTCTGGCAGCATGGCTATTCTTCAGCTTGGTGCTGGTTTAGGCACTCCAAATTCTGCCGGCCCACCTAATAACAAACTAATATGAACGTTAACATGAAATCAAGACAGATATTCATGAACGATCTGTGCTATGTATGTCAAAAATAGAATTTAGAACGTAGAAAGTATTTTATTTACAATTATCAATTTCTAATATAATTCCTTTCAGTCTAGAGTTTAAGTGCTGGGAGTTTATTACGCGAGATGCTCTGTTATAAACTCGCACACCCTGAAAATACTGGACCTCTAAAAGAAAGGACATTAGGATAAAAAAAAAAACCTAATCATAAACCCCCAATCTGATGCACTACACTCAGGCCTAGTTGGCCTATGCCAAAATACAGCCTTGTCTGTCAGGCTTTATTATAAAATCATAGCATAAAACAATGGAAAACATAATCCGCAAAACCCACAAGGCCAAATGTTAACATTCATTAACCAAAATGTACAGATAAAGCAGTAGATTATGCTCGGGAAGCGCATTCCTTTTCATTCGGTTGATTTATATTGAAGGATGAACAATTCTGAAGTGAATAACTGGGGTTAGGAAGACTCAGTAATCAGAAAATAGTCAATGGAGAGAGAAGCACAGGGAGAAAACAATTGTTTTTGAAGGACTCAGCAGAGTATGGTTTTGTAGAAATATGAGGTAAGGACCTGACTGTGTAAAGTATATTCTACAAATGGTTTACATTAGAGTCAAAGCGTAGTAATGAATAGTGCTGATGATGACAGAGGTGTGTAGTTTTCATGAAAAAGGTCATCCTGTTCTTTTTAGTTTGCTAATCCTTAACCCTAAAAGAGTTATTTAAAGAGCGCTGAACTTGCCACCAAAGGGCACCGAACGGTGATTCTCACCGTACGGTGCAATTTCGTGGCAGTTCGGCTATTCAGAAATCTGTCAATTCGCCAAATACGATGCAGTTCGCTGCAATTCTGTTCCAAGCGTCACTCTGCTCCCTGGGAGTAGAATGGGTCACCCTTTTCACCGCGGGATGGGAGGTAGGTATGGAATTTAAGGGGGGGTTTAGATCGCGTTAAATGATTTTGCATTTGCAGAATCATTTAACATCAGATTTTAGGAGTTGTTGAAATTTTTGCTTGTGCCGATGCTAATTGCGCTTGCACTTTGTATTACCTCACTTGTTGAGACGCTAAAAATAGATTGCGCTCCCCATGTTAAGTAAAGGAGACGCTTAAGTGCAGTAAGCTCGCGCAAGCTGTGAGGCTCAAAACTTTTCTCACCTGACTGTATCGTCAAGATCAGAATATCGATGCCAGACGTTAAACTTACTTCTCCTTGTGCTAACGATTGCATATCGAGTTGCTACATTAACACCAACTATTATGGAGTCCAATGTGTCTTGACTATGCAACTGGCAGTCACTGATAAAGTTGACCACACTGCCTCATCCTTTGTCCATCGCAGATAATCCAATCTCTTAAATCTTGTAAAATAAAAGGATCACGCTATGTGGTCAGAAAAAATGATAGTGTATCTAATAGTATTTTTAACATGAGCATAAAATGTCAATTACGGGAAAATTGTACTCAAATGCTGAATTATGCGTAATTGTCTTTATAAAACATCTAGACTAATCTGTTGAGATAAATCTGTTTGCATTAAGAATATGGTTTGTCTGAAAAGATTATGACTATCCTTACATCCGTTCTGATGAATTTTTAAATAAATAACACTGTGGACAACATGTAAGTGAAAATAGTGTTAAGCACGTTAACCGCACTCTTAAAGCCATAGGAATCAATCTCTATATATGTAGAAAACACATTATGGTCAGTGAAGAAATTGTACTTCCTGTGTAATTCAGTAGATAATGGTTATTTTTAATTCCCGGAAGCTCTTTCCTTGATAATTAGGTTTACAGAAAATCAGACGAATATCCTGTAGGGCAGTGTTTCCCAAACCTGTCCTCAGGAACCTCAACCAGGCCAGGTTTTGCAGATCACCTTGGGGAAATGCAGACTGAATCCTGCAATCACTGAGCAGCAAATCATATCACCTGTGCTGTGCTTCACATATCTGGCAAACCTGGCAAGACGGAGGGTCCTGAGGACAGGTTTGGGAAACACTGCTGTAGGGGCAAGTTACTCCTACTACGTGTAATTATTATAAGGAAGAGTAATAGGGTTGCCCATTCTTGGGTTTTGTTATGAGATTAGATTTTAGTAATAACTAGTATAGACTGGGTACCCTCTTATCTAGAATTCTAAAATACAGGACACTTCCATTTAGAATATTCCACGCCGTCCATATTTCTTATGTTATATTTGCCATGACACTCAGCTGCTCAGCTGCACAGCTGCACAGTTCTGATGACTGTAGCATAATGCAACACACGCTGGGAGATTGTGCAGCCACTGTGTGTGACATGCTGCACAGTGACAAGCTGGCTCTCTACAGCATGTCCCTCAAAAAGGAATACTTATAGAAATGTACACTCGAATGCAGCCCCAATGTGGATCGATGGAGTGAGGGTCTCTTGCTCCACAGCCCCAAACAGCAAAAATAAATAAAAAAGAACTCCAGAATCCACAATGTAATTCAATGGATTTAATCCAACACCAAGAAAGCAAGACAACGTTTCGACCACAGCTGGTCTTTGTCAAGCCTGTTTGTTTGTCCCTCAAAAAGGGCTGCACAGCTCTCCCAACATTTGTTGACACTAGTGAGAAGGTCAAAATAATTTCCTGATCGGTGAATTATTTTTGACCTCACCAGTCTCTGAGAGATTGTGATGGTCCTAGATCAACTGGATGGATACATTTATTTATCCATGTGTTGCCACATGGTTTCTGACTGTTATAGCTCATTATGGGTCTATTGGCTTGCCCAATGACCAATCCTTGCTGGCAAATGTCATGTATACGTAACAAAATCTGCTTTGCTTTATAAAACAGATGAAGTTGAGGGGCTTGAAATGGCTTGTGTGCAACATTTGTAGCGTGTTAAAGTCAGCTGGACCTAATGCGATATCTAAAGTTGTGTGAGCTAGCTTTGAACCCAGGAGTATGGCATGGAAACCCTTCTTTCAGGGTGAGCATTTAGTAGATTGATCAATCATTGGCATACAAGGCTATGCCATCTAAAAAACAGTGTTTGCAAAAAGAATTGCAGATTTGGGAGGGTGACATTCTTTTACTTAATTTTAAAAGTTTAGGTATAAACTGTGTCGTCAATTCTGTGAGCGCAAGCTGTATATAAAAACGTTACGCTCTTTAATTTGAACGTAAGTCATTTTGTCAATGACAGGCACGCTTTCACAGATTACTGCCCTTGATAAGTTTAAACAAAATTCAATGTTTAATTAAAACAATTTATTGTTGGCCATTCCAGATCAATATGACCTTTGGTAAAGACTTTTCATACACTCGTTTCCCAGTAATTTATATTGTATCAAAATGGTCTTTGGAGAGCAACAAACATCTAACATAAATAGAATAATTAGTGTTCTAGGTTTGTACAGACATCACTGCTCCGGAACTCGACCAACAATATTTGTTTCAGATTTGCAGCTCGGCCAGCCAATGTCTTAATGCAGTAAGTACAAACTCACAAATCAATAGGGCGTCCTAACAATAAATATCTTGTAGGTTAGAGAAAAAGTATCTTTCTTCCCTATATCTCAAATGCGACTTTGGTTTCGAGATATAATGGCGAATTGACTGGATTTATATTTATGTTATTTACTGAGGACAAGGGCAAACTTTTTGCTTTTGATTACAACTCTTTTGTTCTGGGACTAGTCCATAAATATACTGCACTGGCAAGAGCATTAAAGGGACACTCCAGGGCATCTACCCTGACAAGTCCCTTTAATTCTCTGAAAGAAGATTTACCAACCGTTTTTGACGCATTTCGCTAAACATTTCAGGATTTTAAATCCAAATCTGGATTTTAAAATGGCTATGGAAAAGACATAATTGTGCTTTTGAAAAAAAAATACATATTTAAAAAGTCTATGATATGGAGAAAATGGTCTCCAAACCTCAGGACTGTGATCTAGGATGCATTTGAGTTGTCTCAGCCGTTCTAATCTATCTATAGATTTTCTGAATTCCTGAACGTACATAGCTATATGACGTCTTTCTAAGAGAAGCTTGAGAATTTCCAATTCAAGGGAAAGAGAATAGTTTGTAAAATATCAGAGTGTTTCCCCGATCTCTTGAAGAAATATCAGGAACATCATTAGCCTTTTAAATTGCAGCCCTCACTTTTTCATTTAATTAACAAAAAACTGGTGTGAAGCTGTTTTTTTAGGAAATATATAGATAGCATTAAAGAGCTAAAATTAAGAAATAGATCGATAATATGTGTTTCACCATCGGTGACTGTCTGAGTCAGAACCATGGACAGTCGCCGATGGAGAAACACATATTATTGATCTATTTCTTCATATCAGCACCATGGATAACGGCAGGCTTGTTACTATCCATGGTACTGATACTGACAAAATGTATTGTATCAAAAAGTCATTGCCGAACAGAACATGTGTAGTACGGATGGACTGTGAGAAGATAATCCAGCTGTATGTGTTCTGCAAAGAAAAAAACAGACCTTGTTATACATTTAAAATAAGTTAGAAAGAACCCTAAATATTAACCCAAAAATTCCCGAAAAATGCAAAAAATATTCCTAACAAATAAATAAATGCAGACACTTTTTGCTGTAAGTGAAAAAAATAAATGCTTTAAGATATATTTAATAAAACCGGGAATTTTGCACTGGAACAAGTGAATTAAGTGATGGGCGATACGAAATTACGAAATCAGCAACGGAACCGAAATGGACTTGAAACGATACGAAAATATGTTGTCCGAAATTAACCGAAACGGAACCGAAATCGTGAATATAACGAAAATGACTTGCGATTTTACAGATTTCATGGCATACGAAATAACTACATTTTTTCATTTCATATCGGGAAATATTTCGGATGGTGTGTATTTCGTTGCCGGTCCAGTTCGGAACATCGGACGAATCCGAAGCACCAAATCGACCCGTTTCGTGAGAAAAACGAATCGGTATGAAACGAAACGCATATCCCTAGTTATGGCGTCATTTCAATAAATGTGGTGACATTGCATACTTTATTTACGTCCAGCATTGCATGGTTTTGTCGCCAAGATCTTTTATTTATGATGGGAGTCTTCTCTAGCACATCATAAAGATGGTCAATGGGGTTAAGGTCTGGACTTTGTGGTGGCCAAACCATGTGTGAAAATTATGTCTCATGCTCCTTGTACCACTTTTGCACAATTTGAGCCTGATGAATCCTTGAATTCACATTTTAGAATATGCCCGCGCTGTCAGGGAAGAAAGAATCCATTGATGGGAAAAACCTGCTCATTCTGTATATTTAGGGAGTCAGCTGACCTAAATTTTTGTCAAATGAAACATATTAATTTTTGCAGTAATTATCCAGTGGAAGGCTCGTACCTATCTGCTTAGTTAAATGCAGGTGGTGATTTTTATTTTTTAGACATGCAGCCCATATGTTTATGTACACTTCAAAAAGTGGTGAAATGTCAAACCTACAGTGTCTGGAAATCAAAAATCAACATGTACCAGAGCAAAATTAAACTGTGTACTAAGTAAATAGGGTATAAAATAAAACCATCAAAATATGATTGATTCATTCATTCGTTGAACCCAATTTGCCTTCCTTTTTAATGCAAGATTAGTGGTTTCCTGTGGAGAAATGAAATTCTCAATGACATCTCACTCAAGTCACACTATTATTGCAAACGAGCTACTACAGAGTATGTTCAACAAACTTTACTGCTACATTACAACAGCCAGATGGGGCAGAATACAGGGAGAGCTCTGGGATCAATCACTACTGTACAGGGATACGATTTAGGGGGTTAACTGAAACTCCCTGTACAGTACAGATACAAGGTGTCACGACCACTACGCGTGCTGCTGCCATAGACGCCGGGTTTTGCCACCCACTATCTGTCTCCGCACACTCCCTCGCAACAGGTACGTAGAGCGCGATACAATGATCCCAGGATTGCAACGCAGTACAAGTCTTCTCTTGAAGCGAGTAATGACTACGTCTCCCACAATCCCTGGGATCACTTTCCTATTCTATTAGTTACGCTGCCACCAGTCCTCATGGACACTACGTGCGTCACAGCGGGAGATGCAGGGCTAAGCAACCGCACTGTCTGCCTACCCTAGACCCAGCCAGTGACTGCATAGACAACAATCCCTGCCGTCCCCAACAACCGCAACTCACAATTCCGTATCTACCCGAGCTTAAAACAGTCAGCAATACTCCAGTCTCTTAGTTAGCATGGATCTCATCAGCCAGAAGCAGAAACTTAAATAAGTTATATTTATTTATGATATAGAAAAATCACAGTGCATTGTTACAGGAAAAATTATAGCTAGAGTAAATCAATTAATTACACACTACACAGCAAATAAAAGAAAAAGGATTAACCACAGAGCATTACTTACAAACAATAAGCTAGCATCAGTGACTCCGGGGTTGGAGATGGAGACATGCATAGATCTGCTGGAGATGGAAGCATGGACAGCATGGACCGATCATCATCATTCGAATGTACCCGTGTGATCAGCCTCAGCACATGGCCAGCTTCAGAATTTATACACTTCCTGGACCTTCCAAAACCCACCCACAAATGGCCCAGCCTCCTGCACTACATATCCCAGAATTCCCCTCTCTGGAGCACGCTCAGTATGCTTCGTCATTAATCTTAATTCCCTGGTCTATCAATCATCTCCCAAAGAACACCTTCTGTGATCAGAGAATGCGATTTCTTCTTTGATATGCGTTTGGGGTGCCGCTCTGGCTGCGTCTTCTCCCTGCCATGAGCAATTGCTCTTTCTGCCTGCTGGGTAGACCCCAAAAAGGTGTTATCTTTAATTCACACCTTTGATGACTTCAGAGAAAATTGTCACGGACCCGTTTAATTGTTTCCTTCCAGCAGACTGGAAACGCAGCCATTGATTTCTTAGGCCAGCTGCGCCAAATGGCCTGGTATCTAAAGATAGGCATAGATATAAATATGCCTATATAATACATATTTCGGTAGATATACCGATAGTTAGACACAGAGAGATGGGTATGTCTACCTGTGACACAAGGTGTAACTGTAATTTGCATACAGGCATTATGTCACATACATATATATTATATTGGTATTTTTTGGAAGCTGCATTGCTAATAATCTCATTATGACAAGTACAAATCCTCATAAGCAGGAGATCTCACCATTTTTATTATGTCTTTATCACATATACTGCATTTGACACAAACCCATTTCTGCCTATATGCTGATAAAGTAGACCCCGTGTAAAATTGTATAAGATAAAGGACAGCATCTAGGATTTAGAACGTTTCATCCCAGCACTATGTCTGTGAATGTTAAACTGGCAAATTCTCATTATTTTAATTTTTAAACTATACATTAAATAGGGAAACAGGTTCAAACTGTACAGGAAGGTTTCATAGGAATAGAAAAAAGTAACTTGTTTTTATATTGCAGCATTTGACTAAGGCCCCGTTCACACTGAGCGATTTATCGGGTGGATTATGCTGCGATATCGCACATATTTCCACACGATATCGCTCTATGTAGCTTCTCCAATGCATTTCAATGGAGCTGTTCACATCTTGTTTCTCAATGTCGCATGTAGCTTGTCGCTGTAGCTTGTCGCTGGTACATGACCCTTTTTTCACGATTTGCAATATTCCGATTTGCATTGGTGGTGTTGTGCAATATCGCGCATAACGACGATATCGCGCAATATTATTGCGCAATATCGCTCAATGTCGCGAATATGAAAATCACGTGATTTACATGTCACTCAGTGTGAAAATAAGAAAGAACTTTCCCTTGTTGCAAGTCAGTTAAGGTGCCCAAGAACAGTTCTGTCCCCAAGTCACATCTCCTAAAATTGAAAATATCCCTTAGCCAGGGTTTCTCTACTCCAGTCCTCGGGACCCACTACAGGCCAGGTTTTAAGGATTACCTTGCAGAAATTCAGCTGAATCCTGCAATCACTGGGCAGCTAATTATATCACCTGTGCTGTGCGTCAGATATCCCACAAACCTGGCCTTTTAGTGGGTCCTGAGGACTGGAGTTGAGAAACACTGCCTTAGACTATGTTGTGAAACATGTTGGAGGTGTGTATTGAGCAGACCTTTCAACGTTTGATGTCCTGAAATAATTTTTAGAAAATCAAGATCATTCTAAAACTTGCATTTCACAGGCATTGCTAAAAGAAAGGTTGGTTCAGCTGTGGCCACTTTACTTAAGAATTTGACAATAAGAAAACTACTGCATAAGAATGCCAACTGCAGCGAGCTAATGTACGCGCTAGTAACTGATTTATGCTGCTGCAAATTGTCAAATAAACTCAAGTAAGTACCAGCCTGGCAGTAGTAGAACTCAAAGATTGAACAGATGGTATACAGAAAGAACAGAAAGTGAGTAGATAAACATAAAAAGTTGTAAAGTTTTTCATTGTACTCATTTGTTTTAATAGCAACAATTACAGCGTTCTTACTCGACCATACAGAAAATGGAGAGAAAATTACGGTTCCTTCTGGGGTGCCTTGATGGAACAGAAAGCACATTTACTTCTTTTATGGAAATCCAATTAAAATAGTAAATATGCTCATAACCAAACAAGTGGGGAATAGACCAATTTAACTGCTTATTAAGATTACGTGTAAACCTGTTGTTTTATTCGTAATTTTTCTTAAGACACAGCTGTAAACTATTTATAGATGCATTTTTCCAAAGTTTCTGTGAGTCCTGGTGAACCAAACAATGGTTTTGAAACTTCAAAGAGTTAGCAATGCTTCTCATATCTCATTGGTAAGGTAGCCACACTAGCTTTTCTTTTACATTTCATAAAGTGTACCTACAAAGCCCTAGTTATTATGATTATTATTCTTTATTTATATAGCGCCATCATATTCTGCAGCGCTGAACAATGGGCACAATATAGACAGGGTTACAAAACATTGAACAAAATTTTGATAAACCAGTAAAGGAGGAAATGAGGGCCTTATTCCTATGGGAACTCACAATCTAGAAGGGTTGGGGTGGAAACAGGAGGAGAGGACTGCAAGGCGAGAGTGATGGACTGCAAGGCGAGAGTGATGGACTGCAAGATGAGAGTGATGGACTGCAAGATGAGAGTGATGGACTGCAAGGTGAGAATGATGGACAGGTTGGGGCAATGAGGTGTATTAGTGAGTCGGGTGGTAGGCTTCCTTAAACAGGAATGTCTTAAGGGACCATTTGAAGGAAGGGAAACTAGGGGAAAGTCTGATGGTACGTGCCAGAGCGTTCCAGAGGATGGGGGCTGCGCGTGAGAAATCCTGCAGTCTATCATGGGAAGAGGTGATGTGGGGAGAAGCTAGGCGCAGGTCACTGTTTAATCTTAGGGAACGGGCTGGGGTGTATTTGGTGATTAGTGAGGACAGATAATGGGGAGCTGAATTAGTGAGAGCTTTGTAAGTTCCTCTTCTCTTCTCACCACGAGTAGGTAGCGCAGGTCTGAACTTAACGTGTTCTACCCTACAGTATGAAACCTTTATAATTAAACGAGTGAGATAGTTCAATGGTGAAAGCATCAACTGTAGTACATGTAGGTACATACCCAAGCAGTGCCGACACAGACTGTCAAATAATAGTATGCTGGGAAACAGCATTTAAGCCCTTCACTGCTGTGATCATGTATACATGGTCAGTTTTAGCAGACACAGCAGCCCCAGATTGTGTAAACACATTCTAGGACGATGATGTATCTTTGCAAATGAAATTAGTCTGTGGCAAAAGAATTTCATTTGCATTTGGGATCTAGAACATGCCCCCAATGTTTTAGCACTGTCAGCATGATGCCTGAGGTGCTAACGTATAGTAAAACCAGCTGAGGAATGTCTCTAAGTGACGCGGCTCCTCTAGGTCCTTCGTGGCTGGCAGTGCCATCCTCGCTGCTCACTGGCCGGCCACCGAGTGATATGGCTGGCCACCGAGTGACATGGCCGGCAATCATGGTCACGGGTCAATGAAGCAGACGTTGCGCGCCGTGATGACGCAACGCCTGCCTGATTTAAAGACCCAGCATTGAGTAAATCTCATTGCCCTGTTCTGGATTAACCTGATCAGTGTGATTCCTAATCTATGTATTCTGGTATACAGTGTGTGGACTCTGGCTTTGTTTCCTGACTACTCCAGTGTTTTCCCTTGCTCTCCTTGATTTTCTTGTGCACCGGCTCCTGGCTCTCCATGATTATCCGTTCAGGTTTACTGGTTCCAGACAGCTTTGACTAAAGTTGTGTACACTAATTAAAGGAGCCGTAATGGCAAGCCTTTTTTTCCCATATGATGAAGGAAATCTTGATTCCCAACACAGCACAACATTTGAGTATTCCCATGTTTCTGTGAGAACTCATCTCTCCATCGTGATCTGACATCACTGTTGTAATTACCTGTCCATCAGGGGATGATCAGGTCACAGAAAACGCACAAGATCCTGCATGTGCATGTAAATACATTGGAAACACACTGGCCCATGGCTTCTCTGTAATGATTGGGTGTGCATCACATAATTTAGCATAGCAAAAGCAAACGTTAGGGGCCCTATTCCAAAGCTTTCGGTATGCTTAGTGTTTGAGACATACGGCATAATGACAGACGTTATCAGCTTAGTTTTACTCCTTCCATTTCAGCCTTGCCTTTAAAGGAGACGTTCCGACCTTAGCACCTCACCTCTTGCGTTTGCTCATTGTAATTGGCGTCTCCTAAACTTAACAAGTCATTAACAAATGCAAGAATTGCGACCTATTCCAAGGTCATGAATAAACTGAAGGTCTAGGTGCAAACCAGGAACATTTACCAAACCAGGAACACTTCCTTAAAACTGGTGTTAACCCTTTCGCTGCTGAGGCTTTTCCCGCCTCTGTGCTGAGCTCATTTTTACCGATTTTGCTCATCATGTTTAAATGTGTTTTGAAGGCTTATTTTAGTATATGACCCAGACATATTATATATCGTTCTTTCCGTCAGACTCGGTAGATTCATAATATGTCATTATTATATGTATACGTCATGACCTGTCTGTATATTATAACAAAAAATGCAATAAAATATGAATTTTCAATAATTTACAACTTGTAAAGTGTTTTTTTTTCACATTTTAACATGCGAGCAATTGCGGTTATATTTTGTATGGGGTGCGCTTGTTAAAAAAATTAGAGATGGGGTCTCGTTACATTTTTTTGGGGAAAATGACGCGATTTTTAACAAACGCACCGCATACAAAAATCGTTAGTGCAGCATCATTGTTCACATTATAATTGAAATGGGAACAATATTGCTGCATTAACAAACCAAAAAAAAGAAAAAAAAAGTTGTTTATTTTTTTTTTATAATTTTTTTTTTAATATTTTTTTCTTTTTACTTATTTTTTTAAACTTTTTTATACTCATGTTTGGTATTGTTGGAACGGCCATGCTCTGGCCGATCCAACGATACCAAACATTAACCCCTAACTGCCACGGATCGGGAGATAGGGGGTTCCAATGTTAGGGGTTAACTCCAGGACTGGCGTCATCGTGCTATGCACGATGACGCCAGGCCTCAGGGGGCATTCCCGGAAGCTTGGCCGACATCCAAGATGTCGGCCAGCTCCGGGAAAGGATCACGAACCGGCGCTTTTCGGCGCCGATTCGTGATCCGGCCCCCATGGGGTTAATGCCAGGTGCCATTTGGAAGGGCAGGCTGTGCCCTTCCAAACGGTGCATGGGTTAACCCCCTGCACGTCGCCGATCGGGAGGGAGAGAGGTCCGAAGGACCTCCCCCACTCCCTTTCAGGCGCCTCCTCCGCACATGCGGGGGGGGGCGCCTGAATTAGGTGTCATCGCGCCCCCGCGATGACACCTAATTACTTCGGCGGCGGTTCTGGGTGTTGGGCTGACATCGAGGATGTCAGCCCGCACCGGGGGGGCCAGCGATCGGCCGGAACCCGGCCAAACGCTGGCCCCAAAGAGAGGACGCGCTCAGTGCGTCCACTGCAAGGAACGTTACCTGCGGTTGGACGCGCTGAGCGCGTCCTAAGTTAGCAGCGAAGTGGTTAGGCTCATAAGTGGTTAGGCTGCAGGGCCAGACTGTGCCGTCCTCGTAGTGGGTGGGTCTTGAAGACGCAGGGCATACAGGTACGCCCCACTGTCTTCAATGGGCCACCTAGGCCCCTCCCTGCAGCCTGTACATGCCGTTGGCTGTAAAGAGACTGCCTGAAATCAGGTCGCACCCTGCAGGCAATGGCATGCATTGGCTGAGGGGCAGGCCGAAATCTGCAACACCTGTCAGTGAGGTACGCCTTACTGGCGTTAACCCACACCCAATGGGCAACACCCAACCATCATGAAGGGGTTAATTAGCAATGGCTGCCCATGCAACCACTTTAAGTAGAGCCAGCTGTTAATGTCACTGCTCCACACACTTTTTAACATCTTAGAAAGAAATGATAACGTCTCCAGCCAAATTTAGTGTCTTGACGTGCGTCTTGTTTGGAATATGGACGTTAACGGTGAGATGCTAATTTTTATGGGCTGTCACACGATTTTTCCATTAGCGTCTGCCTTTTAAAGATAGCATTGGATTAGGGCCCCAGATGCTCCATTCATATGAAGGGCAGCACCATGTACTATATTGTGTTTTTCCATGGACATACATTTATAAGGTGATTCAGCTGTGATATGAGCACAAATCATAAAAAAAAAAAAAAAATTTCTGCTTTGGAATTTTGAAAAGAATATTCTGGCAAAATTCAGTTTACATCAAGAAAGTTCATTCATGATTACTGAGATCTCCAGTTTACTCCCCGGTGGAAAAGTAAAAGAAAAAAAGGAAATTTCACCATTTGTTTTAAGAGAACCCATAAATTTATAATTGTTCTAGCTGTTATTCATTTTGACAAAGCGTAGTTCAGCCGATAAGGTGTTACTTTTGGTATAACAGCTTTTCGCTTTAGTTTAAGTGTTCAGCGCATGTAGCGCACCCCTGGTTATTATATTGATAGTGTAATTGTGCTCTATTTATACACGTACAAACAGCAGGGATTTTTTTCTCAGCTGAATGTATATAATTGTTTTGTACAAGTAATCTCTAGTTTACCTGTAATCACTTCTAATAGCTTATATCAGGTTGCACATGTAGTTCGCGGTGACGGCTGTGATAACAGCTGGGAGATTATTTCAGTTGTATTTTTGGGAAATTGCATCTGGCCAATGTGGATAGGAATTAAAAATATTGGCTGCATAGGGTGCTTTGTGCTTTTTATGGTTACGAGTTGATTTGTATGGATTGCATTAGTTAGAATGTTGCCTCTGTGCAGTTGCAGTCAGATTTCATTCTTGTTTCTGGATTTGAATATGTCGAGTTGACCATTATCTTCAGGCCTCCAGAGTATCTGAATAGAGTTTTTTGCAGCAAGATCTACAGCCATTAGGTTTTAGAAGAATGTTTAATGTTATTGGCAATGGAATCCAAATGAAGTTCACAATTTGTGTTTTGTCCAAATCCGTACTAGTGCAAACCTTCGAGGAGCCCTGATCCAACTGAGCCATTAATAGTGGCTCGCAAATGGGAATAGCCTTTTCATTTGTGTCTTGCTGTTGGCGGCTCTATTCTGACCAAGCTGCTGTTTTAGCATCTAGTCAGGGTATTTCTGAGCTGATGGTAAATAAAGTCAGCCGTAGCACCCACATTGTTATTGGCTATATAGAGCCAGGTGCAACCCTGCCTTGAGCGTGTGTATGTGGGGTAACGCAGGAACGGTGCAAGAACACTGGGGACTATTTGCTCCCAATCTTATGGTCCTTGCAGGTAAAGGAAGAGACTGATCGCACCCCTGTGTCACGGCTCCCCCTCCTAATGCCCGGCAGCTGGCAACGCCATCCTTGCTGCTCACTGGGCAGACACCGAGTGAAATAGCCGCCGATTGTGGTGGAGGGTCAGTGACTCTGGTGGGGCGTGGCGTGATGACGCAACGCCCATCGGATTATAAATCCAAGAAGTGAGTTATGCTCACTGCCCTGCCATGGTTTACCCTGATCAGTGCAATTCCTGTTCTAAGTATTCTGGTATACCGGGTATGGACTCTTGCTTTGTTTCCTTACTACTCTCTAGTGTTAACCCTTGCTTGCCTTGATTTTCTTGTGTACCATCTTCTGGCTCTGTCTTACTATCCATTCTGGTTCTGACTCGTGGCTCTGTTTGACTATCCATTCTGGTTCTGACTCGTGGCTCTGTTTGACTATCCATTCTGGTTCGGACTTGTGGCTCTGTCTGACTATCTGTTCTGGTTCTGACTCGTGGCTATGTACGACTACCCATTCTGGTACCGACCCCTGGTTTTGTATGATTATCTGCTCTTGTTCCTAACTTTGGCTTGTTTTACCTTGTTTATTCTGTGTGTCTGTCCTGTGTTTAGCTTTACCGGCTATTTTAAAGACCTGCAAAATAGGTTGGCAGTGTCTGCGTGTAGGGATCAAGGGGTTTCATAACACCCTGACCGAACCAATAATTAAGTAAGGGATTTTTCAAGATATGCAAAAGCAAAATTGATGAACACCATTGTTTGTGAGCCTTTATTCATTCCTGAACAACAGCTTCAGCCACGAAGAACGATCAAGGTTGGAATAGCTTGTTCTTCTTTGGCTAGTTACTAATTAGCGGCCCCTATGCAAAGGATACAATGTATAGGAGCCTTTAATTTACAGAGATCTGCTGCAATGTCTCTTTGGTAAAGGGCACGAGGTGTTTGGGAATGCCAGCGAATCCAAGCTGAGCAGTTCTGTGACAAAGCACCAGAATCCTTTCTAATTAATATGTAAATAATATCTGTGTATCCTTAGTTTGTGCATTAAATAAACACTAAAAAGTCATGATGTGTTAGCAGTGGACAGGACAAGGTGTCAGGCTGCAAACTATAAGATATGTAGGCGTTTACCTGAAGAGAAAAAATATATATAGCGAGAAAGAGGTAATTTGCATATCCTACCCAGAATTCCTTGCTGCATATGTGGAATGTGGCACAGGAGCTCTGGGATGCAATTCATCGAATTGCTGTGATGTTCAAGTGGCTTCTGCAATAATAAACACACTTATTATAGTGTGGAGGCTTTTTATCTCACTTTTAGTCCTCCACCTCAACCCTGTATACATATATATATATATATATATATATATATATACTTCATTTTCAATGACAATACAGCCACAGCAATTTCTGCATTGCCTTAATGTATAGAGTGGGGAATTAAACTATCTACTGGCAAGAGGTATAGAGGGCCTTGCTCAGAAAAGTTCAGTCATATTAGAAACATAGAAACATAGGTTCTTATCTGCCGACATTTTTCTTTCGGCCCATCTAGTCTGCCCAATTACATGGATACTTTACCTGGATTTATCTTTTGTTTAGGATAGCCTTATGCCTATCCCATGCCTGCTTAAATTCAATTACTGTTTTGGCCTCTACCACTTCAACTGGAAGACTGTTCCATGTATCCACCACCCTCTCAGTAAAATAATGCTTCCTGATGTTACTTTTAAACCTTTGCCCCTCTAATCTAAGACTATGTCCTCTTGTTTTGCTACTTTGTTTTCTTTTAAATATACTCCCTTCCTCTACCTTGTGGATTCCCTTTACGTATTTAAATGTTTCTATCATATCTCCTCTGTCTCGTCTTTTTTCCAAGCTGTACATGTTAAGATCATTAAGCCTTTCCTGGTAACTTTTCTCCTTCAAGCCGTACACCATTTTAGTAGCCCTTCTCTGAACTCTCTCTAAGATGTCTATATCCTTCTGGAGATACGGTCTCCAGTACTGCACACAGTACTCCAAGTGAGGTCTCACCAGTGCTCTGTACAGTGGCATGAGCACTTCCCTTTTCCTACTGCTAATACCTCTCCCTACACAACCAAGCATTCTGCTAGCATTTCCTGCTGCTCTATTACATTGACTACTTACCTTTAGATCCTCTGCAATAATAACCCCTAAATCCCTTTCCTCAGATGTTGAGGTTAGGACTGTATCAAATATTCTATATTCAGCCCTTGGGTTTTTACGTCCCAGGTGCATTATCTTGCACTTATCCACATTAAAACTCAATTGCCACAGCTCCGACCATTTTTTTAGTTTACCTAAATCATTTGTCATTTGGCTGATCCCTCCAGGAACGTCAACCCTGTTGCAAATCTTTGTGTCATCAGCAAAAAGACATACTTTTCCATTAATACCTTCTGCAATATCACTAATAAAAATATTAAATAGAATGTGTCCAAGTACTGACCCCTGAGGTACCCCACTGGTAACAAGACCTTGCGCCGAATAAACTCCATTTACCACAACCCTCTGTTGCCTGTCACTCAGCCACTGCCTAATCCATTCAACAATATTGGAATCCAAGCTCAAAGATTGCAATTTATTGATAAGCCTTCTATGCGGAACAGTATCAAAAGCCTTACTGAAATCTAAATAAGCAATGTCTACTGCACCACCTGTGTCTATTATTTTTGTTACCCAATCAAAAAAATCAATAAGATTAGTTTGGCATGATCTCCCTGAGGTAAACCCATGTTGTTTCTGATCCTGTAATCTATGTGTTTTTAGATGGTCAACAATCCTTTCCTTTAACATGGTTTCCATTAATTTCCCCACTACTGACGTAAGACTAACTGGCCTATAGTTCCCAGATTCCTCCCTACTACCCTTCTTGTGAATGGGCACAACATTTGCTAATTTCCAGTCTTCTGGGACGACTCCCGTTAGCAAGGATTGGTTAAATAAATCTGTTAATGGTTTTGCTATTATATCACTGAGCTCTTTTAATAATTTAGGGTGGATCCCATCAGGCCCCATTGACTTATTTGTCTTTACTTTAGACAGCTGCTGTAGAACCTCCTCCTCTGTAAACTGATATGTAATTGTCTCGTTAGTGTTTCCTCCTAACTGAGGTCCCTTTCCTTCCTTTTCTTCTGCAAAGACTGAACAAAAATATTCATTGAGGCAGTCAGCGAGACTTTTATCCTCTTCTACATACCTTCCTTCCTTTGTTTTTAATCTAACTAATCCTTGTTTTACTTTTCTTTTCTCATTTATGTATCTAAAAAATGTTTTGTCCCCCTTTTTTACTGACTGAGCTATTTTCTCTTCTGCGTGTGCTTTGGAAGCTCTTATAAATTGCTTTGCCTCTTTCTGCCTAATCTTATAGGTTTGCCTATCTTCTTCACTCTGAGTTTTTTTATAATTATTGAATGCGGTCTTTTTGTTCTTCACTATTTTGGCCACTTCTGCAGAGTACCACAGTGGTTTCTTCCCTTTTTTGTTTTTGCTAACAAGTCGAATGCAATTGCCTGTGGCCTTCAATAATGCTTCCTTTAAATAATCCCATTTCTCCTGGACTCCCTTTAAACTCCTCCAGTCTGATAATGACTCCTTCACACAAAGTCTCATTTTAGAAAAATCTGTTTTTTTAAAGTCTAAAACTTTTGTTTCTGTGTGGTGCGGCTCCATCCCTGTTCTTATATTAAACCATACTGACGGGTGATCACTAGATCCCAAATTTTCACCTACAAGAACGTCCGATACCAAACCTCCATTTGTGAGTATTAAATCCAATATGGCCTCTTTACGGATCGGCTCCTCAACTACTTGTGTTAGAGATAATCCCAGTAGGGAGTTTAGAATATTTGTACTCCTGGTGCACCCAGCTGTTTTGGTTTTCCAGTTCACATCAGGAAGATTAAAGTCCCCCATGATAATAACTTCCCCCTTCATTGCCATTTTGGCTATTTCCTCAAACAGCAGATTATCTAGCTCTTCTACTTGTCCAGGGGGTCTATAGATCACACCTACACGAGCTACTGTATGATTGCCAAATGTTAGCGTAACCCAAACTGACTCTATGTTCACCTCGCTCACTTTTATTTGGTTCGTTTTTATGTTGTTTTTCACATACAGGGCCACTCCTCCTCCTTTCCTACCTTCTCTGTCTTTTCTATATAAAGAGTACTCCGGTATTGTTATGTCCCAGTTATTTTTCTCACTGAACCATGTCTCAGTAACCGCCACTAAATCTACTTTTTCAGCTGCCATCAATATATTACTCTTACTATCTCTAATTTTCCTTATATTTGATCTCATGTATGATCACAAACAGTACATTTATAATCCCTCTGGTTGTGGCAGAGAATTTGTATGAACGGTACTGTCATTCTACACAACACTGTATACACAGGGGACCCAATTCCACTCCAGCTGCTACTAATAAAACCTTAGCCCCACTCCTGAACGTCTCCCATCCTATTCCAACCAAGTAACAAACCTTTGTTGCGTCTCGCTGGACTACGGTACATTACTTTGAATAGGACGTGCAAACATTGAGGCTACAAGAATAACAAGCGACTCCCATATGTGCAGGGCTTGCGCGACTCTCCATGGAGTCCTACAGGATCCTTTCTTGACTATAAAAAAATGATGGGCCATTACCAGCATGGCAGGAATATATCATAGGATATCTTATTATATCGTTATGTCTAAATATTATATAGTCTTAGATTTTGTGTTTGCATTGTGTTTTTTTTGTATTTAGGATTTTGCTGCCGCTTGGAACTGTCGAATCTCAGCAGATAATCTATGAAACGATTATAAATATTTATCTCACTGCTGCTCAGAAAAATATGTTATCACCGGTCTACCTTTCTACCGGCATAGACCCAATAAAAAAAATTGTGCCCCTCCAGATTTACCACTTTTAGCCAATCCCATTTATTTATTTATTTGCAAAGTATTTTACCAGGAGGGATACATTGAGATTTCTCACGTTTTCAAGTATGTCATTTTCAAGTATTTTCCTGACGGTATTAAAAGGAAATATCAGCATAAGGTTAGCTTATAGCTTTCAGGGATCATATATTTTCTATCTATGTGCAATATATTATTTAATTTTGTCTTCTCACTTCACACGATTCAAATTTTCCAAAACTGTTCTGTTCTTTATTCAAGGTGAAGCGGCGATCACTTTTATTCAGAAGTCCCATTCATCTAAACAATGAATGGAACAGTTAAAGAGCCCTGAACTGCATTTCATTGGTTTAAAGGGATGCTATCAGGCTCAATAGAATGAATGGCTCCTGATTGAACGAGCTTGAAAGTCATTGCAGGCTGTTCTAATACTGGAACTTAAAGATTAGATTTTCTTCTATTTTTATGATTGCAGTCTATGTGTCATGCGGTAAACACAGAGGTCACTCCCAGCCGGAACCCTCCTGATCTGTAAAGCCCAATTTTCTTTCCATGCTAAGTTCCGATACAGCAACTGTTAGCGAAACATTTTTCTTAAAGTGCCATTTTTATATTTATGCATTTATGACATTTTCAGACTGTGGGTGAGCTGATTTGGCTCTTCTTGTTTCGTTCTGTGTATTTCAATTTTAGTTTTTTTATCAAAACATTCATCACTGCTTGCTGTAATAGTTGGGCACCAGTCAAGGCTTTGTTTAATATTACGATGTTGTGTGATTCATATGCCAGATGACTCTTCAACCCAAATGCCTTACTTCACTTTCTATTTTTAGAAATGCTAGAAAGCTTTGCTTATCTCCGTTTCTTACAGACAACGCAAAACCAAAGAATGTTTGTTTGATTGTTACAAATAACAGAAAAACTCCACCTTACCTGCTGCTTCAAGCAACGTGGCACCAAGCCTAAAAAAATTGCATGCCCACCTCCAGACCTGCAAAATTGCATGATTTGACCATATGACACACAGTTTTCCCTTCGTCCTCTCGATCACCTGACAGCTCTAGGCTGTCACCTGGTTTTAGGCTAAAGTCAGACGAACGCAGTCTGAGCGCACTCTGCGTACGTGCATAACGGACGGACGTACTGACGGAAGATACTGTAGACGCCACACGGTCCGTTTTTTTTTTACGGATGTAGAAAAAAAGGGAAATATGGGAAACAAAGTTAATTAAAATTAAAACACAGATACAGTCAGCCAGACCAAAAAAACTTCTGTCAACGTGATGGACGTTGCAAATGCGCTGTGTCTGTCGCGTCATCATGCACACAGGCCACTACGCGGACGTGGCGCACTCTGGCCATCCTTCGTTGCACTTTTACGTCGAGGCCTAAATGGCATCTGTTGCCACCTGCGTGCGCACTTTAGTGCACACATACTTTGTGTGTTGGTCTCTATTCATCACAAATCAATGCTACGACGGACGTTAAACTGTGCGGCGACACGGACGTGATGACTGCGTTTATCTGACGCTAGCCTTATGGAGAACTAAGTGAAATGCAATGTGAGCACCTGTTTAATGGATTAAATAGTTAAAATCAAGGTTTTGTGAGTCTATAGCTGGAGCATTAATACAGGGTATTGTATGGACAACCCTGATTGGTTGCCCAGTTAGGCAGCCTGCCATCTTGATGTGCATGCACACATGGATGGCACGACCCCTTATGGGAACATGGACATTGTGAGTGATGCAAATTACATCACTGTTTTATCCCTGCCCGCAGTCACACCCCTACCCTCCCAATTTCAAACATGCCAAAGGTGGCAGGTCTGCTTTTCCTTATTTGATCATCGAAACAAAAGCAGAATTAGCTACATTACAGCCAAAAAAATGCAAGCCAAATTACCCGAGGTAAAATAAAAACAAAAATTCTGCAATGTTCTAAGAATTTCCAAGGTAAAACAGGCATTCCAGGCTCCTGAAATACACCCTTGTCTTTGTGTAATACAGAAGGTAGGTATTTATGATGAACGATAAATTAAAGAATGCACCGAAGCTGAGCGTTTCATTCTCGCGCAAGTTCCTCCTAATGTTTGGCTCCCCCATTCGTGTCATTAAAGTACTAATTCCCCAGACTGGCAATCAGGAGCACGGTTTGATTGGCCACAATGGCAATGGGTCACGTCCAAGCCCTAGACTCAGCCCATAGCCCACTTAAACCCATCTTTATGACATGCTTTGGACTTGTCTCCTGGACCCTCCTCTCTTACAGCCCCAGTCATGCTCCCAACCCGATCAATATAAGAGAGACTAATTTAAATTTCTTGAAAGGAAAGGTATAAATAAAATGTGAAAGATGAGAAATCTCTTGAGTTAGTATCCTCTTAAAGAAAAAATCCTGGAAGACCATAAGCATGTACTATGCATGGCCAGACAAATTAAACATGGTAAGGGTCATTGTCTATGCATACATTATAGCCTAGTTTGCTCCACTGGGTAATGGTTTATATGCATCACCGGGGCATATGCATATGGCACATCCCATGGTGCAGGAATAGAATCCGCAGCATTATTATCCAAATTATGATTATGTGTAATGAAGTAGAAAATGTTTCTTTGTTAGTTCTTCATTTGCGCATTATCCACAGCACACAGAGACATTGCTGTTTCTTTCGTATATAGGGATGTCAGATTGCTAATTGGAGAATATGATTCATTGTTGCCCATTAGAACAAATTTTATAGCTTGTCAAAGTAAAGGTTCTAAGAAATCTATTTTACTTAACTTTAAAAATAAGTTATTCCTATATGCTCATATGCCAAAGTATTCCAATAACCAATGAAAACAGAAAATCAATGCGAGAAATAGTAGTTATTATTAAATCATCTATTGATCCGTCTAAGAATAAAATGTTTCTCTAGTAGGACAAATTGTGTCGTGCATCACATAGGAGCCATGGGAACACATTCCAGTACTATAAAAGGAAATGCAAGCTGCAACCAGTATAGAGATTTATATTTACTTGTATATAGGATTGCGTGTATCATGTCATCTGGAACCAGGAGAAGGTATACAGTGCATCGCTAATATCTTTGAGGCTTTTGGTATCTCTTTGGTCTCCTTTTGTCTCTTTGCTAATCCTTTGTCCATTTGCTACGCCATAACCCAACAGAGTTTTCAGATCTGCCATGTTTTCCTAGACACATATTATTATTTCATGGAGAAGCATATCACAGGGAAGATGCTGCCCTGAAATATGTATAATTCATAAGCTGCAGGAGGGAAATCTATTATCTAATCAGGAAAGGTCACCTTGGATTCCACTTTGAAGTCTTCCCTGCAGCACATGACTTGTACTTACTGCATGGTTATATTTTTTATAAGCTGCCAATCAGCCAGAGAAAGTTTGTGTCCTGGAAAATATGGCCGATCTGGCAATCCTATTCTCCAATGTCTTTGACTATCTTTTGGTGCCTTCATTCCGCTCTTTGGGCTCTATTCCCTAGTGCACGCTACCTGTAGCATTCGGATGACAACGATTTAACGCCAGGATTAGGGATGAGCCGAACACCCCCGAGTTCGGTTCGCATTCGAACTCGAACTTTCCAAATGTTCAAATTCGAACTCGAACCCAATGCAAGTCAATGGGGCTGAAAATTCGATTTTTAGAGTGCTCTCCAAGAGGGCATATATGCTAGATATTTGCCATAAAAGGTGTATGGGGGTCCGGGTAGTGCCCTGAGGGACAAGAAACAAGGACAAAAAGTTTTAAAAAAAACGTTTTTAAAGGGACAGTGAGTTTTCCATGAAATAAGGGTTAAAAATAAAAACGAAAAATTCCTTCAAATATCGTGCCTAGGAGGTCCCCATAACCTGCCCGTGAAGTGGCGGATTTCTAGGATGTATAGAAATATGTAATAACCAAAAAATTAAATTTCAAATGACGGTAAATGCTTTTCCTTTAATCTATCCATAAACAACTGCTTGGGGCGGCAGTCTGTATGAAAAGAGGAGACATTTTCGGACGCGCAGAAAAGGTTTAGTGATTTTTTGGCTAAATTAATGTGAAACTTATGCAGGCTTTGGATGAAAGTAACAATAGGTGCTTTAAAATTGGGCCTTTAGCGTCGGCAACAGTGCCGTCACACAGTAACCCCTCTGAGGATATGAATCTGATACAGGCGTCAGTGGCAGTGCAGCCAAATATTGTGCCTTTGGTGCCAGGCCAGCAAGTGCCATCATACAGTAACCCCTCTGTGGTATTGTGGAAGAGTGCAGGGTGGACCATGCGGTCAGGGCCGGTGCTAGACTATTTTGCGCCCTAGTCAAGACCAGCTACTTGCACCCCCCCCCAAAAAAAAACAACACAACATGAAACTGCTAAATTTCTTTTTATTTAAGAATAAAGTTTGAAAAGCACCAATAGTAAAGATAAAATAAATATAAATAAACTGTATTAAACCATTTTAAATTAACTCTATTAAACAAATTAAAATTAACTGTATTGAACAAATATAAATTAACGAAAAAAAAATAAGAGTTGTCACGTAAGTTTCAATTTCAGACACATCAAAATTTCACTTTGCGTGCCTTATCCTTTGCAAATTTTCATCATGCGTGTACATATATATATATATATATAGAGTCCAATATTGAGCCCAGTCACGCCAACAAGGTGAAATTGGACCTGAGTGCAATGTCCCATAGGTAGGTATATATCGAAACAATATGGACAGCACATCCGGATTTGCTAATAAAAACACAAAAATTTATTGAAAACTTGATTTAAAAAAACATACGGTTTTTTTTGGTGGAGCGGAACTAAAAAACCGTATGTTTTTTTAAATCAAGTTTTCAATAAATTTTTGTGTTTTTATTAGCAAATCCGGATGTGCTGTCCATATTGTTTCGATATATATATATATATATATATATTGCCCAGGCCAGCTCACATCATGCGTATATATATATTGCCCAGGCCAGCTCACATCATGTGTATATATATTGCCCAGGCCAGCTCACATCATGCGTATATATATTGCCCAGGCCCAGACCAGCTCACATCATGCGTATATATATTGCCCAGGCCCAGGCCAGCTCACATCATGCGTATATATATATTGCCCAGGCCAGCTCACATCATGCATATATATATTGCCCAGGCCAATCCCCTGGTGGAGATAGGGGGTTCATTTGAACCCCGATATCTCCAGGCATCTAGTGGGTCATGGAGGGTGTCAATCGAAAGGCCTGAGCATGGCCTTTCGAATGATACCCAACATGACCAGGTATAAAGTGAAAAAAAATAAAAACATGTTTTTTTTGTGTTATTTTTATTAATGCAGCAATATTGTTCACATTTCAATTATAATGTGAACGATGATGCACTAATGATTTTTTTCTATGGGGTGCGTTTGCTATAAATCACGTAATTCCCCCCACAAAATGTAACAAGTCCCCATTTCTAATTTTTGTACAAGCGCACCCTATAGAAAACATAACCGCAGATGCTCATGTGCTAAAATGTGAAAAAAAAACACTTTACACACTGCAGATGATTAAAAATTCAATTTTTATTGCATTTTGTTCATAATATACAGCCAGGACAGGACGTATACATATAAAAATTATATATTATGAATCTGCGGAGTCTGCCGGAAAGAACGATATCTAACATGTCGGTCATTTAATAAAATGTGGCTTCAAAATCGCGTTTAAACATGATGAGCAAAAGCGGTAAAATTGAGCTGAGCATGAGCACACAGCGGTGAAATGCAGCATAATAGAAGAAGTTTTAGGAGGAAAATTAACACTTCTCACTCAGAAGCAGACACCACCCCACCCCCTCAGTATAGTCTACATACATACATACATACAATGTATCAAATTCATTACACCAGACTAAAAACACCTGTTGTTATGCCATTTGAAAAACACAGGTCATTTAGAGGTGAGAATCTTTGCATGTACACATTAGTTTTTAATTCAATATCTAATAAACCATTGCTTATAATATTCTGCAGTAAAGAGTCTCTTTATTTCTAGATTTTTTAGTATTTTTTAAGCATTTTTTATACTTTTTTCAAAATTTCTTTTTTTTGCGAACTGAACCGAACACACCCAAAAAGTTCGAAGTTCGCGAACCTGCGAACGGCAAAAGTTCGAATCGAACTCCGAACTGATCGAACCGAACAGCTCATCCCTAGCCATATTGCATTTCTAACACTAAACCCATCAAAAAACAGTTAGCTAGCGCAGCTGTGATTGCGCTAGCTTGCGCGAACTTACTGTACTTTGTGCATCTTATACTTAACATGGGAGTGCAATCAGTAATTAGTGTTAAGATAAGTAAGGTATTACAAAGTCCTAGCGCTAATTACCGCAGTGATGTGCAAAGCAATAAGTTCGCTACACCTAAAAGCTGGTGCTAAATGATTGCACTTTTGTGAACTCATTTAGCCCCTCCTAAAACCCCCCGCCAATAAATCAGATACTAACCTCTCATGCCGCAGTAAGAACGGTGACCCAATACGCCGCTTTACCTGGTGCGTGCAGAGTGAGACTGGGGACAAATAGACCCCAGTCACCCTCCGTGATCACTACGCTGGCTGGCAGTGCAACCCTCCTTGGAGTCCTATGGACTCCAAGAGGTGATACACACAGCAGCGCAGAAGGACTACCACGAGTATCACTGAGGCTAACGCTACGTTCCGGGGCAAGGTGCCGAAATACACCTGCCCTGGAATCTAGCGCTAAAATGGGGACATTCCATATTTTACCGTTATGAAGTAAATAGGGCCCTTTCTGTTACTAATACATGCTCTCTGCTCTTTGGTTCCTCTAGCGACTAAGCCCTTTTTGGCCTCTCTTATCATTCTCTTACTTTGACTGTCTCCCCAAAAAGATGTCCGCTAGATCCACAGATCTCATAGACCTAATATGACTTCCAAATGCATGTGCCTAAACTTTGTTGTATTTTGGGAGGTTTTTGGAAGAGGATGGGTCCTTTTGTCAAATGTTATTGATCCTCAAATAACCTCAAAGATTCCAAATGCTTCTTAATGCTTCCTGTGCAGGTATTTAAGCCCAATGTATCTTTGCAGCTATCCCGTCTTTTATGTCCCCTAGTGCGTCTCTCTCCGATCCTCCCATATATGTTTTGTCATTCTAATCTAGTGATGGCATACCTTGGCACCCCAGTTGTTTCTCAAGTACATATCCCATGATGCTCCACCAACTTCAAGGCTGACTGAGCATCAAGGGGCATGTAGTTCAGAAAGATCTGGGGAGCCAAGGTTCACCATCACTGTTCTAACCCATACCTCCCAACCTCAGAAGGTATGGGTTAAAACAGTACATCCCAACTCAGTTCACTATGTGAATGTCATGGGAATTCAAGGTCAAAGATAAGTGTGATATACTGTATAGATAGAGAGAGATAGATAGATAGACTCACACAGGAACAGATGCTAAAATAAGTACAGACACAGCTTTCAATTTTAGCAAATGTGATACATTCAAGCATAAACATTTACCAGTTGGTTATCAAGTTATATATCTATATATATACATCTTCAATAAGTTTGCCATAATTACATTAAAGTATAAATATAATTTTTAAAAGGGTACATAATGATTTTGTTAAACGCACATAAAATATATGCCGGCTTACTTCCTTAATTAAGCATTTTAAGTGAAACAGATCGGCTTTAATGTATTTCAGATTAAAGGTTAAGTGCGCTGTGCTGTAGCATAAAGTGGAAGATATATATCAATTTGATTGTAGACTTTTTCATATGAACTAAGATTTTCATTATTACCGTATTTTTCGGACCATAAGGCGCACTTAAAATCCTTAAATTTTCTCACAAATCGACAGTGCGCCTTAAAATGCGGTGCGCCTAATGTATGGCTGTGTTTTCTGACCTAGAACTGATTTATGTGGTACATGGCGCTCAAAAATCTGTCAATGTTTTAGGTAAACTAAGAAGCTGCACTGCTTGGATTGAGCATTACGGCCATCGTAGTCAGGAGGTTTGTCCATTCATGCATTCATTTTCTATACCCGCTGCCCCAAAAATGGCTCCTGTTAAGAGACATGCTTACGAAGCGGATTTCAAACTCAACGCTATCAGTCACGCAGTACAACATGGAAATCGAGCAGCTGCGAGAGAATTCAACATTAATGAATCAATGGTACGGAAGTGGAGGAAGCAAGAAGACGCCCTGCGCCAGGTAAAGAAGACCAAACTGAGTTTCCGAGGAAACAAAGCAAGATGACCACAGTTGGAGGACAAAATTGAACAGTGGGTTATTGAACAGAGAACCGCAGGTAGAAGCGTCTCTACGTTCTCTATTCGACTCAGAGCAACAGCGATAGCACGCGACATGGAGATCAACGACTTTCGAGGAGGTCCCTCTTGGTGCTTCCGTTTTATGAAAAGGCGTAATCTCTCCATCCGCACAAGAACTACTATCTCGCAGCAACTGCCAAAGGATTACGAAGAAAAGCTGGCCATTTTCCGCACCTACTGCAAGAACAAGATCAATGAAAAGAAGATCCGGCCAGAACACATCACCAACATGGACGAGGTCCCCCTCACCTTTGATATCCCCGTAAACCGTACTGTCGAGAAAACAGGGACCAGTACGGTATCTATACGCACTACAGGAAACGAGAAGTCATCCTTCACTGTAGTTCTCGGTTGCCAGGCTAATGGCCAGAAACTACCACCCATGGTAATTTTCAAGAGGAAGACTTTGCCAAAAGAAAAGTTTCCGGCTGGTGTCATCATCAAGGCTAACCCGAAGGGCTGGATGGATGAGGAGAAGATGAGTGAGTGGCTGAGAGAGGTTTACGTCAAGAGACCGGTTGGCTTTTTCCACAAATCTCCGTCCCTATTGATCTGTGACTCCATTCGCGCCCATCTGACCGATACTGTCAAAACCCAAGTGAAGAAAACTAATTCGGTGCTTGCCATCATTCCGGGTGGATTAACCAAACAACTCCAGCCGCTAGATATTGGTGTCAACAGGTCGTTTAAAGTTAAATTGCGAGCTGCGTGGGAGCATTGGATGACAGAAGGCGAACACACATTCACCAAGACAGGGAGGCAACGCCGGGCGAGTTACGCCACTATCTGCCAGTGGATCGTGGATGCCTGGTCGAAGGTATCAGTCTCCAGTGTCATCCGAGCTTTCAGGAAGGCCGGAATTATCACTGAACAGCTAAGTAACAGCAACGAGACTGACTCGGATAATGATGAAAATGATGAGAGGGATCCGGGCGTGCTTGATGCCGAAATCGCCCAACTGTTAAACTCAGACACTGAAGATGAAGAATTTGATGGATTTGTGGTAGAGGAATAAACTGAAAAAGTGAGTGTATTATTTTGTATTTTATTTTACTGAACAATGTTAAGAGTTATTGTGAAAGACCATTTTATGGTTATTGTGAAAGAGTTGAATAAAGAGTTGAATAAAATTTGACTTATCAGAGTTTTGTTTCATTTAATGCGCCTTATAACCCGGTGCGCTTTATGTATGAAAATAAACCCGTTAGCAGTCGATCATTGATATTGCGCCTTATAACCCGGTGCGCCTTATGGTCCGAAAAATACGGTATATTCTAGTATATATTTGTACCTGGATATCTTGAATAGTAAAGAAGCCCAACTTTGGCAACTGCTATCTCATGTGGTTATCCAGAATGCGCCAGTGTTTGCCGTCGCAAACACCAATGAAAAGTTGGCGACAAATGCCAGTTCTTTTGAAAAGAGAAATCAAAACAGTCACAGGAGAAGCTTTACATTGAAGCTTCTACTAAAACTTTTAAGATTTTTCTTTTTTGACATGTCGACATTTGTCATCACTGTGACAATTCGATTTTGTTGGTGTTTGCAACGTCGGCAAACACTGGCACTTTCTGAATAACCACCATAGTTTTCTTGCTTCATACGCTCACTTTCCCCTCACGCCAGTGTCACCCCTCTCCTCTTAGATTGGAAGCTCTTGAGCAGGGTCCTTTCTCCTTCTGTTCTGTGTGTTTAACTTGTATGTATATTTGTTATTCTGTCTCACCCATTGTACAGCGCTATGGAATTTGTTAGCATTTATAAATACTTGTAATTGTAAATACTTGTAATTTTAACTGAAATACAGATCACAATCGGGACTGTACCATGAGATACCCTAAGCCTTCAACAGTGTATCTTCACAAGATAAGGCTCCAGCTATGTTAGTTTACAGTATATGTGTATACATGTTGACCACCCCCTTATCTGGAATGCTTGGGACACCGAGTATTCCAGATTTCAGATTCTTCTGGATTTCAGAAGCTGTGAGAATCTGATGTTTTAAAGCAGGGATGTCCAAACTCAGGCCCCCCATATGTCCCTGAACTACAACTCCCATGCTTCTCCATCCATCTAATGCAGTCAGATTTCTGGGAGTTGTAGTTCAGGAACATCTTGGGGGGTCGGAGTTTGGACGTCCCTGTTTTAGAGGAAGAAGATCGTGGTGGGAGAGCTGGGCAGGGTTTCTCTGCGGACATATTTCTTGGAGTCAGTGAGACTCTGAGAAGCATGTCACATGCTGCAGCTGCCCAGAGGCTCCCAGCATGTGCCACGGTCTGCTGCAGTGCTCGGAGCCGGGTTCCTGAGGGGCAGCACCCGTCCAGAACGCCCGTATTCTAGAAATACTAAGATCTGAATGGCTCTGAAAATTCCAGTTTAAAGTCTTCTGGACTAATTCTGGATAAAGCGAGCTCAACCTGTACTTGGAAGTGCTCATGCCACTGTACAGAGCACTGGTGAGACCTCACTTGGAGTACTGTGTGCAGTACTGGAGACCGTATCTCCAGAAGGATATAGACATCTTAGAGAGAGTTCAGAGAAGGGCTACTAAAATGGTGTACGGCTTGAAGGAGAAAAGTTACCAGGAAAGGCTTAATGATCTTAACATGTACAGCTTGGAAAAAAGACGAGACAGAGGAGATATGATAGAAACATTTAAATACGTAAAGGGAATCCACAAGGTAGAGGAAGGGAGTATATTTAAAAGGAAACAAAGTAGCAAAACAAGAGGACATAGTCTTAGATTAGAGGGGCAAAGGTTTTAAAGTAACATCAGGAAGCATTATTTTACTGAGAGGGTGGTGGATACATGGAACAGTCTTCCAGTAGAAGTGGTAGAGGCCAAAACAGTAATTGAATTTAAGCAAGCATGGGATAGGCATAAGGCTATCCTAAACAAAAGATAAATCCAGGTAAAGTATCCATGTAATTGGGCAGACTAGATGAGTAGAAAGGTTCTTATCTGCCGACATTTTTCTATGTTTCTATGTTTCTACTTTGCTTTCATTTGATTGGTTTAACTTTTTTTCCCATGTTTTACTTACAGTGGTTTGACTATAAATTGCCTATTAATTATATTATTGAAAGCCCTGAAGGAACCCCCTAACCTAATTTTACCATTATAACTAACCATAACTGATCAACATATTGAATTTTCTCCAACCATCTGTGCATTACTGCTTTGGAAATGACCTTGGAGGTCAGATAATCAGCCCAGTTTACAATATATGCGCAGTAGCAGATGATTTCTCCACTATAATAAAATATTTGTCTATTTTTACAAAAACAATAAATTGGAACCCCTTTGCATTTTTTTTTCATAAATTCAATTATTGTAATAAATAAATAAATAACTTGGGAAAACATTAGTATCTAAAACATTAATTATTGATGACATTGTGCCAAGTACAGTGTAACCTGCATCTGCAATAATTGCAAGTCATTTATATAATGCACTTTAGTCTTTGTTTAATCAGTATATATTCTCGTAAAACTCTTTCTACTTAACAATAAAATGCTTGCAGAGCAATTAATGGAATAAAGCCATTGTAAACCCTAAACGGGCTGCTGCTCTGTCTTTTAGCATTAGACTGGCGTGAGACCGTTTCATCTTATTTTAGAGCAGAACTTCTACAGAGATGTCAATTTTTACTTCTTTTTGAGATCGATAAAATATGTAACACTCATTTTGTAGGTTACAACCTCAATAAACCATACTATTGGATTCCTAAAATGATACTCATTTTATTTCATTCCAGGACATACTTGAAAACGAGAGAAATCTCAATGTATCCTTCCTGGTAAAATACTTTTAAAAAAATGGTAATCATGGAGGGTCAGGTCTATTTTCTGCCAGTGATGGGATAATTCCATATTAATACTCTCACCTTTTGTGTCAGTGGTAGTTCGTGTCATTCTCACCTTTGTGTCTATGTTGCCTGATGATTTGCAGCCATCCTGTTTATCTCCCACCATTGGACGTCTAGGAAAATTACATTATCTAGAAACACAACCAGGCTTGTCTAGAACACCATGTACTAAAGCATGTCACAAACAAGACAATCTCTATGGACCCCACAGGAGGTTGCTTCAGTAGATCTGTTATCCTTCAAGATTAAAATATCATTAATTCTTTCCATCGTTCCAGAGGGAGGTCGATTGTGTAAGACTAATTAATGAAAGCAATTTCATCCATGATGCCTTTTTTTTTTTTTTTTTTTTTTACAATAAATTCTCACTTCCTGGCCATTACCTTTCTTTTTTTATCAGCCTGACCTTTATTCAAGTTCTGTCTTGTGGCATTCATTACTTTCTTTGCCTGTTCATTCTCATGGCTTCTTTCCATGGTTCCCCTATGGCCTTGATAAACTCAATTTTGGCACTATGAGAAATAACCAGAAGCATCTTGATTTATGGACGAGGAGCACTCTTGAACATATGATGGAAAAAATTCAATGAAAGTATATGCGATTAATTGTTCAGAAGTAATTTAGCCCATTCTTAGACATTAGACTTAAATAAGGTGGCATTGTAGGTCAAGAGCAAGACGAAGAGGACAGAGGTACCAGAGTCATTTAGTACAGGCCTCAAAATTACCACTCGCCTGCTCACATTTGGCGAGTTAAAATTACATGAGGGCGAGTGGGAATGCAGAGGCAGGCAGGGCAGGATAGGGGTTAGGTGGGGAAACTAGTGGCGAGTAACTCTTAAGGCCTGGCTACTCTAGTAGCTTGGGACTTTAAATTTTGAGCCCTGATTTTTAGTACGTGGACTTTTAATGAATTGAGTGGACAATCAGTGATGTGGTTGAAATAAGACTCAAATATGGTGGCCTTGTAGCTGAAGATGTTAGAGCTACCAGCATAATTTATTAGATGGATTTTCCTCAATATGGGTCAGTGTTCTGCTAGAGTAAGTGATATTGTGGTTTGATTGGTCAATTAATGGGGCCATTTCCAGGAATATAAAGTACTTTCAGTGTTATTATTAGTAGATGGATCAAATTATCTGCTTCATGACAGTCTTGAATAGGTTCTGTTCATAAGATAGATTACTGTATGGATCTAAAGCCTAGCTTGACAGTTGGAGGTCAGAGGAAACTGTCACAGGTTAAGATCGTAAATTTGGGCTGGCATTGTGCATCTTTTCAGCTCAATACGTCTATTTCATGTCCGCACTGATAAAAAAAAAGTATTGCGTCAACCTGTCTTTTAACACAATAATGAAAGCCTGCGGATTCTCAAAGAATGTTCCAAATTACCATCTTTAATAGCAAGATGAAGGTTAATGTACTTTCAACTCATGCATGAAACAAACTATCACTTTGAAACCGTGGTGAAAGAATTCACACTGGAATAGGGAGTTTCTGAGGATGCGTCATATATAGTGAACAATTCAACCAATTCAAATGATGTCATCCCACCCAAGCCTTTCTTTATTTTGTTATTGTATTGCCAAAAATAGATTACAACTACATACATCCTTTACATGTATTTCTATAGGGCTTTAGGTAAGAGAAGTTAGTATTTTAATGTTATGTATATCATATATTGCTGGATGTTGTTTTTTGTAACTGTTAATTATCGTGTAATTTACAGGTACAGTTTCTACTTCAGATTGATCATTTAATTATATTCCTACTTTGCCGGTATAACGACTCACAAACCTAAAACATTTGCTCGAAGTTTTTTCTCCTTGCAGCGCTTTTTTAATGGCAGGATTCTAATCAAGATTCTGTATCACATGACACCAGTCAGTATATTCTGAATTCTCATAAATACTGGTAGAGGTGCAGTGCGCCATCAATGGTATTGGCTCTTGGACTCCATAGGGCTCTATGGAACCAAGTGCAACACTTCACAAGCTCACCCAAGAGGGGTCACGCAGGAGTCATGGAAGAGCAATGGGAACGGTTTATTCTCCGTGTTCGGCTGATTGCGGCGATAGTACGCAGTGGGTTGCAATGCCCTCTGCCCTGCATGAGCTCAAAGCTTGCAGCTGGGTTGCAATAGCATCTTGAGCCATTTAGCCAACAGCTTGGTTGGAATCAGACTCTAGGTGTGTCACACTTGCCTACATATTGATATATATGTAAAAAAAAATGAACTCGAGCTTCACATATATATCTGAATATGTAAATCTCCTCCCAAAACTGTAAGGGCTCCATTATATTCTTCGCGCAAGCGTGCGCAAAAACGTATTAACGCGAGGGAAAAATCCTTTGCGCAGAACGTCGTATTACAACGTCTACCGCGGGTGAACCTATACTTAACATTGAAAGCGCAAATGCGTTTGTGCGCTGGTACGCGGATGGTATTACAATCTATGCGCAAATTTCAATGGACAACGTTTGCACGCATAATTTTAACGTCTTTTAAAAGCTGGTGTTAATAGCAAATCTGAACGTCCTGGCCGAAACCAAATACACCAGCGCAAAAAAAAATACAGCAAAGTATAGTTACACATTCTACACATACCCAAACAATAAAATTGAGAAGTTGTGCGTATTTTTATTATTGCTGCAGCATATATACTCAGATTGATTTTGACAGGTGCATAAACGGAACGGGAGACAATTGTGGTTCTTAATTCTGATTGGCTGAATCGCGTGAAAAAACAGTCCGCACACCGATTTCTGCGTGCAGCGTTAATGCGTGCATGTTTTTGCTCGTCTTTTTTCTGCGCGATATTTTTTGACGGATGGAAAAATGCGCTCGGAGGGATTGTAATACCAGCGTTAATTTACGCGCGTTAACGTTTAACGCTTCGCGCACAAATTAACGCGCTGCGCGACCATTTTTGCCCAGAGAATTTAATAGAGCCCTAAAGGGGTTATTCACAAAGCACTAGTATTTGCGAGTGGTGCAGCGCTGACAAACGTCGGCATTTCACAAAAGTTACATCCAGTGAGTGACAGGAGAAGCTGCACTGTGAAGTTTCTCCTGCTACGAAATGCGTGCATGTGTAACCACTGCAGCATCAACAAACAATGGCACGTTGTGAATCAGCCCTGAAGACCCCATTTTTAATAGATCGTTATGTGTTTGTGTTTATATCAATATATGTTTTTGTTATTATGGTATTATTCTGCACTTAGCATAGATGTTTCCAATAATTTGCATCCTGGGTATGTTTCTTACATAGCAACATTTTCTTAAAAATTTGATAAAAGGCTTATTACACGTCACATTTTGAAAATATTTTAAAGCTGATTTTGTTTAAGGGTGTATATGGATTTTTAATGCAAGGTGATGTAATGTTGATGACTGGAATGATAATGTGGCAGTTACAATAGAACACTACGGTGTAATTCTGTGTGTGTGTGTAGGTTCTCCTCACCTGTTACTAAGTGGCCTGCAGCATCGTAAATGCATTTAAAGTGATGGCAGTCTGATGGCAATTAAATGTTTTATATGCATTTATGCTCTTACATATCGCAACGTGATTGGTTATTTTCATGTGTTTGTTTGTTGCCGCATTACTTGTTTTCCTTCTGTACAGAATAATCCTTCTCCTCCAGCTAAAAATATGACGTGCAATTACTTTAATACGACCTTTTTTCTGTTCCTATAATAATATACTTGCAAAAAGTGTTCCTATTTCTTATGTGCCAAATGGGCATGAGGGGAAAAAACTATTTCAGTGACGTTGTTGCAAATGAAATTATGATTCACACGTCTGAATTGCCCATTATGGCCCCTATTACACGCTTCGCGCATTTGCGTGCGCTCAAATGCGCGTTTCCGGAGGACAACACCATTTGCGTGGAACGTCGTAGTACGACGTTCGCGCAAGCGATGCGCGTTATCGTCTACCGCGATTGACCCTGCGTGAACCCAGCGCGAGTGCAAGTTCGTGCGCGCAAACCTATACTTAACATTGTGAGCGCAAATGCGTTAGTGCGGATGGTATTACAATCTTCGCGCAAAGTCGTACGAGTGACGTTTGCGCGAATTTTCGTAACGTCTTTGAAAACTTGGTGTTAACTGCAAATATGATAGTTGTGGCCGAAACGAAATAACTCAGCAATAAAAAAAAATACAGCACAGTACAGTTACACATTCTACACATACCCAGACATAAAAAATGTATAATTTGTAAAAAAAAAATTTTTGCTCTTTTCTGCAAGGCATGGTTCACATGGTTCGCATGGTTCTTGAAACCAGTAAACCCAAAACTGGTGTGTGTTTTTAAAGGGCAGGACAGCTTTCAGCAACACATCCAATAATATCACACTGATTGGACTCAAGGTTGGCTCACTCCTGGCTCCAATTAGCTCTTGGAGAAGTCATTAGGCTAGGGGTTCACATACTTTTTCCACCCTGCACTGTGAATGTGTACATGTTCTGTTCAATAAACACATGAAAACATATAATGTTTGTGTTATATTATTTTAAGCAGACTGTGTTTTTCAAATTGTTGTGACTTAGATGAAGATCAGAGCACATTTTATGACCAATTCATGCAAAACTCCACGTAATCCCAAAGGGTTCACATACTTTTTCTTGCCACTGTATACATCTCGCGATTCATTTATAAACTATTTCTATCAATCCATCTTGCTATCAATTTATTAACAATCTATATCTATTTATCTGTCTATTTAAAATCAATCAGCTGTCGATTTAGCTATCAATTAATAAAAAAATCTATATAGCTGTAATTATCTGCTTCTGTATCATTCAGCTCGCTATCAATTTAAAAATGATCAATCTAGTTATAAATTATCTAATAATAAAAAACACATGTCAAATAAGTACATTTCAAATTTGTAAATTGAATAAAATTGCCATCGCTCAGTGACAGCACATTGTAATAGTATAGTGTTTTGTGTGAGATCACTGTACAATATTACATTGTGTGGAATATTGCAATATACAATTTCCGAGGAAATCTGGCGTCAACATTCTGCATCCCGCTTGTACCATGTAAATTGTTAGATGTTAAATGTTTGCAGTTTTGAAACATCTGCGGATGTAAAATATACAAGTCACTTGCTCCCACACACCAGTTTAATGGGTACTTAGGAGGGAAGATGCAGGGATTCATCACTGATGCTGATTTCAAGATGTCCTTGAGGTTGCTAGGTGATGGGGAATAATGACTAGGGATACCTGACATAAACCTAGGAAGAGGCTCTGCCTGCCACAGATAAATTCCAGATAGCAGATCAGATTGCGGCCATGACCATGTGGAAGGGGCACTTGTGCTTTTGGCTGAAAGTACATACAGTCAGGTCCAGAAATATTGGGACATCAACACAATTCTAACATCTTTGGCTCTATACACCACCACAATGGAGTTGGAATGAAACAAACACAATGTGCTTTAACTGCAGACTGTCAGCTTTAATTTGTGGGTATGTACATCCAACTCAGGTGAACGGTGTAGGACTTACAGCAGTTTGCAGATGTGCCTTCCACTTGTTAAGGAACCAAAAGTAATGGGACAATTGGCTTCTCAGCTGTTCCATGGCCAGGTGTGTGATATTCCCTCATTACCCCAATTACAATGTACAGATAAAAGGCCTAGAGTTCATTTCAAGTGTGCTATTTGCATTTGGAATCTGTTGCTGTCAACTCTCAAGATGAGATTCAAAGAGCTGTCACTATCAGTGACGCAAGCCATCATTAGGCTGAAGAAACAAAACAAACCCATCAGAGAGATAGCAAGAACATTAGGCGTGGCCAAAACAACCGTTTGGAACATTCTCAAAAAGAAGGAATGCACCAGTGAACTCAGCACCACCAAAAGACCCGGGAGACCACGGAAAACAACTGTGGTGGATGACTGAAGAATTCTTTCCCTGTTGAAGAAAACACCCTTCACAACAGTTGGCCAGGTCAAGAACACTCTCCAGGAGGTAGGTGTATGTGTGTCAAAGTCAACAATCAAGAGAAGACTTCACCAGAGTGAATACAGAGGATTCACCACAAGATGTAAACCATTGGTGAGCCTCAAAAACAGGAAGGCCAGATTAGAGTTTGCCAAACAACACCTAACAAAGCCTTCACAGTTCTGGAACAAGATCCTATGGACAGATGAGACCAAGATCAACTTGTACCAGAGTGATGGGAAGAGAAGAGTATGGAAAAGGAAAGGAACTGCTCATGATCCTAAGCATACCACCTCATCAGTGAAGCGTGGTGGTAGTGTCATGGCATGGGCATGTATGGCTGCCAATGGAACTGGTTCTCTTGTATTTATTGATGATGTGACTGCTGACGAAAGCAGCAGGATGAATTCTGAAGTGTTTCGGGCAATATTATCTGCTCACATTCAGCCAAATGCTGCAGAACTCATTGGACGGCGCTTCACAGTGCAGATGGACAATGACCCAAAGCATACTGCAAAAGCAACCAAAGAGTTTTTGAAGGGACAGAAGTGGAATGTTATGCAATGGCCAAGTCAATCACCTGACCTGAATCCCATTGAGCATGCATTTCACTTGCTGAAGACAAAACTGAAGGGAAAATGCCCCAAGAACAAGCAGGAACTGAAGACAGTTGCAGTAGAGGCCTGGCAGAGCATCACCAGGGATGAAACCCAGCATCTGGGGATGTCTATGCGTTCCAGACTTCAGGCTGTGATTGGCTGCAAAGGATTTGCAACCAAGTATTAAGAAGGGAAAGTTTGATTTATGATTATTATTCTGTCCCATTACCTTTTGGTCCCTTAACAAGTGGGAGGCACATCTGCAAACTGCTGTAAGCCCTACACCGTTCACCTGAGTTAGCTGACAGTCTGCAGTTAAAGCACATTGTGTTTGTTTCATTCCAACTCCATTGTGGTGGTGTATAGAGCCAAAGATGTTAGAATTGTGTCGATGTCCCAATATTTCTGGACCTGACTGTAATATCAGCAGAGACCGTTTATTCTTTTTGAAATTCATGTCAGATGCAAAGAAACATACAGGGTTATTCAAAGAGATCCGAATGGCTGCCGAAAGTAAACCGAATGCTGAAAATCAGCGTTCAGTTACCTTTGTTGGCCATACGGCTATTCAGAGAGCAGGCAATTCGCCATATGTTGGTGACTTGCCTGCACATACAGTGCCCGTTCGAGGGCAGTGAAATCCCCATAGCTTCATCTATTCAGAGAACAAAAACCAGCAGTGAAAAGTTGCCGAATTGCCCAGCCAATCGGTGGCTTCATGCGGCAGATTTATTCAGGCGAATCCCATAGGCTTCAATGTTAAAAATATTCCCGTTTTAATTCAATATCTAATAAACCATTTATTATAATATTCTGCAGTAAAAAGTCTTTTTATTGTTCGATTTTTTTTTTTAGGATCTTTTAAGCATTTTTTGGGATTTTTTTGCCAAAAATTATTTGCCGATTTTTTTTTTTTTTTATTATTTATTTTTTAAATGTTTGTTCTTTTTTCTGTAATAGCCCTTTTTATTATCATTCATTGGATCTTATATGTAAATTTCAGACATTTTCGCTCAGTAGTTTCTTTGCAAACAGCGTTTCACTTTTCAAACATTCAAACAAACGTGTTTTTTTTTCACTCCATTCGTCTGCGGTGTCGGGTTTTTCCGGCGACTGTGATCAGCACCTGCTCGGGTTTCTCCGTCATGTTTGGCGGGGTTAATCTAGATGGTCTTGCGGGTTTTCGGCGTGCGTTCTCCGGGTTTTGCGAGGAGTGTTCGGCAGGTTTACGCCGGCTTTTCCCTGTACTTTGACGGCCCTGTGGTGCTTGCTGGTATTGCCGAATCAAGCCAAATTGAAGAGAACGAAAAGTCACAGAACGTGCGGTGGCTTTTCGATTGTCTTTGAATAACCCTGATTATGAAAATAGAGACGCTACAAGAAATTAACCATATACAAAGACAAAGCAGGGATTTGCTGGAAATCAGCCATGACACCTTCACAATTCAAACAGTAGGGTGCATTGTTTCTTTCAATATAAAAGCAGAAACTATGTTTTTCTTTAACTTTATTATAGCACTAATATTTAGTTGGATAAATTGTGGTTTTTAGGGGTACATAGACATAAATTCCTCGTAGAAATTACCATTAATCTGCAGAAGTGAGTAGAAGACATAAGGGGTTATTTAGAGAGAGCTAATCTGTCCCCAAAATGTCACCGAACAGGGAATTTCCCCATACGTTGACATTTCGGGGCTATTAAAAGACCAAAATTTGGCGAACTGCCTGCAAGTACGGTGCCTGTTTGAAGGCAGTGAAATCCCCATAGACAAGCAATGGTTCATCTAGTCAGAGAACACCGAACAGCAAGAAAAGTTGCCGAAGCACCCTGCTGTTCGGCAGGTTTATTCAGGCGAATCTCATAGGCTTCAATGTTAAAAATATTCCTGTTTTTATTCAATATCTAATAAACAGTTTATTCTTTTAATCTGCAGTAAGAAGTCTCTTTATTTATTGTTTTTTTAGGATATTTTAGGCATTTTTCAGGATTTTTTTGTTAAAAAAAATCCTTTTTTTTTAAGCGTTTTTTCATTTTTCTATTACAGACCTTTTTACTATCATACATAGAATCTTCTATAAATTCCAGGCATTTTCGTTCAGTAGATTTTTTGCAAACAACGTTTCAGTTTTGATACTTTCATGCGTTTTGTATTGGTAAAAAATATATGGTAAAAAAATAAATAATGCAAAGCAGTTATGCAAAACAAAGAGAAATTACTCCTCGTTTGGTCAGATGCCTGATCCCTGGTAAGACAGGCAGGCCAAAAAGGTGAGTGCTGAAAAGCAGCCGTGACATAATATTCAAGAAATCTCAGTGTGGAATAACTGTAAGCGACATCAAGGCTGAGAAACTGTAAGTGACATACAGGATATAAAATAAGCTGAAAAACTGTTAATGATATAAATACAGAAAACTGTGAGTGTTATCAAGGCTGAAAAATCAGAGGTTACAAAAAGACTGAAAAGCCAGAAACCTGCAACCAATGAAGGTAGGACACATACTCCACTCAACATCTCCATTAGGAAGTGCCACATGCCAAGGTGCTCCACAGAATTGACAAAATCAAATGATCGGGGACTCAAGCAGAGGAGATCTTGGGAACCTTTATCATGAGCACATCTCACATAATGTTGTAGCACATTGAAGAGGCTTTTTTCAAGCCAAGGCTTTCAAACAGGCTGATCATTGAACCAAAATGCTGTGTGAAACGTACCCACAATAAAGGCTCCCAAGATCTTCTCTGCTTGAGCTCCCCGATCATTTGTTTTTTCTCAAAAGCCAGAAATGACATGAAGGCTGAAAAAAGTTTGAAGCAACAGAGAGGCTGAAAAACCGGAAGTGACATAAAACTGAAAAAAAATAAAAACAAAAGTAATATAAAAACTGAAAACCCGGAAGTGACATAGATATTGAAAAACCAGAAGGGTCATATGGGTTGAAAAACTGGAGGTTACATAAGGACTTTAAAAACGAGAAGTGACCTACAGGCTGAGAAACCGGAAGTGTCAATATGGCTGGAATAACTGGAAGTGACCTTCAGGCTTCATTACAGGACGTTACATCAAGTATTAAACCAGTACACAGCCTGAGGAAGACCCCTATGTGGCCTGAAACCAGTGGCGTCACTAGGGTTGGTGTCACCCGGCGCGGTAACTTATGGTGTCACCCCCCCCCCCGAGTTTTACGGATTTTTTTTAACTACTCTTACTCATAAATCAGTACTCCCATATAACACTGAACGCTCATGCACAGCGCACATTACTGTGAGGTTTATTGCTGTGGAGCTCTCTCATATGCTCACACACAAATTTTGGTGAACTGCCAGCAAGTACAGTGTCTGTTTGAAGACAGTGAAAGGGAAGGCACACATGGATATATATTGCCCCCAGCAGCTCTGGATATATTATAGAAGGAAGTAGAGAGACAAATGGCGCTGGTTGCTGTATATATGCAGCTCCAAACACTTATGTATACCCTTTACAAAAAATATATAGAAATAGAAATGGGTACTAGACCCAGTGTGAGCACACTTAACTTAAATGTGGAAATTTTCGGCAATGAGACTGGATATTCCTGATTTAAGAATCATTGTTGATGGAACCTAATGTTAGAAAATACAAACAGCTCCATGGTGCATCCATTAAGTAGCCGCTTAATGACAGTTGATAATGAGCACCTTTTTGTTATTGGGTTGTTTTCAGCGGCACTCATACAATTAAAGGAAGGATGCACGGAATGAAGATGTGTTATCATATAGAAGCAATCGGAAGTCCCACTTGAAAGAAAGAACTCGTTGTAACGCACTTTGGAACGCAACTGAAAACCGGAACACGACCCGATATCCGGTCACGTGACCGGAAGACATGTAGTGGAACGCACGCCGAAATTACAGTTGAAACGCACAAGCGATTGAGAACTGCAGGTGCTCATTATCAACTGTCATTAAGCGGCTACTTAACCCTTTCGCTGCTGAGGCTTTTCCCGCCCCTATGCTGAGGTAATTTTTACCTGTTTTGCGCATCATGTTTAAACGTGTTTTGAAGGCTTATTTTAGTATATGACCCAGACATATTATATATCGTTCTTTCCGTCAGACTCGGTAGATTCATAATATGTCATTATTATATGTATACGTTATGTCATGTCTGTATATTATAACAAAAAATGCAATAAAATATGTATTTTCAATAATTTACAATGTGTAAAGTGTTTTTTTCCACATTTTAACATGCGAGCAATTGCGGTTATATTTTGTATGGGGTGCGCTTGTTAAAAAAATTAGAGATGGGGTCTCGTTACATTTTTTTTTGGGGAAAATGACACTATTTTTAACAAACGCACCGCATACAAAAATCGTTAGTGCAGCATCATTGTTCACATTATAATTGAAATGGGAACAATATTGCTGCATTAACAAACCCAAAAAAATAAAAAAAAGTGTTTAATTTTTTTTTTTTTTCATTTTTTTTTTTATTTTTCATTTTTTTTTTTTTTACAAATTTTTCACTGTAGTGTTTGGTATCGTTGGAACGGCCATGCTCTGGCCGATCCAACGATACCAAAATTTAACCCCTAGCTGCCACGGATCGGGAGATAGGGAGTTCATTGGAACTCCCTATCTCCACAGTTGGTGGCAGTTAGGGGTTAACTCTAGGACTGGCGTCATCGTGCTACGCACGATGACGCCAGTCCTCTGGGGGAGTTCCCGGAGGCTTGGCCGACATCCAAGATGTCGGCCAGCTCCGGGAAAGGATCGCGAACCGGCGCTTTTCAGCGCCGATTCGCGATCCAGCTCCCCAGGGGTTAATGCCAGGCATCATTTGGAAGGATAGGCTGTGCCCTTCCAAATGATGCCTGGGTTAACCCCCTGTGCGCCGCCGATCGGGAGGGAGAGAGGTCCGAAGGACCTCCCCCCCCTCCCTTTCAGGCGCCTCCTCCGCACATGCGGGGGGGGCGCCTGAATTAGGTGTCATCGCGCCCCCGCGATGACACCTAATTCTGGCGGCTGCTGGTCCGGATGCCGGGCTGACATCCAGGATGTCAGCCCGCACCGGAGGGGCCAGCGATCGGCCGGAACCCGGCCGAACGCTGACCCCAATGTGAGGACGCGCTCAGCGCGTCCTCAGCACACCAGCGGACTGCTGAGGACGCGCTGAGCGCGTCCTCAGCAGCGAAGTGGTTAATGGATGACTATGAACGTTTTTATTTACAGGACTGAGGAAGCCTACAGATTGTGTAGGCGAAACGCGTCTCTTTATTACTATTGTTTTATACTGTATTTTAGAATAAATTATCGCCAATCTACAACAAGTTTTCCAGCCTGAGAATTGATTACTGGTTCATTATATGTTTACCTACTGAGCCACTATCCTAAGAGGCTCTTGAGATCGTGAGTACCCATCTGTTATTTTATACTCTTAGAATATTGATACCTGCGCAATGGAGGTCTCTTTTCTCTCTTCTAAGTTACCAAAGAAGACATTATGACCATACTTATCGTTTATGGTTGTACCCACCGCTGATGCAAGTGTTAAACACTCTGAAGAAATCACTCTGAAGACTTGATTTAACACAAGGGGTGTGACCCCCCAGAGTGGTCAAAAGGCGCTATGTCCTGAGCCTAGGGGGCTCCACCTTTGTGAATTCTTAGCGTATACTATCCACCATCACAATTTATTTTTCATGTGTTCATCCAAATGATATTGCACCATGGAGCTGTTTGTATTTTCTAACATTAGGTTCCATCAACAATGATTCTTAAATCAGGAATATCCAGTCTCATTGCCGAAAATTTCCACATTTAAGTTAAGTGCGCTCACACTGGGTCTAGTACCCATTTGTATTTCTGGATATATTGCCCCCAGCAGCTCACCCATGGATATATATTGCCCCCAGCAGCTCACCCATGGACATATATTGCCCCCAGCAGCTCACCCATGGATGTATATTGACCCCAGAAGCTCACCCATGGATATATATTGCCCCCAGCAGCTCATCCATGGATATATATTGCCCCCAGCAGCTCACATATGGATATATTGCCTCAGCTCACACATAGATATAGTTGCCCAGCTCACACAGGGATATAGTTGCCCGGATCACACATGGATAAATTTGTCCAGCTCACACACGGATATAGTTGCCCAGCTCACACATGGATAAATTTGCCCAGCTTACACATGGATATATTGCCCCAGCTCAAACATTGATATAGTTGCCCCCAGCTCACACATGGATATAGTAGCCCCCAGCTCACACATGGATATAGTAGCCCCCAGCTCACACATGGATAAATTTGCCCAGCTCACACATGGATAAATTTGCCCCCAGCTCACACATGGATATAGTTGCCCCCAGCTCACACATGGATATAGTTGCCCCCAGCTCACACATGGATATAGTTGCCCAGCTCACACTTGGATAAATTTGTCAATCTCACACATGGATATAGTTGCCCCCAGCTCACACATGGATATAGTCGCCCAGCTCACACATGGATAAATTTGCCCAGCTCACACATGGATATATTTGCCCAGCTCACACATGGATATAGTTGCCCAGCTCACACATGGATAAATTTTCCCAGCTCATACATGGATAAATTCGCCCCCAGCAGCTCACCTCTGCCGCCGCGTGCTGTTCGCCGCGTCTTTGGCTCCCTAATGAGCTCCCGAAGGCATGGAGCTTGGCCGCTCGCCTGGGGGAACCATGTGACCAGCCGCGTTCTCGCAAGATCGCGGCTGGTCACATGGTTCCCCCAGGCGAGCGGCCAAGCTCCATGCCTTCGGGAGCTCATTAGGGAGCCAAAGACGCAGCGAACAGCACGTGGCGGCAGAGGTGAGCTGCTGGGGGCAAATTTATCCATGTGTGAGCTGGGCAACTATATCCATGTGTGAGCTGGGCAACTATATCCATGTGTGAGCTGGGCAAATTTATCCATGTGTGAGCTGGGCAACTATATCCATGTGTGAGCTGGGGGTAACTATATCCATGTGTGAGCTGGGCAAATTTACACAGCATGCGGCACCACGGCGGCGGGCCGTAGGTTGCCGACCCCTGCCTTAGGGTGACACGACCCGCCCTTAGGGTGACACCGTCACCAAAGACTGTGAGTTTTGAACCGGCTGGCGGCCGGTTAAAAAATCAAGGTCTTTGGTGACGGTGTCACCCTAAGGGCGGGTGTCACCTGGTGCGGACCGCACCCCCTGCCCCCACCTAGCGACGCTAGTGCCTGAAACGTAGCTGATGTGATCCAACAAATGTGCTTAGTGTGGAACATCCTTGAATGCTGTATATCATGTTTGGTAACGTTGTGTCGGGGAGGTGAGTTGCTTCCTGTATGTGAGCTGCTGGTGCCTGAGTATATACCGTCCCCCCTTATTGCATGGAGTGCTACAACCTATTTGTTCTTTTGCAATAAAAACTTGGAAACTATTAAGGCACGCCACCAGGATATATTTCACCATTTAAAAAGGAGTATTAAGATTGTATTATTTTCAATGGTACACCACCTAAGCAGGGCTGCCATCAGAAATTGTGGGGCCCCTTACTAAACCACTGGTCAGGGCCCCCTTTTGTCAGCTGCCCATTTCAATAAGCTAATTAAAAATATAACATTTTGCCTCTTTCTGCATACCTTTTTTACTGGGAATGGACTAAATCCCTGGTGGTCCAGCAAGGGGATAAAAAGATCCTTCTGTTATGAGCCAGAGTGCTAAGACCTGCGCCTAGATGCCTCAGTCCACTGGTAAAATTGCTGGTATCTTGGTTGTTCAGTCCTGGGTGATATGGAGGGCCCCTATTTGGCACTTAAGGTGCAAATGATCTGCCCAACGTCTGCAAAGTCTCAACTGTACACATGTACGCAGACGACACTGTAATCTATACCAGCAAACCAAATCTCCAGCAGCTGGAGGCCGTGCTGGAAGAACAATTCACAGAGGTAGAAACTTTTTCTAAATACTGACAAACTGTAACGATGCTCTTTGGAACAGCACCTAAACTACGCAAATTGCAAAATCTCCATCTATGTGTCAGGACAAAATCAAATGACACGCTGACCACAGTCACTTCTCTCAAATATCTAGGTATGTGGTTAGACCCAAATCTGTCCTTTGGCCCCCACATCGAAAAACTCTCATCTAAACTTTACCCCAAACTAGGTGCCCTGTACAGAAACAAATCGTGCCTGAGCCCCGCGGTAAGAAAGTAGATTGTACAACAAATGCTTATGCCGGCTATTGAATACGGAGATGTAGTGTATGCAGCTGCCCCGCAAACGCACCTTCATAAACTTACTACATTGTATAACTCATTCTGCCGCTTTGTGCTACAATGTAACTACATGACCCACCATTGTGACATGTTGAAAGAGCTAAACTGGCCGGCTGGAATCTAGACGCATCCTTCACCTTTCCAACCTGGTGTTTAAGAGCTTTTCTGGGAAGCTGCCACCCTACCTGAATAGACTGCTTCCCCTAGCAGTTCCCTCATCCTATAACCTCCGATCCAGGACCAGCACCTTACTTACAATACCACAATACAAAAAGAAAGTGGCTCGATCCTTATTTTCCTTCAGAGCACCACAATCCTGGAATAACCTCCCAGACGCCATCAAATCTTCCCCTCAGTCTAAAGTCACGTAAGAGATCTCTATTAACTTACCTCGATACAGAATGAACCTGTAAACATGTAACATAGTGACTATATTTATTTTCAGTTAATCTGTATATTTGTGCTTTTTTTAAATATCTTGCCTTTATTACTTTGTATTACTGTAACAACTGTAACAATTCAATGTTCTTGAACCCAGGACATACTGAAAATGAGAGAAATCTGAATGTATCCTTCCTGGTAAAATCCTTTATAAATAAATAAATAAAAATAGGGTTTGGCAAGGCCCACTGGATCAACTATGCCCCTGAACATGTCATGGGCTGTCACCCCCGATGGCTGCCCTGCACCTAATTTTGCCTCTGCTCCATTCCAACTCATTGTGCCAATGCTCTATTACAGTGGTTCCTGAGGCTAGGGTCAGACGAGCGTGATTTCTACGGACTGTACGTCCGTGCAGTACGGACATCGTCAGTACGGAAGACGCAGTAGTGGTCACACAGTCCGTTTTTTCACTGAAGTTATTTTTGACGGATGTAGGAGGGAAAAATAAATTAAAATGCAAAACCATTTTGTCCATGAAAAATGCTGGACGTATAAATGCAGTCCGTCTGACCACGTTCCATCACTCACACACAAAGCTATGCGGACGTTGCGGACGCAGCGCACTTTGTGCGGCCGTTCTAGCGGTTGTACGTTCTTGCCTGCCTTGCGTCCGTGGGCCGCGGCCGTTGTGCGTCCGCAGTTCAGTGCGGACGTACTTCTTGTAACGGGCTCCGATGGGCTTCCTGTCATGCTATCACGGACGTACTTTTAGGTGCAATCACGGACGTGAACACTACGCTCGTCTGACAGCAGCCTAACCCTGCTTCTCAGGTACCACTTCAGATATTTAAAGCACAGCACAGGTGATATGATTGGCTGCTCAGTGATTGCAGGATTCAGTCTGCATTTCCCCAAGGTAATCTGTAAAACCTGGCCTGTTAGGGGGACTTGTGTGGACAGGTTTGGTATCCGCTGCTCTATTAGACCCACACCATTATACCGTGTCACACAAATCTCCCAAGGTACAACTGCAGAAAATTACATAGCACACTTCTTAGAAATCATTATTCTAGATGTAAAACATTATCTTAAAAACCCATGCAGAATGTGTTGGCATGGAAGTTATACGTCTAGTTATGTTTCTGGATCTTCGAGTAAACTCAGGCGGCTGTGAAGCGACTAGTGCACAACTTATTCTATGGAACAACGTCCTTGAAAATTATTTTGTGACATTTCGTAACAAGCTTGAAAGCACCTATTTGACCTCACAGTCATTCCAGGTCATTACTATAGCTTTAAGCCCTTAATGTCATAAATCCATTAACATCACACAGTGTTTTTCACACAGGGAATTGGCTCCGAAATTTCCCCGTACGGTGCATTTTCGTGGCCATTCGGCTATTCGAAAAGGTGTCAGTTCACCAAATAGTGGCGAATTGCCAGAGAAATACAGTGCTGTTCGACAGCAGTGATATCCCCATAGAGAAGCAATGGTTAAGCTATTCAGAGAACACCGAACAGCAGTGAAATGTCAGAGAAATGCCCTGACTTTCAGTGGTTTCATTCGGCAGGTTTAATCAGGCGAATCCCATAGGTTTCAATGTTAAAAATATTCTTGTTTTGATTGAATATTTATTAATCCCTTTATTCTTTTAATCTGCAGCAAAAACTCTATTTAATTTTTTGGATTTTCCAGGCATTTTTTAGGATTTTTCGGTGAATTGTTTTTTTCCGAACGTCTTTAAATAGCGAGAGTTTTTTTTTCTGTAACAGACCTTTTTATTATTCATAGGACCTTATATGTAATTTTGAGGCATTCTCGTGCTGTAGTTTTTTCGCAAACAGCTTTTCAAAGTCGCAGTGGTTTTTTTGGGGGGGTTTTGCTCCGTTCTGTTTGCCGCTCTGTTTGCCGGATCGTCAGCTTTTTTTGGATGCCTTCAGCGGGTTTGCGGCAATTTATCGGATCCGATCCGATGTTTTTCAACGGTTTTGCAGTGGGTTTTTTTCCATTCGATTCGGCAGATTTTCCCTGCACTTTGGGGACACTGTGGCGAGTGCTGAATCCCGGTGGAATTTCGGTACTCTTTGAATAACCCTGACAATGTGCCTGGTTTGACATTGACTCTTAAGAGTCATACAATGTTTATCATTCAGCAGCAAGCAGCACAATGATATATGATGGTATGGGTGAACGCATCTTCTGTTTTTTCTGCTGTAGTATGCTAATTCCATAATATTTGTTAAGTTAATTACGGAAGAATATTATTTGAATAAGACATGTTAAACAGCGGCTGCATTGGTAAATCATTCTTTATCTTTTACTGCAGTGCAGCTCCTTGTTCAGAATATCTAAACATTCCCTCTATTAGCTAAAAATTCAAACATTGGTTATCCTTATGTTAGTGTGTTGTTATATAATAATCCCATTTATAATGATAGCAATAATATATTTTATATATGAATATATTCGCTGTAATTATTATGAATAACAACGCGTATTACAATATTATATTACTTGTACTATAACGTGATATTAATAATATTAATTAAAGCAATAGCCTATTTTTCTGCTTGGTCGGTTGATATGTTGAAGAAATATCCCTATGTCATCATTTATGTCAGGAGTCCGCAACCTTGGCCCTCCAGATGTTTTGGAACTACATTTTCCATGATGTTCAGCAGATGGCTGTGCATCGTGGGATTTGTAGTTCCAAAACATCTGTCAGGAATGGTTGCTGACCCCTGATTATTTTTTTTTCATTTTCATTGGCCCCGTATTACAATTCATTGGATCTGCTAATAGCAACAAATAGTGTTGTCAGTATTATTATGCTGCTATCTGAATAAAATGTATATTTCCAAAATATTGTATAGTCACATAATGGTAATTAAATGTGCTGATGTGTCACAGATTCACAATTATTTTCCTATATTCAGCACAGTTATAAGTAGCTGTGTCCTGGTAATGCTGTATAATCTTCATATTAGGTCCTGTCCAACTCCATCTTTGTTTACAGCAGTAAAAATGGCTAAGCATCATGGGAAATGCAGTTCTCAAGCCTCTCGGGTGCTGTGGTTAGACAGTCCCCCAGTGATGTGACGTGATATACCTTACGCTCCCTATGCACCTGTCACACAGGTGAACAAACTCAATACCAGTGACAGGTGTTCATTCTCTCAGGAAAAGCATATTTATATTCTTGGTAGTGAAATGTAAATACGATTGCATTTGTTTGGAATATTTGAATTGTTCACAATAATATGTCATGTTTGGATAAATGTATCACGTGTCGCAAACATTTTCTTATCATTTAAAAGTCAGTGTGATTCAATTCAAATGACATGGAAAAATAAAGGAATACATAAAACGTGGCACTACTCATGGAGTTTAGTTTAAAATCTAGAGTTTAATAGCCATTTATTTCATTTACAAGCTTCCCTGTTATACCTGGAAGCAGGGCCGACCCAAGACATTGTGCTGCTTGGAGCAAAGGATGAAATGCTGCCCCCCCCTTTACCACCACCAAGCCGACCAAAACGCACCCACATCCATTATGTGGATGGGGGGGTTAACACATCTCCAGATAAATGTGGTAATTTTTCCGCTTCAATCTCTATTTCAATGAAACAACGTAATCTTAAAATGTTAAATTAGATTGAAATTCCTTTTTTTCCTGATATTTTCCACCAAGAGGCTCTGCAGTGGGTTTTGTGATGGGCAGGTGGGCTCCTCTAATCATTCCGATCAGAGCGGCGTGTGATAATCGCCCACCCACTGCACCCACAACCAGCCTCTGCTGCTCCGATTACTGATGACCTGTCACCTGCCCGCCGGTGCTCTCTGACACAGTCAATGAGTGCCACAATCAGGTGACAGGTCACCAGCGATCTCCGACGGCACACTGCAATGTGGGATGAGCTTTGTGGTCTGTGTGGGACGCACAAATCGCTTTATGGAGCTCACAGTCGCCGGACCACCAGGGATGTAGAGATCAAGGGTCCCAGCGGCTGTCCTTGGGAATGTGGCCAGCCGCCAGGACCCAGAGTGTGCTACTAGTGTGCAATCCCTGCCCAGGTCGGGGCCGGAAGCAAAAATTTGTGTCCCCATGGAATTTGCCGCTTGGAGCCATTGCTCCATGAGTCCATTTGATTTGTGAACCAGGTCTGCATTGCTGTACTAAAAAGATGGGTGTGGGTGTCCTGTAGGACATGCTCACAATTAACGTCATTGTTTCTTTGTTCTTGTTTCAGCTCACCAGGTTAGCACTGATGAGTTTGCAGTGATTTTTGTTTTTGCCACTCACGCAGGTTTGGCACACACATGAATTTCTGAATCTTACTTTTTATGGTGTTTTTTCTGTACCAAGGAAAATCTATCAAGGCAACATATAAAAGTTAAATAATACCTGGAAAATATGGGATCCATCAGTTAAATCAAATGTATCATTTACCTTCACCTTTGGCCAAGTCAATGTTGACAAGTACAGTTGGGCCATTTCAGCAGAGTTGCACTTGTCGCGCTGTTTCTTTTTTGCTTTTTTTTCACGATTCTCTATTTAGATTGCAAAATAATTCTGCCAAAAGTGCTGAAAAATTCACTCTTTCGGGAACATACCTACTTGGGGGATTTTGGTGTAAATATCAGCCATCAGTAAACGTATTGATTTAGAAGGATTAAATTCTGTAATTTACAAGATTTCATACATTAAAAAGTAAGTTATTCAACTTGAATTTTTTTTTATCTTGTACAAAAATAAAAGGTGATAAAAGCATAGATAAATATATGGATAGTGAAGCACAAAATTATTATTACATTGCATGGATGGTTGCATTTAAGGCTAAGTACTACTTAATTCCCATTTCATGCAACTCATTTCATTCCAAAGATTTTAAATTAATAGACTTTCAAAATTAGCCCGAGGCCACCTTCAAATAACGTATCGAAATTCTCATTAAAATTTAAAGCAAAAAATGCAAGCTGTTCATAGTATCACAGTACATTAACTCCGGGCTAAACCATTGTCACCTAGTTCCAAAGGGTCTCTATCAGGTTCTTGGTAAAGCTCTTATTAAAACCTTAATAGCACTTAGTCTGCACAATGTGTGCAATGACTCCGTCAAGTATTCCCAAGGAGCTGTTAACCTTTGCGACCCTGCAATGACTCGCACTAGCGGCTCTAGTGCTATTCCAAGTTGGGTGGTAACTTTCATGGTAACGACTCCTAGTCAGGAGCAAAAAATTAAATAAGAAAATGCAATTGTAAAATGACCATAAAAAGTAGCACCTTAAAAAAATATCAGAAAGTACAAAAACTGTCAATCTTACCCGTCATCTAAATCTGCGGCATCCTCTCGCTACAGTTTGCCCTGTTCAGTGTAGAGGAAGAGGTGTGGGGGCAAATCGAGTTCATCTTTCAGAGTGTGACGATGGAAGGAACCAAGCCTAACCCCTTAAGGACAGGAAGGTGGCACCCGTCGGGAGGGGGCTAACGCTGGTGGGGCATACTAGCACGCCCTGCCGCTAGGTGCTGCCATGGGCCTCTGAGTTCAGACCGTTCTGCAGCAGCCAATGGCATGCAGCACGCACAAGCTGAGAGGAGGGGCCAAGGGTGGCCCATAGAAGTCAACGTGGCATACTGGTACGCCCCATGTCTTCTAAGCACACTCGCCGCAGGGGCAGCATGGTGCGCCCTGCGGTGGGAAAGGGTTAAAGACCAGAACATTTGAGTAAAACCAGTAAACAAATGTCAATATTTGGCAAGACTTAAGGGGTTATTCAAAGAGATCCGAAATGTAACCGGACACTGAAATTCAGCGAACTGGGACATTTTGGGGCTATTCGGAGAGCAGGTGGTTCACCAAATTTTGTGAATTGCCAGCACGTACGGTGCTGTTCGAGGGCAGTGAAATCCCGCATAGAGAAGCAATGCTTCGTCTATTCAGAGACCACCAAACAGCAGGGAAAAGTTGCCAAAGTGCCCTGCTGGTATGTGTTTTCATTCGGCAGGTTTATTCAGGCGATCCCATAGGCTTCAATGTTAAAAATATTCCTGTTTTTATTTAATATCGAATAAACCGTTTATTATTTTAATCTGATGTAAAAAGTATCTTTATTTCTAGATTTTTTAGGATCTTTTAAGCATTTTTTGGCAAAAAAAATCTGTTTTTTTTTTAATCATATCTTCGTTTTTCTGTACGTGATCCTGAGTTTGTAATACTACTGGTTCGGTAACGATAACAATGGGTGCCTTCAAATGGGAGCACCAATCCCCATAAATGGCTGCAACAGATTTCGTTCCAGACGGTATATGCTTTAAAAATTATTTTATTCCATTTCCAGCAAATGACCAAAACGCGTTTCACCTTCCGGCTTCATCAGTTGGTCAAGCTGTCCCAGCGCCCCTAAATTTTCTGTTTTAGTGTCCCTTTAAGGCCCATCATAAGTATTCACAAGTATTCACAGTATAAAGAAACTGACATGTGTTATCCCTGCATCTTGCTTTCTTCTGAACGGAAAAAACATCCACTTTGCCAATCGGAAAGACCATTCTATGCTTGACTGTCAAGTGAATTAGATCTCTCAGAGGATAAGGGCTTTGGCAGTCTTTACTCACAACTGTTAAAGAAATGCAAAATGGAATATGGCATCTTCACAAATAAATACACAGTTCTGTTGTTGATTTAAAAATAGGAAACAGACAGACGTCGAACGGTTTATAGAAGTAAATGATTTGTAATGAGAAACAATAGACACGACCATTTCTATGAGAAGCTGACAGTGAAGGTGAAGGGTGATTGTTGGACATATGACTGATGGCAGTTGAATGAAATCGGCGTGGAGGAACGTTCAAACTGCCTGCGCCGCTTCCATTAAAGACGACTCGATACAATGCCTTCCAGCACATATTTATTCTGCATGCCAGCCTGATCTCCACTCATCATCAGTTTAATAGTATTTATTTCTATAGCCCTGACAATATCTTCAGCGTTATCCAACTGGATGTCTGTAACCGGGAACAGAAAACTTAGCTGGACATAGAGGAACAATTTTATACTGAAAGAGAAAATAGGCATTTGATACGAAAGTTATACATACTGTTGTATAAAAGATACAAGGTCTTCATTACATTATAAATATTGGATTATAAGTGTTGGGGTAAATCAAGGCTAGACTAACAAAGGGGCTGATGGATCTGCCCCAAAATTTGAATGTTAGAGGGATTGGGCAAAGACACAATGATGGGAAGAGTGGTGTGCATGAGACCAGCTAAAATCCATAGCTAATGTCCATTAAGTCCTTAACCCCTTCACTAACAATATAGAGATATCTCAAGTTTTAAAGGCACCATCTGGTGACCCGATATCAAGATATTTCAATGTGCTGATCTGCAACCCAAAAGAAAATGAGATTTGTTTACTGCAGACAAATTTTGTTACCTTCGGAGCTGCCCCCAAAGTTTTAGCCCTGTGGGCATAATGCCCAAAGAGCTAAAACTGTATAATCTGCAGCTGAAAGCTCTGAAATATCGGGCTTTCAGAAGTTGTCAGCAGCTGATGCAGGAGAAATAGAAGAAAATAGATCTGCTGTTAAAACCTTTGTAACTCAATTTGGCAGTAGATGGTGCCATCTACTGGCCAAATAGGTTATTTACAGTAACAGGTATTACTGTACAATTTATTAAAAATAATTTTTAAAAAAAAACACTTGTTTCTGACAATGTATTTTTGAAAATTCACTTGGTAACTAAGGGTTTAATCCGGCCACTTGGTTATTGAAATGGGCTATTGACGATTGCAAATGTTTCAGTTTTACAAGAGTAAAATATTATTTTGATAATGATTAAAGTTATTACTACAGATAATGATGCTAATGATTATAGGAGATGATAATAATGTCTAATCATCTTCTTTGTCCCAAAATAAGAGCCAGTATGGCAAAAGAAGACGATAAGCAGAATTGTAAGGCATGATAAGACTGAAAATTCTACTGAGAATAAGTAGGATCATAGTAATGTACTATATGTAGCAATAAGTATAGATATGTAACAGGAAGCAAAAAGGTTGACGGCCTTCTAAGTTACTGCAATAATTTAAAATCTACCTTTATGGGAGGAGTCAGATGTCAGATGGCCTTTCAGTTATTTTGGAACTACATTTCCCACGAGGTTCAGCTAACCTGATGAGTAACTGAGCATCATGGGAGATGTAGTTACAAAAAAAATCTCCAGGACCAAAGTTGCACACAGAATTAAAGGAAACGTATGGTAGAATCAGCGCTTCTTTCAACAGTGAGCTCTTTTCTTTCTGTTTTCTCCTGTCACAGTCGATTAATACCTCAAATAAAGCAGAAACAAACCATAGTGCAGAAAGTTGAGTTTTGCTTGAGTAATAAAGAAATGAAAAAGGGATTCACTCACATTTTGCGGTGCCTAAATCAGACACTCGATATAATCAGCGGTCGGTGATATTAGAAGGAGCACCGGATCTCCCATACAGCCAGCAGGGTCCTTTTTCGTTCCAAACAAACACCAGGATGCAAGGAAATGCAACTAAAGCTGATTTATTGAATAAAATAATAAAAATGAACGAGCAATACACCCAAACGCGTTTCACAAATGATATCGCTTCCTCAGTTCCAAAGTTGCATACCACTGCTTTATGGGATGGAAAGTTGATAATGGTGACCTTTTATAGCATTTTAGGTGTTACTAAGAGGAATTCTAGCAATATTTTTAGAATGAATTTAAAGAATAGAAAATGCTATAGTAAACAATGACAAAACAAAAATTAATTGACGATGGTATAGTTGGGAATAATGTAATTTTAACTCAGAGAAGTTTTGTAATTTGATGTGAGTAGGAGGGAAGATGCTCATTAGTTCTGTTTCATGGAGGTTAAGTTTCTTCTAAGGCTACAAGAAGCATTTCCAAGAAGTAGGTAAGTAGAAAATTTCAATTACTTCCCGTGCAATTTTTTTTTCATGCAAACCATTGTATTTTGATATGGGAAAGCACTACAACCATTCTGAGAAGGGCCAAAAAAAAATTCTTGTCTGTTTGTAATGACATGATTTCATGCATCACTTTGCCCTATATTGGAGATTGTTACACAAGATCTGCAATGATTTGCCCAGGGAATATTGGGATTCAAAGAAACCAACCAAACATGAGAACTACAAAAAACGTCAACCCTGGATTTAACTGAGCAAATAGGTGTGAGCCTTCCAATGGATAATTACTGCAGTGATTAATGTTTCAGCTGAAACAAATTAGCTAAATTTACTCCCTGAATATACTAAAAAGAGCAGTATTTTCCTCCAATGGATTTTTTCTTCCCTGATGGCCCAGACATATTCCAAGATGAATTGAACAGAAAATACGTATCTGGTCAGCGCGAGACAGACGCAAGGAGACTTAAAGGCTTCTCCTTGCGTCTGTCTCGCGCTGACCAGATACGTATTTTCTGTTCAATTTGTCTTCTGGTTTGAGGGAAACCACTGTCCCTCTGGTTAGCTGGGCACTTGGAGGTCATAGTGTGGGCGCTCACCATTCTCCTTTGCATATTCCAAGATGACAACGCCAGGATTCATCGGGCTCAAATTGTGCAAGAGTGGTTCAGGGAACATGAGACATAATTTTCACACTTGGATTGGCCACCACACAGTCCAGACGTGGCAGAATCTTTGCCAAGGAACAAGCAAGGGTCATAAAGGGACCTGCTGCTTGTTTTGCTGTGCCCCTATGTTCCTGCCATCCTCATCTGACCAGTGCTTTGTGTATCTTCTCCATGTTTGTATCCTGCATTCTGCTTGAAGAGTCTCTTACCCGCAATAAACCTTCTGGATTTCTCTTTAATCAGCTTGTTCGTGCTAGGTTTCCCTTTTAGTTTGGATATCCACCTGCCAGCCCACATCATGACCCTGACAAGACTTTAACCCCATTAGGAACCTTTGGAATGTGTTGGAGAAGACTTTACGCAGCGCTCCGACTCTCAGATTATCAATACGAGATCAAAGCTAGAAATTAATGCAACTCTGGACGGAAATAAATGTTGGGCCATTGAATAAGCTGATCAAAATGATGCCTTGATGAATTCGTGCTGTAATCAAAGCAAAAGGCTGTCCAACGAAATATTAGAGGATGTAATTTTTTTGAGCAGTGTATATCCCCTTCTACAACTACAAGACCAATGGGACCATCACGATTCAAGAGAATCTAAGAATTATTTTCTGGCTCTCTGCCAAAGTCAATGTGTTACCCAACAGCGAAAATCCTGTCTCGTCAGGATGTGACATAAAGTACTTTAATGATTTCTTCAGATATTTCATTCTTAAAACATATCTATTCCATCTCAGCGGCTCAGTCTTGCTGTCACTTTTATACATTTTTATCTTACATCCTCCTCCTCCTCCACAGATGAATCTTCTTGAATAATATTTTGCAGACACACAACTAATAATTTTTTTTGACAAGACATCTGTGCCTCGCAATTCTTAGGCATTTCTGGGAGGCTTAGAACTTATCTTCTTTGTTAATAGAAATACAAAAAAAAGAGGAAAATGGATATTCTAGAACACATTATGTAACCTATAATTCGGTTTTATATGATGTGAGATTGGGATTAAAGCAGACATTTAGATGGTCGACGGAACAGATTGCTGAATTGGGAACAAGAAAAAGAAACATTCAGGATTACATTAATTTAGTATTTTTTATCAAGAAAGGGGGTATATAAATAAACTTGTTTATGAGTGTGTGTTGTGTGTGTCCTTGCAATGCAGATAAGCAGTTGGATTGGGGATGGCCTTTTCAGCTTTTCAGAGTTAATTTTCGAGGCACCTTGCTATCTGAATACCCCCTTCCGAGCCATCCTGGACTGAGCTGTCAATCATACAGTTTAGGAGCCACATTACAATCTTGACGCTAAAATCCTAGCGCAAAGTGAAATTCTTTGCGCTAAGCGTTAAAGTTTAGTTCGCGCAAATCACCGTTGGAATTACAATCTTCGCATGTGCACACATCCGCCGATCAATAGCGCGTGTGTGCGTAACGCTAACAGGACGCACCCGAATGCACGCGTAGTACTGCCTTGCGCAAAAATCTTTGTGCGCGCTGTTTTGTTTCTTCACGATTCAGCCAAAAGGAAAATGTTTTCTATTGATATAAACTGCAGGTTCCACCCAAGGTGCACGGATCGCTACGTGGGTGCAATCAACAGCCCCCAGGACATTGGGGAAGCCTCCAAGTGCATAAAAGCCCTGTTTCACTCTTTGCAATCCCTCATGGGTGGTAGGGAATCCTATTTAGTGGTGCCAGTTGCGCTTCATTGCTAGGAGGACGCGATGGTGCACGATGGAGAAAGGCAGTGTCAGCCAGTGCACCGATTCAGCTAGAGCCTGCTGCAAGGTGCCAGTGACAAGAAACCTCAGGCAGCACAGCAACTTCGTCATCCCTGGGACAGATATCCGTGTCCCTGACCTGGACTCCAGATGGGACCGCAGCTGTAGGTAGAGCCTGTATATCTGTGCCCAGGTCAACCGGTAGCGGAGTCGACACTCCGCATCAGTCAGATGTTCCAATGTTAATTGTGTCCTTTGGACACGAGGTGCCCATGGAACAGCACGCTTCCTCTCCAACTCCTGCCGTCATCGGAGATGAGTTCTGCGTCTGTGATGCAAAATGAACACATATGCTGCAGCAATAATACATGCACAAACAACATCATCCATTGTATTGGTTTGGTATGAGTTGAATGGGCCAATGTGCTTTGGTGCATTCCCATTTATGGGCTTGTATATTTGGGCTCGGCCAGGTTGTTCAGATTTGCCATTAGCACCAGCTTTTAGGAGTTGCTAAGATTATCCGAATAATGTCCATGCGGTAATTACCACAAATAGATTGTAATACTTTACTTATCCGAGCGCACATTTGCGTTTGCGCTCACAATGTTAAGTATAGGACGCGCAAAGTACAGTAAGCTCGTGCAAGGGTCGCGGAGGTTCACACGCGGTACATGATTCTGCGCGGTTGTAGCGCTGAGTATGTAATTCGGAAGTCGGTGCAAATAGTTTTACCCCACGTGTTAAAAATTACTTATGCCTGCGCTAACGTTAGCGTCAAGATTATAATGGGGCCTAGATGTTTAATCCTTCCCACGAAAGAGAAGAAGCAAAAAAACATGGCCGTCTCTATGAGAAGAGCAAGCAGGTTATAAATTACAAGAACTCACAAGACACTATTGGAAGTGTAAAATAAAAAGGATTCCTGGTGTAATTAAGTTGCAAATAAACACATATCAAAAGTTTCTATAACAGATGGCAGTGCGCGTTATAGTTAAGGTTGGGCAAAACAGAACTTCACAGCTGTTTTAGAACTACAAATACTCTAAGACTGGCAAAACATCATGGATGCTGAAGTTGCTTGACCATTTTGGTGTCAACCAATTTTTAACCTATCTCTCTGATTCTGTAGGCCCGGGATATACTGATTAAATTACTTAGGACAGGGAGAGCTACTCCCTTATCCCGGATGATGTGGTAAATGGTGACCCCATTATACTTTCTCCAAAACACCATGGGCTAGATCACAATTTAGCTGTTAAACTAACGGAGAGAACCAAGAGATGTGTCTGCTCCAGGTATTACCTTAACCGCTCTTGCCAATGTTACAACTGAGCTTGCGGCTCAGATGTTTCAGAAGCTTACTGTAAATTACCGGGTCCTATACTTTGTAGCTCGATCTTCTCCTCATTAAAAAGTACTGACTATAAAAAGCTGGTGTTAAGTGATTTTGTTTTGCAAAATCACTTAACACTTGAACCTAGAGGGGTTGAAAAATGCCTTATTTACAGGAGATCCCATGCTGCGGAAGCCAGCACAATCTGCTGCTTCCTTTGGCCAGGCGCTTCAGAAGACTGGGAACAAATAGTTCCCAGTGTTCTTCCATGTCTCCTGTGCATTCCTGCTCAGGCATGCCTGTGTAGGTCAGTGCTGGGCTCCATCGATACCTGCCATGGCTCGAGCTCCTGATACAGCAGCTCGGCCAAAACACAGCAGTTATACGGTGATACGCAAATGAGAAAAGGTTTGAGCAGCTTTTTCTCTTTTGCGTCTCGCTCATTAACGGCTAGGCTGTCATCTAGCCCCAGGTAAACACCAGCAATCCACTATGTGCAGTGATATGTATTGGAAAACTAAACTGTATAATCATTAACGCCTGACGGTAGAATGATTTTTATCTATTCTTTTTCTTTATATCTTTCCTTTAATAAACAGTAAGGTGTATAAGTCAACATAATAAAATTATAAAACAGAGCTGCATGCACTTTGACCACTCAAAAAGGCAAACAGGAATGCTATATTAAGATGTGCTGTATTATATGTAGCATTTTTATTTCAGACATTATATGTAGTGAATGTTTGTTCTACTTCATTATATGCATTGTTTACTTTATAAGTCTTAGTAAAGTCCTGAATGGGCAACTTTTAAAGTCTTATTCTGCAGTGCGGTGAGGCTGATATATGTCACATAAATCAACATCTCGGATTTGTTTTTAATAGAGATTTGCTGTAGGCAAATAATCTTCAATTTAAATATGAGTTCCAGGTGTTAATCCACCTGCTCACATAATGGAAACTCGGGGAAAATACCGTCCATTACCAGAATCATTCCTATAATATTTCCATAGTCCTCTTACACAACTGATTATTTTTTTGTTAACAACCTGTGATTCTGCCAAATCGCTACAGCGACGAAGGGAGGGGGTGTCTCTACACTCCCTGACTACTCTAAAAAGGCAAAAAGGGTTACTCAATAAGACTCGAACTTGACTTCGAATTGCACCAAAAGGTGAATATAACCATACAGCGCAATTTCGTAGCAGTTCGGCTATTCACAAAGTTGTCATTTCGCCAAATACTGGCAAATTGTCTGTGAAATATGGTGCCCTTTGGCGATCTTCAGTGGCAGCTAAATTGTCCCATAGAGAAGCAATGGTTAATCTATTTACAGGGTTATTCAAAGAGAATCAAAAAGTCACCACACGTTCGGTGACTTTCGTTCTCTTCAAATCGGTGCGATTTGGGGATCCCATTTCGGCGACCCTGCAGTGTATTCGACAAGCACCACAGTGCAGAGAAAACACGCCGCAAACTCGACGAACATAGAAACATAGAAAAATGTCGGCAGATAAGAACCTTTCGGCCCATCTAGTCTGCCCAATTACATGGATACTTTACCTGGATTTATCTTTTGTTTAGGATAGCCTTATGCCTATCCCATGCCTGCTTAAATTCAATTACTGTTTTGGCCTCTACCACTTCAACTGGAAGACTGTTCCATGTATCCACCACCCTCTCAGTAAAATAATGCTTCCTGATGTTACTTTTAAACCTTTGCCCCTCTAATCTAAGACTATGTCCTCTTGTTTTGCTACTTTGTTTCCGTTTAAATATACTCCCTTCCTCTACCTTGTGGATTCCCTTTACGTATTTAAATGTTTCTATCATATCTCCTCTGTCTTGTCTTTTTTCCAAGCTGTACATGTTAAGATCATTAAGCCTTTCCTGGTAACTTTTCTCCTTCAAGCCGTACACCATTTTAGTAGCCCTTCTCTGAACTCTCTCTAAGATGTCTATATCCTTCTGGAGATACGGTCTCCAGTACTGCACACAGTACTCCAAGTGAGGTCTCACCAGTGCTCTGTACAGTGGCATGAGCACTTCCCTTTTCCTACTGCTAATACCTCTCCCTACACAACCAAGCATTCTGCTAGCATTTCCTGCTGCTCTATTACATTGACTACTTACCCTTAGATCCACTGAAATAATAACCCCTAAATCCCTTTCCTCAGATGTTGAGGTTAGGACTGTATCAAATATTCTATATTCAGCCCTTGGGTTTTTATGCCTCAGATGCATTATCTTGCACTTATCCACATTAAAACTCAATTGCCACAACTCCGACCATTTTTTTAGTTTACCTAAATCATTTGTCATTTGGCTGATCCCTCCAGGAACGTCAACCCTGTTGCAAATCTTTGTGTCATCAGCAAAAAGACATACTTTCCATTAATACCTTCTGGAACACTCACTGCAAAACCCGGAGACCTCTCACCGAAACCCGCAAAAACATCTGGATTAACCCCGCCGAACACGCCGGAGAAATCTGAGCAGTCGCCAATCACAGCACAGAGCAGCTGACGGAAAAAGCCGACACCGCAGACGAATGGAGTGAAAAAAAAAACGTACGCTTGAATGTTTGAAAAATGAAACGCTGTTTGCAAAGAAACTACAGAAAGAAAATGTCTGAAATTTACGTATAAGATCCAATGAATGATAATAAAAAGGGCTGTTACAGAAAACAGAAGAAATGATTAAAAAAAAAACGGAAAAATAATTTTCACAAACAAATCCCAAAAAAATGCCTAAAAGATCCTAAAAAATCTATGAATAACGAGACTTTTTACTGCAGAATAAAATAAATGATTTATTAGATATTGAATTAAAATGGGAATATTTTTAACATTGAAGCCAAAGGGATTCGCCTGAATAAACCTGTCAAATTAAACCACCGAACAGCAGGGCACTTCTGCAACTTTTCCCTGCTGGTTCTGTTTTCTGAATAGACGAAGCATTGCTTCTCTATGGGGGTTTCACTGCCCTCGAACAGGCACCGAACAGGCACCGTATGTGCAGGCAATTCGCCAACATTTGTCGAATAGCTGAATGGCCAGGAAAGGTAACCATACGCTGAATTTCACTGTTCGGTTACCTTTCGGCCACAATTCGGATCTCTTTGAATATCCCTGATAGAGAACGCCGAACTGCATTGAAATGTTGGCGAAATGCCTGGATTATTGGTAGTTCAGTCTGACAGGTTTAAACAGGATTCAAAGTTAAAAAAAAATTGCGTTTTTATTCAATTGTTTATTCTTTTTATTTGCAGATTGAATATATAAACAATTTATATTGTTTATAGGATCTTTTTTTTAATTATTTCCATTGTTCCATGTTTTAAATACCTTTTTTTTTAAATTGCAGCATTCCTTTTTTTTTTTTTTTTTACCAGTTCGGTGGTGTCCAACATTCAGTTCGGTGGATCGTCGGCTATTTCTGGCAGTCTGTTCGGCATCAGCTGATCGGAAGTGTTCAGCAGATCCCATTTGGTGCACTTCAGGGACCCTGCGATAAATACCAAAATGACGCAAACTGAAATCACTAAAGTGCGCCGAACGAGAGAGCGCCGATATTTCGATGCTCTCTGAATAACCCCTTAAGTGATCAGGATTAGTAGATGAGTAGAGTGTGCCTTTAAACTTAAACTAAACACTGCAAATAAAGACACATTTCAAATGACAAAAACACATGAGAGCCAATTGAGCTTGCACTCCAAAGACACAGATCACGTATGGAATACTTCTCTGAAAGCTGACACGTTTCCTGCCGTGGCCAGGTTGTGCTCTAGGTTTTAATTATGCATTAAGATGCTACCATTTTTAAACATATACTATGCCTGAGCCTCTCACGATTTTGGATCACGGGTGATTTCTTGGCTGAATTATGCTCATAGGAAATAATGAAGAAAGGCAAGAATACAGCAACTGGGTCAGGATTTATTAATCATTTACACAAGCCATTTCTTATTCAAATTCTGATTAGGAGTTGCTCTCCCATCCTTCCGTGATGAATCCGGTTTAACTCCATTATTAAATTGTACTCGTAGGTAAAAATGTGTAGAAGTATTCATATATTAGCACCTTTAGGTATTTAATGTCTCATTTACTGTTCGACAAGACGGAAGGAAGACATCTTGATCAGTCATTGACATGTCCTACAGCAATCTATTGCTTTTGAGCTACTTAAGATATTAAATGTGTTGAAACATTGTTTCACAGCTCTATAAATAAAAACACATTTGGGAGATGAGTGGTGATTAATTTTACATAAATACTTGCACATTTTGGCTGTGTCCAGCACAATCGTTGCACGCTAAAGCTTGACCTTCTATTCCAAGTTGAATAGTAACTTGTGTTACCCCTCAGCAGGTATGGAACATCTCAGTGTCCGATAGTTTGTAAATGATGCATAAATGTTGCACTGGTGTGAAAACCTGTCCAAAACCAAGGTTTGCAATGGTGAAATCTCACTAGAATGAGAAAAGAGTAAAAGTACTACATTACTCCTCTTTACCTATTAGATTCTCCTCCAGCTCTCAAAAGAGTCGACAAAGATCAAGTAACCACCCTCCAGTAACCTTAAGTTACTTCATCTTTGCAATACTGTGATTTTTTAAACATGTTTTAAAGTTCTAGAAGAGGGGCACAAAATTTCTTTATAATAAACAAATTATTGATGCGTGGTTTGATCAATAGGAATTGCTACAGTGTATATATTCTATACTTAATAACCCCTTCAGTACCAAGTGATTTTCCAAAACAAGAAAAACCGCTGTGAAGAACCAGTGTTTTTTTTTGTTTTTGGAAAATCATTTTTAATTTTATAGCAATAAATATTTTGGAAAATGTCCTATGTATTGTTCACTGCAATAATCTATTTGGCAGGCAGATGTCGCCATCTACTGGCCAAAAGGAGTTACTGCAGCTCAGGGCTCCTTGCATTATCAGCTGGGGAAGAGTTTGATCGAGCCATTCTCCGGCTGATTTTAGGAAGTGTTAGTACCTTGTTCATCACGCCCATGGTGCTAGAACTTTGGGGCACCGTCTGGAGCCCAAATTCATTTGCAACAAACACATTTAATTTGCAACAAATGCAGCATAGCTCCAGCTCATGATAACACAGTCTCAGGCTGCTGTGTCTGTTTACACAGTCAAGGTGGTGAAAGGGATAATGCTACTTATTAAGTTTAACCTTTCTGAATGTGCCCAAATCCCTTATTTCAGTCTTACAGGTTTTTTTTTGGCTCCTGATAAGCATCTCAACACACCCAGTATATTCATATATCATGTCTCATCATATTGCCATATCCTATATTATATGTGTTGTTATATCACACCCTCCCCTGTTTGATACCTTTAACATCAGTCTTGTTGTTTTTTTTTCTTTTGAGAAAGTATTTTACCAGGAAGGATACATTGAGATTTCTTTCATTTTCAAGTATGTCCTGGATGGCGAGTCTGTACCGTTAGGTGTCTTGCCCAAGGACACTTACTGGAGAGGTGCTCTTGCCGGGGATCGAACCTGTGTCTCCACAGGCTCTCTCCATGCAGAGCAGTGATGTTACCTCTGCTCCACCCAGCTTCACATCATATCAGTCCCCATGTCCTGTATTCTCACTCTCGATTCTTTTTCTTTGAAAAAAAATATATAATTGTTAAAGCAGTTCCATATTTCTGGGGAAACTTTACTTTGTAAAATATTTACATTTTTGGAGGCTGTGTACCATGTTTGGGTTAATGCAACAGATGGCTGCCAAAGCCTAAAGTAAATTTATTCCCCTGAAACTATACTCAAGAGTGTATGTTCTTTTATTCCATTCTCATGGGTGCTCAATCAGCAGTCATGATTTAGAATAGATGGATGCATATATACAAATTCTCCAAGGCAGAGATCCAAGCAAGGACACCGCATCTGCTGTGGATTAAATTCCCCATGATGCTCAGGCAGCATAAAATCAATTCTGTTTCAAAGTTAAATGGAGCACATTGAAGATTATTTTTATTTATGTCTTTTTGTTCCCGTACAAATGTACTAGTTCTTTGGTTTGATAGTGAAATTGTCCCACAGAGAAGTAATGATTAATCTATTCAGAGAACACCGAACTGCAACAAACAGGGTTATTCAAAGAGAATCGAAAAGACACCGCATGTTCGGTGACTTTTCGTTCTCCTCAATTCGGTTCGATTTGGCGATCCCATTTCGGCGACCCTGCGGTGTATTCAGCAAGCACCACAGGGTCGTTGAATTGCAGGGAAAAGCTGCCGCAAACCCACCTACAACTCACTGCAAAACCCGGCGAAGACACACCGAAAACCCGCAAAAACATCTGGATTAACCCTGCCGAACACGCCGGAAAAACCTGAGCAGGAGCCACTCACACGCAGCGCAGTCGCCAGTAATACCTGACACCGCAGACGAATGGAGTGAATAAATTAAAAAAACAGCTTGAATGTTTCAAAAGTAAAACGCTGTTTGCAAAGAAACTACTGAGCGAAAATGTCTTAAATTTACATATGAGGTCCAGGGAATGATAATAAAAAGGGTTGTTACAGAAAAAATAAGTAAAGTTAAAAACAAAAAAATCCCGAAAAATGCTTAAAATATCCTAAAAACATCTATAAATAAAGAGACTCTTTACTGCAGAATATAATATTAAACGTTTTTTTAGATATTGAATTAAAACGGGAATATTTTTAACATTGAAGCCTATGGGATTCTCCTGAATAAATCTGCCGCATGAAACCACCGAATGGCAGGGCAATTCGACAACTTTTCACTGCTGGGTTTTGTTCTCTGAATAGCTGAAGCATTGCTTCTCTATGGGAATTCACTGCCTTCGAACAGGCACCGAACAGGCACCGTATATGCAGGCAATTCACCAGGATTTGGCAAATTGCCTGCTCTCTGGATAGCCGAATCATTGGCCAAGAAAGGTAGCCAAACACAGATTTTCAGCGTTCGGTTCCCTTTCGGCAGCCATTCGGATCTCTTTGGATAACCCTGAAAGTGTTAGTGAAATGCCCTGATTTTCAGTAGTTCAGTTCGACAGGTTTAAACAGATGAATCCCATAGGATTCAATCTAAAAAAAATATTAACGCCATTATTTTTTTTATTCATTGCTTACTCTTTTCATTTGCAGCAAAAAGTCTTTTTATTTATTTTGTTTTGTATTTTTTGGGGATTTTTTAATGGGAAATTTTTGATTCCCAATTTTATTTTAGGGCGTTTTTTTATTTCAGTGTTTTCTGAATAACCCTCATGGTATCATGGAACTTAATAAGGAGATGCAGTTTATATGCAACATACCAAATTGTTACCCTTGCCCCTACTCCCATGGATTCTTTTCCATGAAATTGTGGAGATGCTCTTAAGAAACCACAAATTAATCTTGTAAAAAACAATGTATTTACATATCTTGTTCCAGGACAATTGCTCTAGTTCTATTGCTTGTTAAGGAGATTATAAAGAACTTTTCTATCATGTTATCACTTTCATAGCAGTCACAAAAGCGAGCAGGTTTGGACTTGAAAGGGGGTGCATTTGAGTAGACCTTGCAACCCCAGCAGAGCATTACCCTAGTGCAGCATGCTAGATGTACACTAGTAGATAATGGCACGCAATAGTTAACGGAACTTAGAAAGGATGCACAGTCCCAATTTGTTATCCTTGCCACTACTCCCAATGGCGCTTTTCCAAGAAATTATGTAAATGTCCATAAAATATCACAGTGCAATCTTGTCGCTAGCCACCGTCTTTCACACTTAGCCACTGATCGCAATCCTTCAAGTGATGTCTAGACCCCCCCCCATTGTTGAGAGGTATTGTCACATATCTCCAAGATATATAATGTCTAATCCCTATATGCAGACAAGCAATCCTACACTGCCGGTCCTTGAAGTGGACGGTAATTCTACCTATTACAAAATATAAACAATACCAGAAGTAAACGCAAACAGGAACAATAAACAGCAGGGGTTAATACCAGAGATACTCGTGAGCCAAATATCAGGGGTTAGTATACCAGAATGCTTGCGAGCCAGGTACCAGGGATATATACCAGGGTGCTCGTGAGCCAGATACAAGGGGTTAATGCCAAAGCTGACTGTTAACCAAAAGCCAGGGGTCATATCACCAGAGGGGATCGTCAGCCATGTGCCAGGGGTTATGCCAGAGAAGGTAGTCAGACAGGAGCCAAGGGGATAACAGCCAGTAGAATCATCAGTCAAGCCAAATCGGTACACTGGTGATCAGAAGGATATAGCAAAGAGCGCACTGAGAGGAGAAAACCACGTCAGGGCAAGGAACCATGGCTCAAGCATTTGATTTTAAACTCGACGGGCGCCGCGTCATCACACCGTGCCCTGCCCACCAGCTCCAATACTTCAAACGGGGCCCGGCCAGCGTGCAGCGAGAAAGGCGCTGCTGGCTGCCCGAACATGGGCACTAAAGCACTGGACGTAATAGTTATGTTGTTTGGCCAACCAAGGAAAGGTTGACTGTCTTAGAAACATAGAAACATAGAAAAATGTCGGCAGATAAGAACCTTTCGGCCCATCTAGTCTGCCCAATTACATGGATACTTTACCTGGATTTATCTTTTGTTTAGGATAGCCGTATGCCTATCCCATGCCTGCTTAAATTCAATTACTGTTTTGGCCTCTACCACTTCAACTGGAAGATTGTTCAATGTATCCACCACCCTCTCAGTAAAATAATGCTTTCTGATGTTACTTTTAAACCTTTGCCCCTCTAATCTAAGACTATGTCCTCTTGTTTTGCTACTTTGTTTCCTTTTAAATATACTCCCTTCCTCTACCTTGTGGATTCCCTTTACGTATTTAAATGTTTCTATCATATCTCCTCTGTCTCGTCTTTTTTCCAAGCTGTACATGTTAAGATCATTAAGCCTTTCCTGGTAACTTTTCTCCTTCAAGCCGTACACCATTTTAGTAGCCCTTCTCTGAACTCTCTCTAAGATGTCTATATCCTTCTGGAGATACGGTCTCCAGTACTGCACACAGTACTCCAAGTGAGGTCTCACCAGTGCTCTGTACAGTGGCATGAGCACTTCCCTTTTCCTACTGCTAATACCTCTCCCTACACAACCAAGCATTCTGCTAGCATTTCCTGCTGCTCTATTACATTGACTACTTACCTTTAGATCCTCTGCAATAATAAACCCTAAATCCCTTTCCTCAGATGTTGAGGTTAGGACTGTATCAAATATTCTATATTCAGCCCTTGGGTTTTTACGTCCCAGGTGCATTATCTTGCACTTATCCACGTTAAAACTCAATTGCCACAGTTCCGACCATTTTTTTAGTTTACCTAAATCATTTGTCATTTGGCTGATCCCTCTAGGAACGTCAACCCTGTTGCAAATCTTTGTGTCATCAGCAAAAAGACATACTTTTCCATTAATACCTTCTGCAATATCACTAATAAAAATATTAAATAGAATGGGTCCAAGTACTGACCCCTGAGGTACCCCACTGGTAACAAGACCTTGCGCCGAATAAACTCCATTTACCACAACCCTCTGTTGCCTGTCACTCAGCCACTGCCTAATCCATTCAACAATATTGGAATCCAAGCTCAAAGATTGCAATTTATTGATAAGCCTTCTATGCGGAACAGTATCAAAAGCCTTACTGAAATCTAAATAAGCAATGTCTACTGCACCACCTGTGTCTATTATTTTTGTTACCCAATCAAAAAAATCAATAAGATTAGTTTGGCATGATCTCCCTGAGGTAAACCCATGTTGTTTCTGATCCTGTAATCTATGTGTTTTTAGATGGTCAACAATCCTTTCCTTTAACATGGTTTCCATTAATTTCCCCACTACTGACGTAAGACTAACTGGCCTATAGATCCCAGATTCCTCCCTACTACCCTTCTTGTGAATGGGCACAACATTTGCTAATTTCCAGTCTTCTGGGACGACTCCCGTTAGCAAGGATTGGTTAAATAAATCTGTTAACGGTTTTGCTATTACATCACTGAGCTCTTTTAATAATTTAGGGTGGATCCCATCCGGCCGCATTGACTTATCTGTCTTTACTTTAGACAGCTGCTGTAGAACCTCCTCCTCTGTAAACTGATATGTAATTGTCTCTTTAGTGTTTCCTCCTAACTGAGGTCCCTTTCCTTCCTTTTCTTCTGCAAAGACTGAACAAAAATATTCATTGAGGCAGTCAGCGAGACTTTTATCCTCTTCTACATACCTTCCTTCCTTTGTTTTTAATCTAACTAATCCTTGTTTTACTTTTCTTTTCTCGTTTATGTATCTAAAAATTGTTTTGTCCCCCTTTTTTACTGACTGAGCTATTTTCTCTTCTGCGTGTACTTTGGAAGCTCTTATAAATTGCTTTGCCTCTTTCTGCCTAATCTTATAGGTTTGCCTATCTTCTTCACTCTGAGTTGTTTTATAATTATTGAATGCTGTCTTTTTGTTCTTCACTATTTTGGCCACTTCTGCAGAGTACCACAGTGGTTTCTTCCCTTTTTTGTTTTTGCTAACAAGTCGAATGCAATTGCCTGTGGCCTTCAGTAATGCTTCCTTTAAATAATCCCATTTCTCCTGGACTCCCTTTAAACTCCTCCAGTCTGATAATGACTCCTTCACACAAAGTCTCATTTTAGAAAAATCTGTTTTTTTAAAGTCTAAAACTTTTGTTTTTGTGTGGTGAGGCTCCATCCCTGTTCTTATATTAACCCCTTAAGGACGGGAGTAATTTTACAACTTCGGCGCTGTTTCGGAAGTAGTAGTTTGCTGAGCTCATTTTGACCATTTTTAAGTCACGTATTCTTATACCACCCAGACAAATTATATATCGTTCTTTCCGTCAGACTCGGCAGATTAATAATATATCATTATTATATGTATATGTCATGCCCTGCCAAAATGCTATAACAAAAAATGTAAAAAAATTTGAATTTTCAATAAAATTTCAATCTTCCACAGTGTGTAAAGTGTTTTTTTTTTTAATTTTATTATCCGAGGCTCTGCGGTCATATTCTATTGGGTAGATTTGTTAAAAAATTAGAACGGTGAACCCATTTTTTTTTTGGGGAGAAATTGCGTGATTTTAGCTAAACCCCCCAAAAAAAAAAAATCATTAGTGAAGCATCATTGTTCACATTATAATTGAAATGTGAACAATAGTGCTGCATTAAAAAAAAAAAATTTTATTATTATATTTATTATTTTTTATTATTTAATTTATTATTTTTTATTATTTTTATTTTTACTTTTTTTACACTTTTATTTCACTTTTACCATGGTCATGTTTAATATCATTGGAAAGGCCATGCTCTGGCCTTTCCAGCAATATCAGACATGACCCCCTAGCTGCCACCGATCAGGAGATAAAGGGGTTCAAAGAACCCCCTATCTCCTGCAAGGGATTTCCATGGGAAATCCCTTTGCAGCTAGGGGGTTCCCGGTTAACTGACATCATCGCGCATGGCGCGATGAGTCAGTTGATCGGGGGGTGACCCAGAGGTGGGGGCTGCCATCCAAGATGGCGGCCCCCACCGGAAATAGGCCGCGATCGGGCACAAATTAGTGCCCGGTCGCGACCTGGCAACTAAGGGGTTAACCCCCCATACATCGCTGGAAAGGTCAGGCTGTGACCTTTCCAGCGATGCTGGCCACAGCCGCCGGGGACCAGGCGATCGGGAGATAGAGGGATGCGAAGGATCCCTCCCCTCCCCTCCAGGCGCTTCCCCTGCTCCGGCGGGGGGGACGCCTGAAACTGACGTCATCGCGCCACCGGCGCGATGACGTCACAACGCCGGAGGAGGGATCACACTGATCTGACTCCGGGGGAGTCAGAACAGCGTGGGAGCGACCGGAGAAGGTGAGTATCTCCCGGGGGGGCTCTAAACGCCGAGGACGTACATTTATGTCCTGCGGCGGCAAAGCCCGCCTAATGCAGGATGTAAATGTACGTCCTGCGGTGTTAAGGGGTTAAACCATACTGACTGGTGATCACTAGATCCCAAATTTTCACCTACAACAACGTCCGATACCAAACCTCCATTTGTGAGTATTAAATCCAATATGGCCTCTTTACGGGTCGGCTCCTCAACTACTTGTGTTAGAGATAATCCCAGTAGGGAGTTTAGAATATTTGTACTCCTGGTGCACCCAGCTGTTTTGGTTTTCCAGTTCACATCAGGAAGATTAAAGTCCCCCATGATAATAACTTCCCTCTTCATTGCCATTTTGGCTATTTCCTCAAGCAGCAGATTATCTAGCTCTTCTACTTGTCCAGGGGGTCTATAGATCACACCTACACGAGCTACTGTATGATTGCCAAATGTTAGCGTAACCCAAACTGACTCTATGTTCACCTCGCTCACTTTTATTTGGTTCGTTTTTATGTTGTTTTTCACATACAGGGCCACTCCTCCTCCTTTCCTACCTTCTCTGTCTTTTCTATATAAAGAGTACCCCGGTATTGTTATGTCCCAGTTATTTTTCTCACTGAACCATGTCTCAGTAACCGCCACTAAATCTACTTTTTCGCTGCCATCATTGCCTCCAGTTCATTGATTTTATTGACTAAACTGCGAGCATTTATAGACACGACTCTGAGCTTGTCATTTTTTTCCCCGCATGTTGCTTGCACCCTCCGATTTAGTTTTGGGGGACAATCAGGCAGATTGTTTTTTACCCTTTTGTCCCCCCCCTCCTAGTTTAAATATTTCTTTGCGAAACCTTTGAACTTCTCACTGAGAACATATGTTCCCCTATGAGTAAGATGCAAACCATCTTTTTTATACAGTTCCTTTCTGCTCCAATTAGAGCTATCATGGGACACAAAGCCAAATCCTTGCTCTCGACTTGTCTTTTCAAGTTAGTTTGGTTGCTGAACCTGCAAACTAATCAACATAGTCCTGCAGAACTATTTTGAAACACATCTAAATCCTAAGAGATCCTAAGAATATATAAAGAATACCGCAGTACACAATACTCTGTATGCGATATACAAGACTAACTATGCTGCCATCGATATTTACTTCCAAAACACAACAGTTAAGAACCTATATAGTGTAGTGAGTGCTATGAAATATGGTAGAGTGCTTTTCATCCTCTTTGGTGAGATTTCCACCTCTATCACTATTTCTTTGATTATAACGATATGAGCAGAAAAATGTAGAAATAGAAACCCTTCAAACTTTAACTGTAGCATCCAGCAATGTTCCGTGTAATGTATTCTAGGCTTATACTGCTGTAATACGTGACTTTTCATACCATACATGTATATCTTAATTGCTCTGAAATTCCACAGTAATGTTTGAGCTCACCCGACAGCTCGTATAATAGACTTATAGATTATAAATTAGATTTCACTAGTAAAAGCCATGTCTTGTCTGCATTGCATTTTTTATTGGTTTTTACTATTTTATGAGCTCCCCTTGGAGCTTCCAACGAGTTTAAGCTTGTTTATTCTTCTGAAAATTAATTCCTCCGAATATGTCGGAGAAGTTACTGCCCTATTCCTATGTACATCTGGCATTCCTTGTGTTAAAGTGAAATGAGAAAATGCCAGGTTTTTGACAGAGGGGCAAAATTCTACTGGTAGCAGACCTGAAATAAATTCTATAAAATAAATTTTCTAGTGATGATTTGTATTTAAATATGCGAGTATGTATGAGAAGAATCATTAGACTGCTTGGATTCACAAATGGAAACCCAAGTGTAAATTGTGCTAGGTAAACTACTTGAAAAGCACCTGAACTGTCAGAGTCAGAGTTCAGAAATCGTGTCCCAGATACCAAGGTCTTTTTATCCTACATCAGAGGACCCAAGAGAAAAGTCTGTTGAGATGAGTATGATGCTGAAGTCTGTTGTTTGACATGCTTCTACAGATGTCTGTGCTTATACAACTGGTTGGTTGCAAACGTCGCAATTTAAATTTGTTTGTCACGCCCCTATCTTGGATAAATCTGCAGCTATAAATTGTGATCTATACTGGTTTCATACCAGCTGCTGTTGGGAGATGTTAAATAGTCCATTGCAAATGTTTATGTCTCCGCTGTAATTCCTGTTGTGACTTGGCTTGTGCTGCAGCTTAATATAAATTTACTCTTCCTATAGTTTGTGTAGGAAATGCAAATGTAGTGAGGCTGGTTCTTATCGATACCCAGTCGTCTGTTACTCAAGCACAACATCAATTAGGAGGTTACTGGCCCCCAAAAGCATGAATTAACCCCTTAGATGCGAATGACATCTGGGGAACATCATGGGGTTTCCATGCTGTATGCAGAGGATGTTCCCCACAAGGTATCTGGTTAGAGGGGTATTCCTAGTAATACTCACCTCTCTCTCCTGGGTCCTGCGGTAGTCTGACTTCCTTGAAGTCAGAGACCGCTTTTATACCCCCTTCCGGCGCACTGATATTATCGCGACAGCCGTGATGACGTCAGTTTCAAGTGCCCCCACGGCAAAGCCTCTCCCTCCCAATCGAGAGGAGATTGAGCTTCAAGAAAGGCATTGCTGGAAAGGTCACAGTATGACCTTTCCAGCAATGCCTCTCTTTAAACCCTTACGTGCCAAGTAGCGGACTTCTCTCGGAGGTGGCTGACATCTTGGATGACAGCCAAGTCTCCGGGGCCTCCCCCCACCCACTGACTTCATCAGCATGGGCGCGATTACTTCAGTTGGGGGAATTCACCCCTAGCTGCCATGGGATTTCCTATGTAAATCCTTATGGTGGAGATAAGGGGGTCCTTTGGACCCCTGTATCTCCCGGTCAGTGGCAGCTAGAGAGTCATGTTTGGTATCAATGCAAAAGGCGCTTGGCCTTTCCAATGATACCAATTGTGACCAGGTTATGTGTAAAAACAAATGTTTTAAAAAAATTAATAATAAAAAAATAAAGGATAACAAAAATAAAAAAGTTTTTTTTCTTTTTCTAAAATTTATTAATGCAGCACTATTGTTCATGTTTAACTTATTATGTAAACAATGATGCTGCACTAACGAAAAATTTTGTTTTTTAATTGTTAGCTAAAATCGTGTATATTCTCAGAAAAATACAGTAATGAGTTCCCATTTCTAATTTTTTTTAACAATCGTAACCCATAGAATATACAAGCTTAAAGGCTTGGATGACAAAATGTGAAAAAAATATTTTACATGTTGTAGATATTTGAAATTGTAATGGAAGTTCACATGTTTCTACATTTTTTGTTAAAGAATTCTGCCAGGACACGACGTATACATATAATAATGATATATTATGAATCTGATGAGTCTGCTGTAAAAAAGGATATATAATTTGTTTGGGCCGTGCAATAAAACATGTCTTCAAATCGCATTTAAACATGATGAGCAAAAATGGTAAAAAATAGCTCAGCACACAGAGGTGAAATGGCTAAAGGGGCTAAGCAAATTTGCAAATGTCCTTTCTACATAAGGCTACACACAATCCCACACTAGTCTTGTGCAGTTTTTTTTTTTTTAGAAAGGATTTTTACCACGAAGGATACATTGAGATTGCTCTCGTTTTCAAGTATGTCCTGGGTGGTGAGTATGTACCGTTGGGTGTCTTGCCCCCCGAGGACACTTACTGGAGAGATGCTCTTGCTAGGATCAAACCCACGTCTCCACAGGCTCTCTCCACGCAGAGCAGTGATGTTACCTCTACTCCACCCAGCCAGTACTCTCTATAAAGTCTTTGGATTCCAGGAGGGGATACCTCCAGTGGCAGTATGAGGGTGCGCTGCCTGATGTGCTGTGCAGGCATTTTGTTATGGGTCCGTTCGATACAGTAGCAGCTAGCTTATATGTAAACAAGTGTTGGACAACCACAAAGATATCATGGGTGAATTTATATCTTTGCGGATACGTAACAGCGGCCGGGACAAGAATACAATACATTGAAAGTGCTTGGAGGTTGTGTCAGGGGTGAGAGTATTAAATGGTAATAAAAAGTCGATTTTGGGTTCTACATGTTGAATTAGCTTTCCTAAATTTCCCTTTAAATCAACCTATATATTTTCAAGATGGCAATGACAGGTCATACTTGAAAACGAGAGAAATCTCAGTGTATCCTTCCTGGTAAAATACGTTATAAATAAATAAATGACAGAGCATGCAAGAGAATTACACATACATTTTATAAATACATATATATATATATATACTGTATATATATCTATATATACATATATATATATATATATCTATATATATATATACTAATTATTGGTTACCCACAGCTCTTTTATACCTGTTTATTACAAATGTGTCTGTTCTATATCTGTCGATGTACAGGGTTAAGTGTTTGGAAAATGTTGTAGTGTTTTATCTTCAAAAACAAATTGCACACATCTGTGCCAAGTGGTTCACAAACACAATGACTCATATCTGAAGTTCCTTTCAACACCTCTCGTGGCACCACTGATAATGCTTTACTTTATTTTCTGCTCCAAACAGTGCGCGCTCACAAAGGAAAACCTTCTACGCTAGTCTTACCATTCATTATGGCAGGTTGTCATGGTACTTGCTTTGTTCTTTCTCTCGATCTCCCTCCAATTGTACTGCCTGCTTGAATAGACCATTTTATTTTGTGGGTTACAGTGAGAATGACATTCAGCTTGATTCACCCTACAAAGAAAGGCATTTAGAAATGTCATCTTTTGCTATTTTTAGCCACCAAGTATCATGATGAACAATGGCTGGCCGCATTTAAATAAAGCAAATATGTTGCTGCCTCTGGTAGCGCTGGACAGCTTACACTGATATTTACCTTTATATAAAATGATAATATCGCAGCCGCTTTCTACCGGACAGTAAAAATAGAATCTGTCCAGCTCAACCTTTTAATACAAAAGAGAAATAAATGGTAAAATGTAATAATGAAAAGTTTTGAGCGTGTATTGTTGGATTTATAATATAGAATCAGACAGGTGGATTCCTTTCAAAACTACTTCATTTGCTCTCGGAAGAAAATGCAAGTGCAGGATTATATCATTAAAATGCACCTTCTAATTCCAAGCATCGTTTTGTGTTAAATGTGAATAGGACAGTGAAAAGCTCAAAATGGAAAAACGCAAAAAAAGACAGTTATTCAGAAAGCAGGTTTAACAGACAAAATATAAGACAGAGGAGATATGATAGAAACATTTAAATACGTAAAGGGAATCCACAAGGTAGAGGAAGGGAGTATATTTAAAAGGAAAGAAAGTAGCAAAACAAGAGGACATAGTCTTAGATTAGAGGGGCAAAGGTTTAAAAGTAACATCAGGAAGTATTATTTTACTGAGAGTGTAGTGGATACCAGGGGCGGACTGACAACTAATGGGGCCCCCCCGGGCAATAGGAGCCCATGGGGTCCCCTTCTGCCACTCCCACAGGAGGCCACACCCATACAAAAGCCTACCCCCCTACAACGCAACACCCACATGTACACTGTTGTGCTAAAGAATTTATTTCTTAACTCATTAAAATAATCTTTTTGAAAATTGTGTGACGAAAATCCACTTGGACCCAGCAGCGAATTGTGGAATCCATTGTGCCCCCTTCAGACTTACAGATGGCCACCGCTCTGCTGCAGCAGCCATCACCAACTCAATGCAGTTAAGGCTGCGCCACCGCACAGAAATCCCTGTTGCAAATGTGGAAAACTGACGATCACTTTAAAAGATACTGTACAATTCTGATACACTGCACATTACAGAGCTCCACAGCAATAAAACTCACAGTAATGTGCAGTGTGTATGAGCGTATCCCAGAGCTTCACAGCAATAGAACTCACATTAATGTGTAATGTGTATGAGCGTATCACAGCAATAAAACTCACACCCATACACACTGCACATTATTGTAAGTCTTATTGCAGTGGAGCTCTGCGATACAGTATTGTGTGATGTGTATGAGTGTGTCACAGAGCTCCACAACAATAAAACACACAATAATGTGCGGTGTGTATGAGTGTGAGTTGATTGCTGTGTTACTCTGTAATACGTTTATACACATCGCACATTACTGCGAGTTTTATTGCTCTGGAGCTCTGTGATACAGTAATGTGCAGTGTGTATGAGCATATTACATAGCTCCACAGCAATAAAACTCACAGTAATGTGCAGTGTGTATGAGCGTATCACAGAGCTCCACAGCAAGAAAACTCAGTGATGTGCAGTGTGAGCGTATCCCCAGCAGGCCCCCCTCAATTTATTCCCCCTTAGCAGCCCCCTCTCACTTTATTCCTCCCCTTTCACTTTATTCCCCCTCCATTTTATTCCCCTCTTCATTTTATTCCCCTGTCCCCTCTCCTCACTTTATTTCCCCCTCCTCATCTCACTTGATTTCCCCTTCTTGATTTTATTCCCGACACCCTCTCCTCACTTTATTCCCATCTCACTTTATTTCCCCCTTCCTCATTTTATTCCCCATCTCACTTTATTTCCCCTTCTTCATTTTATTCCCCTGACGCACTCTCCTCACTTTATTCCCCATCTCACTTTATTTCCCCCTCTTATATTATTTTCCCCTCCTCACTTTATTCCCCCCTTCATTTTATTCCCCTGCTGACCCCCTCTCCTCACTTTTTTCCCCCATCCATTTTATTCCCCTGCTGACCCCCTCTCCTAACTTTATTCCCCATTTTATTTTATTCCCCTGCTGACCCCCTCTCCTCACTTTATTCCCCACTTTATTTTATTCCCCTGCTGACCCCCTCTCCTCACTTTATTCCCTACTTTATTCTCCACTTTATTTTATTCCCCTGCTGACCCCCTCTCCTCACTTTATTCCCCACTTTATTTTATTCCCCTGCTGACCCCCTCTCCTCACTTTATTCCCCACTTTATTCTCCACTTTATTTTATTCCCCTGCTGACCCCCTCTCCTCATTTTATTCCCCACTTTATTCTCCACTTTATTTTATTCCCCTGCTGACCCCCTCTCCTCACTTTATTCCCCACTTTATTCTCCACTTTATTTTATTCCCCTGCTGACCCCCTCTCCTCACTTTAGTAGCTAGGCTTTAGTAGCTAGATAGACTGTGAACATAAAGGGTCAGTAGTAGTTCTCAGGTAGACTGTGTCATTTAAATAATTCTCAAGCTGGTATTATTAAAGTCCCCACCATTGCAGAAGAAGGGATAGATATCTACAGTAAATTTTGACCCTGCTGTCAAATATCAGGAGATACAGTATGTAGCATGCAACATGTTTCCCATCTCTACCTTTCAATACGTCATAGCTTCAGTTTCTATTTCTTATTTACAGGAGTAGTCTTTCTTTATGTCTCACCGTTCTCGATAAATTCTAGTGCTGAATGTGCATGGAATTCCACGGTTCCTGAGATGTTCAAATCGACCAGCTACAAATCAGTCCATTATAATAGCTTTTTAACAAATTACTTCATAATGTGTGACATGGGTTCAGAATATGATTCTTGATGAAGGTCCTTGGATAGGACCCAAACATTGCATTTTCTAATAAAACCCTGCTATTATTAGCAAGATACCCGCTTCATATGACCGGTTCTTGCTTCGGTTATAAGGACATGGTGAGATGGCTACGTACGGACCTCGGTGCACTCACTCTGGGTGACGTATAATGGCGTGTGCTTCTCTTTTTTTTCTATTCTGGGTGAAGAATTTCCGACACTGCTAAATCCGGAAATATTTCAAAATAACATCATCTTCACATATTTTTCATCTGAAGGATTCAATGTTTGATTACAGGATATATCAATATATATAATATTGCTCATCTTCAGAAATAGGAAATGATCTCATAGATCCGAAACCATGTGCAATGTGTTCTGGAGACTCCGTCCAGTTTTCTTCAAACGGAAACAAGACTGAAAAATAGAAAACAATCATCACTACTTTTAATTCTTGACAGCCCTTCTCAATCCAAGACTTTGGTTTTGTATTAAATTAAAGGGACATTCTAGTTGTGTTCAATCGTACACTAAATATATTCTATCTACTACCAATTGCATCATTTTATCTAAGGATTGCCAAATAATGACATCTGTTGTACCTTTTTAGTTTACTACCCTGCAGTATCAGCTTGTTTCCCGCCATCTTTTGTATCGATAGTTAGATATCAATCCCCCTCCCCTCCCTCATTTTCAGCACTGAAAACAGATTTTACAAGACTTAGGCCGGGGTCCGACGAGCGTCTTTGAGAGTGGAAGGAACATCTGTGAGAGTTGACGTCCTTCCACTCTGATGTCCATCTGGCCACCTTGCTGAGCACTGTTAGTGTGCTCAGCGCTGCAAGGTACGATTTCCCCTATGGAGGATCGTGCTTTGCAGCCCTGTCCAACGTGCATTTAGCGTTTTGACAGGGAGGCTTTCTGCACATCTGCTTGTAGCGGCGCAATTTGTGTGCGCGCTAAAGCATGTGACCGGCTCCGTCGAAGCGTCACAATGCTCCGACAGACGCCAGGAGGCACGTCAGTACGGGAGCACCTAGTGTGCTCGTCTGACCCCTGCCTTAAGGGATAATTCACAAAGCACCATTGGTAAAAATTACCATTGTTGCAACTATGGTGAACATCAGCTTATCCATTGAAGGAAAATCCAACACCGGCAGTCAACGTTCCTGCAAATATCTCTGAACTTCAGCACCACCATTATTCTATCGTAAAAAAAACGTAAATTGCGGCTATTCTAAATTTACAGTTTTTTCCCCAGTGTTTGTATATACGTCTGCAATTGTAAAGTGGAGATCTCCATAGACTTCCCATACAAGCTATGATAAAAAAACAACGGTAGAGAACAATACTGGACTACTTTGACTGAAACACCGATGGAAACTATGCTGACCTTTACCCTGAGAACTACTCTGAAGATTGTCAGCAGACTCTACAGTGGAAATACTAGTGATGGGCCGAACACCCCCGTGTTTGGTTCGCATCCGAACACAAAATCCGAACACAATGCGAACACCATTACAGTCAATGGGGCTCGAATGTTCGAAAAAGAGGGGATATATGCAAGATATTGGCCATAAAAGGTGTATGGGGGTCCAGGTACTGCCCTGGGGGACAGGAAACAATGAGAGAAAAAAAAAATGTTTTTAACCCCTTCACTGCTGAGTGCTGAGCCATTTCACCACTGTGTGCTGATCTAATTTTTACCGCTTTTGCTCAGGTTTAACGCGATTTGAAGCCATGGGAAGTGTTTGACCATCAATCAGTGGGAAATGTTTGACCAACAGTCAGTGGGAAATGTTTGATCAGCAATCAGTGGGAAATGTTTGACCAACAAGGAGTGGGAAATGTTTGACCAACAAGGAGTGGGAAATGTTTATGAATCCCATAGGCTTCATGGTTAAAAATATTCCCGTTTTAATCCAATATCTAATAAACCGTTTATTATTATATTCTGCAGTAAAAAGTCTCTTTATTTTTAGATTTTTTTAGGATCTTTTAAGCATTTTTTGGAATTGTTTTGAATATTTTTTCCTCGAACTTTCTGTGAACGTCCCGAAAAGTTCGAAGTTCGCAAATTTTCGAACAGCCGATGTTCGAACCGATTCGAACTGGCAGCCCATCCCTAGAAAAAACTGAAAGAAGTGGTTGAGTAATGAAAATAATTAAGTGTGAGACCTAACCAAAACTTGTGTCTTCCAATTAGCAATTTTTTTTTTTTTTGGAGAAAGGATTTTTACCAGGAAGGATACATTGAGATTGCTCTCGTTTTCAAGTATGTCCTGGGTGGCGAGAATGTACCGTTAGGTGTCTTGCCCAAGGACACTTACTGAAGAGGTTGCTCGCTGGGATCGAGCCCATGACTCCACAGGCTCACTCCATGCAGAGCAGTGACATTACCTCTACTCCACCCAGCCGTTAGCTCACACTTAACACAAACACACACACGCACATATATTCTAGCAAAAATATATGAAAAATCCTCTAGTTATTGTGACTTATCAAGGAAACATATCAATGAACACATATATACAAGCTTTGTAGTGTATGGGACCAAAGGGAACTACGTTCCTTCTGGAAAAGTAGTGGAGAAACAATGTTCGCCCATTTTCCCCCTCGATTGACCCACTGCGTTAAAGCACTGTACTCTTTCAACTTTAAATTAGATCAGTCTATCCATGTGGGCTCCTGCAAGATAACATTTATACATGTGAAGATCAAACAGAAGATGCAAATTTAATTATTACAATAAAAATGCGTACATGTGTATAAACTGAAACAGTAATATATTTTCAGCAGATATTTTTACATTAGTAGCCTGGAGTACAACCATGAATAATATTTTCATTTTGTAGACGATAATATCTCTTCATGCTACCTTATTAGAAGGATTCATCAAGCTGGATAAAATAATTCCATTATGCTTGTCTCAAGAGTAACACAGAGGACGATTTGCAGTGCAGTAACTATTTTCAAGCAATGGAAAAGGGTTTTTCCAATTAAAAGTGACACTCGTATTATTAGAATGCTGCTCATTATAGAAAATACATATAAATTCTTCCAATCAGCATCTATAAAACAAAGCACTGCGCACTCACGCCTCCTCAGGCATACAAATCGTTGCAGATAATTATGGCTAAAAGGAAAATAACCTGGATATTATTGTAAATAATTATTCAAAGTGATCACCATGCAGAATATTAAAAAATATCTATTTTTAACCTTAAAGTTACTTAACCACTTTTCCGTGCAGGACACACTCAGCGCGTCCTCTTGAGCGTACTCAGGTTGCAGAAAACACGCTGAGCGCATCCTGACATTGCAGCGGCAATCGGCCAATAGTTGTGGTCTCCGGGACCCCAGCCAGCGGACTGACGTCATCGCAATGACGTTTGTTTCAGGCAGAGCAGGGAGAGTGCCTGAAGGGGAGGGTCCTTTGGACCCTTGTATTTCTCCATTGCTAGCAGCCATGGAAGAAAGGCAGGCACTGCTGGAAAGGGCGCAGTCTGTCCTTCCCAGCGGTGACTGTTAACCCCATAGGTGCTGGATCGCGATCCGGCACCGGATCGTGGTCCTCTCCCGGAGGTGGCTGAAATCTTGGATGTCAGCCAAGCCTCCGGGACCTCCCCCCACACACTGATGGCATTGCGCTGGACGAGATGATGTCAATTTGGGAATAACCCCTAGCTGCCATCTATGGTGGAGATAGGGGATCAAAACGACCCCTGTATTTCCCGATCGATAGCAGATAGAGGGTCATGTTTGGCATCATTGGAAATGCCAAGTTGAATGGCTGAGTTGGAAAAGAGCCCAATGTTTACAGGAATGTTCGTGCAACATAAAAAATTAAAAAAACTAATTTTTCACTCTATCACTGACATACTGTATATGTTTTAACAATGTGTTGTAATACACCATCAAAAGTAACAGGTTGTATTTTCCGCATCAATATGAGCACACATATATGTATTTTCCAGATAGAGCAGATGCGTTAAACTCCGGTTTTACAAAGCGTTGCGTAACCTGTCTGATGTGTGCTCTGAAATGCAGAAATAGGACAGCCTTGACAGCTCTGTAGAAGGAAGCCAGTACAGGATGTATGTCTAATGAGATATGCACTGCTAGGAATGTCCTCCAGATGGGTATTTCCTCTTGATAGCTGCGATGCTTCATTTTTAATTGCTATATTTTTACTATATTCTGAGAATGAGATTCATGGGTGGTCAGTGTTCCCTTGTCACAATACCATGACTTGGCCGATACATTGTCCTTCGAGCAAGTCAGTGACCAAATTTGGGCATTTTGTTAAATATAACAGTATTTCCGGAACATTAACCTGTTCGTGAAGGTGGGTTGTATTTCCTAAAATTCTTACAGTGCCATGGAAAAAAAAAAAGGATAAAAGACTATTTAAGATGATTTTCTTAAAGCGCACCTAAACGGGATATTCAATGAACTAGTCACCGAACTGCAGGGAACGGTGATTTTCACTATACGGTGAAATGTGGTGGCAGTTCGGCTATTCAGAAAGCTGGTAATTCACCAAACATGGTACAGTTCGCCGCAATTGAGCGACATTCACCGGCAGTGAAATTCTCCCATAGAGAAGTAATGGTTAGTAATGGAAGTAATGGAAGTAATTCAGAGAACGCCAAACTGCACCAAAATGTTGGCGAAATGCCCAGATTTTCAGTGGTTTCATTCGACAGGTTTAAACAGGCGAATCACATAGGTTTCAATGTTAAAATATTCCCGTTTTTATTCAACTGTTTATTCTTTTCATTTTTCATTTGGACGACAAAAAAATTAGGCATTTCTCTGGATTTTTTAAGTGAAATGTTTGATTCTCTTTTTTTTAAAACGCCTGTTAAAAAATTGCCGTCACTCCCAGTTCGGCTTTTTTTTTTCGACGGGCTTCGGTGGTCAGTTCAGCATTCGGTGGATCATCAGCTGTGTTCATCGGGCTGATCGGCGGCATTCGGCGGATCCCGTTCGACGCACTTCGGGGACCCTGTGGTGAATGCTGAATTCACCGCAGGGACGATGAACTAAAATCTCCAAAACGCATCATAGTGAATAACCCCTTAAATAAAAAATGTCTGGTATAATAAGAATTTTAGCAATTGAAACTGTTTGATCATTTTCAGCGTACAAGGGGTTAATCCTATTTACTAAGCAGGCTGTAACGGCTTGCTGATTTGAGCTCTGTGCTCTTTTATGGTGCTCTTTATGGATCAGGAGACGAAGAATAATGGAAATTCTGTGTTGTGGTGGAAGCTGCAGACTTTATGTGTGTGCTGTGCAAAGTCAAAAGGGGAGGAGGATAATGATCAGCTCGCAGAGGGACAGAGGAAGACTGAAAGCTGTGTGTATCTGGCCTCCCTCTGTCCCGCCTCTCCCCCCTACAATCCATCCTGAACGCCTCCGCCAGACTAATTCACCTCACCCGCCGCTCTGTCTCTGCCGCTCCCCTCTGCGAGTCCCTTCACTGGCTCCCCATCCACTGCAGAATTAAGTTCAAAATCCTTATCCTTACCTACAAAACCCTCACTAACTCAGCTCCCCACTACCTGTCCTCACTAATCACCAAATACACCCCAGCCCGCTCCCTAAGGTCAAACAGTGACCTGCGCCTAGCTTCTCCCCGCATCACCTCTTCCCATGATAGACTGCAGGATTTCTCACGCGCAGCCCCCACTCTCTGGAACGCTCTCCCTCGTGCTGTCAAACTTTCCCCTAACTTCTCTTCCTTCAAACGCTCCCTGAAAACATTCCTATTTAGGGAAGCCTACCACCCAACTCACTGACGCAACCATCAATCACTCTCACCTTACAGTCCTCTCCTCCTGTTTCCAACCCCAACCCTCCCAGATTGTGAGTTCCTACAGGAATAGGGCCCTCATCTCCTCCTGTACTGTTTGTCAAATGTTGTTCAATGTATTGTAACCCTGTCTATACTGTGCTTATTGTACAGCGCTGCGGAATATGCTGGCGCTTTATAAATAAAGAATAATAATAATAATAATAATAGAACACCTAATACGTTTCAGTTACACTATTATTCAACGTAAAACATAAAAATATTGTGGTAGTCGTAGGTAGCAGGATTTATATTGAGTACAATTGAACATTCCTATAATAAGCCTTGTGTAAGTATGTCTGTGTTTTCTTGGAGGTTTTTTAGACGGTTTGTTCAGCAAAATGCTCACACATTTTCAAGCAGGGACATCCAATTCTCTTACGTTTTATTTTAAATGGAAGATAGTACACGCATTACATTGTAAGTTCCCACGGGATTAGGGCCCTTGTTTCCTCCTGTACTGGTTTGTCAAAATGTTGTTCAATGTATTGTAACCCTGTCTATACTGTGCCCCTTGTACAGCGCTGCGGAACATGCTGGCGCTTTATAAATAAAGAATAATAATAATACCAAAGTTTTGGGTTATACACATTACTGCTGTGTGCAAAATGAGCTGGATGACAGTATATTCATAGTTTAAAATGATAGGTAGTTTTATACACAACTATTAACGTCTAATGGTTTTTATATTGACTGGACTCTAACCCATGCTTTTTATTTCCAAATAAAATGTATTCATAATTGAAAATAAAGTCCAGCAGACATATTGATCTAGTGAATGAATGAAAGAAGCAGCAGTTGAAAAGAAAACATAGATTCATAGTAAACTATACACAGATTACACATTGCTCTGCTGTGCCTTAAATGGTTTAAAAATTTAAATATGGTTAAAACTAAATAAAATAAATACAATTTCAAATTAAAATGTATCTCAATATGCTGGTAAGCAATCCTGTCATTTCATTCTATGATGCTCACTATACTCCCATCTCTCCATTCCCCCATGGCCCGAACTAATCCTCCAGGGCTGAATTATGTACCTGTCCGGCAGATAGACATCCTCCTAAACTTTTCCTCCAGGCAAGGAAGCTTTACTTGCTGCAGGAGCAAGCTGATGCTACTGTCCACTTGATGAAACCTTGGATTGACAGTCTATGCTAGATGGTTATCAGCGCAGTTTAGCTGTTGGTTGTGGGAGCATCATCTGTGAAAACATGTTACATAGGACCCTATTCCACTCAAGTCATTAACTAGTGAGCAGTTAACATCTCACGTCCTATTGAAACCCCCTGTTGCACTTTTACACTGCCTACTGTAAACATATATAGAAACATAGAAACATAGAAAAATGTCAGCAGATAAGAACCTTTCGGCCCATCTAGTCTGCCCAATTACATGGATACTTTACCTGGATTTATCTTTTGTTTAGGATAGCCTTATGCCTATCCCATGCCTGCTTAAATTCAATTACTGTTGGCCTCAACCACTTCAACTGGAAGACTGTTCCATGTATCCACCACCCTCTCAGTAAAATAATGCTTTCTGGTGTTACTTTTAAACCTTTGCCCCTCTAATCTAAGACTATGTCCTCTTGTTTTGCTACTTTGTTTCCTTTTAAATATACTCCTTCCTCTACCTTGTGGATTCCCTTTACGTATTTAAATGTTTCTATCATATCTCCTCTGTCTCGTCTTTTTTCCAAGCTGTACATGTTAAGATCATTAAGCCTTTCCTGGTAACTTTTCTCCTTCAAGCCGTACACCATTTTAGTAGCCCTTCTCTGAACTCTCTCTAAGATGTCTATATCCTTCTGGAGATACGGTCTCCAGTACTGCACACAGTACTCCAAGTGAGGTCTCACCAGTGCTCTGTACAGTGGCATGAGCACTTCCCTTTTCCTACTGCTAATACCTCTCCCTACACAACCAAGCATTCTGCCAGCATTTCCTGCTGCTCTATTACATTGACTACTTACCCTTAGATCCTCTGAAACAATAACCCCTAAATCCCTTTCCTCAGATGTTGAGGTTAGGACTGTATCAAATATTCTATATTCAGCCCTTGGGTTTTTACGTCCCAGGTGTATTATCTTGCACTTATACTTTGTACAGGATATGAAAATGTTGAGGAAATGAGACAATAGGGAGTGCCTACAGGTTGATCAATATTCTTCTTTGTAGAATTGTGTTATTGGGGGAAAAGGACAGGTTGGTTGTTAAAGGGACACTACCCCTTCCATAAGCTGTAACTAGTTTACTTGTGCATTACAAACAAAAACACATTATAAAACGCATTATAAAACACATGCTGCTGTTTTTCTCTTTGTTTGAAGTAATTGCGTATATAAAAGGAGAAATAAAATTAGTTTTTTTTTTATCTCCCTACTATTTTGTTGATTTTTCCCACGAGACAACGACTACCAAAGTTTTTCCTTATATCTGTGGTTCATCTACTCTACAGTATTTTAAAGTTAGATGGAGGAGAGAATGTTTAGATAAGGCTGCAGGGGGTTATTATTCTTCAGGCTACACAAGATAAGAGATGGCAGCTGAATGAGCTAAAACAGGGAGCTTAAAAGACTTCTGATCTACCCCACAGGTGATGTCCTTTGAATACATCCCACACAATACAATGAGATTTGAGACAGTAATAGACTCCATTGTTATGGCCATTGCCACAGAGTGAAGAGCATGTGATGGAAATATACTGTGTGCGGGGGGGCATCAGTTTACAACACAAAAGATTACAAAACGAATGCAGCCAGTGACACATAGAGAGTAAAATATTTTCTAAACATACAAGAGAAAAACAAAGCACATGTAAGATATCAACAACATAAAATAAGCACAATAAGGACATTTCTTTTTTTGGTGGTAGTGGCCCTCTAAGTGATTTTGCATTTGTTCGGCCAGAATTTGGTCCTAAATAACGTGCCTTATACATACTTTATGGATAAATAACAAGGATCCTATAATACATCCCATGCTAGAGCTGAATTGTTTTAATGAGGTTAGAATGGTTGAATATTCGGCAGTCTGCATCCAGCCAGTTGTGTCCTCTCTGGACAGCTCTGATCCTTTTTGATTTACATGCCGAAGCCAAGACAGCCATGAAGACATTAAAGTGAATAGAAGTCAATAAATGTAAATTCTGGAATCAATAAACTGGGACTGAGAAGCAGCCTTAATTACACATGCAAGATGAGTTACTACAAATTGTGCAGTGTAAGTGCACAGCGTGAGGGGATATACATACAGAACCTGAAACATGTTGAAGTCGATGATGTCTTGGGTTCCTGTGTTTGTGAAAGGAACTATTGGAATGATTGCCCTGAGCAAGTTTCTCTGTTACATTGACATCATTTCCATTTTATAGAAGATTATTAGGCTGGCCGTTCACTGGGTCCGTATTTTTGCGGTAGTACGATCATTCGATATCTCCTGAAGTCGTCCGACCAATCCCACCACAACATGCAGGTGAATCAGGTGACTCAGCCCTCTTCCACTGCATCCGACCACCATCGGACGACTTCAGACGATTTTTTGCAACTACACCAGATTAGTGATCCTTCCAATTTTCTGGGGATATGTTCAGATGAAATCAGACGATCTGGTACAATTTACATTAACCCCATAGTGACCGGGCAGTTTTACCATTGTCTGTCCAAAAGTACCCACTGCTGTTTTTACGTTTCTGCACTGTTTGTGTTTAGCTCTAATTTTCCTCTTACTTGTTTATAGAACCCACACATATTATAAAAAAAATTGGAAAAAACACACTTTTCGAACTTTAATCCCCTAAATCTACAACCGCCAAGAAAGACCCCGGCTAAATCTAAATTTTGTCCTGAAATTAGAAATACCCAATTTTTAAATGTTTTTGCTTTTTAACCCCTTCACTGCTGAGCCAGTTCACTTCTGTGTGCTGAGCTCATTTTGACCATATTAATCTCATCATGTTTAGGCCCGTGTCAGACGAACGCAGTGATCACGTCCGTGTTGCCGCACAGTTTAACGTCCGTAGTAGCATAGAATCATGAGCAATAGAAACCCACACACGAAGTGCGTCCGCACAGAACTGCGCACGCACAACGCTCGTGGCAAACGGACGCAAGTTAGGCAAGAACGTAAAACCTCTAGCACGAACGCGCAGAGTGCGCCACGCCCACCACGCCCACATAGCCTTCTGTGTGCGTGATGAGGAGACGTCAGATGCAACTCATTTGCGACGTCCAGCACCTTGACGCACAAAAAGCCTTTTCATATCCTTTTTCATATAAAAAATTTTTCCCATAGTTCCCTTTTTTTCTACGTCTGTCATAAAAAACGGACTCTGTGGTGTCTACAGTATCTTCCGTCAGAACGTCCATCCGTTAAGCACGCAAAGGATCCCCCTAGCTCCACTTGGCAGCTAGGGGGTTAACTGGCCTACTGATGTCATCGCACATATGGCTATGACATCAGTGGGTGGTGGTTGACCCGGAGACCTGGCTCACACCCAAGATGTCAGCCACGTCCAGCACCTAAGGGGTTAAAGATTCTGCCCTTTCCAGCAGTACCTTTCTTCTATTTTTAGCTGCAGCAGTTGGATAGAGTGGTCCAAAGGACCTTCCCCCCTCCCCTTTCAGGTTCCTCCTGCAGGCACTGGGGCACTTGAAAATGAAGTCATCGCACACGGCAATGACGTCATTGCTACGGCTGGGGCCCATAAAAAATGGTTGGGCTGGCTTCCAGGAAGCCAGTCAAACATGAGACCCCGGCCAGAGAGGTGAGAGGAATTTTCCCCAGGATGTACTATGTATGTCAGTGGTCCTTATGAGGTTAAAAAAAAGATGAATTGTATAGTTAAACCGCTGTGCTGCGGCAACAAAATTGTCCCAGTGATTCAATTAAGCATCCCATAGGATTCAATGGGGAAAAAAAATTAAATTCTCATTTTTTCCGTTTATGATTTTCATCTGCAGCAAAAAGTCTTTTCAGTTACAGATTTTTTAGGTATTTTTAGGTGAAACTTTGGGTTCTCAATTTTTTTTTTTAAGAGAACATGAGGGGTTTTTTTTGTCTCCGTAAGGTGTTTTTTTTCTGCTTTGGGTGTGCTGGATGGAGCTGTTCTTGGTGCTGAAAGTTTTTTAACCCGTTAGCGATTCGAAGGCGATGTGGGCGCAGTGCTATGACCTCCTTTAAGATAATGCAGACGCTAGTGTTAGCTTGAAGGAGGTGATAGAGCCCAATAGTCTTTTATCGTGCAATTTCGGTACCGCCGAGTTGCCCCATATTTTGATGTCAATTCGCCAGTATTTGACGACTTTACATCTTAGTGAATAGAGGAATTGGTCCAAAATTGCGCGCGCTACAAGCGTCTGTGCAGAAAGCCTCCTCGTCAAAACGATAGACGAGTGTTGATGGGGCTGCAAAGCGTGATCCTCCATAGCGGGATTGAGCCTTGTAGCGCTGAGTGCACTAACTGCGCTCAGCGAAGTGGCCAGACGGGCGTTGAATGGAAGGAATGTCCACTCTCACAGACATTTGTTCCGCTCTCAAAGACGCTCGTCTGATCTAGGGATGTGCGTTTCAGAATTTCGGAATTTTCACGAAATTTCACGATTCGTGCATTCGGATTCGGCCGATTTTCCGAAAATTTTCGGATCCAAAAACAGCAGATCTGAACAAATTTCCGAGCCGAAACGAAAACTTTTCGGAATTTTCGAATGGACTAGAAATGTGTAAAATCGAAATTCATTTTCGTTCCATTCGTGATTTCGGCTCCATTTCAGTAATTTCGGACATCGTATTTTTCGGTTATATCGCTGATTCTGTAATTTTGTATCATTCCCATCTCAATGTATCCTTCCTGGAAAACCAGAGAAATCTCAATGTATCCTTCCCGGGAAACCAGAGAAATCTCAATGTATCCTTCTTGTAAAACATGAGAAATCTCAATGTATCCTTCCCGGGAAACCAGAGAAATCTCAATGTATCCTTCTTGTAAAACATGAGAAATCTCAATGTATCCTTCTTGTAAAACATGGGAAATCTCAATGTATCCTTCTTGTAAAACATGGGAAATCTCAATGTATCCTTCTTGTAAAACATGAGAAATCTCAATGTATCCTTCTTGTAAAACATGGAAATCTCAATGTATCCTTCTTGTAAAACATGAGAAATCTCAATGTATCCTTCTTGTAAAACATGGGAAATCTCAATGTATCCTTCTTGTAAAACATGAGAAATCTCAATGTATCCTTCTTGTAAAACATGGGAAATCTCAATGTATCCTTCTTGTAAAACATGAGAAATCTCAATGTATCCTTCTTGTAAAACATGGGAAATCTCAATGTATCCTTCTTGTAAAACATGAGAAATCTCAATGTATCCTTCTTGTAAAACATGGGAAATCTCAATGTATCCTTCTTGTAAAACATGAGAAATCTCAATGTATCCTTCTTGTAAAACATGGGAAATCTCAATGTATCCTTCTTGGATACATTGAGATTTCTCATGTTTTACAAGAAGGATACATTGAGATTTCTCATGTTTTACTTCTTGTAAAACATAAGAAATCTCAATGGCAGAATTATCGTATCAGAAGAATTATCGTATCAGCAGAATTATCGTATCGACAGAATTATCGTATCGACAGAAATGTCGGATCCGAAAAACCATTAGTTCACGTCAAAACGAATAGACACTTTGAAACGAGGAGAACAGATATTCCGAAAAACACAAAAATTTCCGAAATCACGAAAAAAAAGTCGATACGAAAAACGAACCGAACCGAAACGGAAATCGGCCAAAACGAAAATTTACAAAAAACGAACGAACCGAACCGAACCGAACCGAAAAAAAATAAAAATCGGTGCACAAGTCTAGTCTGATCCCGGCCTAATGCTAGTGGCCCAGGGGGCAATGGAGCCCTTCCTTACATGCCTGCCCTCCACTGGTATTTAGTCTTAGGTAATATAAGCTGTTATATATCAGTTTGGCACAGTAGTAAGTAATGAGTTACAATATAGTATGATATCCAGAACTAATAAGACAATCAGCAGGATGAAAATATATTGTATAAAATGAGAAATTATTAATATTTCTTTTAATTAACACAGATATCAAACTAGAAATTAAAATCTAAGAACTCAAGTTAAATTGAATTATTTTTTGCAGTGCTACATAATATAATAATTGTGAATAATAAGAAAAAATATATAAATGGCTAATGTATTTATGGGAAAATTATAAAAGAATAAACTGAATTATAGCTTATAAAAAAATATCAGAGAGAGGGTAAACATATGTAAATATTTAATCATATCGCCTTTCCACAGGAACAAGTTCTCTCAAATGGACGGATATAAGATAGCTGCAACATTAATGCTCATCAATAATTCTTCAAAGTCCATAATATCTGCAAAGAGGTAGAAATAAATCAATAAACGCATAAGGAGCTGTGAGTGATAGATGAAAGCTTCTGCTCACACCTATTGGTTCAGACATGACACTTCTATAGTCCAAAAGAGCTTTTGCTTTGGCAGCTTTACGCTTTACGAGTTGAGGGACAGGGCGGCGAGCTAATTGAAAGGTCGACTATCCCAGGCTGTGGTATGCCTCATGAAAACGAGGTAGGGACAAATCCCAGTTATTTGCCAAATCGTTTTGTCCCATATGTGCCGCTTGGTAGATTTTGTATTTTCGTTGCTGTCTATTCTTTTGTCTCATGTTGGAGTCTCAGCAGGTTGGGTGGAGTAGAGGTAACATCACTGCTCTATAACTGTGGAGACACAGGTTCGAATCCCGATAAGAGCACCTCTCCAGTAAGTGTCCTTGGGCAAGACACCTAACAGTACTGTCAGGGATCTGGCTGTGCAATGTATGCAGCAGGGTTTGGTTGTGAGCCCAGGATGCAGTGAACGAATAGACAGACGGGTTACAGGGCACAAACAGGGTTTTATTTGGGCAAAGCAGATAAACAGATAGGAGACCTGAACTAATGAAGTCCTGATGCAACTCAGGCATAAGGCCCTTAAGTTGCCCCTGATGCCAGTATGCAAGGAGGATTTCTTGTAGAGCAGGGGATCATAGGGACGGAGTTTCAGGAGGATATATAAGGCGTGTGCTCTGTGGGTCTGTGCGCCTTTTGCTCCTGAGGTAGACTTGTTAGGAAATACCCACCCTCCATATATTATACACCCACCCTCCCTACATTCCCACCCTCCTTACATTATACACCCACCCTCCCTACATTCCCACCTTCCCTACATTATACACCCACCCTCCCTACATTCCCACCCTCCCTACATTATACACCCACCCTCCCTACATTATACACCCACCCTCCCTACATTCCCACCCTCCATACATTATACACCCACCCTCCCTACATTATACACCCACCCTCCCTACATTCCCACCCTCCTTACATTATACACCCACCCTCCCTACATTCCCACCTTCCCTACATTATACACCCACCCTCCCTACATTCCCACCCTCCCTACATTATACACCCACCCTCCCTACATTATACACCCACCCTCCCTACATTCCCACCCTCCATACATTATACACCCACCCTCCCTACATTATACACCCACCCTCCCTACATTCCCACCCTCCTTACATTCTAGCTTGAACTCCGTAGTTCTGTGCAGGAAAAAACAGATCTCAAAGCTTCTCAAATAATTCCAGCATAGGGACTGTCATGTCTGATGTTTTGAAATTCCAGGGGGCATGTGCTGGAGCAAATTTGCAATAAACTGAATTTCTTTTCATTGCTCCAGAATAAGACCACATCGGGTATACTCGATCTGGAAGCACCTGCAAGTGAGGGGTAGTGAAGTGACTCTCCTGTACTGACAGAATTGTATGTACAGTTGTGTTCAAAATTATTCAACCCCCACTGAAATTGAGTGTTTTGGCCAGTTTGACATTGATTTTGATCATTCAGTCATCTTGCTTACAATTAAATCAAAGAGGCACGTGTAGGTCAGACAAATATAACATAACATTTATAATGAAATAACCACAAATGTCTTTTTCTGTGCTCACATCATTATCAGTTTTATTCAACCCCCAAGTGACATTCAATCTTAGTACTTAGTACAACATCCTTTTACAGTTATAACAGCTTTTAAACGTGAAGCATAGCTTGACACAAGTGTCTTGCAGCGATCTACGGGTATCTTCGCCCATTCGTCATGGGCAAAAGCCTCCAGTTCAGTCACATTCTTAGGCTTGCGCACTGCAACTGCTTTCTTTAAGTCCCACCAGAGGTTCTCAATCGGATTTAAGTCAGGTGACTGCGATGGCCACTCCAAAATGTTCCAGCCTTTAATCTGCAACCATGCTCTAGTGGACTTGGAGATATGCTTGGGATCATTGTCCTGTTGAAAGGTCCAACGTCTCCCAAGCCTCAGGTTTGTGACGAACTGCATCACATTGTCATCCAATATCTCCTGGTACTGAAGAGAATTCATGGTACCTTGCACACGCTGAAGCTTCCCTGTACCTGCAGAAGCAAAACAGCCCCAAAGCATGATTGACCCCCTGCCATGCTTCACAGTAGGAAAGGTGTTCTTTTCTTCATAGGCCTTGTTCTTCCTCATCCAAACATAGCGTTGATCCATGGGCCCAAACAGTTCTAATTTTGTTTCATCAGTCCACAGAACACTATCCCAAAACTTCTGTGGTTTGTCCACATGACTTTTGGCATACTGCAGTCGACTCTTCTTATTCTTTGGAGACAGCAAGGGGGTGCGCCTGGGAGTTCTGGCATGGAGGCCTTCATTACGCAGTGTGCGCCGTATTGTCTGAGCTGAAACTTCAGTACCCACATCTGACAAATCTTTTCTCAGTTCCTCAGCAGTCACACGGGGACTTTTCTCCACACTACGCTTCAGGTAGCGCACAGCAGTCGAAGTCAGCATCTTCTTTCTGCCACGACCAGGTAGCGTTTCAACAGTGCCCTTTGCCTTGAATTTGCGAATGATGCTTCCTATGGTCTCTCTTGGTATGTTTAACATCTTTGCAATCTTCTTATAGCCATTGCCCTTCCTGTGAAGAGTAATCACCTCTTCTCTTGTCTTCCTGGACCATTCTCTTGACTTCACCATGTTTGTAACCACACCAGTAAATGTCTAGAAGGAGCTGAGTATCACAGTCATTTTAAAGCTGCCTAATTGGTGCTTATTATGCTTTATTGCTGCTCCGTGACATCCACAGGTGTTTTCAATACCTGATTGAAAACACTTGAATGAACCTCTGTTCTTCAGAGTGGTAGTCTTTAAGGGGTTGAATAATTGTGTCAATGAAGAATTCACAAAAGAAACATTTACTACTGTATTACAAAACCAATTGATGTCATTTTAGTTGCATATGGTTCTTTAAAAAGTCCTTGTAGGATTTCATTCTGAATACAATTACAAATGTACACTAAATTCCCTAAAACCCTTTACAGCATTGGGGGTTGAATAATTTTGAACACAACTGTACATACAGCTGAGAAGGGGATATTTCTGATCCACCTGATCGAAGAGGTGGATGACTTACAGTTTGCTTCATATGAAACCTACTTTCATAATTAATTGTTTTTCACTGCTGCTTCGTCGTGGTACATGATTTTATGTGATTGCTGAAACTGCTGTTTCCAGAAAACGTTGAATAATTCAGTACTTGCATATATATTTTTTTTTTACATGCATATTATTTTCCCACTGTCTGGATCACCTAATCCACCTATCCTGTCATTAGGTAAGTGAAAAAGAGAACACGATTTAAACTAAATATTCAAATCATGGCCTTATAAATCATGTAGCATGGGCTCCTGCCATTTAATATTATATATATATATATATCGAGTAAAGATAGCGGCACTCTCGGTCTTCGTATTAGGAAAAGTTTAATCTAGAAAATTCAACGTTTCAATCCGCTATCCGCGGACTTTCATCAGATCCTGATGAAAGTCCGCGGATTGCGGACTGAAACGTTGAATTTTCTACATTAAACTTTTCCTAATACGAAGACCGAGAGTGCCGCTATCTTTACTCGCTGTATTTGCCAAGTGGGCCCAGGCATGGGACCTTTCTGATTTGGAGTGCAAGAGTGACCGATTGCTATATATATATATATATATATATATGTGTTTATTATTGCAGAAGCCACCCTCGCATCATGGCAATTCAATGAATTGCATCCCAGAGCTCCTGTGCCACATTCCCCATATGCAGCAAGGAACTCTGGGTAGGATATGCAAATGACATCTGTCTCACTTTTATGCATCCTGGATCTGTTATTACGCAGAACCCTAAAATCAATGAGATATATATATAATTTCAGTTAGATAAGGCTGTCACAGAGGATTCCATCCAATAAATGCTGATTTGCTGCCAACAAGTGCAACTCAGCTGTGATTGCCCTGATGCACTATTCAGCACTTTTTGCTCAGCTAATCACAAAAAGAGACGCTAGCTGGTGCTTCTGTCTAACCATCAAGTGCAACTCTCCGATTACAGTCCATATGTACTTGTTTATTTTATATATTTACTTAGAGGGTTAGTCAAAGAGCATTCGGCGCACTTTGGCGATTCCAGTTTGCCAACCCTGTGGTGAATTCACAATTCACAACAGGATCCCCAAAGTGCGTCAAACGCAGAGCCGCCGAAGACAACTGAACGGCGCTAAACAGCCCACTGAACGCCACCACCACGACCTCCGATTAGCCCATTGTATGCCGCCACACCAATGACTGCCGAACTGACCATTGAACTGTCCACCAAAAGCTGCCACACTGCAAAAAAAAAAGCCTAACTTTGCTATTTTTTAAAAGGTGTTTAAAATCAGTAAAAATGCATTAAAATATGTGGAAATAATAAAAAAGGTCCTATGAAAAATTATAAAAAGGTCTGTTGCAGAATTTAAAATAAAACAATAAAAAAAACACCATTAAAAATATGGGAATCAAAAATTTCGGCTAAACAATTAAGAAAAATACCAAATAAATTTTAAAAAATAAAAAAAAGCTTTTTTGCTGAAACCGAATAGAATAAACGGTTGAATAAAAAAATGAATGAAAGCTATACTTTTTTTTTTACATTGAATCCTATGGGATTCGCCTGTTTAAACCTGTCGAACTAAACCACCAAAAATCAGGGCATTTCACTGACATTTCAGTGCAGTTCGGCGGTCTCTGAATGGATTAACCATTGCTTCTCTATGGGACAATTTCACTGCTGCCGAAGATCACCGAATTGCGTCAATCTGCGGCAAACTGCACCATATTTCTGTCAATTTGCCAGTATTTGGCGAATTGACAACACTCTGAATAGACAAACTGCCACGAAATTGCATCGTATGCTGCAATTTGGTGGCAAGTTCGGTGCTCTTTGAATAACCCATTTATTCTACCAACCGGTTCTGTTTATTTTTCATTCACGGCCACATTACAAAGAGGAATATCATAGAATTGCAAAACAATAGGAAATAAAAAATAATAATATCATTTACTGGCCACGCTGCCTCTTGTTTGCTCTGACTATGATCGATTTGTCTTTGATAAAAAAGAACTCGGTTATACTGTACATTAACCATTCCACTGCCAAAAGCGTGTAATACCAAAAATTATAGTGAGGAAAGGGGGGGGGGTGTGAGGGTCCTGAGAACAAGCAGCTGCACTAGTGGCCTGCTCTACGGTGGGGGCCGCTCAGGTCTCACAAGGTATTAGCTCAATTGTGCCATTACAGGGAAGAATGCTCCATATGCAAATCAGCCTGCTCTCACCCAGAAAGGGTGGCCAGTACTGACTGCCAAGAACATCGTCCCTGCACGAGAAGTGCAGCAAGCCCCGACGATCGTTCCGGCCTTATTAGGCCTCATCAGGAGGGTATACCAAAAATTAGCATATGATATTCCTTATGCATAGGTTTTTAATGCAAGATCAGTGTGTCCCCTATGGAGAAACTATAATCCAAGTGAAATATCACACCAGTCATCCTGCATTACTGTAAAGAGCATACCCCACTCTCGCTGTAAGAAAAGGGTCAGCAAACTTTACTGCTGCATTACAGCAGCCAGGGAGAGGGCAGAACACAGGGAGAGCTCTGGGGTCACTCACTGCTATACAGGGATAGGATTCTGGTTCTTATAATGCCTGAAAATCCCTGTACAGTCCAGGCATAAGGTGTTACTATAAATTCCATTTGCAGGTAGATATTATTTTTATATTCTATTGGTATTTTTTTGGAAGCTGCATTGCTAATAATCTCATTATGATCACTTTGAATCCCTGTAAGCACGAGATCTGATTATTTTAATATCTAGCTTTATCACATTTTCTGTTTAACACAAAAAACATTTCCCTGCCTGTATGCTAATAATGTAGACCCCCTTGTAATATTGTGCAAGATAAGGGACACCATCTAGAGTCCAGACCCTTTCATCAAAGCAATATTTCTGTACGAAAAACACACGCACACCTAAAAATTAGTAAAACAATTATTTTTTTTGCGCAATTTATTTTGCGCGCATTGTCCAGCGTTATCGTGCGAAAATTAACGTGATATTCGGATCCGAGCGCATTTTCTCATCCGTCAAAAAATAACGTTAGTAAAAAAACGCGCAAAACGAAGTGTAATACGCGCGCAGTAACATTGCGCATGTAAATCAGTGCGCGGACTGTTTTTTTCACGGGATTCAGCCAATCAGAATTAAGAACCTTAAATGACATCAATTTACCTTAATTGACTCACTAATGTTTTTGCGCCTGTAAAAATAAATCTGAGTATACATGCTGCAGCAATAAAAAAAATATGCAAAAATTCACCATTTTTTTGTTTGGGTATGTGTATAATGTGTAACTATACTGTGCTTTATTTATTTTTTCGTGCTGGCGTATTTGGTTTCGGCCAGAACGTTCAGATTTGCAGTTAACACCAAGTTTTCAAAGACGTTAAAATTATGCGCGCAAACGTCGTTCGTAGGAAGTTGTGCATCTATTGAAATACCATCCGCGTAATGAATTTGCACTCACAATGTTAAGTATAGGACGCGCACAGTTCATCACGCTCGCGCAAGTCCATCCGCGTTAAGCGATAATGCGCATCGTTTGCGCGAACGTTGAAATACGACGTTTTTACAGTCGTTACAGAAATACAAAGTAATAAAATGCAAGATATTTAAAAAAACAGCACAAATATAAATGTTATTTTGTCAACAAAAGTGCTTGGTAGTGAAGGGGTTAAGAGGTGATATTTTTTTTCTTCTAAATTCTTTCTACAACTTAAATAGAATTTCACATTTTAGGCCAAAATAACGTTACCAGGCTTGGAAAGCTGTTCGAATTGAGCTTCTCTGATCTAGAAATTACAGTTCCCTTCCAAGTCTCCAAAAATGATCTCCTTATTGAACAGCCACATAAAAAGTAGAATTTACATTCTAGGATTTTACTCCAGAGACAAAGCAGAAACCTAGCGGCATCGCAGACACATGAAAGCTCCCATCGGCATTTACTATGACACCCAGAGATGCATTAGTCATTGGAAGAGCAGCTAAACAGAGTCAGAGTAATCTTAAATCCCATTTATGTTTGTAAATGGCTATTTAAATTTCCAGTAAGGAAGCGCAGCGTATAATGGAGTTTTCCATAGAGCGGAAGGGCTGTGTATTCAGAAGCAGGCTACGGGTAGCTGTCTCTTGATTTAATCATTTCTCTCTGTAATTTCCAAACAAATGCATAATGTATCTGTGTGATCTCCCTCTCCCGCTGAGCTTAAAATGAATTCTATGTACAGTAACTGGAAAAGTATAACCGCTTTTATTTTAGAAAAGCCGTTAGTTATTTCTAGATCTACTAGAGCAGAAAAAATAGATGAACTGTGTGTGTATGTATGTATATATAAAGCTCTAAAGAAAATGATTATTACTGGAATTGTTTGGATATGTAGGATCAAATGAGATTTCAAAAATTACCTTTTTATTTAAAAATTTAACTTTAAACCTTTCGCTGTGTGTGGGGGACGTCCTGGTGTGTCACCGCTGTGTGTGGAGGACGTTCCCCACATGTCGTGGAGTCTCCACAGCAAAAGACCCCCCATACTCACCTTTCCAGCCAGGGTCGCACGGTGGTCTGACTTCCTTGAAGTCAGACCCTTGCTTTTATGCTCTGGCTGGTGAACTTACAGTAATGAGTTTCGGCGCTGAATCGCACCCTTATTTCGATGGCAGCCTTGCCTCCTGGACCTCCCCTCGTCCACTGAAATTGTTGCACATGGGCATGATGATATCAGAGAGGGAATCCCACTAGCCGGGCGGGGGATTCCCTATGTTAGAGGAATGAGGGCCCTTTGGACCCCAGTATCTTTCAATTGGTGCACAGCAGAGGGTCATGTTTGGTATTATTGGAAATGCCGCACAGTGCCTCTCTCCCTGCCTCTATGACGGGATGCTGATCCAGCATCTTCCATCATTGGGGCTGGCAGGGTGCAGCTGATGGGGAGTCAAGGGGAGCTTTTGGGGGGCAGGAGGGAGAAGAGAGCATCCCCATCTCTGTGCCTCCCTGTATGATGCCTGCAGCTGAAGGGGGAGCAGTGGGCGAAGCTGGATGCCAATCCCTGGTAGGGAGGCACTCGGGGCAATTCCCCCCCCCCCCTTGCCAACTTAGTAGGGATGTGAGGTAGAGGACTCTGGCAGAGGCGTTCATTACAGACTGCAGAGATGTACGCTGAGCTCGCTTAAGGCCAATGAGAAGAGGGCTACAGTAGTCAAGGAAGGAGATAATAAGAGCTGGGATGACAAAAAGGAAAATAACCTATAATGGTTTTATTGCTTGCATTATCATTTTAGTAGCATTTATTTCACTTTTTTTTTTAATTATGATGATAATGGAATCTTCTTTCCTGTAACCTAATATCCACCGCGTCCGGACATATGAGAATGATTACCCGCTTCTTCCAACTTGTTACCGAACATCAAATCATGAAAATATTATAAACATTTGTTTCTGTTTAATTCAACATAATATGACTTTATCATTATTGTTGGTCTAAATTGTGCAAGTTGGTTTCCAACAAATCAAAGCTCTGTGGAGAAGCCCTCAAGAAAAGCTGCGTAACGTTTAACAAATAATAGGCGTTAATTTGTCAAACTCAATAACAAGTGCGGAATTGACATTTTAAAGTCAGATTTGTTAATGAAATTAGATCCCACAAGTCGATAAGTGGGGATCGCCAAACGCAACGTTAATCTTGTAGAAAGCATATTATGAGTGACAGGTAACTCGATTAGTGAACAGGAGACCTGATTTACATATCAAATTAAACATCACCCCCGAGGCAGCGTGAGAAACAAAAGAGGATGTAAATTCAAAGGAATATGAAATAAGGGGCTAAATATTGTACTTCACTGCAAAACGCATAGACTGAACGTTGTACAGTTTGATTTTAATATGAATATATGAGTTTTGTTTCTATTATTTCTAATAATAAAGGGTAGTATTAGAGAAAAAAAACATACGTGCCAGTTTTCAGTATGCAGGAAATCGTCCTTAGTGATTCTGCTGTAGACACGTGCAATTCGGCTCAGATCAGTTCTGAATTCGGCCAAATAAAAGACAATTCAGATCAATCCAAATTTCTGATTTCCAAACTGAATCGATCACCGGAAAAAGAACATCCCGAATTGATCTAATTACTAAGATGGAAAGAGCCAAATAGAATTCATTTGGAATGTGCCACATGTTTTTTTTTGTCTATGCGTCTTTCTGTGTATCATGTTTGGAGCACATGCATCATTCTAAGTGCTATTTTGAAGCATATTGACCCATTGTGCGCATCATTTTTTTTAGCATATACTTTATACAGCTCAACATTTTTGGAGTATGTTCTTCATACTGAGGGTAATTTTGGAGCAAATGCTTCATTCTGGGTGTCACTTTAGTGCATGTGTGTCGTGCCGATCATCATTTTGGATGCATTCTTGGGTCATGTAGTAAGTTTTAATTTTATTTCAACATAATAGCTCTGAATATCAGAAATGGCTGAATAGATTCGGAAACTTCCAATATTACGAACCAATCCAATCCAATTTTTTGGAGATTCCCGATATTCCCAATTGGTTGTGACTGATTATTTTTATTTTTGGATTCTGAAATATTTCAAACCTAACCAAATTTTTTGCTTGTGCACATTTATATTCTGCTACATATGCCTTAGCCCTTTGGCTGTTAAACCGCTTCACCCCTGTATGCTGTGCTCATATAGACCATTTTTGCTCTTCACATTAACCCCTTCACTATCAATATCGAGATACACTATATTGCCAAAAGTATTCGCTCACCCATCCAAATAATCAGAATCGGGTGTTCCAATCACTTCCATGGCCACAGGTATATCAAATCAAGCACCTAGGCATGCAGACTGTTTTTACAAACATTTGTGAAATAATGGATCACTCTCAGGAGCTCAGTGAATTCCAGCGTGGAACTGTGAAAGGATGCCACCTGTGCAACAAATCCAGTCGTGAAATTTCCTCGCTCCTAAATATTCCACAGTCAACTGTCAGCTGTATTATAAGAACGTGGAAGTGTTTGGGATCGACAGCAACTCAGCCACGAAGTGGTAAGCCACGTAAACTGACGGAGTGGGGTCAGCGGATGCTGAGGTGCATAGTGCGAAGAGGTCACCAACTTTCTGCAGAGTCAATCGCTACAGACCTCCAAACTTCATGTGGCCTTCAGATTAGCTCAAGAACAGTGCGCAGAGAGCTTCATGGAATGGGTTTCCATGGCTGAGCAGCTGCATCCAAGCCATACATCACCAAGTGCAATGCAAGCGTCGGATTCAGTGATGTAAAGCACGCCACCACTGGACTCTAGAGCAGTGGAGACTCGTTCTTTGGAGTGACGAATTGCGCTTCTCCATCTGGCAATCTGATGGAGGAGTCTGGGTTTGGTGGTTGCCAGGAGAACGGTACTTGTCTGACTGCATTGTGCCAAGTGTAAAGTTTGGTGGAGGGGGGATTATGGTGATGGGTTGTTTTCCAGGGGCTGGGCTTGGCCCCTTAGTTCCACTGAAAGAAACTCTGAATGCTTCAGCATACCAAGACATTTTGGACAATTCCATGCTCCCAACTTTGTGGGAACAGTTTGGAGCTGGCCCCTTCCTCTTCCAACATGACTGTGCACCAGTGCACAAGCAAGGTCCATAAAGACATGGATGACAGAGTCTGGTGTGGATGAACTTGACTGGCCTGCACAGAGTCCTGACCTGAACCCAATAGAACACCTTTGGGATGAATTAGAGCGGAGACTGAGAGCCAGGCCTTCTCGTCCAACATCAGTGTGTGACCTCACAAATGCACTTCTGGAAGAAGGGTCAAAAATTCCCATAAACACACTCCTAAACCTTGTGGACAGCCTTCCCAGAAGAGTTGAAGCTGTTATAGCTGCAAAGGGTGGACCGACGTCATATTGAACCCTATGGATTAGGAATGGGATGTCACTTAAATTCATATGCGAGTCAAGGCAGGTGAGCGAATACTTTTGGCAATATAGTGTATCTCAGGCTTCAAAGACACCATCTGGTACCCCGATATCGAGATATCTCGATATGCTAATCTGCAGCTCAAAAGAAAATGAGATTAATTTGCTGCAAATTAATTTTGTTAGCTTCTGAGCTGCAGAAGGTGCCCCAAAGCTTTAGCCCTGTGGGCATAATGCCCAAAGAGCTAAAACTGTAAAATCAGCTTCCGGAAGCTCTGAAATATCGGGCTTTTAGATGCTCTCAGAAACCGATACAGGATAAATAGAAGAAAATAGATCTGCTGTCAAAATCTCTGTAACTCAATTTGGCAGTAGATGGCACCATCTACTGGTCAAATAGGTTATTACGGTAATAGATATGTATTACTGTACAATTTATTAAAAATGATTCTTCAAAAAACCACTGGTTTCTGACAATGTTTTTTTTTAAATTCACTTGGTAGTGAATGTTGTCACATTGTTCAGGCACGAGAAAGGCTTGTGAGAACCCGGAATGTTTCCGTTACATGTGCTATCAAATCTGCCCAAAGAGGAAAAAGTGGTCTGTCCATTCCCATCTTCAACCGTAAACTCCATGTCATGAATTTGACGGTACATAACAGCGTCACCAGTATTTTAATACTCCTAGCAGCCCGTTGTAGTAAATGGTTGTTGTGTGTATTGTATACCTCTTTGTGTAGCACAGTATTTGTCTCTGTGCTTTTCTATGCAAATGAACGCTCTGATTAGGAGAATAAAAAAGTTTAATGTTTGGGCAGTAATACATCAGGTTAATAAATATGTTTCTGAGGACAAGCAGCAATACTTATCATGTAAGCCTAAAAACAACATATTTCGTATTATTGATGCTGTCGTACAGCCTAGTTAAAATAAATGTATAAAGTAAACATGGAGCTACTTGACCGAGGTCTGTTCTGCTTTAATTGTCATTACAAACACATTTTTTGTGGAATTACAGAAAATGCCTGTGATAAATATCCCTCGATAATCATATTTTTGTGAACATGTTTCCTTTTTTCACTGATGCTCAGCGGTGCAACATGGGGCATATAATGCACAAGTGATGGAGTGCCAGGAGTACTTATCACTGACATGGTCTATAATTCTGATCGATATAAAGGATCCACCAATGGAAACTGGAACTTTAAAGCTTGTTTGTGTACAAAGCAGTTTACACTGGGTTTCTGGTGTTAAACTGGATACAGTATTTTTAGCAGCGCAGAGATATAGTTGCTATGCTAGTAACCATAGATACAATACGTTCCATCCTATACCCTGAAGCTGGATAGGCTGATAGCTTAAGTAGCAATTAGCAGAGAGAATACGTAAGGTAAACACAGCACAAATGGGCTGTTATGATGTTTGCTAAAACCTAGATAAAAGCATTGAATATATGAAATTACTTAAAAACACCTGGCTCTCCACCAGAGTTTTTCCTTTTTATATCACACGGGATTACCCTTTTCGGAAACAAGAAAATAGATCACCATTCCATCCGCTCAGGAAAACAATAAACAATAATGTCATGAATACTGGGACGGTTTTATCTTTTCGAAAGTGATATTTTGTTTAATCCTTTTTCTTATTTTTTAATGCTTTATGTTTCCAGTACTTTCATTTCAGAGTAAGAAAAATTGAAGCATCAAAGTGTCAGGAGTTGCACAGCTTCCATTCCACTATAGGCAACAAAGTGATGTAAAGATTAGCAAGAGCATCCTATTGACCCACCATGCTCAATGTTCTCCAATAATTCTTGTGGTTAGAATCCGACATTAGCTAACTACCTCAAGCAGTTCGTTCTTGACTTACCCCGAGGAGGGTATAACCTTAGTGATTGTTGATACCATGGACTGAATGCATGCGTTGCTTGGTCCTGTTCGCTTCAGGTTAGAAGCACCCGGACCCTGCTGTATCTCAAACTGACATTAGCTCATCTGAAGGACGTCTCCCTGGATTGGAGAAAAAGCACACAACATCATCGACTGACAAACACAAAGAGAAACCTGCAATTGTACATCAGGGGCAGAGGGGAAGTATACACCAGCAATGTCAAAACTCCGACCCCCCGATGTTGTTGGTCTACATAACCCAGAAATCTTTGAATGCATTAGCTAGCCAGAGACATGGAAGATGTAGTTCAGCAACATCTGAAAGACCAGAGTTTGACATTCCTGGTCTGCACAGTTCCTGGTAAATCTGCCTCCAACAGCATCTAACGGCTTGTGTTAAGCTCTGCTTTCCAAAAGCTGTATTGAATATGAAACAAGTTTATTGGTTCCACTAAGAAATGAACAAAACTGAAACTTCTTCACATTGCAGCGAAATATTAAATAATTCAAAGAAAGGTTGCTTCAATACCAAGCATGTCTTCTTCAACACTTAAATAGTAGACCTTGGCGTAGACGGCAAAGCTCGAGAGCTTAAAGCAGGGCTGTTCAAACTTGACCCTCCAGATGCTTTGGTGCTTCATTTCCCACAAGACCCTGTTGACCTAATTGATTAGCTGAGTATCATGAGATGTAGTTCTGAAACAGCTGGAGGGCCAAGCTTGAGCACTCCTGGCTTGAACTAATGAGCTCCCAAATGCAACATAGTATAACTCTGTGTAACTAATGGAGTGTAGACAAGGGAGAGATGAAACGAGAAAGAGGAACACGGTGGAACAAAGAATAAATACATCGAGCAATTAAACAGCATTGAAGATAGAGACATTTTCATTAAAAATAGCTGTGTTAGAACCAGGAGATATGAAGCTGGAGGATGGAAGACTGACGGTATCTAAAAACACGATTTTACTGATAGAAAACCGCCACAGATATAAATTTGGGACAGCAAGAGATAGCCGCATGACGCTATCACAGAATAAATTTTGCGCACCTGGGACACCCTTTGGTTTCTTTTCACCATCCGTCTATGTTTTATTATTATTTTCACGTTTTGGTAGTATGTTCTGTATGTTTCCTTTTTTTTGGCATTGTAATGACTTTCCAGTGATTGAACCCATTCTAAATCTGTCTTGATTAAGATACTTTAAATTACCAGTAACTATATAAGCTGGAATACAGATAGGCTGAATTATATCCACATAGCTTCAAGACCAAAGCCCCCCGAGCGATCCTTTACCTGAGTTTGTTTTACTCTTTGTGCAGCGCTATGATAACCGTTTACCCGTAGGGTTACAAGGCATGAGTTAGCAGAAACACGGCCTCCTACACTGTATTATATTACTAACATGATGGAGGTATTAATTGTCATTTGCCTTTACTGTCACTCTAGTTTTAATTTTACCTGGATGGACACCAAGCTATCAATCACAGTAACAGAGAAGCAGCTGCTAATAAAATACAAAGTAATACTCAGAACACACTCTCCTCTTTAATTAACGTGATGAACAAGATGTTCTAATTAAGTATTTAGAATCCATCCTTAATCAGAAGTTGTTGATCCAAGGTAACAATCACTGAGCTACTCCAGTGTTTAAAATGCATGCTGAGAAGGCAGGTACAGTATATAGTGCTGGTGACTTCACAATGTTCTCTTACCATAAAAACTGCATTCCTCTAATTTCAAACTAAATAATATAATATGTAATAATATGTTAGCTGATAAGGGCTAGCTCATATTGTTTAATAGTCCATACAGTTACTGTGGAGATTAGTAGTTTTCAAACTATATACAGTCAGGTCCAGAAATATTGGGACATCGACACAATTCTAACATCTTTGGCTCTATATACCACCACAATGGAGTTGGAATGAAACAAACACAATGTGCTTTAACTGCAGACTGTCAGCTTTAATTTTAGGGTATGTACATCCAACTCCGGTGAACGGTGTAGGACTTACAGCAGTTTGAAGATGTGCCTCCCACTTGTTAAGGGACCAAAAGTAATGGGACAATTGGCTTCTCAGCTGTTCCATGGCCAGGTGTGTGATATTCCCTCATTACCCCAATTACAATGTGCAGATAAAAGGCCCAGAGTTCATTTCAAGTGTGCTATTTGCATTTGGAATATGTTGCTGTCAGCTCTCAAGATGAGATCCAAAGAGCTGTCACTATCAGTGAAGCAAGCCATCATTAGGCTCAAGAAACAAAACAAACCAATCAGAGAGATAGCAAGAACATTAGGTGAAGCCAAAACAACTGTTTGGAACATTCTCTAAAAGAAGGAACGCACCGGTGAGCTTAGCAACACCAAAAGACCCGGGAGACCACGGAAAACAACTATGGTGGATGACCGAAGAATTCTTTCCCTGGTGAAGAAAACACCCTTCACAACAGTTGGCCAGATCAGGAACACTCTCCAGGAGGTAGGTGTATGTTTGTCAAAGTCAACAATCAAGAGAAAACTTCACCAGAGTGAATACAGAGGGTTCACCACAAGATGTAAACCATTGGTGAACCTCAAAAACAGGAAGGCCAGATTAGAGTTTGCCAAACAACACCTAACAAAGCCTTCACAGTTCTGGAACAAGATCCTATGGACAGATGAGACCAAGATCAACTTGTACCAGAGTGATGGGAAGAGAAGAGTACGGAGAAGGAAAGGAACTGCTCATGATCCTAAGCATACCACCTCATCAGTGAAGCATGGTGGTGGTAGTTTCATGGTGTGGGCATGTATGGCTGCCAATGGAACTGGTTCTCTTGTATTTATTGATGATATGACTGCTGACAAAAGCAGCAGGATGAATTCTGAAGTGTTTCATGCAATATTATCTGCTCACATTCAGCCAAATGCTGCAGAACTCATTGGACGGCGCTTCACAGTGCAGATGGACAATGACCCAAAGCATACTGCAAAAGCAACCAAAGAGTTTTTGAAGGGACAGAAGTGGAATGTTATGCAATGGCCAACTCAATCACCTGACCTGAATCCCATTGAGCATGCATTTCACTTGCTGAAGACAAAACTGAAGGGAAAATGCCCCAAGAACAAGCAGGAACTGAAGACAGTTGCAGTAGAGGCCTGGCAGAGCATCACTAGGGATGAAACCCAGCGTCTGGTGATCTCTATGCGTTCCAGACTTCAGGCTGTGATTGACTGCAAAGGATTTGCAACCAAGTATTAAGAAGAGAAAGTTTGGTTTATGATTATTATTCTGTCCCATTACTTTTGGTCGCTTAACAAGTGGGAGGCACATCTGCAAACTGCTGTAAGTCCTACACCGTTCACCTGAGTTGGATGTACATACCCACAAATTAAAGCTGACAGTCTGCAGTTAAAGCACATTGTGTTTGTTTCATTCCAATTCCATTGTGGTGGTGTATAGCGCCAAAGATGTTAGAATTGTGTCGATGTTCCAATATTTCTGGACCTGACTGTATATATATATATACACTACTCGGACCTACAAAACCCTCACTAACACTGATCCTCACTACCTGTCCTCACTAGTCACGAGATACACCCCAGCCTGTCCCCTGAGATCCAACAATGACCTGCTCCTGGCTTCCTCCCAGTGGCGTCACTAGGGTTGGTGTCACCCGGTGTGGTAATTTATGGTGTCACCCCCCCTGAGTTTTACAGAGGTTTTTTTAACTACTTTTACTCATAAGTCAGTACTCCCATATAACACTGAATGCTCATAATACACGGCGCACATCACTGTGAGGTTTATTGCTGTGGAGCTCTGTGATATGTTCATACACGGCGCACAACGCTGTGAGGTTTATTGCTGTGGAGCTCTGTGATATGCTCATACACAAAGTTTGGCGAACTGACAGCAAGTACGGTGCCTGTTCGAAGGCAGTGAAAGTCCCCATAGAGAAGTAATGGTTAATCTGTTCAGAGACACCGAACAGCAAAGAAATGTCCTGATGTCCGGTGTTTTCATTTGGCAGGTTTATTCAGGCGAACCCTATAGGTTTCAATATTAAAAATATTCCTGGTTTTATCCAATATCTAATAAACCGTTTATTCCTTTAATCCATAGTAAAAAGTCTCTTTATTTATTGATTTTAGTTGTTTAGTTTCTTTTAGGCATTTTTCAAAAAAAAAAAAAAAAATTCCCAATAGCGGTGTTTCTTTTTTCTGTAACAGACCTTTTTATTATCATTCATAGGAACTTATATGTTAATTCCAGACATTTTCGTTCAGTAGTTCTTTTTAAAACAGCAAGTGATGGGTTTGTGGCAGCAATTTGGTGGCTGATTCCCTGCACTTCAGGGATCCTGTGGTGAATTCACCGGGGAAATTTGATTCCCCAAAGTGCGGGGAACAACACAACACGGAAATGTCTGCGACATTTTGGTGCGCTGTGAATATCCTCTTTGTGCTGTTTTTTTTGCCCCCCCTGGAAAGTGCCAGCCTAGGCCTTGCCTACCCAGGAAATACTTGAAAATGAGAGAATTCTCAATGTAGCCTTCCTGGTAAAATATTTTTGTGTAAAAAAAATATATATACATATATTTTTTTTAGGGTGTCACCCTACGGGTGGTGTCACCTGTTGCCGGCTGCACCCCCACCCCCCCTTTGCGACGCCCCTGCTTCCTCCATCATTACCTCTTCACATGCCAGACTGCAGGACTTTTCTCGTGCGACGCCGACCCTATGGAATGCGCTTCCTCGCAATATCAGACTGTCCCCAATCTGGCTTCATTTAAACACTACCTAAAGACCCTTCTGTTTAGGGAAACCGACCACCTAACTCCGTATGAAAGCATCCGACCGACCCAAAAACACTCCTCACCTCTCCCTACATTAACTCATCACTGCAGTCCTCTCCTCCTGTTTCTCACCAATCTAGATTGTAACTTCCCAAGGGAATAGGACCCTCATGTCCTCCTGTATCTATTGGCAGCATTACTGACTTGCCTCCTTTATGTATTGTAGAGTTGTCCTGTCTTTACCCATTGCACCTTTGTACAGCACTGCAGAATGTGTTGGCACTTAATAAATAATAATAATCCGTGCCACACTTGCCATTCCTCCTCCCCACTCCCTTTTTACCCTACTGTTTTTGGATACCTTTATTTTCTGTTTCCTGGTATTTGTTGGGTCTCCTTTTTGTAACTACAGCCTCTTTCGTGGGACCCACATTTTCATACTATTTTGATATATTATCTGATGCGTTGCTTGATGACTTTTGTACCTATCTTGTGTGCTTACAGTTTCTTTGTACTTATGTCAAACTCAAAAATAAAGAATTAAAATAAACAAATACAATCCGTGCCACAATGGTATACTTTGTTCAACAAAAAGGGGGGTGGGCTATTTTATATGGAGACTTGCCCAATAGGTGTAAATTTGCCAGCCCTTGATCTCTCCTATACTTTGTAAAGGGCTACAATGATGTGCAATTCAATGACTTTCAATATTTTAAAAACTCGTTGAAAGATTACAAAAAAAATTCCCAAAACCTGTTTGAACTGATTTTCCAAACGTGAAATAGGATTGAACACCTTTAGGATCTACTGTATACTTACACGCCCTGCTCCCCATAAATTGACATATCTTTTCAACACTATATGAATACTGAGGTCAAATACCACAATGTCCCTCCACAGATTTTTATTCAAAGAGCTCTGAATTGCTGGAGAAAGGTAACCGAGCAGTGAAATTCAGGGTACGGTTACCTTTCCTGGCCATTCGGCTATTCAGAGAGCAGGCAATTCGCCAAATCTTGGCGAATTGCCTGCACATACGGTGCCTGTTCGGTGCCTGTTCGAGGGCAGTGAAATTCCCCCATAGAGAAGCACTGCTTCGGCTATTCAGAGAACAAAAACCAGCAGTGAAAGGTTCCCGAAATGCCCTGCCATTCAGTGGCTTCATTCGACAGGTTTATTCAGGCGAATCCCATAGGCTTCAATGTTAAAAATATTCCCGTTTTAATTCAATATCTAATAAACCGTTCATTATAAAATTCTGCAGTAAAAGGTCTCTTTATTTTTAGATTTTTTTGGGATATTTTAAGCATTTTTCAGGATTTTTTAAAAAAATAATTTGTAAATGTTTGTTCTTTTTTCTGTAACAGCCCTTTTTTATTATCATTCCTTGAACCTCACATGTAAATTTCAGACATTTTCGCTCAGTAGTTTCTTTGCAAACAGCGTTTCACTTTTCAAACATTCAAGCGGACTGTTTTTTATTTTTCTTTACCTCCTTCGTCTGCGATGTCGGCTTTTTCCGGCAGCGGCGCTGCGTGTGATCGGCTCCTGCTCGGGTTTTTCCAGTGTTTTCGGTGGGTTAATCCAGATGTTTTTGCGGGTTTCAGTGTGCGTGTGCCCTCGTTTTGCGGTGAGTTTTCGGCTGCTTTGCGGCGACTTTTCCCTGCATTTCGGCGGCCCTGTGGTGCTTGCTGAATACACCGCAGGGTGGACGAAATGGGATCGCCAAATCGTACCGAGTTGAAGAGAACGAAAAGTCACTGAATGTGCGGTGGCTTTTCGATTCTCTTTGAATAACCCTGTGTGTCACCGCAACACATTGGAGTCCTATGGACTCAGGAAAGAACACCACTAAAGGTGATTCTCAATTCCTGTAGCATCAGCAATTGACATATTAGAATCCACTCGTAATAGACTGCTGGGTGCCGCCATTGCTCGTCTCCTATAGGCCAGCTCTTCCGTTCTCATGTGACAGGTAAACAATGGCAGTTCTGATTGGGCCTCACATTGCTACTACCAAGATGGCAGCACCCTGTAAAGAAGTATCATAGCGGCACATTAAAACCAGATCGTTACTTAGAATGGTCATAACTCACTACTAATGGTAATGGATTAATACCAATCATTCTTCCATAAGTTACTGCTCGCTTGTTTCCTCTGGACTCAGAATGGGTATTTAGGAAGGTGCAGCTAGAAATCACTGGTAAACGAAAGCAGAAAAAAAGTCCAATTTTGCAGTTGTGATAAGATTGTAAAATGCTTACGTCTCCAGGGGTCTTCACATCTTTGATCTGCTATTTGTTAAGCAAAATTATTGTTGGGGAAAAAAAAAAAAAAACACACATCCGTAATTTAGATGAAAAAGAAAACTTGAACTGCAGAAAGCAGTGGAGTATTTCAAAGTCACAATTTGTAGCGTGATATTTTTATTGATTGAAGGTTAGAAATGGCTGAGGCTTAATGGTTATTCCATCCTTTGGGAAGCAGCATTGACTACAGTGTTGTATAAAAGTTTAATGAACAGCGGTTGGCTCGCTCTGACACACATAGTACATTAAGAAGGCACATTTTAAATAAGATTATCACCACATTAACAGCTACGTTTTAAACATTTGGTCTATTTGCATTTTAATTCTGATCTCTGAGATCCTTATTTCTTTCCTTTTTTTGGCTTATTTCGTGGCAAAATCTTAAATGTATAGTTTTTGTACTATTCACAAAACCTTCAACAAGATGGTAAGACAAAGAGTGTCAAAAATAGGTTTAAAACACAATTCAAAGAGAATCGAAAAGCCACCGCACGTTCGGTGACTTTTTGTGCTCTTCAATTCGGTACGATTTGGCGATTCCCATTTCGGCGGCCCTGCAGTGTATTCAGCAAGCACCACAGGGCCGCCGTAATGCAGGGAAAAGTCGCTGAAAACTCACCGCAAAACCAGGGCGAACACACACCGAAACCCACAAAAACATGGGGATTAACCCCGCCGAACACGCCAGAGAAACCCGAGCAAGAGCCGATCACAGCGGAGAGCAGCCACCGGAAAAAGCCGACACCGCAGACGAATGGAGTGGAAAAAAAAAACAGTTTGCTTGATTGTTTGAAAAGTGAAACGCTGTTTGCAAAGAAACTACTGATCGAAAATGTCTGAAATTTTCATATGAGGTCCAGGGAATGATAATAAAGAGGGCTGTTACAGAAAAAAGTAAAAACGATAAAAAAAAAACGGAAAAGGAATGTTTGCAAAAAAATCCCGAAAAATGCTTAAAAGGTCCTAAAAAATCTACAAATATACTTTTTACTGCAGAATATTATAATGAATAGTTTCTTAGATATTGAATTAAAATGGGAATATTTTTAACATTGAAGCCTAAGGAATTCGCCTGAATAAACCTACCGAATTAAACCACCGAATGGCAGGGCATTTCGGGAACCTTTCACTGCTGGTTTTTGTTCTCTGAATAGCCAAAGCAGTGCTTTTTATGGGGACTTCACTGCCCTCGAACAGGGACCGAACAGGCACCGTATGTGCAGACAATTCGCCAAGATTTGGCGAATTGCCTGCTCTCTGGATAGCTGAATGGCCAGGAAAGGTAAGCGTATGCTGAATTTCAGCGTTCGGTTATCTTTCTCCAGCAATTCGGATCTCTTTGAATAACCCTGAACATTTATTCATTTCTCATACAACGGATAATAATTGATGAACAATTATAAGACAGACACCATGTTGCCAGTGCACTGGTCATACAAAAATTATAAGGGGAGTAATGGCTATCAGGGTTATCCAAAGAGATTCGAAAAGTCACCGCACGTTCGGTGACTTTTCGTTCTCTTCAATTCGGTTCCTTTTGCCGATTGCATTTCGGTGACCCTGCGGTGTATACAGCAAACAGCACAGGGTCCCCGAATTACAGGGAAAAGCTGCCGAAAACCTGAGGAAAACTAACCGAATGCACGCTGAAAACAAGCAAAAACATCTGGATTAACCTTCGAAGAAGCTGAACAGGAGCCGAACAGGAGCCGAATCACACAGAGCCGAAGCAGCTGTGATGTAGAGGAGGCAGTGAATAAATTAGAAAAACCATTTGTATGAATCTGGGAAAAAGAAACGCTGTTTGCAAAAAAACTACTGAGCGAAAATGTCTGAAATTTTCACAGGAGGTCCAGGGAATGATAATAAAGAGGGCTGTTACAAAAAAAATAAGTAAACTGAAAAAAAAAATAAAAAAAAAAAAAATCGGACTTTTAACCCTTTCGCTGCTGAGGCTTTTCACACCTCTGTGCTGAGGTAATTTTTACCGGTTTTGCTCATCATGTTTAAACGTGTTTTGAAGGCTTATTTTAGTATATGACCCAGACATATTATATATCGTTCTTTCCGTCAGACTCGGTAGATTCATAATATGTCATTATTATATGTATACGTTATGTCATGTCTGTATATTATAACAAAAAATGCAATAAAATATGTATTTTCAATAATTTACAACGTGTAAAGTGTTTTTTTTCACATTTTAACATGCGAGCAATTGCGGTTATATTTTGTATGGGGTGCGCTTGTTAAAAAAATTAGAGATGGGGTCTCGTTACATTTTTTTTGGGGGAAAATTACACGATTTTTAACAAACGCACCGCATACAAAAATCTTTAGTGCAGCATCATTGTTCACATTATAATTGAAATGGGAACAATATTGCTGCATTAACGAACCAAAAAAAGAAAAAAAAATGTTTATTTTTTTTTTATAATTTTTTTTAAATATATTTTCATTTTTATTTTAAATTTTTATTTTTTTTAAAAAACTTTTTTCACAGTAGTGTTTGGTATCGTTGGAACGGCCATGCTCTGGCCGATCCAACCATACCAAACTTTAACCCCTAGCTGCCATGGATCGGGAGATAGGGAGTTCATTGGAACTCCCTATCTCCACCGTTGGTGGCAGTTAGGGGTTAACTCTAGGACTGGCGTCATTGTGCTATGCACGATGACGCCAGTCCTCAGGGGGAGTTCCCGGAGGCTTGGCCGACATCCAAGATGTTGGCCAGCTCCGGGAAAGGATCACGAACCGGCGCTTTTCAGCGCCGATTCGCGATCCAGCTCCCCAGGGGTTAATGCCAGGCACCATTTGGAAGGGCAGGCTGTGCCCTTCCAAATGGTGCCTGGGTTAACCCCCGCAACGCCGCCGATCGGGGGGGAGAGAGGTCCGAAGGACCTCCCCCCTCCCTTTCAGGCGCCTCCTCCGCACATGCGGGGGGGCGCCTGAATTAGGTGTCATCGCGCTGCCGCGATGACACCTAATTTCAGCGGCGGCGGTTCCGGATGCTGGGCTGACATCGAGGATGTCAGCCCGCACCGGGGGGCCAGCGATCGGCCGGAACTCGGCCGCACGCTGACCCCAAAGTGAGGACGCGCTCAGCGCGTCCTCAGCACACCAGCAGCCATGCGGAGGACGCGCTGAGCGCGTCCTCCGCATCGAAGTGGTTAAAAAAGAAAAATGCTTAAAGTATCCTAAAAAATCTATAAATAAAGAGACTTTTTGCTGCAGAATTTTATAATGAACGGTTTATTAGATATTGAATTAAAACGGGAATATTTTTAACATTGAAGCCTATGGGATTCTCCTGAATTAACTTGCCGAATTAAACCACCGAATGGCAGGGCTTTAGGGGAACCTTTCACTGCTGGTTTGTGTTCTCTGAATAGCCGAAGCAGTGCTTTTTCATGGGGATTTCACTGCCCTCGAACAGGCACCGAACAGGCACCGTATGTTCAGGCAATTCGCCAGGATTTGGCGAATTGCCTGCTCTCTGGATAGTCGAATGGTCAGGAAAGGTAACCGAACACTGATTTTCAGCGTTCGGTTACCTTTCTCAAGCAATTCGGATCTCTTTGGATAACCCTGTATATGTTTCAGGATAGTATCAGTGCAATAAGTATGCAAAAAAGGCTCATACTGGGATATCAGTAACAACAATTTATTGGCTGTTGAGCCTTTTTTACATACTTTAAAAAGAGGAAATATAAGTTAAAGGTATCGTAATTATAGCCCTGCTGTACCTGAGGCTAGTCCTGACTAATAGGGGTTGCAGTTAGTTACTTTGGAGAGTGGATGGATTTGGTCAGATTTGAGGTTCTGGCTGATAGGAATATTTGTATTTATACACTCACTGAAGCAGATCATAATGTGCTAAATCATCTAGGGATTTAGAGTTCAGAGCAACGAGAAAATACACTCATCCTTGCTGCTTGCTTTTATGTTGCGTCCTCGTGGGATGAACCATCTGTCAGTAGAATAAGTGAGTAGAGCACTTAGGTATGGTGAAAAAATAGAGTCTTTTATTTCATCTTAGAAAACAGGTATGTGACATTTCAGTTACAAGACCTTTTGTCTAATCATCACCGGAAGACAAGATTTGGGTCAAAAGAGCCTGATAGAGCCAACTGTATGTCAAGGGAGGTCATGCTGATGGAGTTAGGCTCTTAACATGGACGTGCCTGTAAACCATGGTCCCATAGAGATCTCTTTGGGTGTTTGGGTAGAGCTTACCGAAACAATGAGGGTGAATACTCTGAAAACATTCGATAAGACCATAAATAAAGGATTCAAATTGTTCTTTAAAGATCTGCATGTGTAAAAATACATTTTTACTACAGTTTGAGTATCCCTTGTTTGGAAATCCTGTTATGCTCCAAAACCCAACAACCTTTGGAGAGCATACAGGAACCCAAAAGCGGAAACTTCCACATCTGGCCTGATATGACGCAGGGACAAAATTATTTTAAATGTTGAACTAATTTACCTTCAGGCTATGAGCATCGATTTAATTCTGTCGGTTATTCAAAAAAAATATCGGCTGCTTGGGGACGATATCTTTTTTCCAAATATCGGCTAATTTGATAGAAGCTCAAGCTGATATTCGAAAAATGCGGCTAGTCTGAAAAAGGTTTGCCGGTAAAACAGCCAAACAAATATTATTTTCAGACGGCATCATATAGATTTGTGCAATTTAAACACGTCTCTTTGTAATGACTGATGTTGTTTTCTGCCTGTAAATCCATTTATCAACACCTTTCAGCACTTCTAGGGCCCTATTAGAATCTCAACGCAAGCGTTAGCGCTAAGTGACTTTAACGCATGCCCCCCCCCCATATTACATCCCTAATGCTAGCAGGTAAAAATGTCACATTTCCAGCCGTGTCCCCTTTAGGTGAGCTGATCCGGTTCGGGTCTTGGTTCCTGTTGCCATTCCTGGGTCCCAGCTCAGGGGTTACTTGTTTGCACTTGGCTCACTCACCTGTCTGTCATGTTCTGATCCACTCCCTATTTAAGAGCACTACTCCCATAATGATTTGCTCCATGATCCTAAGTCACTCCTAATCATCGTTGCTCTGTTCTCCTGCTTCAAACAAGTTCCTGTTCTGTTTATATATTTTGTTCTAGTTCATTTTTGGTTCTGTTTCCCTCTGACTGTTACTCCTTTCGTCGTGTTCTTTGTTTATTTTCTGGTTATTCCTTGTTGCTTGCCCTTGTTGCTTCCTGTGTGGTTTATTTTGTGGTTGTGCTTTTCTTTTCTGGTTTATCTGCTGATTTCCTGTGTATGACCCTGACTATTTCTGACATTCCTCTCTGGTATTATGATCCCTGGCTATTCTATGACCAAGAGTTTGTCTTTACCCGTACCGTGCTGACTCCTTTCTGTGTATATATTGTTTCTATCCTGAGACTCTGCAAGACCAGTTGTTGTTTTTCTATTAGCTCAGATCCGGCTACTCTAAAGACCGGCCTGTCAGTGTTCGGGTGCCTTGTGGTTGCACCATGCAGGAGTCTCTGCCAAACCTTGTGGTGTTCTCACCTTCTGTCATATCACGTATTGTCTGAGTGGTATCTCCTGCATATTGGGTTTTTAATCCTGAACATACCATGGCTTACGCCGGGTGCCGCCGTGACACTGCATCTGTGATTGCGTGAGCTTACCTTACTTTGCATTCCCTACCTAATATGGGGAGCGCAATCAGTAATTAGCGTTAGGATTATAAAGTCCTAATGTTAATTAACGCACCGATGTGGTAACTAAAATGTTAACCATAGCTAGAAGCTGGTGCTAACTGTTTCTGTTTCTGCAGAATGAATTAGCACCAGCCCAAACCCCCCTAAAAATCAGATACTCACCTTTCATCCCAGCAGCGCAAACGAGGGCCCGATCCATTGCTTCTGGTTGCTGGGAGCAGAGTGAGACTGGGGACAAATAGTCCCCAGTCTCCCTCCACAAATCACTCTACGGCCCTGCACGATCTTGCGAGAGCGAGATCGTGCAGGGCTCGCAACCTGGCAGCACAACCCTCCATGGAAGCCTATGCACTTCAGGAGGTGATACTTGCAGTGGTGCGGAAGCACTGTCTCGAGTATCAGGGAGGGTTAGTCCTGCGTTCCAGGATAGGGTGCTGAATTAGCACCTGCCTGTAATATGGTGTTAAAACGGGGGCGCTACAGGTTTTCCCCATTAACATCCCCATTTTAGCGTATTTAATGTAATATGGCCCCTATTCTTTTGGGATATCGGCATACTGATACATTCGAATTGAATCTCTAGAGCCAATATTTCCATTGAAAGCATAGTCATGAGAGCCGATATTTAATAACAATTTTTTTCGAACAGGATTCGAACTGCCAGTAAGCCCAATCACCCAATCCAAAATACGTCCGAAAAAGGTCCTAATTTCAGCTATCGGGCCAAATTAAATTGAGTCCTACGTATATAAGTTGAATATAAATTTTGTGTACAGACTTTGGTCCCTTCCCAAAGATGTCTTACTAGATTTGTAAATATTCCAAAAGCAAATAAATCCAAAATCCCAAACACTTGAGCTCACGAACATTTAGAATAGCGTATAAACAACCTGTGCTAACATGTGCTCACTGACATGCATAGGACTACGTGACATAACTCAATGAAAAAAAAGAAACATCAACATTTCACAGTAAATCAATTATCAAACATCACAACTCTTCTACGACCGCTGTCTCATTTCTATAATATGAATCGAGGTGTAATTAAACTATCACATCTCTTTCCCATTTACTGTATATATAGCAAAAATGAAAAACTAAACGTACAAAGTGTTTTGTTGGGCATAAAATAGAAATACGAAACAATAAAACGATGCGTTTTAGTGCACCGAGCTGGTGATATTTAAACAGCAACTCTTAAGCTGTTTATAAGGAAGTATGCAAAGCATTGTGTTAATCTTCTTAGCGCTCACATGGCCAGATGTTCCAAGGACTGTGGTAGAGCAGAGGTCATAGTTAACATGCAACCTGAAGGATTCTCAGCTAGGGCTCTTTATTCCTTGTGACGAATCAAACTTGATAGGAGATTACAGCTTCACTCTGGCGATATGGAATTTCTTTGAGGTAAGAGAACCAGGGAGCACATTTGTCAACTTAACTACAAAAAAAAAGGAAGCCGCTGCCGTAGAGTCAAAAAGCAAACTATATTAAAACTGAGGTCCTTATGACATCATATTTTTTATGCCGAGGCCAGAATTCATTGCGTTCACAAATCATAGGAAACCAATCGTTTAAAGCAGTTATTAAATGTACAGAAGAAGAACATGACCGTCTTTTGATAATGTTTATGTCGGGGGTCAGCCAACCCAGGAGGGCGAGGGTACGAGCCAGGGCCGGATTAACATAGGGGCAGATGGAGCAGCAGCTCCAGGCCCATGTCTCAGAATAGGCCCAGAGAAAGAATAACTTTGTCTGCATTTGGACCCCTGTATCTCCGACTCCATAGAGGCTACAGGGCCAAGTGACATATCACTGGAAAGGCCAGAGAATGGCCTTTCCAATGGTATCAAACATGACCAGGTTTTACAAAAATAAATAAATATTTGCTTTTTCTTTTTCTTTCCAACAGTAATATTTTTCACTTTTCAATTATAAAGTAAACAATGATGCTGCACTAACTATCCATCACATTTCTCATGTCACCAACAAGTGTTGAGGTAATGGCTGATGGTACAATCCATTGTTACGAATTGTTAGTTACATCAAAAACCTAAACCGCCGCACTGCAGCGAAGAGCACTGTGGGGAACTTTGGATCCCTGCCTCACTAATCTTTACACCTCACAAGGTCAAGTGAGGTGTCATTGGACAGGTCAGAGTCTGGCCTTTGCATTAATACCAGTCCTGACCATGTAAAATCTAAAAGAAAAAAATATTTATTTATGTTTAGTTCAAAAGCGACAGCATTGTCCATTTGTCACGTATAAAATGAGCAATACCACTGCCATTACTCACCTTCTCATTTCCCACGCTGGGAGCAAGGTCAGTGTTTTATACATAGTCATATTATTCACAAAAAACATGTTCCAAAATAAAAGGGAAGTATTTAATTTTTTTTAAAAAAAACTTTGGTTAAATTGTATATTTTCTCAGAAAAATGCAGTAACAGGTTCCCATTTCACTTTTTTTTTTTAACAAGAATGCCCTATAGAATATATAACCACAAAGGTTTGGATGATAAAATGGGGGAAAAAAATTACACTCTTTAGATGATTGAAATCTGAACGCAAAAATGAATCACACAGTATCTGCCTGGTTAGATATACCCGTATCTGCCCTATTAAATAACCAAAAACATGTTTTCATTTCACTAAATTACAAGAAAAGCCCACCAAAATATTCAGCTCCAGGCCCATAGAGATCTTAATCCGGGCCTGGTACGAGCGCAGGGATGCAGCGCCACACTGGAGGCAACAGATATGGCAATGAGGAGGTTTATCATGGGAAACTCGATACAGATGATGGGCAAGGCTGGAATAGGGCAGACTAACAGATACAGGGGGAATTGAAACACAGAAGAACACACGGATTAACATAGGGGCAGATGGAGCAGCAGCTCCAGGCCCATGCATCAGAATAGGCCCAGAGAAAGAATAACTTTGTCTGCATTTGGACCCCTGTATCTCCGACTCCATAGAGGCTACAGGGCCAAGTGACAAACAGAACACACAGAACTCCGGACAGAGAGGGGGTTAATTAGAGACAGATGGACAGGAACAGGGCTGACAACAGATGCAAAGGGAACACACAGAGAAACAGTAGAGGTAACATTACTGCTCTGCATGGAGAGAGCCTGTGGAGACATGGGTTCGATCCCGACGAGCTCCTCTCCAGTAAGTGTCATTGGACACCTAACGGTACATACTCGCCACCCAGGACATACTTGAAAACGAGAGAAATCTCAATGTATCCTTCCTGGTAAAATCCTTTCTCAAAAAAAAACCTAACAAACAGATGGACAGGACAGGAACAGGGCTGAAAGTAGGATTACTGATAACAAGGTGGAAGTCCAGGGTACTGAGAGTGAGAGTCCAAGTAACTGGGAATCAGGCAGCAAGGTAGGGAACGTCAACTAAATGAGGGCCTGAGAGAAACAACGAGAGTCTCTGATAAACAATGAGGGTCTTGGATGACAACAGCGAGGGTCTCAGCGATCAAGTAGGAACACCTGGTCAATGAGGATTACGACAAACAATGAGGGTATCCGGGGGAGGTGTCCAATTAAATGTTAATCCAAAAGAGTGGTCAAGGGCAATCCAAGGGTCAAGGGCCGGCAGAGAGAAGCAATCCGGTAGACAAAGCAAAAGGAGTCTGGTACACAGGTAGGCAGATCCGCATCCGAACTGGTATATAACAATGCTGAAGCACCAGGCCAGGAGATTGTAGCAGACTCAGGTGTGTTCAGAGCAGAAGGAGAAACCCAGTCCACAATGAGACAGCACCGTTCAAGCACTGCCCAGATGGATCCACAGTGGCGCAAGCACCAGATTTGCTTTTCTTGCACCGTCGGCGGTGAGATCCGTGACAGTTTTTCGCAAACCCTATGGAAAAAATTGATATTAACTAACATGATCCTATAAAAGTTTCAATTTAGACAATGCTTTTTTTTAAAAAAAGTGTGTGTGTGTATTTTTATTGTATTTTATTATGTGACAGAAATCCCAGTTGTATCATATATGCTTTACTGACTGCTTCTCATCAAAAACAACGGTAGGACTAAATGGAAAGGCACTTATCACCAAGGTCAACTCACCCAACATCATGTCCAACCTCACTAACATCCCCAAGGTCGAAAATGTATTTTGGCATACAGTGCTTTATTGCCTGCTTTATTGAGCTTCAGAGACCAAAACTGAGTTTTTTGCGTGAGACGGCACTGAGACTGCATTTGTGCGCCTCCTGTTTGCGCGTGCAATTGATCGGTGGAAGAGAAAAAGCCACGAGGATTGTTTAACGCTTGCCTCAAAAATTTTCAATTTTTGCGCGAAGATTGTAATATAACCCCAAGTGAGGTCTCACCAATGCTCTGTACAACGGCATGAGTACTTCCCACTTTGTACTACGGATACCTCTCCCTACAAAACCAAGCATTCTGCCAGCGTTTCCTGCTGCTCTATTACATTGACTACTTACCCTTAGATCCTCTGAAATAATGACCTCTAAATCCCTTTCCTCAGATGTTGAGGTTAGGACTGTATCAAATATTCTATATTCAGCCCTTGGGTTTTTACGTCCCAGGTGCATTATCTTGCACTTATCCACATTAAAACTCAATTGCCACAGCTCCGACCATTTTTTTAGTTTACCTAAATCATTTGTCATTTGGCTGATCCCTCCAGGAACGTCAACCCTGTTGCAAATCTTTGTGTCATCAGCAAAAAGACATACTTTTCCATTAATACCTTCTGCAATATCACTAATAAAAATATTAAATAGAATGGGTCCAAGTACTGACCCCTGAGGTACCCCACTGGTAACAAGACCTTGCGCCGAATAAACTCCATTGACCACAACCTTCTCCACATGGAGATGGCAGAAAAACAATCCAATGGCATTTAGAACTATCCGTCCACAGGCATGCCATAAGAATCCTGAAAGATTCACTCTTGCAGAGTCTAAAACATTTTTGTTTATTTTTTTTTCTATCTGTTCAATGCTAATATAAGGATCTAACCAAGCTCCCAGTTAACTCATAGTGACCAGACGGTTTTACCATTGTCTGTCCAAAAGTACCCACTACTGTTTTTACATTTCTGCGCTGTTTGTGTTTAGCTCTAATTTTCCTCTTATTCGTTTATAGAACCCACACATATTATATACCGTTTTTCACACCATTAAATGGACCTTCTAAAGATACCAATATTTTCATCATATCGTATAATTTACTTTAAAAACTTTATGAAATATAATGAAAAAATGGAAAAATCACACTTTTTCGAACTTTAACCCCAAAATCTATCGCCAAAAAAGACCCTGATGAATAGTTTCGAAAATTTGTCCTAAGTTTATAAATACCCAAAGTTTACATGTTTTTACTTTTTAACCCGTTCACTGCTGGGCTATTTCACCTCTGTGTGCTGAGCTAATTTTGACCATTTTGTGCTCATCATTTTAAAAAGTGGTTTGAAGTCCTTTTTATTTATATGACCCACACAACATCTTTTTTTTTAAAAAAAAAACACTTATTTTATTTTTTATTTATTTTTCTCTTTTTTATTTACTTTGTTTTAAACCAAACTGGTCATGTTTGGTATCATTGAAAAGACCATGCTCTGGCCTTTCTAATGATACCAACCACGACCCTCTACCACCGGTCGGGAGATACGGGGGTTCAAGAATATTTAAAGCACAGCACGGGTGTTATGAATTGCTGCTCAGTGATTGCAGGATTCATTCTAAAGTTCCTCAAGGTAATCCTTAAAATCTGCCTGTTAGTGGAACTCAAGGACCAGGGTTGGGAGCCACTGGTCTTTATCCATACTATGAAGTATCCCATGCAGGTTGTGGGATAAATTGGAGAGCACTGCCCTCTTCTTCTACCCAGTCACTGGATCTAAGGAGAGGACAATGCTCTACTCTTCCTCAACAGCAGTATTGTCCAATGATCTCTCCATCATTGGCCCAGAAAGATACAACAGCAGCCTCACATGGGATGGCCGTGGGATTTCTATCTCTTGCCCATGGTATTTACAGCACAGTGGACATATGTCTGATTTACCCAGTTGCCGTTTTAGACTTGGTGCCATCACAACACACACTTTGTTGTGGTCTAGAGCCTGGAGTCTCTCATACATGTGATGTATGCGTCCCAAATGAAACTTGAAAGGCAACCCAGCTTGCTAAAAGCCCCTGTTTCCAAGCATAATGAATTGTGAATTACCACACTGCTGTATTCATGAGACCTACAGAACTATTTTCAGAGGGTTATTAAGATGTTGATGACAAAACGCATTACCGCAATCCCCTGCATTTTGAAATCAGCTTTAATAAAAATATAAAAGCATCTTTCTCTGGCATCAGGCAATACGCAATTAAAAATGTATTAATAATTCATAAAGAAGTTAGAGCCCCATTAGACAGGCAACCCCTCCAGCAATATTGCTAAACACTGACAGAATTAAACAGAATATGGCTTTTAAAACAGATGGCATTCGTGTTCAGTGCAGTGAATCATGATTGCAGATATTAGTGTGTTAAATCATGTTAAAAACTAGGTCAAGATAATGTTTTTACATTCAACTCAATCAGAGCAAAAAAGTTGAAATGCAGATAATGTCATCCGAGTGCCTTAACATTCTATTTTGCTGTTGTCGTTGTATTACCATGAAACCAAGGGAGCCTTTAAGTATCCAACCTTAAATGAAAAACAAAATCATAAAAAATGAGCTGCATGTGGTTCATAGTAATACAGGGTTATTCAAAGAGAGCCGATCTGACCCCGAAAGATTACCGAACAGTGAAATTCAGCGTACGGTTACCTTTCCTGGCCATTCGGCTATTCAGAGAGCAGGCAGTTCGCCACATGTTGGCGAATTGCCTGCACATACGGTGCCTGTTCGTTGCCTGTTTGAGGGCAGTGAAATCCCCATAGAGAAGCAATGCTTCGTCTATTCGGAGACACCAAACAGCAGGGAAGAGTTGCCAAAATTCCCTGCTGTTCGGCGGTCTCATTCGACAGGTTTATTCAGGCGAATCCCATAGGCGTCAATGTTAAAAATATTCCCGTTTTAACTCAATATCTAATAAACCGTTTAATATTATATTCTGCAGTAAAAGGTCTCTTTATTTATAATTTTTTTAGGATCTGTTAGATATTTTTTGGAATTTTTTGGCAAAATTTTCTTTCCGTATTTTGTTTTTTAAATCGTCTTTTCTTTTTTCTGTAACAGACCTTTTTATTATCATTCATTGGATCTTATATGTAAATTCCAGGCATTTTTCATTCAGTTGCTTTTTTGCAAACAGCGTTTCAAATTTCAAACTTTTTCACCTCATTCGTCTGCTTCTGCAACAAACTTGCAAATAATAGGCACAAGGAATCCAAGATATAGTGCTTTATAAAACCACAAGCCCTATTCCAACCGTGCCATAAGCCTAGCGACATTACTGTACAATAATGGCTTCCATACTTTGTATAGGAGCTGCTAATAATAATAATGTCTCGAAATCAGAACAGCAAGCTCATCCAACGCAGCCTGTAGTGCTACGCTTGAGCTGGCATTCTGCAAAGGGATATTGGCTTGCGTCGGCTTTTTTCCCTTAGTGGCAAAAGCAGAATAGGGCCCCGCATTAGCGTACAATGTGAACAATACTCAAAGGAATTTGATAGCATAGTGCAATGATCTTCAACTCCCCCAGATCTTAACCTACAATTCACAGAAATCTTTGTATGCCATAGATGGACAGAGAATCATGGATAGTTCAGCAACATTTTGGGGCCAGTGTTTGGAGATCCCTGGCATAGTGAATATAATTGTTGTAGGTATTTTGATATAAACGTATGCCAGTTTATTTGTTATATTAACCACTTGGCTGCTATGGACGCGCTCAGCGCGTCCAGCCAAGTGGTTCTCCTGTGCTACGGACGCGCTCAGCGCGTCCGAGCACAGGAGGCAGCAATCCGCCGGATTCCGGCGGATTGCTGCGCCCCCCCGGTGCGGGCTGACATCTTGGATGTCAGCCCAGCACTCGGGAGCCCGGCGGGGACATTAGATGTCATCGCGGCGACGCGATGACATCTAATTCAGGCGCCCCCCCGCATGTGCGGAGGAGGCGCCTGAAAGGGAGGGGGGAGGTCCTTCGGACCTCTCTCCCTCCCGATTGCCGGGGAGCAGGGGGTTAAGACAGGCACCGCTTGGAAGGGCACAGCCTGCCCTTCCAAATGGTGGCTGTCATTAACACCTGGGGAGCCGGATCACGAATCGGCGCTGAAAAGCGCTGGTTCGTGATCCTTTCCCGGAGCTGGCCGACAATTAAAAATAAAAATTAAAAAATATTTTAAAAAAAAAATTATAAAAAAATAAATAAACAAGTTTTGTTTTTTTTTGGTTTGTTAATGCAGCAATATTGTTCCCATTTCAATTATAATGTGAACAATGATGCTGCACTAACGATTTTTGTATGCGGTGCGTTTGTTAAAAATCGCGTAATTTCCCCCAAAAAAATGTAACGAGACCCCATCTCTAATTTTTTTAACAAGCGCACCCCATACAAAATATAACCACAATTTCTCGCATGTTAAAATGTGAAAAAAATACACTTTACACGTTGTAAATTATTGAAAATTCATATTTTATTGCATTTTTTGTTATAATATACAGACAGGTCATGACGTATACATATAATAATGACAGATTATTAATCTGCCGAGTCTGACGGAAAGAACGATATATAATATGTCTGGGTCATATACTAAAATAAGCCTTCAAAACGCATTTAAAGATGATGAGCAAAACCGGTAAATATGACCTCAGCACAGAGGCGTGAAACGCCTCAGCAGCGAAAGGGTTAAAGACACTCAGGGTTATCCAAAGAGATCCGAATTGCTTGAGAAAGGTAACCGAACACTGAAAATCAGCGTTCGGTTACCTTTCCTGGCCATTCGGCTATCCAGAGAGCAGGCAATTCGCCAAATCCTGACGAATTGCCTGAACATACGGTGCCTGTTCGGTGCCTGTTCGAGGGCAGTGAAATCCCCATGAAAAAGCACTGCTTCGGCTATTCAGAGAACACAAACCAGCAGTGAAAGGTTCCCCTAATGCCCTGCCATTCGGTGGTTTAATTCGGCAAATTTATTCAGGAGAATCCCATAGGCTTCAATGTTAAAAATATTCCCGTTTTAATTCAATATCTAATAAACCGTTCATTATAAAATTCTGCAGCAAAAAGTCTCTTTATTTATAGATTTTTTAGGATACTTTAAGCATTTTTCTGATTTTTTTTTTTTAAAAGTCCGATTTTTTTTCATTTTTTTTTTCAGTTTACTTATTTTTTTTGTAACAGCCCTCTTTATTATCATTCCTGGACCTCCTGTGAAAATTTCAGACATTTTCGCTCAGTAGTTTCTTTGCAAACAGCGTTTCATTTTCCCAGATTCATACAAATGGTTTTGCTAATTTATTCACTGCCTCCTCTACGTCACAGCTGATTCGGCTCTGTGTGATTCGGCTCCTGTTCGGCTCCTGTTAATAACAATAAAACTCACGTTCATACACACCACACATTACTGTGAGTTTTATTGTTGTGGAGCTCTGTGATACGCTCATACACACCACACAATACTGTGAGTTTTATTGCTGAGGAACTTTGTGATACGTTCATACACACCACACATTACTGTATCACAAAGCTCCTCAGCAATAAAACTCACAGTATTGTGTGGTGTGTATGACAGTATCACAGAGCTCCACAACAATAAAACTCACAGCAATGTGTGGTGTGTATGAACGTATCACAAAGCTCCTCAGCAATAAAACCCACAGTATTGTGTGGTGTGTATGAGCGTATCACAGAGCTCCACAACAATAAAACTCACAGTAATGTTTGGTATGTATGAGTGTATCACAGTGCTTTACAGAAATTACAGTAATGAGCTGTGATGATGAGTGGGTAACTGGTTTTCATAACTGAGCAAATATGTAGGGTAGAGATAACTAATGTGAAAAAATGTGAAACAAAGAAAAATGTAAGAGAAACTCTGCATTAACAGCAATAATGTTAAATGAGAAAATATAATAAAAGTACATATTGTTTTGTTTTTTACATTCTCCATGCAGTAATGTGGAAATCCTTTGTGTGTTCAAAATTACTTCATATTAAAGTATGTAATTTTCAACCAATATGGCACATCTGTTGCTATGACGGCCATTGCATAAAAAAGTGTAGCAAACAGCTGCAATTTTTTTATCTTCATTTTTTTTTAAATTTTTATGTTTCTTAACCTTCATATATAAATAAATTACAGACCAATAACAAATTGCATATGTTAGATTAGGTTTAAAATACAATTTCGGAATTGTGTTACATTACTCTGTCCGTCCATCTGTCTGTCTCTCTGCCGTTCTATTATTTTTTATTTACTGTAACATAACATATCAGACAAATAACAAATAACATATCAGCTCGCCTTTATCAAGTCAATTATAAAGTGCAGGTATTTGTTATAAAAGAAAGTACAACTAAACATTCCGATAAGTGAATCCTCCCACATGTACAACACACGCGCTACATAGTAATATGCCAAAGGATATACAATCCGATGTAGCCAAGCAACCAACTGTCACTGCATTAAGTATTGTGATATACACAGTTAAACGATTATACAATTATTGTTTAAAAACAGAGGGCGATATTCCAACTTAACCAGAGCTGTCGTAAACTTAACAACTCCATAGGGCCCTGGTACAATCTTAACGCTAGCGTTAGCACTCGGTTAAGTGACGTTAGTGCATGGCCCCCAAATTGCATTCCGAACGCTAACGGGTTAAAAAACCCATTAGTGCTTTGGTGATTGCGCTCGTTTGCACGAGCTTGCTGTACTTTACACTCCCTATACTTAACATGGGGAGCGCAATGAGTAATTAGCATTAAGATTACAAAGTCCTAATGCTAATTAACGCACCACTGTGGTAACTAAAAAGCTAACCACAGCTAGAAGCTGGTGCTAAATGACTCCGCTTCTGCAGAATCAGTCAGCACCAGCTGTAAGCCCCCCAAAAAAATCAGATACTCACCTCTCATCCCACGGCAAGAACGGAGGCCCGATCCACTGCTTCTGGCTGCCGGGAGCAGAGTGAGACTGGGGACAAATAGTTCCCAGTCTTCTTCCGCGAATCACTCCACAGCCCTGTGCAATCTCGCGAGAGCAAGATCGTGCAGGGCTCGTGGCCCGGCAGCAAAACCCTCCATGAGAGATAGATTTCAGGGTGCTTAAAAATATACAGAGAATTTTATACAGTAAAAAAAAATAACAATTATTGCTTAAAATAATTATTTCCTTAATAAATCAAATGAAGTGTTCTTAGTTGAACTTGCGTGGGGCTTGACTTGGCCGTTCTAGAGGTTTGTGCTGTTTTCCGATTGTGAACATCTACAATCAAATGCATCGTAAAGGATTGTATGAAAGTAATGAAAGTTACTAATGATACTTTACAACACTATCAGGGTTATTCAAAGAGATCCGAAAAGTCACCGTACGTTCGGTGACATTTCATTCTCCGCACTTCAGGGGATTCTGTGATTCCTAGTTCGCTGACCCTGCGGTGTATTCAGCAAGCACCGCAGGGCCCCCGTAGTGCAGGGAATACTTGCCGCAAACCCGCAGAACACTCACCGAACACTCACCGAATACTGACCGAACACTCACCGAAAACCCGCAGAAACCGCCGCAAAAACCAAGCCGAACACGCCGTAAAAATCTGAGCAGCCGACGATAACAGCGCAGAGCAGCCGTCGGAAAAAGTCGACTAGCAGATGAACGGGGTGAAAAAAAAAAACTGTTCGCTTGAAAGTTTGAAATTTGAAACGCTGTTTGCAAAAAACTTTTGAACAAAAATATCTGAAATTTACATATAAGATCCAATGAATGATAATATAAAGGTCTGTTACAGAAAAATGAAAAAATTATTAAATAGAAACGGAAAAACAAATTACAAAAAAATCCCCAAAAGATCCTAAAAAAAAATCTAAAAATAAAGACTTTTTACTGCAGAATAAAATGATAAACGGTTTATTAGATATTGGATTAAAACGGTAATATTTTTAACATTGAAGCCTATGGGATTCGCCTGAATAAACCTGTCGAATGAAACCACCGAACGGCAGGGCACTTCCCTGACATTCCTCAGTGGTTCGTGTTCTCTGAATAGACAAACCATTGCTTCTCTATGGGGATTTCACTGCCCTTGAACAGGCACCGTATGTGCAGGCAATTCGCCAAGATTTGGCGAACTGCCTGCTCGCTGAATAGCCGAATGGCCAGGAATTGTAGTCGTACGCTGAACTTCAGTGTCCGGTTACATTTCGGGGCCAGATCGGCTCTCTGTGAATAACCCTGTATGAGGTGTAGGGATTCCCAGGTTCAACTTCTTTCTACGTAGAATATATCCTTTGTGGAACGTCTTAGAAAGCATTCTTTTCTTTCTCTGATCATTGGTCAAAATCAGGACACCTGTTTGTAGAATAGGGTCTTCTTATTGATCACAAATTAGATGGCAATACATGGGAACCTAAAGCTTTGTATTTATAGGTTTATGTTGTATCAAAGGTTAGATGTCACGGTGTTAAAGCAATCTGTCCAGTACACAATGTTTAAAATTCTGTGCACCACTTCTCCTCGGAGCCGGTATACAATCCTCAGTCTTACAGCTTTCAGGTATACTTTGTTGCAGTGTTTACATTGATTGAAGCTGGCAAAACTGATGCCTACCTGGTCCATTTGCTTCATAATGGATGACATTGTAAAGTTATTAATCTTGCAACGTGCTTTTTGCTTCTGTAGCTGAAGTACTACTTGGCATCCAGGAACTGCATTGTGCGACAGCAGCGCGCCAGGTTTTTCTTGCCTTAAAATTACCTAATTACTTCCCAAATCAATCAATGCCATGAACGTAGAAATGTAATGCAGCCAAAATCTACACATACTCCCTTGGTATATTATGTTCGGAGCATAGGTAATGAGGGGCAAATTAGCCAACATACACATAATTTCCCACGAACAAAAAAGACGTAAAACGTGCAATTTATTTACTAGAAATGGCATCCTAAAATGATAATAAATTTATTGTCTGACTTGTTTCAGGCTATTTTTCATCTTATATTCAACAGTATTTGAGATAACTATTCCATGCGTTAACAGAGCATTAGGCTGAGTAATATCCTCCATAAGTCCTGTTGTAATGCAGCATACATAAAATACTGGAAATGCAACAGGGATCATTGATCAACGCACTATAGGGATTGTGCAATATTATGGCTTAAATATTAATGCATATTTTGACTTCCTAGAGTAAAAATAAAATCTCGGAGTAAGGACTTTTAAGTATTATAAAGAGAATAATGTTGTCTAGGGAATTCTTTAAAAAATGTAAATAGGCGGTGATAATTGAGTATGAGGGAATAGGTTAATGTGTTTAATCGTGCAAACCTGATTATATAAAAAGTAAATAATAAATAAGATGTAAGAGAAGACATAAATATGAATCGGAGCTACACTCAGATTGATCCCTTCGCTACCAAGTGATTTCCCAAAAAACCATTGTCAGAAACACAAGGTTTTTTGTAAAATCATTTTTAATTAATTTTACGGTAATTAATAGCTATTACTGTAAATAACCTATTTGGCCAGTAGATGGCACCATGTACGGCCAAATTGAGTTACAGAGGTTTGAGCAGCAGGTCTAATTTTTTTTTTCTGACAGCATCTGAAAGCTCGATATTTCAGAGTTTCATCAGCTGATTTTACACAGTTTTGGCTCTTTGGGCATTATGCCCACAGGGCTAAAACGTTGGGGGCACCTTCTGCAGCCCAAAAGCAAACGGAATTTATTTGCAGCAAACCAATTTCATTAGCTTTTGGGCTGCAGATCAGCAGGTCGTGATATCTTGATATCAGGGCACCAGACGGTGCACCAGATTGAAGCCCAAGATATCTCAATATCGGTAGTAAAGGAGTTAACCTCGAATCGTTGACACTAAGGGGTGATCATAGGGTAAGATTGGTCACCATATTGGATCATGGCAATTGCTGCCACATATAATGGTTACCTCACAACAGTCATGTATGTTGCAATAAACAGCGGCAAGTCTTGCATCCAAACCTGATGGGTCAGCATATGCTGTATGTGCTAGGCGTGGTCTAAATATCACAACCGTGTCAACATGGCTGACCCATGGCATTATATGTGGCAGCACTGTAACAATTCAATGTTCTTGAACCCAGGACATACTTGAAAACGAGAGAAATCTCAATGTATCCTTCCTGGTAAAATCCTTTATAAATAAATAGTGCAAGAGCAGAAATTTTCAGGTATTAGAGTCAGCCAGTGTTGATTTGGTTGTTGTTCCCAGGACATGTGTGTCTGATGTTGATTGGCTTTAAACACTCCTAGTATTTATTTTCAATAAAGATGATGGACCTTTCCCCGGTTCCCCCCTCTCTCAGTGGGCTAGAGTCTAGTGTTTATCTGTTAGGACTAAACCTGCTAATTTAGAAACAATTGGGGGAGACACGTCCCAGTGTGGGTCGGAGGGGATCACACCTCTATATCACGGCAGGGACATTTGTTTGCAATATATGATGTGCAATAATTAAGGCTAAAATGGCACTTCTGGAAAATATCTCCACCTACAGAAATGGAGATGTCCATTCAAATTAGTCATTTTGTTCTAAATATAGTCAGTTTTCAAGCCAACGAAACAAGTAGTGACTGGGCTATGCGTTTTCGTTTTAATGGTATTTTCATTTAAAATGTTAAAAGACAACTGTGCAGTTTGGGCCAAATCCTGGTAAATTAGGATAACCCTGTCAGGGTTAGGCTGAGGTCAGACGAACGCAGTGTTAACGTCCGTGTTACCGCACATACAGTTGTGTTCAAAATTATTCAACCCCCACTGAAATTGAGTGTTTTGGCCAGTTTGACATTGATTTTGATCATTCAGTCATCTTGCTTACAATTAAATCAAAGAGGCACGTGTAGGTCAGACAAATATAACATAACATTTATAATGAAATAACCACAAATGTCTTTTCTGTGCTCACATCATTATCAGTTTATTCAACCCCAAGTGACATTCAATCTTAGTACTTAGTACAACATCCTTTTACAGTTATAACAGCTTTTAAACGTGAAGCATAGCTTGACACAAGTGTCTTGCAGCGATCTACGGGTATCTTCGCCCATTCGTCATGGGCAAAAGCCTCCAGTTCAGTCACATTTTTAGGCTTGCGCACTGCAACTGCTTTCTTTAAGTCCCACAGAGGTTTTCAATCGGATTTAAGTCAGGTGACTGCAATGGCCACTCCAAAATGTTCCAGCCTTTAATCTGCAACCATGCTCTAGTGGACTTGGAGGTATGCTTGGGATCATTGTCCTGTTGAAAGGTCCAACGTCTCCCAAGCCTCAGGTTTGTGACGGACTGCATCACATTGTCATCCAATATCTCCTGGTACCGAAGAGAATTCATGGTACCTTGCACATGCTGAAGCTTCCCTGTACCTGCAGAAGCAAAACAGCCCCAAAGCGTGATTGACCCCCCCGCCATGCTTCACAGTAGGCAAGGTGTTCTTTTCTTCATAGGCCTTGTTCTTCCTCCTCCAAACATAGCGTTGATCCATGGGCCCAAACAGTTCTAATTTTGTTTCATCAGTCCACAGAACACTATCCCAAAACTTCTGTGGTTTGTCCACATGACTTTTGGCATACTGCAGTCGACTCTTATTCTTTGGAGACAGCAAGGAGGTGCGCCTGGGAGATCTGGCATGGAGGCCTTCATTACGCAGTGTGCGCTGTATTGTCTGAGCTGAAACTTCAGTACCCACATCTGACAAATCTTTTCTCAGTTCCTCAGCAGTCACACGGGGACTTTTCTTCACTCTACGCTTCAAGTAGCGCACAGCAGTCGAAGTCAGCATCTTCTTTCTGCCATGACCAGGTAGCGTTTCAACCGTGCCCTTTGCCTTGAATTTGCGAATGATGCTTCCTATGGTCTCTCTTGGTATGTTTAACATCTTTGCAATCTTCTTATAGCCATTGCCCTTCCTGTGAAGAGTAATCACCTCTTCTCTTGTCTTCCTGGACCATTCTCTTGACTTCACCATGTTTGTAACCACACCAGTAAATGTCTAGAAGGAGCTGAGTATCACAGTCATTTTAAAGCTGCCTAATTGGTGCTTATTATGCTTTATTGCTGCTCCGTGACATCCACAGGTGTTTTCAATACCTGATTGAAAACACTTGAATGAACCTCTGTTCTTCAGAGTGGTAGTCTTTAAGGGGTTGAATAATTGTGTCAATGAAGAATTCACAAAAGAAACATTTACTACTGTATTACAAAACCAATTGATGTCATTTTAGTTGCATATGGTTCTTTAAAAAGTCCTTGTAGGATTTCAATCTGAATACAATTACAAATGTACACTAAATTCCCTAAAACCCTTTACAGCATTGGGGGTTGAATAATTTTGAACACAACTGTAAGTACATCTGTGATAACATACAATTGTGTTAAATGGAGCCCCACACACACGAAGTACGTCCGCACAGAAGTGCGGGGGCTGACGGACGCTGCAAACGGATGCAGGTTAGGCAAGAAGGTAATACTGCTAGAACGGACGTGCGGAGTGCGCCACGTCTGCAACGTCCGTGTAGCTTTGTATGTGAGTGATGGAGCGTGGTCAGACGGACTGCATTTATACGTCCAGTATTTTTGAGGGACAGAATGTTTTTTCATTGTAATTTATTTTCCCTGCTACATCAGTCAAAAGATACGTCAGTGAAAAAAACAGACTGTGTGACCACTACCTTGTTGTCAGTCAGTAAGTACGTCCGTACTGCACGGACGCACAGTCCATACAAAATGCGCTCATCTGACCCTAGCCTTATTCAGAGAGAGGTGAAAAGCAGGAGAATGACTCGAGAATTAAAAATTCTAGGTCAAAATAGCCTATTTGGAAAGTGAGATGAAAGGGAGAATTTTTCTGGTTTGGCTATTTTGACCTAGAATTTTTCATTCTCCAGTCATTCTCCTGCTTTTCACCTCTCTCTGAATAACCCTGTATGTGACTAAAATCGCATACGTCCATTAGTGCTTTATCTGACTAACCCTGATACTTGAACAACTCACTTTCTTCACCTACGCTGGAAAAAATGAAGACTATTGCAGGAGCTCTACTTAAAGGAATATAAAAGGAATATAAAGTACCTCTTGGTGACTCCTCCTCTTTCGATTGATAAATATTTCCAGTATTATATTTTATTTGGGTGAGATATGTAGCAGATGTACGTATAAAAACACACTTGTCTTCCATGCAGCTCGAAGATACCATAATTTCATGGTTGCACTATGTTCCTCCCACCCCTGATCCCATGGACAAACAAAACAGTCTTGGGGCATGCAGTCACTACCTTGTGGACCACAAGAAGAAATAAGTAAACCTCCAGACAAGTTGCATGGTCTTGCTTGCTCATCCCTAAGGGCATCCGTTAAGAGACCGAATTACCTAATGTCAGATTGTGCCCGAGCAGTCAAGATCTCTCCAAGTTTAATATTATAAAAGGGTTATTCAACCAGTGCCGAATTGCACCGGACGGTGTAATTTAATGGAAATTCGGCTATTCATAAAGCTGGCAAATCGCCAAATATTGTGACTCGACAACCTTTGGTGGCAGTGAAATTCCCATAGAGAAGTAATGGATCTATTCAGAGAACGCCAAACAGCACCGAAAAGTTGGTGATATCCAGATATTCAGGGCTTCCATTCGACAGGTTTAAACAGACGAATGCCATAGGTTTCAATGTAAAAAAAAAATCCAGATTTTATTAATTTTTTTCTTCAACTGTTTATTCCTTTCATGTGCAGCAAAAGGTCTTTTTATAATTTTAGCATTTTTAGTAATTTTTTCAAGATTTTAATGGGCAAAATTTTGGATTCCGATTTTTTTCAAATGCCTTTTTTTTATTCTGTAACTGACCTTTTTATTATTATTCATAGGACCTTATCTATTTCCATGTATTTTTTTTCCTTTAAATGCCTTTTAAAAATTTGCTTGTTTTTGCTTTAATAACCCCTTATATTACCCCTTACATATGAAGATATTTTTTCAACGCTCGTTCTTTCTTTCAATAAATTCAACAGCCAAAACAAAATCCTTTCAAAGAAGTCTGAATTACATAACAAGGAACAGATCTAAAATATTGTAGATGATGTCTGTCAGGTCTCTGAGACCGGAATTAGATGGATTTCGCATTGTCTTTTTTTTTCTTTCAGGAACATTCAGGGTTATTCAAAGAGATCCGAATGGCTGCCGAAAGGTAACCGAACACTGAAAATCTGCGTTTGGTTACCTTTCTTGACCATTCGGCTATCCAGAGAGCAGACAGTTCGCCAAATGTTGGCGAATTGCCTGCACATACGGTGCCTGTTTGAGGGCAGTGAATCCCCATAGAGAAGCAATGCTTCGTCTATTCAAAGAACAAAAACCAGCAGTGAAAAGTTGCCGAAATGCCCTGTCATTCGGTGGTTTCATTCGACAGGTTTATTCAGGAGAATCCCATAGGCTTCAATGTTAAAAATATTCCCATTTTAATTCAATATCTAATAAACCGTTGATTATAATATTCTGCAGTAAAAAGTATCTTTATTTATAGATTTTTGGTATATTTTAAGCATTTTTCAGTATTTTTTTGCTAAAAAAAATTTCTGATTTTTTTTAAAAAAAAAATTTAAACGTTTGTTATTTTTTCTGTAACAGCCCTTTTTATTATCATTCATTGGATCTTATATGTAAATTTCAGACATTTTCGCTCAGTAGTTTCTTTGCAAACAGCGTTTCACTTTCAAACATTAAAGCGAACTGTTGTTTTTTTTTTACTCCATTCGTCTGCGGTGTTGGGTTTTCCCGGCGCTGCACTGCATGTGATCGGCTCCTGCTTGGATTTTTCCGACGTTTTCGGCGGGGTTAATCCAGATGTTTTTGCAGGTTTTCAGTGTGCCTTCGCCAGGTTTTGCAATGAGTTTTCGGTGGGTTTGCTGCAGCTTTTCCCTGCACTATGACGGCCCTGTGGTGCTTGCTGAATACACCGCAGGGTCGCCGAAATGGGATTGCCAAATCATGCCGGATTGAAGAGAACGATTCTCTTTGAATAACCCTGTTTGTTTAGAATGGCTTTTATATTTTATTTTTTTTCTACTTTTGTTTTGCTGTCTGCAACCCTTTTCAGTTTTTATTGCCATTTGTTATTATTTTTTTGCATTGTTATTGAGGACTCAAATGGCACCGGCTGCGTCCGTTTCTCCATTAAGATCGGATCGGATCTTTCGCCCTGTCATTAAATATGGTTCCAGATTTCAGGTGATCATATCAATTTCCGCTTAAGAGCAACAGTGCTTCTGAAACTAATTATTGCCTCCTTGGAAACTGTTCATCAAGACAAATAAGAAGCTGCCAGTGCCGCGTAGTAATCCTCGAACCATTACGTTGTTGACGTGTTTTGAGCACCAGCAGGAATAGGATACGCACCTTGCACTTAGTATGAGAATACGCAGTTCTACGCTAATGGAATCGAGGAAAAAAAAAACTGTGGAGAAAAAAAAAATCTGAATTTAATTTCCAATGACATCCAATTTTTATAGATTTATAAAAATGTCTCATTTAAAAGAAAAGCCTCAAAAACGAAATACAAATTATAAAACCAACATTAAATTGCCACTGGTTTAGCTGCATTAGCAATAGAAGAACAGAGGTGTTTCCGTGCCATTATAGCACTCTGTTTGTGATTAAAATCTTTTTTTTGTGCTGCTAACAGACCATGAAAGGATGTTAAAACCAAAAGGAACAGAAGCCGGCGTATCTAACATAAAAGCAATCTGCATAAAAATACAATCCTTTCAACTCTCTATTTTTTTTTTATTTCTCTTGTAGAGAAGCTGAATGCTGTGAACAAAATGTCTGTGCGATAGTTAGAAAAAAAACGAATAATTTAAAAAAAAAATAATATTGTTCGCCAGTGCACCTGTCATATGAAAATTACATAATGTCACTCTATTGACAGCACAATTGCACCTATGCACTGCGCCAGCCAAACTGATTGCAACAATATACCTTGCTTTTTAGTCGGGATTTAAAATTTAGGCTTATTCTCCCGTTCCATGAATACAGATGTATAGATCTATGGCTGGGGTCAAACGAACGCAGTGTGAACGTGCGTTCTGCCGCATTTTATTACGGCCGTAGTAGCAGCAAATGACGTCCAATGACGGGCAACATACAAAGTACGGCCGCACGAAAGTTCGACCGAGCAACGCAAGCGGCAAACAAATGCATTTTTTCGAGAATGTCGAACCGCTAGTACTGATGCACAGAGTGCGCTGCGTCGGCATAGCGGCGTGTGTGCGTGATTAGGAGACGTCAGACGCTGCACATGTCCGGCCAACATAACGTCCATTTGGTTTTATAGCTCCGTCAAAAAATACGGGCGAAATTGCACATCGTATGACCGCTATAGCGTCTTCCGTGAAAAAATGCGTTCAGACGCATCAACGCACTTTTTGACGGTAGACGTGAAAAATGTGTTCGTCTGACCCTAGCCTTAACCGATGGGTTGATGCATAGCTTGCGTATTTTGGGAGTGAGCAACCACCATCAGAAGGTGCGCAAATTTAGGCTAGGGTCAAACAAACGCATTATTCGCAGCGACCGTCAAAAAGTGCGTCCGAATGCTTTGACGTATTTTTTCACGGAATGCGCAAAAACGGTCAGACGACTTTTTACGTATCGTCAATAAAACACTTCTTGCAGGAGGGGTGGGGTCGCGCCTATTCCCCGAAGGGTTGGCTGCAACCACCAAATGCATCCAGCCCAACAACATGTGTAGAACATAACAAAGAAAAAAATGTCATCTGCGCTTACTGCAATTATACCGTGTGAAACTAAACACAATTAGAGGTTTGGTTTCTTATTAATGGCCATTATAAGACTAGCTCGCCCGCCAACGTCACGGCACTTCTATAAGGGTGAATCCTAACCAAAATGAAACCACAGGCTGCTACATAGCAAACCATACCTGCTCATGCTGCTTGTCAAACATGAGGTAGACTGGTGGGCCTTTATTTATGCTCCCCCAGAAACAAAATCCACTTTGGGATCAAAACAAAGACACGGAGCGGAGTCTTGCTGCAGGGATGACCTGGCTGGAAGTACATTGAAACATACATAGTGCAGGAGGGGTGGGGTCGCGCCTATTCCCCGAAGGGCGAGCTAGTCTTATAATGGCCATTAATAAGAAACAAAACCTCTAATTGCGTTTAGTTTCACACGGTATAATTGGAGTAAGCGCAGATGACATTTTTTTCTTTGTTATGTTCTACACATGTTGGGCTGGATGCATTTGGTGGTTGCAGCCAACCCTTCGGGGAATAGGCGCGACCCCACCCCTCCTGCACTATGTATGTTTCAATGTACTTCCAGCCAGGTCATCCCTGCAGCAAGACTCCGCTCCGTGTCTTTGTTTTGATCCCAAAGTGGATTTTGTTTCTGGGGGAGCATAAATAAAGGCCCACCAGTCTACCTCATGTTTGACAAGCAGCATGAGCAGGTATGGTTTGCTATGTAGCAGCCTGTGGTTTCATTTTGGTTAGGATTCACCCTTATAGAGGTGCCGTGACGTTGGCGGGCGAGCTAGTCTTGTAATGGCCATTAATAAGAAACCAAACCTCTAATTGTGTTTAGTTTCACACGGTATAATTGGAGTAAGCGCAGATGACATTTTTTTCTTTGTTATGTTCAAAACACTTCTTGCGTCTGGACGTTATGTAGGCTGGACATTAGCAGCGTCTGACATCTCCTAATCACGCACACACGCCGCTATGCCGCCGCAGCGCACTCTGTACGTCAGTACTAGCGGTTCTGCGTTCTCAAAAAAATGCGTTCATTTTCCACTTGCGTTGCGCGGCCGGACTTTCGTGCAGCCGTACTTTGTATATTGACCGTTTATTGCCCGTCATTTGCTGCTACTGCGGCCGTGATTAAGTGTGCCTAAACGCACGTTAAAAATGCGCTAGTCTGACCCCAGCCTTAGCAAATCACAAAGCATACTTCTGTAATAGTAAATTTTAATGAAAATATGTGTCGACATAAATGGTCGCCATTAGCCCCTGGCAGGAAAGAACGATTTATGAAAATACAGTCATGTTTTAGATCTATGTAATGTGATGCAAAAAAAATATAAAATAGATTATTTTAATTATTATTTTTTTTACAAGGGAATGTTTATTGATAAAGAGACATCCCAGCAGTGGAACCTTATCAAAACCAATTCTCTATGCTAAATTAATTATTTTCCATTATTTATATCCTATCTTAACCCCTTTACTACCGAGATCGAGATAGATCAGGCTTCGAAGGCACCACCCTTATATCTTGATCTGCAGCTCTGCAGCCCTAAAGCAAATGAAATTAATTTGCTGCAAATGAGGTTTGTTTGCTTTTGGGCTGCAGAATGTGCCCCCAAAGTTTTAGTCATGTGGGCATAATGCCCAAAAAGCTAAAACTGTGTAAAATCAGCTAACTGAATGCCCTGACATCGGACATTCAGCAAACCAATACAGTTGCAGCCAATGATTTACTGCAATGGCTATAACTCAATTTGTCAGTAGATGGCACCATCTACTGGCCACACATGTTATTACAGTAAGAAATTAATTGGGGAAAATGCCTAAATATTTCTTACTGTATAATTAATTAAAAATAATTTTTCAAAAAACCTCTGGTTCCTGACCATGTTTTTTGGAAAATCACTTGGTATTGATTGGGTTAAGAAGGTTTTTCCTATTTAAAAGCAGAATCCACAGGCGACCTCTTCCTAAGTGTTTTTTTACTTATCAAATTCCTTTAATCCCTTAAAATTAAGGCTAAAGTCAGACTAACGCAGTATTAACGTGCGTTTAGCCGCACTAAATCACGGGTGCGCTAGCAGCAAATTACGTCCAGTGCCGGGCAGCATAAGAAGAGCGGCCGCACAAAAGTGCGGCCGCGCAACGCAAGTGGCAAACGAACACATTTTTTCGAGAAGGTCAAACCGCTAGTACTGACGTACAGAGTGCGCTGCGTCCGCTAGCGGCGTGTGTGCGTGATTAGGAGACGTCAGACGCTGCTATTGTCCGGCCAACATAACGTCCAGATGCAAAAAGTGTTTTATTGATGATCCATACAAAATCATGGATGAAAATGCGCAACGTATGACCGCTATCGCATATTCCGTGAAAAAATGCGTCCATTCGTTCGAACGCACTTTTTCACGGACAACGCGAAAAATGCGTTAGTCTGACCCTAGCTTCAATAAACTCCCCAGTGTAAGTCATACTATCCATCAGTCGGCGACATCCAAGGGATTTTTTCAGGCCCGTGACTGCATGATGAATAGGCTCAGAAGTAGTTAACTAGGAATGATGTCCAATAGAATTCCTTGTTAAACATTTCTACCCGTTGAGAGAGCTCCATTTATGAAGCTTCTATCATTGACAGATGTAGTTTGGGCATGGGTAGTCAAATTTACGAGAGAAGGCTCTTCTCTGATTGGTCAGTTATGTACACATGGCCATACTACGTCTATCTAGCCATTTCATTGACACCAAATATGACCATGTGCAATGTAAGCATGGGCGACTCTATGGGGGCAGGGGGGGCAATTGGCCCCCTAGGTTATTCCTTGCCCCCCATGTGCCCCCCCACCAAAAATCAGCATCCAGCTTCCCACACTGTTTCGGACCGCTGTATCTCCGTCCCTGTGCATTGTATATGGACAATCTATGTGTCATTGGAAAGGGCAGATTCTGGACTTTTCAATGATACCCAACATGACCATATTCAGTTTGAAATAAAAGTCATAAAACATTAAATACTAACGGGCACTTAATCTTAAGCATTTTCACAGGGTTGAAATGTCTCAGCAGTGAAGTGGTTAATGTTCAGACTATACATTACATTGTGTATTACGTTAGTTTTTGCCTTGGTTTAGTTGTATATTAAGGGTTAATGGGTAGGCTTCATCCCTCACAGTATACATTTAATTTTTTCCTTGATTAATTGCATTGTACGGGTTAATAGGTAGGCTACATGCTGCACAGTGTATTCATTTAATGTTTTCCCATGATTAATGGCATATTAGGGGTTAAGGGGTAGCTAAATGCCACATTGTTTATTATTTTTATTGTATTTCCCTGGGTTTATGGCATTTTAGGGGTTATTATGGAAGTTAGAATCTAAAGTGTCTAATCATCTTTAGATCCTTTGCTTTTCATCACATTTCGGGGAATTCATTTAGCCGAAAATATAGTGAATTCCTATTTAGTGAATGGTCACTGTAATTTGCTAAAAGTGTAGTCGCTGAAGCAGCTATCAGACATTCAGCGAAAACTGCCGAATTGCGGCAAATAAAGTATCAGGTTAGGCTGGGGTCAGACCAGCGCACTTTTAACGTGCGTTCTGGCGCACATAATTACGGCCGCACTAGCAGCAGATGACGGGCAATGACGGCCAATATACGAAGTACGGTCACACGAAAGTCCGGCCGCGCAACGCAAGTGGAAAACGAACGCATTTTTTCGAGAACGCCGAACCGCTAGTACGGACGTACAGAGTGCGCAGCTGCGGCATAGCGGCGTGTGTGCGTGATTAGGAGATGTCAGACACTGCTAATGTCCAGCCTACATAACGTCCAGACGCAAAAAGAGTTTTATTGACGATCCGAAAAAATCACGCACGAAAAATGCGCATCGTATGACCGTTTTCGCGCACTCCGTGAAAAAATACGTCACTTCGTTCGGACGCACTTTTTTACGTTCGCGTGTAAAAATGCTTTCGTTTGACCCTAGCCTTAGTACAATAAAGTTAATTGAGTCTAGCGCCTGACCAACAGATCGTTTGCCTCCTGCTACAAATGGGAAAAATCACTTAGTGTGTTGCTATTAGCGATTTGTACTGCGAGCTTACTGTACTTTCTGCGTCCTTTACTTAACATGGAGAGCGCTAGAGATCTCTAGCGCTTTTGCAGCTAACAGATCACTTGGTGCCAGCGCTAATTTTTTAGGGGCGCTAATTGCAACATTTTACCTACTGCTGAACCCTGGCGCTAACTCCATAAAGACAGAAAAAACAGGTCCTCGTCCAAAATTAACAGGCAATTGAAAGGAATGCAGCACAGGTGTTCTCTTGGCCCCATACACCATAGCAATGGATCTGGTCCGCATTGTCGTTGCTGTTGCAGTAGGCTCTATTATAAATGTATCCTTTATCCACATATATGCTAATTTATTGCCTAATTTAAAACATTTTATGCTGGAGGTTATTCATAGTATGGAAGTGGTTGATTATTAGGGTGACCGTGTGGACCATGTTTAAAGTGACACATGGATAAGTCTTGCCCTGAAACATGTACTATTTATATGCTGCAGCAGGGAAATTTTTGTCGCTCACCTGGCCTTCCTTTTGGATCTATTAACCCCTTAGTGACCCGGCGGTTTTACACAAATCCGTCTTTTAGTGACCGCTGCTGTTTTTACGTTTCTGCGCTGTTAGTGTTTAGGTCAAATTTTCCTCTTACTCGTTTATTCAACCCACACATATTATACACAGTTTTTCCCGCCATTAAATGGACTTTCGAGAAATACCATTATTTCCATCATATCCAATAATTTACTATAAAAAAAATATGAAATATGAGGAAAAAATGGTAAAAACACACTTTTTCATAATTTAATCCCCAAAATCTACAACCACCCAAAAAGACCCCGGCTAAATAGGTTCAAAATTTTGTCCCGAGACTAGAAATACCCAATTTTTACATGCGTTTGCTTTTTAACCCCTTCACTGCTGAGACAGTTCACCTATGTGCGCTGCGCTCATTCTGACCATTTTGTGCTAATTATTTTTAGATGACAGCCTAGGTCCTATTTAATTAAACCCCCCCCCCCCCCCAGACAAAAAAACTTTTAAAAAAAAAAACATTTTTTTATTTTATTTAATTTTTTTTATTATTTTTTATTTTATTTATTTATTTATTTTAATTTTTGTTAACCAAACCTGGTCATGTTTGGTATCATTTGAATGGCCATAATCAGGCCTTTCAAATGATGTCAAATATGACCATCTAGCTGCCATGGATCGGGAGATAAAGGGATCCTTAGGATCCCCTTATCTCTACATGGCAGCTAGATGGTTAACTGGCCCACTGACATCCTCACACATATGGTGAGGTTTTCAGTGGGTGGGGGGGACCTGGAGGCTTGGCTGACATCCAAGATGTCAGCCCCCCTCCTGGTTCGAATCGCGTTTTGGCGCCAATTGCTATACACCGCTGAAAAGGGGAGACTCTCCCCTTTTCAGCGGTGTAAAAAGCATCTCCCTAGCTGCAATGGTTGGGGAGATAGAGGTCTCCGAAGGAGCCCCCCCATCCCTCCATTGCTTTGCATGGGGACGCCTGCTGATGACGTCACCACGCAGCGTGGCGACGTCATCAGCCTCGCCTGCCCATGTAAATCACATGGGCAGGATTCCTCCCTGCCAGATCGCCGAGGGATCCAGCGAGGGAGGTGAGTATCGGGTGGGAGGGGAATTAGGCGCCGCTGACGTACCCTGTATGTCCGCGGGTCTAAGGCTAGGGTCAGACTGAGGCAGTGCGAACGCGCGTGCAGCCGCACTTAATCACGGCCGCACTAGCAGCAGATGCCGGGCAATGACGGCCAATATACGAAGTACGGTCGCACAAAAGTCCGGCTGCGCAACGCAAGTGGAAAATGAACGCATTTTTTCGAGAACGTGAAACCGCAGGTACTGACGTACAGAGTGAGCTGCGTCTGCTAGCAGTGTGTGTGTGTGATTAGGAGACGTCAGACGCTGCTAATGTCCGGCCAACATAACGTCCAGACACAAAAAGGGTTTTATTGATGATCCGTACAAAATCACGGACGAAAATGCGCATAGTATGACCACTATCACGTATTCTGTGAAAAAATGCGTCCATTCGTTCGAACGCACTTTTTCACAGACAACATAAAAATGCGTTCGTCTGACCCTAGCCTTAGGGAGTCCTGTACAGGGTACGTCAGCGGCCCTTAAGGGGTTAAATGCAGTGTAATGTTTCTACATGCTGCTGGGTGGCATTTATCATGCAATGTCCATCAGCCTTAATATATGTGTGCATCAAAACATGGATGATACGGCCACCTTGGAGGATTTTAATAATGCAGGGTGTGAGGTTATTCACTGTATGTGTTCATATTCAAGCTTGTGAAAGAAAAAACAGTTCTATCCTGTATACAACCGCATTAGCGCTGGGTCTCAGCTCGGGTCTTAGAGTTTTCCTAGCGTGCGCCAAATGACCTTGTTTATGGACTACCGCAGACAAGGTGATCTGTTAGTAGGTCGTCAGGCACTAGGTTTTAGCGACTCGCCCTAAATTTTTCCTTTAGTGATGGTGTTTTAGTTCGCACCAGGTGATAGGGCCTAGGCTTGTGCACCGATTTTTTTTTTCGGTTCGATTCGGTTCGATTCGGTTCGATTTGTTCAGATGTTTAAAATTTTCGATTCGGCTCGTTTCGACCGATTTCTGTTTCGATTCGGTTCGGTTCGGCTCGTTTTTCGTGTACATTTTTTTTTTCCGAATATCGACCATTTTTCGTGTTTTCTGGTCACTTTGCTCGTTTTTTGTATCGACTTTTTGGAAATTTCGGAAATTTTCATTTTTTCTGTTCTCCTCGTTTCAAAGTGTCTACGATAATTCTGGCGATTCTATCGTTTTTTTTTTTATTAAATAAAGATCCTTTTTTTCCTATGAATAATTGAATATACATTTCACAACTTTATTTAATCATATTAAAATGGTATGAAAGCCAAGGAACAAAAAAAATGAACAAAACGATTTAAAAAAACGTTAAACTGACCCGAATGCCACAAGAAACAAGTGATACGCATTTCCAAATACAAAATTTACAGAATCAGCGATATAACCGATAATAGTTAAATATACGATGTCCAGAATTACCGAAATGGAACCGAAATCACGAATGGAACCGAAATCATGAATAGAGCAAAAATAAATTTCGATTTGACACATTTCAAGTCCATTCGAAAAATCCGAAAAAAATTTTTCGTTTCGGCTCGGAAAACTTTTCGGATCTATCGGTTTTCGGGTCCGACCCGATTCGGAAATTCGGCCGAATCCGAAAACACGAATCGGGAAATTTCATGAAAATTCCAAAATTCCGAAACCCGAAACGCACATCCCTAATAGGGCCCTTAGTTTTATTCAGTGATATGATTTAGTGGTGAAAATTATTAGCGCCCCCCCAGTTTTGACTGCGGTATCTTCTGTGCCCCCCCTAAATATTGTTCCTAGAGTCGCCACTGAATGTAAGAAACACAGGAACTAAATAAGAGGTTCCTTTGTTTTGTTTTAGAATTACCTTTATTGATGAGATATTAATTGTATAAAATATAATAACACAGACTATATTTTTTAACCATTCTTAAGTTTTGGGATTCTGTGTACTTTTTAAAATAAATCACTATTCCATATTCAGTGTTTTATACCTATTATTCTTGAAACACAATACTCCAAAATAAAAATATGTTCTGTAGGGAAGTGCTTCCCTGCAGTTTGTAGCATTCATAGTCTCCACAGTAGGTGGTTCCAATCATTAACCAAGAGGGCCTGATTTCCTACAACATATGAGTTCTGCATGCTGCAGAGAAGCACTCATAGGGGGTTATTCAAAGAGATGCGAATTGGGGCCGATAGGTAACCGAACAGTGAAATTCAGCGTACGGTTACCTTTCCTGGCCATTCGGCTGTTCAGAGAGCAGGCAGTTCGCCAAATGTTGGCGAATTGCCTGCACATACGGTGCCTGTTCGGTGCCTGTTCGAGGGCAGTGAAATCCCCAAAGAGAAGCAATGCTTCGTCTATTCAGAGAACAAAAACCAGTAGTGAAAAGTTGCTGAAATGCCCTGCCATTCGGTGGTGTCATTCGGCATTATTATTCAAACGAATCCCATAGGCTTCAATGTTAAAAATATTCCCGTTTTAATTCAATATCTAATAAACTGTTTAATATTATATTCTGCAGTAAAAAGTCTCTTTATTTATAGATTTTTTAGGATATTTAAAAAAAAATCTGAATTTTATTTTTTTTAAAAGTCAGATTTTTTTTATTTTTTTAAGTTTACTTATTTTTTCTGTAACAGCCCTTTTTATTATCATTCCCTGGACCTCATATGTAAATTTCAGACATTTTCGCTCAGTAGTTTCTTTGCAAACAGCGTTTCACTTTTCAAGCATTCAAGCAAACTGTTTTGCTAATTTATTCACTCCATTCGTCTGCGGTGTCGGCTTTTTCCGGCGGCTTCGCTGCGTGTGATCGGCTCCTGCTTGAGTTTTTCCGGCGTCTTCGATGGGTTAATCCAGATGTTTTTGCGGGTTTTCGGCGTTCATTCGCCGGGTTTTTGCAGTGACTTTTCGTCGGGTTTGCGGCAGCTTTTCCTTGCGCTTCGACGGCCCTGTGGTGCTTGCTGAATACACCACAGGGTTGCCGAAATGGGATTGCCGAATGGCACCGAATTGAAGAGAACGAAAAGTCACCGAATGTGCGGTGACTTTCCGATTCTCTTTGAATAACCCTGTAGGTCGAAATAGCCAAACCAGAAATTCTCCCATTTAACTCACTTTCCAAATCGACTATTTGGTTTGGATTGCTCTCTTCTCCTGTCAATTCTCCTGAGTTTCACCTTTTAGTAAATAGACCTGATCGTGTCAGGAACTGCTTAAAAGGCCTCTACCACCAAAATATGAAATGACCTTACTTTTTCTGTTGCTGATATCTTACATGTGCTTTGTTTTTCTCTTGTATGTTTAGTTAAATAAATATTTTACTCTATACGTGTCACTGGGTGCAACCATTGTGTGATTTTTTTTTGTGTTGTGAACTGCCCTCAGTATCTTTATATCACTTGCTCCTCGCTGTTGGCATTCAGCACAGATTGGAGTACATGGGTTGATCACTGACTCAAATCATTGACTTGTTTTGGGATGTATTTAACCCTTTCGCTGCTGAGGCTTTTCCCGCCCCTATGCTGAGGTCATTTTTACCTGTTTTGCGCATCATGTTTAAACGTGTTTTGAAGGCTTATTTTAGTATATGACCCAGACATATTATATATCGTTCTTTCCGTCAGACTCGGTAGATTCATAATATGTCATTATTATATGTATACGTTATGTCATGTCTGTATATTATAACAAAAAATGCAATAAAATATGTATTTTCAATAATTTACAATGTGTAAAGTGTTTTTTTCCACATTTTAACATGCGAGCAATTGCGGTTATATTTTGTATGGGGTGCGCTTGTTAAAAAAATTAGAGATGGGGTCTCATTACATTTTTTTTTGGGGAAAATGACACTATTTTTAACAAACGCACCGCATACAAAAATCGTTAGTGCAGCATCATTGTTCACATTATAATTGAAATGGGAACAATATTGCTGCATTAACAAACCAAAAAAAAAAAAAAAAAGTTTAATTTTTTTTTTTAATTTTTTTTAATTTTTATTTTTCATTTTTTTTTTTTTACAACATTTTTCACTGTAGTGTTTGGTATCGTTGGAACGGCCATGCTCTGGCCGATCCAACCATACCAAAATGTAACCCCTAGCTGCCACGGATCAGGAGATAGGGAGTTCCAATGAACTCCCTATCTCCACAGTTGGTGGCAGTTAGGGGTTAACGCTAGGACTGGCGTCATCGTGCTACGCACGATGACGCCAGTCCTCTGGGGGAGTTCCCGGAGGCTTGGCCGACATCCAAGATGTCGGCCAGCTCCGGGAAAGGATCGCGAACCGGCGCTTTTCAGCGCCGATTCGCGATCCAGCTCCCCAGGGGTTAATGCCAGGCATCATTTGGAAGGGCAGGCTGTGCCCTTCCAAATGATGCCTGGGTTAACCCCCTGTGCGCCGCCGATCGGGAGGGAGGTCCGAAGGACCCCCCCCCCTCCCTTTCAGGCGCCTCCTCCGCACATGCTGTTTTATCTCATCCAGCTGCCATCTCTTATCTAGAGTATTACAGAAAAAAGACTGAGATCTACAAGAAGCATAGACAATAAAAGATCCTAGTGTTATACTGTAAAACAGTGTTTGTAACACGCAGCCCCTGCTAGAATCACACTCACAGGGTTTAAGAAGTTTTAGCGCACATCACGTTACCCCTCCTTCGGGTGCTTTGTTGTTAAAAGCCCAGGGTGCTGTCCTGTGGGAAAGTGCCTCCATCAGACTTCATGTATCGCCACTGCTCCTGAGATGAATGCCACGGCGCCACTCAGAGAAGGATTTCACTCAGAGAAGGATTTCACCCGGAATCAGGAATCAGGTTTAAAAGTATTTATTCCAGACCATACATCTGACGCGTTTCGTCAGCCCTAAGGCTAACTTCATCAGGGATCTGAGATCTACAAGGTTATTATACCATCATTTGTTCTTTATCTTGGGAAAGAGCACAATCTTTGTTTGCTGTTTTATCTAGAGTAGCCTGGAGAACACAATAGGCCCCCTGATGAATTATCTAAACAATGCCTCCTCCACCTCATTTACTGGTGTATACTGCATTAGATAAAGCACAGACACAAACAGGGTTATTCAAAGAGATCCGAATTGCTTGAGAAAGGTAACCGAAAGCTGAAAATCAGTGTTCGGTTACCTTTCCTGGGCATTCGGCTATCCAGAGAGCAGGCAATTCGCCAAATCCTGGCGAATTGCCTGAACATACGGTGCCAAACCAGCAGTGAAAGGTTCCCCTAATGCCCTGCCATTAGGTGGTTTAATTCGGCAAGTTAATTCAGGAGAATCCCATAGACTTCAATGTTAAAAATATTCCCGTTTTAATTCAATATCTGATAGACCGTTCATTATAAAATTCTGCAGTAAAGAGTCTCTTTATTTATAGATTTTTTAGGATATTTTAAGCATTTTTCTTAATTCTTTTTTTTTTTTTTTTTTAAGTTTACTTATTTTTTCTGTAACAGCCCTTTTTATTATCATTCCCTGGACCTTATATGTAAATTTCAGACATTTTCGCTCAGTAGTTTCTTTGCAAACAGTGTTTCACTTTCACAGATTCACACAAACTATTTTGCTAATTTATTCACCTCCCTCGTCTGCGGTCTCAGCTGCTTCGGCTGCTTCGGCTGTGTTCGGCTCCTGCTCGGGCTTGGTTTTCGGCAGGTTAATCCAGATGTTTTTGTGGCTTTTCGGCGTGCATTCAGTGGGTGTTGCGGTTAGTTTTCGTCAGGTTTGCGGCAGCCTTTCCCTGCAATTCGGGGACCCTGTGGTGTTTGCTGAATACACCGCAGGGTCACCGAAATGGGATCGGCAAAACGAACCGAATTGAAGAGAACGAAAAGACACCGAACGTGCGGTGACTTTTCGAATCTCTTTGAATAACCCTGATAGAAAAACTTTTGTACAGATTTTGGTAAATGTTGCAACATGGGAAAAAAATCAACAAAATGTAAACAGGAGATAAAAACAAATTAAATTTTTTCTTTTTACAAGCAATTACTTCAAACAAAGAAAAAAACACAGAAGAATTTGTTTTATATGGTGGTTTTATTTATAATGCACAAGTAATCTGGTTACAGTTTATGTAAGTGGTAGTGTCCCTTTAAACCCAGGCTCTGTAAAGACTGATAATGCGTACACATCTATTTTGTTCCTTCTACTATAGGATATACTGTATTTTGGGTTTAAGTTCTACGTTTTGGGTATAGCCGTTTATGACAATAACAATTTAAAGACTTTGAAGATTGCTTTTGGTTTTCTAGTCTATACATTTTGTTGTCTACAAAAAATGTGATTTCATTTGCATATGGTCAGCCAGATTCCATACATCAATAACCCACTGAATAAAGTAAACTTAATCAAATTTAACAGAAGTGTAGAAACAAGCTAGTAGGGTTAAAATTTGAGAACAATTAGGCTAGGGTCAGACGAACGCATTTTCGCGTTGTCTGTGAAAAAGTGCGTTCGAACGAATGGACGCATTTTTTCACGGAGTACGCGATAGCGGTCATACGATGCGCATTTGCATCCATGATTTTGTACGGATCATCAATAAAACACTTTGTGCATCTGGACGTTATGTTGGCCGGACATTAGCAGTGTCTGACATCTCCAATTCATGCACACACGCCTCTAGCGGACGCAGCGCACTCTGTACAACCGTACTAGAGGTTTTACGTTCTCGACAAAATGCGTTCGTTTTCCACTTGCGTTGCGCAGCCGGACTTTTGTGCGACTGTACTTCGTATATTGGCCGTCATTGCCCGGCACTTGCTGCTACTACGGCCGTGATTAAGTGCGCCTGCACGCGCGTTCGCACTGCGCTCGTCTGACCCTAGCCTTACCCAGTATCTCAAATTTTTTGTTTTCTCTTCTGCCTGCACAGTATGTATCTACTGATTTTTTCTGTTGTTCTCCTCTCTCTGTATTTATTTATTTGCAAAGTATTTTACCAGGAAGGATACATTTCATTTTCGCTCGTTTTCGAGTATGTCCTGGGTTCAAGAACATTGAAATTTTTACAGTCGTTACAGAAATACAAAGTAATAAAAGCAAGATATTAAGAACAACACACAAATATACAGATTAACACAGAAAATAAATATGTAGGTAATATAGTCATTATGTTACATGTTTACAGGTGCATTCTGTATTGAGGTATGTTAATAGAGATCTCTTGGGTGACTTTAGACTGGGGGAAGAGTTAATGGTGTCTGGGAGGTTATTCCATAATTGTGGTGCTCTGTAGGAAAATGAGGATCGAGCCACTGTCTTTTTGTATTGTGGTATTGCAAGTAAGGTGCAGGTCCTGGATCTGAGGTTATAGGATGAGGGAAATGCTGGGGGAAGCAGTCTATTCAGGTAGGGTGGTAGCTTCCCAGAAAATCTCTTAAACACCAGGTTGGAAAGGTGAAGAGTGCTTCTAGATTCCAGCCGGCCAGTTTAGTTCTTTTAACATGTCACAATGGTGGGTCATGTAGTTACATTGTAGCACAAAGCGGCAGAATGAGTTATACAATGTAGTAAGTTTAAAAAGGTGCATTTGCAGGGCAGCTGCATACACTAACAGGGTTATCCAAAGAGATTCGAAAAGTCACCGCACGTTCGGTGACTTTTCGTTCTCTTCAATTCGGTTCCTTTTGCCGATTGCATTTCGGTGACCCTGCGGTGTATTCAGCAAACACCATAGGGTCCCCGAATTGCAGGGAAAAGCTGCCGTAAACTCACCGAAAACTAACCGAATGCACGCTGAAAACAAGCAAAAACATCTGGATTAACCTTCGAAGAGGAGCCGAACAGGAGCCGAAAAGGAGCCGAATCACACAGAGCCGAAGCAGCTGTGATGTAGAGGAGGCAGTGAATAAATTAGAAAAACCATTTGTATGAATCTGGGAAAATGAAACGCTGTTTGCAAAGAAACTACTGAGCGAAAATGTCTGAAATTTTCACAGGAGGTCCAGGGAATGATAATAAAGAGGGCTGTTACAAAAAAAATAAGCAAACTGAAAAAAAATCAAAAAAAAAATCGGACTTTTAATTTTTTTTTAAAAAATTCAGAAAAATGCTTAAAGTATCCTAAAAAATCTATAAATAAAGAGACTTTTTGCTGCAGAATTTTATAATGAACGGTTTATTAGATATTGAATTAAAACGGGAATATTTTTAACATTGAAGCCTATGGGGTTCTCCTGAATAAATTTGCCGAATTAAACCACCGAATGGCAGAGCATTAGGGGAACCTTTCACTGCTGGTTTGTGTTCTCTGAATAGCCGAAGCAGTGCTTTTGATGGGGATTTCACTGCCCTCGAACAGGGACCGAACAGGCACCGTATGTGCAGGCAATTCGCCAGGATTTGGAGAATTGCCTGCTCTCTGGATAGCCGAATGGCCAGGAAAGGGAACCGAACGCTGATTTTCAGCGTTCGGTTACCTTTCTCAAGCAATTCGAATCTCTTTGGATAACCCTGTGAATCTCTGTATTCAGTGGCCTGGCATAAGCATTTGTTGTACAATCTGCTTTCTTACCGCGGGGCTCAGGCAGGATTTGCTTCTGTACAGGGCACCTAGTTTGGGGTAAAGTTTAGATGAGAGTTTTCGAAGTGGGGGCCAAAGGATAGATTAGGGTCTAACCACATACCTAGATATTTGAGAGAAGTGACTGTGGTCAGCGTGTCATTTGATTTTGTCCTGTATGTTGTTATATGATGTATAATAAGTATACTATCTGTAGAAAATAAAAAATTATGAATAAAAAGAAAAGTTTGAGAACAAACTCTGATGGTGGCTCAGGCTAGGGACAGATGAGCGCATTTTCTGCGGCCACCGTCAAAATGTACGTCGATGCGTGCGCACGCATTTTTTCACGGAATACGCTTAAGTGGTCAGACGATGCGCAATTCTGGACGTATTTCATGACGATGGGGTAAAAAGAAGTCTAGGGAAATCCGGCTGTTTGAACGTTATGTTGGCCGCACACTAGCAGCGTCTGACATCTCCTAATCACGCACACACGCTGCTATGCGGCCGCAGCGCACTCTGTACGTCAGTACTAGCGGTTTAACGTTCTCGAAAAAATGCGTTCATTTTCCACTTGCGTTGCGCGGCCGGACTTTTGTGCGACCGTACTTCGTATATTGGCTGTCATTGCCTGTCATCTGCTGCTAGTGCGGCCGTGATTATGTGCGCCAGAACGCGCGTTCGCACTGCCTCAGTCTGACCCTAGCCTTAACAGTGTAAATAAAAAAATGAGACTCCTAGTGCGAAAGAATTTCCATACTTACAGGGTTATTCAGAGAGCATGAAAAGCAGGAGAATGACTGGAGAATGACTGGAGAATGACTGGAGAATGACTGGAGAATGACTGGAGAATGACTGGAGAATGACTGGAGAATGAAAAATTCTAGGTCAAAATAGCCAATTTGGAAAGTGAGATGAAAGGGAGAATTTTTCTGGTTTGGCTATTTTGACCTAGAATTTTTCATTCTCCAGTCATTCTCCAGTCATTCTCCTGCTTTTCACGCTCTCTGAATAACCCTGTATGTGTGTTAAATTTTGAACTGGGCTGCCCTCTCGACTCCTGTGAATGAAAGTCTACGGGAATTTTGGAAACCCGCTACAGAAAATCCTTAAGTCAGATGCGTTAGAAAAGCATGCCGAGTCAGAACATGCTGACAGTCCGTGCCACATTTGATGGTCATAGCATGAAAGCTCTAGGAGGAGTTACTGTTACTCATTCAAATTGGGTCTTAGAAAGGACAACATGTCAGCCTTTTCAAGCCAACATAAATACACTGCCAGTTATCAGATTGTCACTGGAAAGAGTCTGTTATGTGCCATGTATTATTCCATCCTACAATGACAATATATCCCATTGCTCCTCTGACGATCACATGCGATCCAGCTGCTTAATGAGGTTCCATCATTTTTCCTTTTGTTGCATCCTATTGAATTCTGTTAATTGCATGACAATGACTGTAATCACTAACAAAGACATCCAGTACACATATTAATATCTAGGTAATAACCTGCCCATCAATGATTATTAAATAATATCCTTTCGTTTCAGGCCTGAATCGAGAGCACTAAAAATATGTTATACACCAGACGTTCTTGACGCAGAAACCAAACAAAAGGAATGTGGGAGTTGCGCGTTGCCAGAGCAGCACATTTCTGGCACTAAATTAATATTTCTGCAATGTGTTATTAGATCAGCACTTTTTTCCCTTATTCCTTTCAATTCTTTAATTTATGCTACTGATTGTCTCTTTTCACCGGTTCTAATGTTATAGAATTAATGGCACTTGTTCGGAATCTTCTGAAGGAGTCTATAGATAAACTTGTTATTAGTAACACTCGACATCATCCCCTTACATTCATTTTCTCACCTCTATATTAGAACGTTACATGAATGAGATTTTATAAAGGCCCTGGGTCCGATTTACAGCCGCTTTTATTGTTTATCTTTGCTACTTTAAGAAAATCTTGCAGGACGTCCCCATTGCCAACTGATTTTTATTTTGGGACAATTTTATTTATACATTTTGTATTGAAGCAACAACAGGAGAAGAGTATCGCGTACAGAGTTATTCAAAGAGAATCGAAAGTCACCGCACGTTAGGTGACTTTTCGTTCTCTTCAATTCGGTGCGATTTGGCGATACCATTTCGGCGACCCTGCGGTGTGTTCAGCAAGCACCATAGGGCCATCGTAATGCAGGGAAAAAACCCAATGAACACTCACTGCAAAACCCAGCGAACGCACACCGAAACCCACAAGACATCTGGGTTAACCCTGCCGAACACACCAGAGAAACCCGAGCAGCCGCCGATCACAGCACAGAGCAGTCGCCGGAAAAAGCCGACACTGCAGACGAATGGAGTGAAAAAAAAACAGTTTGCTTGATTGATTGAAAAGTGAAATGCTGTTTGCAAAGAAACTACAGAATGAAAATGTCTGAAATTTACATATAAAGGTCCAGGGAATGATAATAAAGAAAATTACAGAAAAAAAAGCGTTTAAAAAAAATATCAGAAACTTTTTTTTGCAAAACAAATCCCGGAAAATGCCCAACCGATCCTAAAAAATCTATAAATAAGGAGACTTTTAACTGCAGAATAAAATAATAAACGGTTTATTAGATATTGAATTAAAACGGGAATATTTTTAACATTGAAGCCTATGGGATTCTCCTTAATAAACCTGTCGAATGAAACCACCGAATGACAGGGCATTTCGGCAACTTTTCACTGCTGGTTTTTGTTCTCTGAATAGACGAACCATTGCTTCTCTATGGGGATTTCACTGCCCTCGAACAGGCACCGTTTGTGCAGGCAATTCGCCAACATTTAGCGAACTGCCTGCTCTCTGGATAGCCGAATGGCCAGGAAAGGTAACCGTACGCTGAATTTCACTGTTCGGTTACCTTTTGGCCCCAATTCGGATCTCTTTGAATAACCCTGTACAAAGTGGTGACTTGTAGATGTTACTGAAATGGAAACTTTCAGGGTTATTCAAAGAGAGCCGATCTGGCCCCGAAATGTAACTGGACACTGAAATTCAGCGTACGGCTACATTTCCTGGCCATTCGGCTATTCAGAGAGCAGGCAGTTCGCCAAATGTTGGCGAATTGCCTGCACATACGGTGCCTGTTCGAGGGCAGTGAAATCCCCATAGAGAAGCAATGCTTCATCTATTCAGAGAACACAAAACAGCTGAGAAAGGTTGCTGAAATGCCCTGCCGTTCGGTGGTTTAATTTGGCAGGTTTATTCAGGCGAATCCCATAGGCTTGTTAAAAATACTCCAGTTCTAGTTCAATATCTAATAAACCGTTTATTATTATGTTCTGCAGTAAAAAGTCTCTTTATTCATAGTTTTTTTGTAGGATCTGTTAGACATTTTTTGGCAAACTCTCTTTTTTTTTACATTGATTTTTCTTTTTTCTGTAACAGCCCTTTTTATTATCATTCATTGGATCTTATATGTAAATTCCAGACATTTTCCTTCAGTAGTTTCTTTGCAAACAACGTTTCAATTTTCAAACTTTCAAGCATACTGGGGTTTTTTTACACCTCGATTGTCTACGTGTCGGCTTTTTCCGGCAGCTGCTCTGCGCTGTGATCGGCGGCTCGTCGGGTTTCTCCAGCGTGTTTGGCGTGGTTAAGGCTGGGGTCAGACGAGCGCAGTGTTAACGTCCGTGTTGCCGCACATAAGTACGTCCGTGATAGCATACAATTGTGTTAAATGGAGCCCCACACACGAAGTACGTCCGCACAGAAGTGCGGGGGCTGACGGACGCTGCAAACGGACGCAGGTTAGGCAAGAACGTAATACTGCTAGAACGGACGTGCAGAGTGCGCCACGTCCACAACGTCCGCATAGCTTTGTGTGTGAGTGATGGAGCATGGTCAGACGGACTGCATTTATACGTCCAGCATTTTTGACGGACAGAATGTTTTTTCATTGTAATTTATTTTCCCCTCCTACATCCGTCAAAAAATAACTTCAGTGAAAAAACGGACTGTGTGACCACTACTGCGTCATCCGTACTGACGATGTCCGTACTGCACGCACGTACAGTCCTACAAAATGCGCTCATCTGACCCTAGCCTTATCCAGCGGTTTCTGCGGGTTTGCGGTGAGTGTTCAGTGGGTTTTCCCGTCGAGTTTTCCCTGCACTACGGGGGACCCTGCGGTGCTTGCTGAATACACCGCAGGGTCGGCGAACTAGGATCGCCAAATCGGCCTGAAGTGCGGGGAAATTTTCGGATCTCTTTTAATAACCCTGCTTGTCTTGGCTTTATCTCTCTAAAGGTCCCTGGAATCATAGTAAACTCCTGTGTGCAATAACTACTGTCAGGGACATTATTGATCAATACCAGTACCAGCTGGATGGAGTAGAGGTAACATCACTGCTCTATAACTGTGGAGACCCAGGTTCGATCCCGGCCAGAGCACTTCTGTAAAATTCATATGCTGCGGTGTTAAATTGATTCAGTAATACAGGCAGAATTAGATACTATATGAATTGTGCATACTGCAGGGAAGCACCTCCCTGCAGGATGCAGACATCAATTCACTGATTAAGACAAATTTGTGAATGTGCTTCCCTGCAGCATGTAGAAGGCATAGCCTGCAAGAAACCACATTTGCAATTATTGCTAACATCACTGTCCAAACTGATAAAATGTAAAGCTGTGTCGTTAAAGTTAACCCAGATTCGTTTTAGTATAAATCTCTAAATTGATTCAGTTTTCCTGCAGGGTTTTGTTATTCTCATCCAGTTCTGCGTTTCGCTGGCAGAATGCCAATTTAAAGTTAGAAAACTGTATCCATTGAAGCTGAAACATTTTGTACAGCAACACTTCTCTCCTACCAGAATAACCAAAGCTCACTTCTTCTATTGAAGAATAACAGAGGTACTGCTGTTTGAAGCAACTCTTGCTACTGTAGTTGACGTTTGCTTCTCTGGATAGGCAGAGATCACTGTAATTGCAACAAAGGGGATTTTTACAGTTATTTGCAACACAATGGTGCTTAGTGAATTAGCCCCTATCTAAAATGCGACAGGTTACTTTTTCTTTTATTCTTTTTTTTCCAAAGTTACTCTAGCTACCATAACCTTATAAACTTATTTCAGTGGCCCTGGTAACAGGAGCCTGTCTCTCTCCGCTCCCCATCCTCCTCATCCCCGGCCTCTGTCATCTCTGTCACGAAGGCTGACAGATAGCAAACAATGGACAGCTCTCCAAGCTTTTGGTTCAAAAACCCATTCCACAAGTTAAAAATGTATATCACTCGATGCTTTGGATGGCGAAGCATGTGTTGAGTATCCCCTGGTCACCCACCAATTTCTAAAAAAAAATTATTTTTAAGAAAAAGGAACCATCTAGTGTCCAGAACCTTTCATCCCAAAAACATTTCTGTAAAAAAAATAAACAAATAAATAAAACATTCAGCAAATTTACATTATTTAATCACTTACAGGTCTATTCAAAGAAAGGTGAAAATCAGGAAAATTGGCAGAAGAGAACAATCTAGACCACGAGACAGAGGAGATATGATTGAAACATTTAAATACGTAAAGGGAATCCACAAGGTAGAGGAAGGGAGTATATTTAAACGGAAAAAAGTAGCAAAACAAGAGGACATAGTCTTAGATTAGAGGGGCAAAGGTTTAAAAGTAACATCAGGAAGTATTATTTTACTGAGAGGGTGGTGGATACATGGAACAGTCTTCCAGTTGAAGTGGTAGAGGCCAAAACAGTAATTGAATTTAAGCAGGCATGGGATAGGCATAAGGCTATCCTAAACAAAAGATAAATCCAGGTAAAGCAGTGGTCCCCAACCCTGGTCCTCAGGGCCCACTAACAGGCCAGATTTTGCAGATCACCTTGGGGAAATACAGACTGAATCCTGCAATCACTGAGCAGCAAATCATAACACCTGTGCTGTGCTTCAGATATCTGGCAAACCTGGCCTGTTAGTGGGCCCTGAGGACCAGGGTTGGGGACCACTGAGGTAAAGTATCCATGTAATTGGGCAGACTAGATGGGCCGAAAGGTTCTTATCTGCCGATATTTTTTTTTGTTTCTATATAGCCGATTTGGAAAGTGAGATAAATGGGAGACTTTTTCTGGTTTGGCTATTTTCACCTGGATTTTTCACTTCTCCAGTCATTCTCCTGAATTTCACCTTTCTTTGAAAAGACCTGCTAACTTCCTATTATTCAAAATAGATTTTTTTAAATCTTATATATGTAAGGGTTAGCTGCACATCCCATATTTCAGATAAATGTTGTGATAATATTTATTCGACAAAAATAACTTGGTAGGGTAGCCGGTTAAACGCCTTTTAATGTGATTTCTCTGCATCACATTGTTAGACATTGTTAGACAGTCACGAATGCAGCAGAACATTTTTCAAAATTGCTTTGGTTTGTTTCAAAACTGTGTCTAAACTTCCGATGTATACAAAGTTTACTTCACCGTATCTCCAGGTTCTCTACTTAGCAAGTCTGTATGATGGCTTGCCATGTCTGTGCATCCGAATATATTCCTTATCTTTGATCTTCAAAGCATTCAGCCAAGCTGTCATCCTTGCCTCTCGACTTTCAATCTCAAATATTGCTTCAAATCTTCTCTTGGCAACCTTGACAGCGTGTTATTTCTTGCTCAAGGATTGGAAGGTGGGGTTTGGTGCATAAATAGCTGGAAATCTACAGCATGTCTTAGGCTAGGGTCAAACTAAAGCATTTTTCCCCGCGAACGTACAAAAGTGCGTCCGAACGAATTGACGTATTTTTTCACGGAATTCGCGAAAACGGTCATACGATGCGCATTTTTCGTGCGTGATTTTTTTCGGATCGTCAATAAAACTCTTTTTGCGTCTGGACGTTATGTAGACTGGACATTAGCAGTGTCTGACATCTCCTAATCACGCAAACACGCCGCTATGCCGCAGCTGCGCACTCTGTACGTCCGTACTAGCGGTTCGGCGTTCTCGAAAAAATGCGTTCGTTTCCCACTTGCGTTGCGCGGCCGGACTTTCGTGCGACCGTACTTCGTATATTGGCCGTCATTGCCCATCATCTGCTGCTAGTGCGGCCGTAATTATGTGCGCCAGAACGCACGTTAAAAGTGCGCTGGTCTGACCCCAGCCTTAAAGTAAGTAGGGTGAAGAATGAGATATGCCAGTTACCTTATGTTACGTATTGATTGCACTCATATTAAACATTGGTTCATTGATATTATTTAGGTGTTCGGATTGCATACGTATATAACTTATTCATAGTCACATGTAATATTAAATATTGCTTTATTATAAAAAATGTACACATATAATTTAGATATTTTATTTTAATCCGAGATGTGGAATTTGCCCGGACTATATTCATGTGTATGTGTTTTAAATTATAAAATTTATCTGAGACTTATTTTGATGAACTATATAGCAAAAACCACCTGGCCACTTCAGCAGGCATTAGGTTTAGATGTAGGAACTACTGGGGTGGGGTATATTGACTTTATGGTGGAACTGAACATCCGGAGATCACAATTTGTGACCAAATCTCCTCCAATGTTCCTGTAGATCATTGGTTCCCAAATGGGGTCCTCAAGTACCCCCAACGGGCCAGGTTTGCCAGATATCTGAAGCACAGCACAGGTGATATGATTTGCTGCTCAGTGATTGCAGGATTCAGTCTGCATTTCCCCCAAAGTGATCCTTAAAACCTGCCCTGTTAGTGGGTACTTGAGGACCAGGGTTGGGAACCACAGCTCTAGATATCTGGATTTAAAATCTTTCATATTATACTTAAGTGAGCTGCACTGTGTCTTGTATAATAAAATCGTACAGCAGGGATCTCAAACCCAAAGATGTTTCTGTACCGCAAGTCCCATGATTCTCTGGCCATCTGTTGCATTCAAAGAATGGGAGGAATTATAGGCCATCCACATCTGGAGAGACCAGAGATTGAGATCCCTTAAAAGCTCCATCAGGCCCAATTACAAAAGAAATAAAAAGACTTTAGTTATTAACGACTCAACTCGTAATAATTGATAGCTGCTAACAGATACCGGCAGCCACACCGTGCCATAGGACTCTGAGATAGTTGGGGAGGACTCTGGAAAGGACTCTGGGAACTATTTGTTCTAAAAATCCTTCTGCTTGTGGTAAGAGGAGGAGGTGTCTCACACCATCCTCTGAATCATGGGACCAGAGGAGAGTATAGAATTTTTCATGTTATGTTAATTGGGGGTTTTGTGTGTGTTTCTATCAAAGCAAAATCACGTGGCATCAGTTTTAAGTTGGAATAGCTCATTCTTCATCAGCTACCTGCAAATTAATAGCTCCCATACAAAGAATAGGAGCTGTTAATTTACAGGGACCGAGTGTCCGAGCTGCAAACAGAGCTAGTGGCTTGGTTTGAAATAGTGCCCCACAAGAGTTGGGTTGGAATAGGTCACGTGGTTTTTAGATTGAATTTGGGTGATGTTTACTTTCTGATGTCATTATGATATACTGTCATTCATATGTATATAGAACTTAACCCACTTAAATGCTATATTCTGGGTCACAGACTAAGCATCCCCATATACTCATTCATTTATTTTGTATCTAGATTAGGAAAATAAAAGAATATTTGTTGCTGTCGAATGCTTTTTTAAATAAAGCTTTTCGAAAAATGTATCCACTGAATCGAGAGACAGCAGGAAAAAATCTATGATGCTCTGAGCTATATTTCCCTTAATGGTGCAGGAGCCTGTATCCGGGAATCCTTGGGGCTATCATGCTGTCTCTTGCTTAGCATACTGTCTTTGTTGAAAACAATTTATACAGGAATTCTTCTCTTGTGGAATGTCTCATCCATCAGCTGGTGAATACATACGTGTGTTTGAATTGAAATACAATTTAGTAGGTTTCATTTGATACGTTATTCTCCATTCAGTTGTGACTTTTGATCCATCATTCACCTTTTCTCAATGTCACATTTGCAGCGGCAGACATTCCTTTGCTTAATGATCTGAGTCAAATATCACGCACATAATTAGCAACTTACATGCTGTGTAACGCTGATCCGAAGGGGAGGGGAGAGGACATCGGGATCTATTTTTGGATCAGTAAATAGAAAAAAAAAGTGTGCTATTAAACAATTATTCACTATTTTCCATGATAGTGGAAAAAATATAGAAATGTCACCCAGGGCACAGTGTATCACTACTCAGATTATATATCTGCTAAAGCTGGAACTTAAGATCATTTGCATACCACACACACCACTAGATCAGTTAAATGCCTGCCTTTTACAAACTGTCCCCGGCTAACAATCAATTTACAACACTGATATTTCATTACATAGTTACATAGTTACATAGTTATATAGGCTGAAAAAAGACATGCGTCCATCGGGTTCAGCCTCTCCCACATAACCTACTGCTGTTGATCCAAAAGAAGGCAAAAAACCCAGTCTGAAGCGCTCGCCAATATGCAACATACTGGGAAAAAATTCCTTCTTGACCCCAGAATGGCAGTCAGATTCCTCCTTGGATCAAGAAGCTTTTACCCACATATTAAATATTATAACCCTTAATATTCTGTGTCTGCAGGAAGTCATCCAGTCGTTTTTTAAAAGTCTGTACAGACTCTGACCCAACCACCTCAACAGGCAGAGAATTCCACAGCTTTATTGTTCTCACCGTAAAATAACCCTTCCTATGCTTTAAGCTAAATTTTCTTTCTTCCAGTCTAAATGGATGACCCCGTGTCCTGTGTATAGTCCTGTTAATGAATAGGTTATCAGACAATGGTTGATAATGGCCCCGTATATATTTATATAAGGTTATCAGATCCCCTCTAAGGCGCCTTTTCTCTAAACTAAACAGGTTTAAGCTTGTTAGTCTTTCCTCATAACTTAACCCTTCCATCCCCCTTATTAATTTAGTTGCCCGTCTCTGCACTTTTTCTAACGATATAATATCTTTTTTTAAGACAGGTGCCCAAAATTGCACGGCATATTCAAGGTGCGGCCTGACCATTGATTTATACAGAGGCAAAATTATGTTTTCATCCCGTGAGTGAACTCCCCTTTTAATGCATGCCAGTACTTTGCTGGCCTTGGCGGCTGCTGTTTGACATTGCACATTGTTACTTAGTTTGAAGTCTATGATTATTCCCAAATCCTTCTCCTGCTTGGATTTCCCTAACTCCGTACCATTTAGGGTATACATTGCTTGTGTGTTCTTCACTCCAAAGTGCATAACTTTACATTTATCTAGATTAAATTTCATCTGCCATTTAAGTGCCCAGTCCCCCAATTTATCTAAATCATAACATTTCTAAATATTCTTAAGTAAATTGAAATATATACTGTATATATATATATATATGTTAAAGGTGAAGTCCAAACTCCATATAAGCCAATACCTAATTAATAGTGACATTAGCCAGGCACCTTTGGGCATGAAATCAAACTGTGGGCTTGACCTGGGTAAGCCTAGGTTTATCTGGATGTCCATCAGGCTTCCCCTAGGTAGACCAAGATCTAATCAAACGCCACTGGGCACTGTGTTTTCTGAGACTATGGAAAAGTTTACAGTTGCCCCAAAACCTATGATCACCCAAATCCATGGCTAACTCTAACCAACCCTAACGTCAATCCTAACCCTAAACCCAACCCTTACCCTAACCTTAACCCTGGCCCTAACCCTATCCCTAAAAATCACTTTTACCCAAGAGGGGTGTTCTAGTCTCCAGATTATCTGGATAAAACCAGATGTTTGGATTCATTTCAGGCTTTACCCAAAGGCTGCCTGGTTAATGACACTTTTAGCCAGGTAATCCAAGTTTTATCACAACTTTGGACTTTACCCATAACATAATACTGTTATATACATTTTGTATTAATTCGGTTGCTCAAAGCTACACAGCTATATATTTAACAACACTCTTGTGACTTTAATAAACACAGCCATTGTCTCCAAAATGATCATGGGAACCAAAAAACTGATTACTCTGGAATAAAATGCAAGGGCCCTATTCCATCCATAAATTTTAATTGTCCTTCCATATTTCCAACACAACCCTATATACATCAAATCGTGCAGGGTCGCGTTTCTCTCCATCTGTCATGCTTTAGTATCGTAGGTTTGCTTGGAGTCCAGTATGCAGATATGTTAAATAGAGGAGGATGCAAGAGACGTAACCTGGAGAAGAATAGTGTCGGTTCAGGCGGAGTTCATTCATAAACGAGAAGGGAAGCCAGGAGTCGGTAGCCGGGAGGTCAGTCAGATTCTAGCGCGGTACAATAGGGTTAGGCTGGAGACTTGGTCAGGTAGAAGCAAGGTTCGTTCAACAAGGGTTTCTGTGGTAATTATACAAGGAACTTGGGTAGCTTAGGGAGCTGACGACTGAGCGTCTTTCCTTTGCTGTTCTGAACCTTTATGGTGCACAGGTAATGGGCTCCGCCCGTCTGTGGGAAGGGGCCCCTCCCCTGCCCCTCCTACCCACTGGGTTACCCCAGGCTCCATCCGGAACTCGCAGGGGCCACGCCCCGCAGGCGAGCCGGGAGACGCCGCCCCCCCGCCGAGACCCGCGAGTCCATAGCGGGACCCGGAAGGAGGACCGCGCCCCACGCCGCACCCGCGAGCAATGACCGCCACGCGAGGAGCCGATGGAAGGGAGCGGGAGGCAGCGGGGGAACCCCAGCGCTGGACCGAAAGGTCACCACAACCCGCGGCAAGGGAGCTCCCAATGCCCGACGTCCCCCTGCAAGGAAGACGCCGACGGCTGTCGTGACACCTCGGCCGCGCCGTGGGGGTAAGGCATGACACCATCCCAGTATGGATTATTTGCTCCCTATCATTACAAACCGAGCCACTTATACAGTGTCATGGTCATAATAGTGCACCTCTTACAGTTATTGGCTCATGCTGATGTCGTAATAAAAGCCACTGTGGCGGAAAAGTGTCTTTCTACAACACTATGATATATTTGCTAAACAGATCAGTTGCCAAAAACTGTTTATATATATCTATATATATATAGATATATATGTAGATTTAAAACCCATTAATTCTTTGGTGTGAAATTAAATAATCCATATAGCCTTGGAGAACAAATTATCAACAATGAAGACAATAAGGCAAATGGCTACCAATGTATTTTGTTCTATAGACATTCTCCTAGGTATTTTACATTATAATTCACAACTGTAGCTCTGTCGTTTGACGCAATTTGGTACGATTCTGCGAGTCACCCTACAGTGAATTCAGTATTCACCGCAGGGTCCGCGAGGTGCGCTCGCTGAAGGGATCTGCTAAATGCAGCCGATAAACCCGCTGAACCCAGCGGACAATCTGTTGGATGCCGCCAAAGAGACTGCCGAAAGCAGCCGACGATCTGGCGAACAGACCGCTGAACGCATCCACGAACTGTCGAACGCAGCCGATGACCCGTCAAACAGAACGCAGCCGCAAACCACCGAACGCAGCCGATGATCTGCTGAAAGCCGCTGAACTGACTGCCACATGCTGTTGAAAAAAGCCAAATAGCCGCCGATGGCCGCCAAAAAAAAGCAGATCAGCCACCGAACGCCCTCAAAAAAAGCAGATCAGCCGTTGTAAAGGGGTAAAAAAAAAACACAATTTTTAAAGGGTGTTTAAAACAAAAAAAATGCATGAAAATGCCTGGAAATAATAAATAAGGTCCTATGAATAATAATAAAAAGGACTGTTACAGAGCTGAAAATATCGCCATTTAAAAAAAAAAATCGGAATCAAAAATTTCGCCGACAAATGGCTACAAAATTCTAAAATATAAATAGACTTTTTGCTGCAAATGAAGAGAATAAACGGTTGAATAAAAAAAATGGAGAGAAACTGTATTTTTTTTTTAACATTGAAACCTACGGGATTCGAGCAGTTTAAACCTGTCGAACGAAACCACTGAAAATCTGTGCATTTCACCAACTTTTCAGTGCTGTTCAGCATTCTCTGGACTAACCGTTATTCTCTAGTATGAAATTCACTGCTGCCAGAGGTCGCGGAATTGCGGTGATCTGTGGCGAATTGCACCTTATTTCGTTGTCCATTCACCAGTATTTGGCGAATTGCCAGCATTATAAATAGCCAAATTGCCACGAAATAGCACCGTACAATTCGGTGGCAAGTTCGGCAGTCTATGAATAACCCCTTTACTTTTTATCCAACTGACTAGTCCTTTATTCAGTCCATTGTGAAGCCGTTTTACATTATTTAACACTGTATTCTCTTTTAAATACATTCGTATTGATTCAAGTATTAGTATTCCGTCACATGCCAACGGATGGAGAACTAACAGTCTCAGATTGATTCGGATGCTTTGTAAATCCAGCAGACAATTAAAATTAGACAGAATCTAGGAATATGTAATCCTTTCACTCACAGATGGGCCCGTAATGCATTACATCGAACCGTTTAGGAATCCCATTTGGAAATGTACTGTAATTCTACAGATGCGATCTTTAGAGGAAATCAGAAAAAAGCAAAATAAATTGTATTAAGCCCCGGAATCGAACATTTTGTGATCATTATTTGAACGGTTCTGCACTGGGCTGCAGTTTTTCATTTCATAAATGGGCACGAGTTACGAGTAGCGACATTTAAAATGTGAATATGCAAACTGGGATGGAAAAAATACAAATAAATGTAACATTTCGTGACATGTGGGTCAGAGAGATTAAGGCTAATGTCAGACGAGCGCATTTTGTACGGATTGTGCGTCTGTGCAGTACGGACGCACGTTCTGACGGAAGACGCAGTAGTTGCCACACGGTACGTTTTTGTGACTGACGTTATTTTTGACGGATGTAGATGGGAAATGAAAAACCATTCTGTCCGTCAAAAATGCTGGACGTATAAATGCAGTCCGTCTGACTTCGTTCCATCACTCACACTCAAAGCTATGCGGACGTTGTGGACGCAGTGCACTCTGTGCGTCCGTTCTAGCGGATTTACGTTCTTGCCTAACCTGCGTCCGTTTGCCGCGTCCGTCATGCGTCCGCACTTCCGTGCAGATGTACTTCATGTGTGGGGCTCCATTGGTCAGAATGCTATGCTGCCACGGACGTACAAATGTGCGGCAAAACGGACGTGATCACTGCGCTCGTCTGACACGAGCCTTAGACTTAACCCTTTTCACATCCATATATTTATTGATGGATTAATTGGGAATATTCTTTGTATTCCCACCAAACGCTTGATAAGTGTACAGTGTGGCAAGTAACTATTCTTCTAAAGAACAAAAGGAAGCATTTTTATTGGGAACAATGAAGCATTCGTCGATTACCTCTTGTATTTCACAAAAAGAGGTCATGTGTCTGAAGACTCATACCAGGCATTAGCAGACGGAATAGTCTACATTTAAGGCTAGGGTCAGACGAACGCATTTTTCACGTTGGCGGTGAAAAAGTGCGTTCGAACGAATGGACGTATTTTTTCACGGAATACGCGATAGCGGTCATACGATGCGCATTTTCGTCCGTGATTTTGTACGGATCATCACTAAAACCCTTTTTGCGTCTGGACGTTTTGTTGGCCGGACATGAGCAGCATCTGACGTCTCCCAATCACGCAAACACGCCGCTATGCGGACGCAGCGCACTCTGTACGTCCGTACTAGCGGTTTGACATTCTCGGAAAAATGCGTTCGTTTGCCACTTGCGTTGCACGGACGAACATTTGTGCGGCCGTTCGTCGTATGCTGCCCGGCATTGGACGTCATTTGCTGCTAGCACGGCCGTGATTTCGTGCGGCTAAACGCACGTTAAAACTGCGTTCGTCTGACCCTAGCCTTAGGGATTGAAACCCTTAGCTGGAAGGAGCTTCAGATGTTATTTGGGAATAAAATAGACAGCCAAGAAAACAATGTGCTCTTTATCATCAATGACTTCAGCAAAATGCCCTTTGTCGGCGACCCCTAAAAAAGACACATCCAGCATCCTCAATCATAGGACGGCTTTCCCTTAATGTGATAAAGTTAGATGTCACTTGACTATTCTAGGGAGTTAGAATATTCCATCACAAGGTGCAGATGACACAATGAAGGTGATGTTTTTTTTTAAGATAGATATGACTGAAAGCCCTGGGGCTATTTAAAGGTCTAATTAAAATCTAAGGCATAAGGTCATCTTCCTGTGCATCAGTCATACTAATGTCATACTAATGTGACACGGGGAATAGCTGTAATGTAGCAAAATTTAATGTGAACGTTATATCAGCAAAATCTCAGATTATGGTTACTGTTAAGGCACGAGGCCACAGGTTTGGAGGTATAAAGTATAAATATGATAATCATTAAAACAAAAAACAACAATTTTTGGTAGACGTGTAGAACACTGAACTCACTAGTGGTATCAGCCACACTACAGTGCTTCTCTTCAAAAGTAAAAAGGCCTCAAAAACAACCTAAAACAGTTAACCACATCAGGGATCCGCCGAACGCAGCCGATGATCCGCCAAACGCAGTCAACGACCCACTGAATGCAGCCGAAAATCCGCCGAACGCGTTTGACGACCTGCCGATTGCAGCCAACAATCTGTTGAATGCCGCCAAAGAGACCATGGAACGCAACCTCAAAACGCTGAACGCAGCTGAATGCCACCGAAGAACCTCGATCGGCCACCGAATAAGGGGTAAAAAAAAAAAAAATTGAAAGAAAAAAAGCCAATTTTTAAAAGACGTTTAAAAAAAACAGTGCATGAAATGTTTGGAAATAATATAGAAGTCTATGAATAGCAATAAAACTGTCTGTTACAGAATAAAAAACAAAAACATTTAAGACAAATTGGAATAAAACATTTTGCCAAAAAAATCCAGAAAAATTCCTATAAAAAATCTAAAAAATAAATGAAGAGATTTTTTGCTGCAAATGAAAAGTATAAGGATAGGGTCAGACTAACGCATTTTCGCGTTGTCTGTGAAAAAGTGCGTTCGAACGAATGGACGCATTTTTTCACGGAGTACGCGATAGCGGTCATACGATGCGCATTTGCGTTCGTGTTTTTGTACGGATCATCAATAAAACACTTTTGCATCTGGACGTTATGTTGGCCGGACATTAGCGGTGTCTGACATCTCCAAATCACGCACACACGCCGCTAGCGGACGCAGCGCACTCTGTACGACCGTACTAGTGGTTTCACGTTCTCGACAAAATGCGTTCGTTGCCACTTGCGTTGCGTGGACGAACTTTCGTGCGGCCGTACTTCGTGTGTTCCCCGGCATTGGACGTCATTTGCTGCTAGCACGGCCGTGATTTCGTGCGGCTAAACGCACGTTAAAACTGCTTTCGTCTGACCCTAGCCTAAACGGTTGAATGAAAAAGGTTAATAAGAACAGGAATTGTTTTTCCTGTTTAAGCCTATCGAAAGAAAGCACTGAAAATCTGGGTATCTCGACAACGTTTCGCTGCTGTTTGGTGCTCTCTGAATAGATTAACCATTACTTCTCTATGGGGGATTTCACTGCCGCCGAATTGTACGTATTTCCCTGGCAATTCGCCAATATTTGGAAAATTGACAGCTCTCTGAATAGCCGAACTGCTACGAAATTGCACTGGAAATTCACTGTTAGGTGCAATTCGGTGGCACATTCGGCTCTTTGAATAATCTTTAAAGAAAGAGAAGTCTGAAAACCAGAATAGAAATTAAGGAAAGATAGTAGTTTGCGAAGTAATATACCAACACTCTAGTGCATTATCTCATGAAAAAAATTGGCCTCATCACCCGCACAACATAAATTGGCTTAATAGCTTGAAATAAAGCAGATTTACTTTCTAAATTGTAAGCACCATCTAATCTGGCATCCAGCGCAACAGAAGCTGGTTCAGGATTTAGTAGTGTAATAATATTTATCATAACTTCCTAAAGAAATCCATAGAACAAAAAGGTACATAATAAACATCCATTAAAGCATTTTACTGAAGAGCATGAAGCTGTACATTTTATAGAGTTTTCACTTCGACATTGACCTGCCATGCTTAAAAACCACTAAACTTTAATCTGGGGGAGACTAACCAGGCAGGTGGTGCTTTATGGCGCTGTCAGCATTTATATTACACTTTACTTTGTAAGGATTATTAGCAAAACAAAGTCATATCATCTCTTGTGTGCTCTCAAACTTTACCCACAGCAGTTATACACAATAAACACTGCCGGGGCCAAAAAAGTCACACACTCTAATATTTCATAGGACCACCTCTTGCTTTGGTTACGGCATCGTACCGATAAGCTCATGCAATGTCACATCTATTTCCGTCCAGAGTTGCATTAATTTGTCGCCAAGATCTGTATTGATGATGGGAGAGTCACAGCGCTGCATAAGTCTCACCCTGCACATCCCAAAGATTCTCAATGGAGTTGATGTCCGGACTGTGCGGTGGCCAATCCATGTGTGAAAATAATGTATCATACTCCCTGAACCACTCTTGCACAATTTGAGCTTGATGAATCCTGGCATTGCCATCTTGGAATATGTCCACGCAATCAGGGAAGACAAATCCATTGATGGAAGAACCTGTTCATTTAGCATATTCAGGTGCCTCATTTTTATGCCAGCTGAAACACATATTAATCACTGCAGCAATTATCCAATGGAAGGCTCGTACCTGTTTGCTTAGTTAAATCCAGGTGGTGACAATTTTGGCCAGGCAGTGTATATTAATGCAGTTATATTATTATTACCCTTTACTTATATAGCGCCGCATATTCTGCAGCGCTTTACAAGATCAGTGTACATTGGAATACCACACATGGATGATACGGCCTGATTCGGGGACCCTGTTCCCAGGGGAACTTACAATCTATGAAAAGTACAAGTATGTTTGTGAGGTAGACGCATCCATATTGTTAGGTGTCTTGCCCAAGGACACTCGCTGGTGGCGTCTCCTGATTGGGATTGGGTTGTCTTTCCATGATTGTAGATCAGTGACCTGGTGGTTAGGTTTAACCCGCTTCTCATAAAGTCGAGACTTGCTTCTCCCCAGTTGTACTGGAGGGATGTGCTGAACGGGATTCGACTTGCTTCTTCATGGTTGAAGGGTACAGACATTAGCACTTGACTCCACAGCCGATAATGGGCCATATTACGAAGCTGGTGCTAACTTAACCAGAGCTGTTGTAAACTTCCCAGAGCCATTATAGGCCTATGGAGGTTTTCAGTTTACAACAGCTCTGGTTAAGTTAGCACCAACATTGTAATATGGCCCAATATGTGGTAGGCAAGTATGTACCATTAGGTGTCTTGCCCAAGGACACTTACTGGAGTGGTGCTCTGGCTGGGATTCAAATCTGGGTCTCCACTGTTATAGAGCTGTGATGTTACCTGTCAGGGATTGTACCGGGGTGGTACAGAGATGGCTTGGTTCTGAGCCAGGGATGCGGTGACGCACCAAATTCAGGGGTCTGCAGTGAGTGGTGCTGCAGGAGGCAGCAAAAGCAAATAAACTTTGAAGCAGAGGGAATCAGGAAACACACTAGGAAAGAAGGGTCTTGAACACATACAGGATACCGGAGGGTCTGAAACACAGGGAAGGTTTGGTGGTAACGGCAAGGTTTGGTTCAGGAGAGCCACAACATAGGTTTGCCCTTTCTGAAAGCAGAACTACTACTAATGTTGGAGCAAAGAGCAGAGGGGGTGTGGTACCTTTTTTTGCAGGTGAGTCACATGACCTAGTATGTTATTTTTATTTTTTGTTTTGTTTTATTAATGCAGCAATATTGATCTCAATTCAATTATAATGTGAACAATGATGCTGCACTAACGATTTTTTCTATAGGGGCGTTTGCTAAAAAACATGTAATCTCGCCCCCAAAAAATGTAATGAGTCCCCATTTCTAATTTTTTTAACAAGCGCACCCCATAGAAAATATAACCGCAAATGCTCGCATTTTAAAATGTGAAAAAAAACACTTTACACACTGTAGATGATTGAAAATTCCATTTTTATTGCATTTTATGTTATAATATTCAAGCAGGACATGGCGTATACATATAATAATGATATATTATGAATCTGCCAAGTCCACCGGAAAGAACAATATATAATATGTCTGGGTTGTATAATAAAATGTGACTTCAAATCCCGTTTAAACATGATGAGCGAAACCGGTAAAAATTAGCTCAGCACAGAGGTGTGAAATGGCTCAGCAGCGAAAGGGTTAAGAGACCTCACCAGAACACATATCTCTTGTATTCTCTATTAGGTTCTCGATCCTTTCTGTCAAGGAAGTTCCACGGGTTGCTGTTATGTTGTTCTGCACCAAACCTTTGTATTTTGACCCAGTGGCGTAGCGTGGGTTGTCAGCGCCCGGGGCCAGCCAAGAATTGTGCGCCCCCCCCCCACCTGTGGACACGTTATCGATATTGCCCCAGCTCACACATGGATTTGCCCCAGCTCATGGATTTGCCCCAGCTCATGGATTTGCCCCCAGCTCATGGATTTGCCCAGCTCATGGATTTGCCCCAGCTCATGGATTTGCCCCAGCTCATGGATTTGCCCCAGCTCACACATGGATTTGCCCCCAGCTCATGGATTTGCCCCAGCTCATGGATTTGCCCCAGCTTACACATGGATTTGCCCCAGCTCACACATGGATTTGCCCCAGCTCATGGATTTGCCCCAGCTCACACATGGATTTGCCCCCAGCTCACACATGGATTTGCCCAGCTCATGGATTTGCCCAGCTCATGGATTTGCCCCAGCTCATGGATTTGCCCCCAGCTCATGGATTTGACCCCTGCTCATGGATTTGCCCAGCTCATGGATTTGCCCCCAGCTCATGGATTTGCCCCCAGCTCACACATGGATTTGCCCCCAGCTCACACATGGATTTGCCCCAGCTCATGGATTTGCCCCAGCTCATGGATTTGCCCAGCTCACGGATTTGCCCCCAGCTCATGGATTTGCCCCCAGGTCATGGATTTGCCCAGCTCATGGATTTGCCCCCAGGTCATGGATTTGCCCAGCTCATGGATTTGCCCCAGCTCATGGATTTGCCCCCAGCTCATGGATTTGCCCCCAGGTCATGGATTTGCCCAGCTCATGGATTTGCCCCCAGGTCATGGATTTGCCCCCAGCTCATGGATTTGCCCCCAGGTCATGGATTTGCCCAGCTCATGGATTTGCCCCCAGGTCATGGATTTGCCCAGCTCATGGATTTGCCCCAGCTCATGGATTTGCCCCCAGCTCATGGATTTGCCCCCAGGTCATGGATTTGCCCAGCTCATGGATTTGCCCCCAGGTCATGAATTTGCCCAGCTCATGGATTTGCCCCAGCTCATGGATTTGCCCCAGCTCACACATGGATTTGCCCCAGCTCATGGATTTGCCCCAGCTCATGGATTTGCCCCAGCTCATGGATTTGCCCCCAGCTCATGGACTTGCCCCCAGCTCATGGATTTGCCCCCAGTTCATGGATTTGCCCCCAGCTCATGGATTTGCCCCCAGCTCATGGATTTGCCCCGCTCATGGATTTGCCCCCAGGTCATGGATTTGCCCCCAGCTCATGGATTTGCCCCCAGCTCATGGATTTGCCCCCAGCTCATGGATTTGCTCCAGCTCACACATGGATTTGCCCAGCTCATGGATTTGCCCCAGCTTACACATGGATTTGCCCAGCTCTCACCTGGATATTGCTCCAGCTCCGGCAGGGGTTGAGGGGACCCAGATGCCGGGCAGCGCGGGAGTGCCTGCCCGGTCCTGAAGAGTCCGTCCTGTTGAAGGCGATGCGGCTGCGTGGCCTGCGTGCGCAGGTCACGCGGTCCGGCCAGTCAGGTGGTACAGAGACTCAGTACCACCTGATTAGCCGGACCACGTGACCGGCTGCGCCTGCACGCAGCCGCTTCCCTTTAACAGGACGGACTCTTCAGGACCGGGCAGGCACTCCCGCGCTGCCCGGCATCTGGGTCCCCTCAACCCCCGGGCCAGTTTTAGGGGCGCAAATGCGCCCCTAACAAAACTGCGCCCGGGGCCACGGCCCCCCCAGCCCCCCCCCCCCACGCTACGCCACTGTTTTGACCTCAGATTGCTTTTCTGTACCTGATCTCTGCATGATTTCTCAAAATTGACCTTATTTTGCCAACATCGATCACTGTATCTGTCTGGGTTCGTCCCTAGATCACCCTGTTTTGCACTGTATAACTATATCTGCATAACAGAGCTGCAAAGTCATAAAACTCCCAGTATTGAGCGTCTGAAGTATAATATAGGTAATTATTCTCCGTGTAAATTAGATACTTTGTTTTTGCACCAAATTACATCTTTTATGTAAATGGCACTGATGGGTTGTGTTGCTATAAAATATTTGGGAATATCCTCGTCTCTGGCCCCATGGGTCCTCATATTCCAGATTCCCTTAAGATCTCGCCAAGTCGAGATCGAGCTCTGTATGTCAGACAGTAAAATGTAGGATTTAGGCTCTGGATATCACCGCTGCAATGCAGTACAGTAAAACCAACTACCCTGCACTGCCAGACATTTTTTCTCTTGCTTTAATAAACTAGATAGAGCGGTGAAATATGGGCATATGAGGTCTCTCCGATATCTGGGAGCTCGGAGGCAAGCTTCAAGGACCTCCATAGAATTGATTAGGAGGTGTTCACAGACAGCGCTGCAGCTGTTGGTGTCCTTAAGGCCATCACTAAAGCTAAGTATCACTATATGCAATTTATACCTTTCACGGAGCATGAAAAAAATACAGATTCCACAAACAATGGCGTGATTTGTACAATCGACTGTGAACTGTGTTTATCTTTTTTCCTCTTTCTAAAAGTACCTTAACTTTAAAATAGAAAACTACTCCCAAAAGAAAAAACATGTCAAGATATGGTAGCAGCTTTATTTTCTTTCTGCTGCCTTACTCCCTGTGATGTGCTGATATCTATGAAGCAAACCTGATAATGATGCCTCCACTGTTGCTTTGAGCAGGGGCAAACCCCTAATCACATCTAGTACTTTGATCATTGCTGATTAATTCCGTTGCTGCGATGGGTTACAGCATCAAAGAGTGACTTTAACTACTGTCACTAAGAGCTCCATTAAAACAGATACAGGCTATCATTAGCATTGAGGGGCTCTACTTGAAACAAATTTATAGGACCCACTGTCCAGTCTTTAACTGCTTAACGCCCAAGGACGTACCAGATATGTCCAACGAGAGAGGTTGCTTAACGACCAAGGACATACCTGGTACGTCCTTTTGTAAACAGAGCGCTAGAAGCGATTTGTATCGCTTCCAGACGCGCTAATACTATTGCCGGGATGCCTCAGCATCGAGGCATCCTGCAATAGTGCATTCAGCTGCCGAGCACCGTCATGATCACTTCCTGGGATTGATCACTTCCGGACAAATACTAATTTTACCTGCCAGACCGCTTCGTGATCGCTCCCTCAGGAGAGATAACTTCCGGTTTAACCAGATATGCGTCCGGCACCATAAAAGAGTGCTGGAAGCGATTGGCATCACTTCCAACTGTTCTATTACTATTTCATGGATACCTCGACATTGACATCGAGGCATCCTGCAATAGTAATTTTTTCCTGCCGGACCGCTTTATGATCACTCTCCGGGAGCGGTCACTGTTGGTATAACCAGTGATGCAGCCGGCAGACAAACATTGGGTATTTCTAAACTCAAGAAAAAATTTTGAAACTGTTTAGCCGGGGTCTGTTTTGGCTGTTGTAAATGTGTAAGAGATCAGCCAGGGATTTCAGTGATGGAACCCCCTGTTAGTGTTCAGCTTCAAAAAATAATCAGGCGGGGAGATGACAGGGATAAATACCTCCCAGTTATATTTAAAACATGTACAGTTCAAAAAATGAAGCCAGTCACCCCATCAATGAAAACCATAGTAGCTGTTTTATTGCTGCAATGTTTTGACTCCTTCTTGGAGCCTTTCTCAAGGAGAAACGAAACCTGTCAATGATAATACAGCTCCTATGTTTCCTTATCAATAGTGTGACTGGCTTCATTTTTCGAACTCTATCAGGGTTATTCAGAGAAAAGTGAAAATCAGGAGAATTGCCAGGAGAATGAACAATCTAGACCAAAGAGTCAATTTGGAAAGTGAGATAAATAGGAGAATTTTTCTGGTGTGGCTATTTTGACCTAGAATTTTCACTTCTCCAGTCATTCTCCTGGTTTTCACCTCTCTCTGAATAACCCTGATAGTAATGTTGGTTGGGCTTGCTGCTCTGTGGATGCCCATCTATTAGTTATAATAACTTTGTACATGTGTTATATCCTCATTCTTTATTTTACATAATCATATAATAATATATTCATAGTCACTGTGTGCCTGGGATTTTGTAATATAATCGCCATGTGGTGACTTGCCACCTTGTAACCGATAAAAAAGCCATGGCAAAAAAAAAAGTTGTGGTTTAAAAAATGTAGTGAAAATCCTCCATGTTAATCCGCTGAAATGTTTTTTGTGCAAGCTCACACCATACTTGTGTAGCGCTCACCCCCAGAGGAGCCGCTGAATAAACTCAGGATAGTCTTACCGCACTAAGAATTACTATACACCAGCACACTGTTGTGGATTTTCTAAATTATATACTTTACTGAAGCAATAAAGTGGCATTTGAATACACATATGCTTTGAACCATAAAGCAATTGAGCTGGGATAACTGACGTAATGCGCAACGCGGGAAAAACACACGGCGGAAAAGAAACGGTTAATGCCACTCAGTTCGTGAGTTTAAGTCCCACTCAAAAAGGCTCATGAATTAGTGTCCTAAGGTACATGGGTACTAGATTCAACTGGCCAGTGAATGAACAAAAATATCTTCGACTAGTCAAAGTTGGGGCCCTGTAAATTGAAGCAATCAAGCAAGTGCGCACTTTCTTGGAATCGTAGGCCTTGAGGCCTCTCACCCATAGGCGACTCTACAGGGGGGCAAGGGGGGGCAATTGCCCCCCCTAGGTTATTCCTTGCCCCCCATGTGCCCCCCCACCAAAAATCAGCATCCAGCTTACTACACTTATTCGGACCACTGTATCTCTGTCCCTGTGCATCGTATATGGACAATCTAGGTGTCATTGGAAAGGGCAGATTCTGGCCTTTCCAATGATACCCAACATGACCATATTCAGTTTGAAATAAAAGTCATAAAACATTAAATAAAAACGGGCACTTAAACTTAAGCATTTTCATAGGGTTGAAATGGCTCAGCAGTGAAGTGGTGAATGTTCAGACTATACATTACATTGTGTATTACGTTAGTTTTTGCCTTGGTTTAGTTGTATATTAAGGGTTAATGGGTAGGCTTCATCCCTCACGGTATACATTTTATTTTTTCCTTGTTTAATGGCATTGTAGGGGTTAATCGGTAACTACATGCTGAGACAGTGTATTCATTTCATGTTTTACCTTGATTAATGGCATATTAGGGGTTAAGGGGTAGCTAAATGCCACATTGTTTATTATTTTTATTGTATTTCCCTGAGTTTATGGCATTTTAGGGGTTATTATGGAAGTTAGAATCTAAAGGGTCTAATCATCTTTAGATCCTTTGCTTTTTGTCACATTTCGGGGGAATTCATTTTGCCGAAAATATAGTGAATTCCCTATTTAGCGAATGGTCACTGTAATTTGCTAAAAGTGTAGTCGCTGAAGCAGCAATCAGACATTCAGCGAAAACCTCCGAATTGCAGCAAATAAAGTATCAGGTTAGTACAATAAAAAGGCATCATTGCATCACATTACTCTGGGGTTTTGGAATCTTATTTATATATACTTATTTAGGGCACTATTACCTGGTGTAGGTTAACCCTTGCGTTCGCATGGTTTTGCGTTAGCGCCAGGTTAATGGCGTCTAGCGCCTGACCAAGAGATCGTTTGCCTCCCGCTACAAACGGGAAAAATCACTTAGTGCGTTGCTATTAGCGATTTGTACCGCAAGCTTGCTATACTTTCCGCGTCCTTTATTTAACACGGGGAGAGCTAGAGATCTCTAGTGCTTTTGCAGCTAACAGATCACTTGGTGCCAGCGCTAATTTTTTGAGGGAAGCTAATTGCAACATTATACCTACTGCTCAACCCTGGTGCCAACTCCAAAAACCCCCAGAAAAAACAGATCTTCACCCAAAATAAACAGACAATTGAAAGGAATGCAGCACAGGCTCTTGGCCCCATACACCATTGTAATGGATCTGGTCCGCATTGTCGTTGCTGTTGCAGTAGGCTCTATTATAAATGTATCCTTTATCCACATATATCCTAATTCTAATATTTTGCCTAATTTTAAACATTTTATGCTGGGGGTGATTCATAGTATGGAAGCGTATGATTATTAGGGTGACCGTGTGGACCATGTTTAAAGGGACACATGAATAAGTCTTGCCCTGAAACATGTATTATTTATAAGCTGCAGCAGGGAAATTTTTGTCGCTCACCTGGCCTTCCTTTTGGATCTATTAAATGCAGTGTAATGATTCTACATGCTGCTGGGTGGCATTTATCATGCAATGTCCATCAGCCTTAATATATGTGTGCATCAAAACATGGATGATACGACCACCTTGGAGGCTTTTAATAATGCAGGGGTGTGAGGTTATTCACTGGATGTGTTCATATTCAAGCTTGTGAGGGCGGGGGATAGGTATGGCCCGGCACTCTGCACTGGAAAAAAAAAACCGTTCTATAATGTTCACAACCACATTAGCGCTGGGTCTCAGTTCAGGTCTTAGAGTTTCCCTAGCGTGCGCCAAACGACCTTGTTCATGGACTACTGCAGACAAGGTGATCTGTTAGTAGGTCGTCAGGGTCTAAGTTTTAGTGACTCGCGGTAATTTTTCCTTTAGTGATGGCGTTTTAGCTCACACAGGTGATAGGGCCCTTAGTTTTATTCAGTGGTGTGATTTAGTGGTGAAAATTATTAGTGCCCCCCCAGTTTTGACTGCGGTATCTTCTGTGCCCCCCCTAAATATTGTTCCTAGAGTCGCCACTGCTCTCACCCATCCGGCGAACAATGTGTCCAGAACCGATGACTCGACCAAAGGATCTCTCTCTGCCGACTGGAACCCGGTGCCAACAAATCCGCTCTCCCGATGCCGACTCTCCGCAACCGGAACCGATCCGCCACCTGCACTCCCGTTCGATCCGCGGCCTCCTTACTCGAGGTCCTTCTGGAACATGCTTGTCATCCGAACTGCTCAGCGGAATGTGGTATGCGATGATGCACACTCCGTCCCCGATCTCCAGCACTGGATACGCTACTGTCCACGCTCCGGCCTGGTTGTGACCCCGGACAGTGAACTGCATACGTCTCACTCATCTCGCTGCTCTGCCCATGCCCTGCACAAGGCTCCTGATGACTTTCCTGGCGCCAGCACGCCCACTTCCTGTCCTCTCCCCAAAGGTCTCTGGGAGATGGAGTATCTTAGTCCAGCATAGTCCTTAACATATCTAGGCTCTGTCTCGCTCTAGTGGTAGCAAAAATTCAGTCCATAGAGCCAGACTAACACAGCAATACACTTGCATCATTTTTCTGGCGCATTTCCGGTGCAACAATAATGCTAGTGTAATTTTTAGGGTTAGGTTTACTATTTATGCTTCATTAAGTTAGATTTAGTATTCATATTATCATCTCTGCTTGATTTAGGGTTAGGGCTAGTAGGAGGGCTGAGTTTAGAGTTGTTATAGGGTTAGGTTTATTATTTGTGCTTCTTTTAGGGTTAGTATTAATGTTATCATTTGTGTTTGGATTAGGGATAGGGTTAGTATAACCTGAGTTTATAGTCATTTTACAGTTAGAGTTAACCCTGTCTCTAAACCCTAACCAACAGATTCTGCTCCATTTTTCTATGCAATCTTCCCTTGAATTCCGTAATGCTTGCTTTATTTTTAGCCATCAGATTCTGCTCTTTCTTTATTGACACAACTGAAATGAGCCAAATCTGTTGGAAAGGTTATTGGATTAACCCTAACCAAAAAGTACTACTAACCCTAAAATCTACGCTGTCATTATTTTTGCACTTTCGTGCATCAGGAAAATTATACAAATATTGTATGAACTTGCTATCACATTCCTCCCTAACAACTAAAATACTAATCCCTATACGCAGCACAGCTATCCTATTCTTCCGATCCTTTAAATGGTCGGCACAGCTGCCTATTAAAGAACCCAAAGGAGGAAACGTATACCAGAAATCGAGATGGTGTTAAACCAGACAGACAGGGTAAATAATAAGAATGCCCAGAAAGGATTAACTACAGAATAGGTTACCAGAATATCAAGGATAGAAATACCAGAGTCAATAATGAGAATGATGGTCAGCTGTATGCCTGTAATGTGTACCAGAAGGAATGTCAGCCATATGCCTGCATCATTCACCAGAAGGAATGTCAGCCATATGCCAGTATCGTTATCAGAATGGTAGTCACTCATAAGTCAGAATCGATAATCAGAGTGGGTAATTATAGGGGTAGCCAAGGGGTTAAATGCCAGAAGGGTAGTCGGACAAGCAATGGCCATACATAGAATCAAAATGTAATAAACGGAGAAGCACTGAAAGGATCTGAAAACCAAGTCAGGGCAATGAGTGGATTTCAGGCGCCTAGTTCTAAACCCGGCGGGCACCGCATCTTCACGCCGCACCAGCATACATGACCCATGACCACGAGGAGCTTCCATATCTGTCGGGGTCTGGCCAGCGAGCAGCGAAGAATGCGGTGCTGGGCGCTGGCTACTGAAGACGGAGTGGGACGTGACACTTGCACAGAAAAACTGAAGCAATTTCGCAACATTCTTTAACAAGACTGAATTTCCACAATTAATTTTTTTTAAAAACCTGACCTTTTTACCACTGTTATTTTATTGGTGTCACAAGGTGTCGACCTGACGATAAAATACCCTGTTTTTTTTTTCGTATAGATGGAAATCATTCCTTAGTTTACCAGCCTGAAGTTACTAAATTCCCACCTTTTTATATGTCATGAAAGATAGTAAAATATTAAACTGAGCTTGGTCGTCTGTAGTAGCTATAGTATGCCTTTACAATGTTTTATAGTTCTTTTTTTTTTATAAAGTATTTTACCAGGAAGGATACATTAAAATTTATCTCGTTTTCAAGTATGTCCTGGGTGGCGAGTATGTACCGTTAGGCATCTTGCCCAAGGACACCTACAAGAAAGATGCTCTTGCTGGGATTCGAACCTGTGTCTCCACAGTCATAGAGCAGTGATGTTACCTCTACTCCACCCAGCCAATAGTAACCGATACGTATTTGAAGGCTATTTCCCACTCCCCATAGATATGCATTGTGTACCTACACCAATGATCACGCCTTGAGCCACATCATCTACAACAGGCGACAGTTTCATAGAGTAGGTCTCGGAGTAGCCTGGAATGTTAGATAAGTGTACAAAGCTGAACCGTTACCTGAAAAACTAATATTAGAAAAAACACTAATACGGATTATAGCAAAACCAAGAGGGTTACTCATTATTAGCTGATGTTTACCATTGTAGCAAAACTAATACTTTTTTACAAGTCTATTTATGATATAAAAATATTTATGATATAAAAATAAATAAAAAATATAAACTTCATCATATCATGTGCTACTGATTAGCAAGGAAGATAAGGTAAAAAAATTATCGAAAGTATGACCAGATAATAAGTATGTCAACCAATTAATTTGTTCTATCAGCTTTAATATCATTATAATCAAGATTATTATCATCATTTATATAGCATCAAGAGCCTATGTAGGTTTAAAAAATGTCCGTCACATTTAATATCTTCATTTTATATTGCTTGGTGCTTACTAAGTGCTTGAAAACAGATCAGATTCAGCGTACCTGAAACAGAAAAATCCTACGGGAAATGTGGGGTTTACGAGACTGAAAGACTGAACGGTGATCAATTGAGTATGGGCTATCATTTGATTTGCCGCATGATTGTGTCGAAACTGGAAGACCGCAATAGAGTCTCTAAATTTGGAAACCGTCAAGATATTGAGTCCCAGAGTCAAACCATAAATACACCATGGTCTCCAAAGTCATGTATTCTCAATTTCTACCGCTGCTGCCAGCAAAAATCATTGAGTGACCTTCATTGAATTCCATGGCATTCTGAGCACAACCTTCTAATTGATTTAAATTCCATGTAGTGATGTATTTTGGGGCTGATATAGACACATTTCCAATGAAAGGTGTTTTTTTATGTTTACATTTTCTAATTTGTTCAGAAAACTCGATGATCTTGACAAACAAAAAAAGCTCCCAGTTACACAGACATTCCGTAAAGAATTACACACAAACTAAAGTGATAAAGAAGAAAACTGCCGTTAATGTATTAAGCACGTATGCTAATATTCAAATGAGATTAGTCTGGAAGGGTTACATTTCCACCATTCTGTTTTACAAATCCCAGACAAAGAAATTGAGATTTGTGACCCCAAAGGTTTCCCCTTAATCCTTATTTTAAGTACTCAGTGATTTGGCAGGGAATTAAAATAGTCTTTGTACAGCAATATTTCAAGCAGATCAATTTCTTTGGAGGATATTGCTTAGGAAGTATGAAAATGATCTGTGTTAAAGTGCTTGTCTGTGACGTATCTCTGATGTTAGTACTTATGACGGTGTCATTGATCCATATAGAGACTCACAATTTGCTATTTATTATTATTATTATTATTCTTTATTTATATAGCGCCAGCATATTCCGCTGTGCTGTACAATAGGTACAACATAGACAGGGTTACAATACATTGAACAACATTTGACAAACCAGTACAGGAGGAAACGAGGGCCCTATTCCCGTGGGAATTTACAATCTAGAAGGGTTAGGGGTGGAAAAAGGAGGAGAGGACTGCAAGGTGGGAGTGATGGACTGCAAGGTGAGAGTGATGGACTGCAAGGTGAGAGTGATGGACTGCAAGGTGAGGGTCATGGACTGCAAGGTGGGAGTGATGGACTGCAAGGGGAGGTTGATGGACTGTAAAGTGAGAGTGATAGACTGCAAGGTGAGGGTGATGGACTCCAAGGTGAGAGTGATGGACTGCAAGGTAGGAGTGATGAACTGCAATGTGAGGGTGATGGACTGCAAGGTGAGAGTGATGGACTGCAAGGTGAGGGTGATGGACTGCAAGGTGAGGGTGATGGACTGCAAGGTGAGAGTGATGGACTGCAAGGTGGGAGTGATGGACTGCAAGGTGAAGTTGATGGACTGCAAAGTGAGAGTGATAGACTGCAAGGTGAGGGTGAAGGACTGCAAGGTGGGAGTGATGGACTGCAAGGTGAGAGTGATGGACTGCAAGGTGGGAGTGATGGACTGCAAGATGGGAGTGATGGACTGAAAGGTAAGAGTGATAGACTGCAAGGTGAGAGTGATGGACTGGTTGGGGCAATGAGGTGTGTCAGTGAGTCAGGTGGTAGGCTTCCCTAAATAGGAATGTCTTAAGGGAGCGTTTGAAGGGAAACTAGGTGAAAGTCTGACAGTATGAGGGAGAGCATTCCAGAGGATGGGAGCTGTGCGTGAGAAATCCTGCAGTCTATCATGGGAAGAGGTGATGCGGGGAGAAGCTAGGCGCAGGTCACTGTTTGACCTTAGGGAACGGGTTGGGTTAGAGTTACTGAGAGCTTTGTAGGTCAGGGTAAGGATCCCTATCAGTATGAGCACCATTTTTTCAATGTGTGTTCAGGTTTGTGATGCTATTTGATGCCCTCTCCCGGAGATATCCATTTACATATACATGAAAGTCAGAGGACGCAAAATAAGCACAAGTATAACATTTGTACTCACTAGTGAAGTTGCTCTTTATGCAAAAATCATTAAAGACTGGAGGCTCTATTCCATAATTGGTGCTAATATAGCTTCTCAATGTGTATTTGTTAGCACTACAAGTTTAACGTCCGGCATCAATTTTCTGATCTTGACGATACAGTCAGGTAAGAAAATTTTTGCACCTTACAACTTGCACAAGCTTATTGTACTTAAGCGTCTCCTGTACTTAACATGGGGAGGGCAATCTATTTTTAGTGTCTCGACAATGAGGTATTACAAAGGGCTGGCGCAATCTAGCATCGGGACATGCAAGCCAAAAAAACAACTACTATAAGCTAGTGCTAAATAATTCTGCAAATGCAAAATCATTTAACACACTCTAAAACCCCCCATTAATCCCATACTCACCTCTCATCCCACGGCTAAAAGGTTGGCCCGATCCGCCACTTCTTCCCAGGAGCAGAGTGAGATTGAGAACAAATTGTTCCTAGTCTCCCTTAGTGATCACTCCGTGGCGCTGTGCGATCTCGCGGCCCGGAAGCGCAAGGCTCCATGGAGTTCTATGGACTCCAGGAGCTGATAGTCGCGGCGGAGCGGAAGCGATACTGTGGGTATCAGTGAGGTTTGTGCTGCATTCTGGGGCAAGGTGCTGAGAAACATGGAGTTGGTAAGAGAAAATCTGCAATCACACATTATCCTGCTTACCAACTCCATGTTACCGTCCACAATGAAATAGGGCTCTGAATTTCCATATTAACCCTTTGCGGTCCAATAAACTTTCCCAGTGTGCGCCAGCAGGTCTTATTTAATTTTTTTTTTAAAACCACACACTTTTAAATGTTATATAACAGTTACAATTACTATTCTAAAACCTTATATCAGTCTTTATATTTTCTCATTGTATGAAACGTTTTAACCCCTACACTGCTGAGCATAGGCACACCCTATTGTTGGGTTAATGCGTTCATCTTTGACCATACATAGAAATATTGGATGTTCCTCATGATAAATTGCAATAATATTTTTTTTTTCCGAGAAAGTATTTTACCAGGAAGGAAACATTGAGATTTCTCTCGTTTTCAAGTATGTCCTGGGTGGCGAGTATGTACCGTTAGGTGTCTTGCCAAGGACACTTACTGGAGAGGTGCTCTGGCTTGGATCGAACCTGTGTCTCCACAGTTATAGAGCAGTGATGCTACCTCTACTCCACCCAGCTGGGTGGGTGCATAAACATCGGTTATTCCCAACTAATGGTAATTGCACTGTACAAAATTATCCAAGCATAGATATGTAATTAAGAAATATTCCATGGGTGCGCACCCTAATGAAATGGGCTCCGCTCGCCATTGCTGCAGAGCCATTTCACCACCGTGTGCTGAGCTCATTTTTACCATTTTGTGCTAATCATGTTTAAATGCAATTTGAAGTCCCATTTTATTATACCACCCTGATAAATTATATATCCTTTTTTTCAGCAGACTCGGCAGTTTCATAATATATCATTATTATATGTATACGTCATGTCCTGCCAGAATGCTATAACAAACATTTTTTTAAAAATGTGAATTTCCATTAAAATTTCAATCATCTACAGCATATAAAATACATTTTTTCACATTTTATCATCCGAGGGTTATATATTCTATGGGGTACGCTTTTGAAAATATGCAAATTTAAACTGGAAAAACCAAAATTTTTCATTAGTGCAGCATTATTGCTAACAATATAATTGACCAGTGAGCAATAGAGCTGCAATAATAAAACAATTTTAAAAAAATAAATAAATTTTTATATTTAATATTTTATTTATTTTATTTTTTTACACTTAATGAAACCACCGACCATCAGGGCATTTCACTGACATTTCTCTGCTGTTCGGTGTTCTCTGAATAGATTAACCATTGCTTCTCTATGGGGAGTTCACCGTATTTCGCTGGAAATTCGCCAAAATCTGGCGAACTGCCAGCTTTCTGAATACAAATTGCACCGTATGGGGAAATTCACCTTTCAGTCCAATTTCGGGGCCAGTTCGGCTCTCCCTGAATAACCCTGTAAATCTTTTAGGTGTTTCACCGTTAAAATAGGCTTTGTAGCTAAAAGGAGCAAGTAAATAATTCACAAAAGAAGATCTCTGATCTTTAACTGAAGCATCTTGATGCGGCACAACCGCATTTTAATGTTTGGAGCATTGTGTAACAAGACAAGCATCCACTAATCCATTTCTAGTAGCCACGTGCTAAGTGACATATCCCATTAAGGCCTAAGTGGGTGACCAGACACCCTGCAGAAAAATGGCTGACGCACACTCTTAAATGTGGATTCCGTTGTCAAACAAATATACAATTGACACAAACATGTTCTTAAAATGTCTCTTAGTATAGATACTCTTAGAACGGATATTCGTGCTCAGCAGAGCTTACTCTGTAAGGAGATCAGGGAATTAACTTGAAACACCAGGGAAATGAGCTCGAAAGTTAATAAGATGCTGAAGCTGTTTGATCATAACATTGTTTTCTGCAGATCTCGCTATACGTTATTCTTTGGGCCAAATCCAAGCGACGTTCTGAGGTTCCACCTGTGTGTGAGCTGCCATAGTTTTGTGGTGAGCCCCGCTCATTTCACGGTGTTTGCCCGCTTTCTGACGGAATTATAGGTGATTAAGGGATGTTTTTAAGTGTCGTGTCCCTGGCACCACACCACAAAGTTCATTCAGCTCCTGGAATAGCTGCTTAAGTCGCATGTGCTCAAGCGTCAGCTGTAAATTAAAAATCAACAGCTTTGTATTGCCTGACAAATGTGTGATTAATGCACGGTTTATGAAACCATCATCCTCTGACCGTATAGCATGTAATTGCCCTGTCAGTGGATGCCGGCACCTCTTATGGATGGCACAGCTTTTCTTCTTCATCCTAGTGTCATATTTGGCAAGGGTTTATATAAAGATAATAAACAAGTAATCCTGATTTTCCTCATTTTATGAGGGCTGTAAATTTGCAATTCTCACATAAATGTCAAATGTATCATTATATTTACACGATTACTTACTTTTATAATTCTATAAAGATTTGTTAGCGCATTGTCAGGGAACGTACCGGACGGCAAGGTACTGAGCCCAGGATGCGGTGACGCACCAGTCCAGGGGTGTGTGGTGAGCGGTGAGTTGCTGCAGGGCAAAGATAAAATACATAGGGTTATACCCCCTTAACCAATTCACACACTGAGCGCTAATTGGCCACTCACAAACTGCCAATTGATAGAAGGCTCATCTCAGGTTCTTTTTTGGATCACCGATAGATGAAATTGCCTTAAAGGAAAGATTGAATATAATAGTATAGACTGCCAATTATATTGCAAATAGCAACTTTTATTGTGCTTACAATTTTAAAAACAAGTTAAAACATATCAACATCACCAACTCCACGGCCTGTCAGGTCACTGGATTGTACTGCTCGACGCGTTTCGTCTATCCAGACTTCATCAGGTCCTCACTCTCATATAGAGAGAGGAGGCAGACACCAGCGCTTCTGAGACCGAATACCAGCTCAAGCCGAGAAGAACAAGCTACATTGGAATAGCTTGTTCTTCTCCATCTCTCCTATACAGTGTATAAGAGCCATGAGTTAACAGTAAAGAGCTGCAACATCCAAGATGCAACAAAGTTTACAGCTCGGCTGGCATAGTGGCTCGAACCTTTTAGCTATTGTTTAGAGTCGTTAAGTGTAACAGTTATCTTAATGGCTTGGATGGAATTCGGCCCCATGTAGTGCTAGATTCTAATTCAGGTGTAAATCCAGTCAGATCTGTTGTAAACTTGCCAACTCTCTTGACTTTAAAGGCTCTGGGAGGGTTATGACAGCTCTACTTAAGTTTATATCTGACATGGAATCTCATACATATCACTTATTATAATACAAATATACAGGGTTTTTGGGAGAAAGGTGAAAACCAGAAGATTTGTCAGGAGAAGAGAACAATCTAGACCAGTGGTTCCCAACCATGGTCCTCAAGTCCCCCTAACAGGCCATGTTTTAAGGATTACCTTGGTGGAAATGCAGCCTGAATACTGTAATCACTGAGCAGCAAATCATATCACCTGTGCTGTGTTTCAGCTATCTGGAAAACCTGACCTGTTAGGGGGGACTGGAGGACTGTGGTTGGGAACCACTGATCTAGACCAAATAGCCGATTTGAAAAGTGAGATAAATGGGAGAATTTTTCTGGTTTGGCTATTTTGACCTAGAATTTTCACTTCTCCAGTCATTCTCCTGGTTTTCACTTGTCTCTGATTAACCCTGATAGTAACAAATTAAACAGCGATGTGAAAAGATCCAAACTGCATAACTCGCAATTGGCTGGAATCCAAACAGGCTGCAAACATGCATGCGCTTAATTGTACCATAACTTACGGAATCTATACCATTTCGATATTTGTTTAGACTGACCCACATGGAAGTCCAGGGGTAAAACCTCCAGTGGCCCTATTCCAACACTGGTGAAAACCTAACTAGTGCTGTTGTAAATAATACTCTAGCAGAGCCATTATAGGGGCAGATCACAACCTGGCCATTAAGCACAGCGCTCAAGCCTTACAGCGTTACTGCTTGAATGCTGTGCTTATTTTTTACCCGTCTTATTCCATCCGAGACGCAAACTGACCTCAGCTTCCGTCTTGGATGTTGCCCCAGGTAACTGTACATTAGCATATCCTATACTTTGTATGGGAGACGCAAATGTGGCCCCAGCAGGTGGAGAATGATCTATTCCGACCAGCTTGTTCCCCATCTGTGCCTGACATTCTGAAAATAATAACTTTTTCTCAGACCCTGGTGTTATGTGATTGCGCTTCAGCAAAATCACATAACACGCAAAACTAAACCCACCCGAAAATCCCATACTCACTTCAGGGACTGATGCAGCTCCTCTTACTTCGTAAAGTAAAGAAAAGAAATGACTATTTGCTTTGTTTCTGTATTTTAGGTTTTTTAGGGTAGATCTTGGAGCCGCAGACTACAGCAATGACTAATCAGTGAACATTATTTACTTGTAGAGGAAGATCACAGAGAAAGGCAGATGGCAGTTAAGGGTAATTTTAATAGGATTTCTATATATAGCGAGGATGTGAAGCATCACTTACTCATTCTTTATGCATGGAAAGAAACCATCCGTAGCATTTTAACACTATCACTCTGGGAGTGGGTTATATAACAGACTAATAAAGTTGATTTATATATCACTATTTATAGCATTCAAGTGTTGGAATAAATGTATTTTAAGGTGCAGGAGCATTGCAAAGTGGAAATATTTACATGTTGTAGAAGAGGAGTACAGTACGGCAGGTCTACAAGTATTTCCAAGGTCAACAGCAAAGTTGCACTGCTTAAGCCATTTCATTTGTTAATGGTGATTGACTGTTGTGTTCTTACATGTCTATTTTGAATTCTATCCTATTGTTCGGAACGCCTGCACGTATGTATTTCCTTCACACACCATATTCTTAAAATGATTATGGGGTGCAGTGGTATTAACAGTATTTTGAAGACTCCAAAAGATAAGTGTGAAATTGAAGAACCAGGGACTGTCGCCTGGTGGTGACTAGATATGCGTTCAGATCAAGAGCCAAAATGTTTTGTGAATGTTTGGATTCCGGTAAAGTAACCTCTAACGGACTGCACCAGTGTGACCCGCATTTTGTTCATAGGACTGAAATGAGCCATTCTGTAAGGAGCTGGTTCCGGGGTGGTAGACTTGAGCCCAATATGCAATGATCTTTGCTGAGAGTTTGTTGATGTATAAACAAAAGAGGGTTTATTTAGGAATTCACAGAACATAAAATCAATAGATGAATATAGAAGGGAAGGGAACACACTGAATAAACAATAATAACTTTAACTGAAGGCAAGATAAGACAATACTAAACTATACTAAACTAAACTAAGACAAAAGAGAAAAATATGGAGGCAGAGTGTTTTTGCAGGCAGAGGTTCCTGGGTCTGTAAGGGGTCTTGGCAATGCAGAGCAACGGGCTCTGGGGTTTCTGCAGGATAAAGGGTAGTGGATTCTGCAGGAGGATACCAGGCAGCGGATTCTGCAGGATGCAGGGCAGGTAGGTGCTGAGACTTCGGTGGAATACAAGGCAGCGGATTCTGCGGGATGCAGGCCAGGCAGGTGCTGAGACTTCTGTGGAATACTAGACAGCGGATTCTGCGGGATGCAGGGCAGGCGGATACAGGGTAGCGGATTCTGCGGGAGGATACCGGGCAGCGGATTCTTCGGGATGCAGGGCAGGCAGGTGCTGAGACTGTGAAATACAAGGCAGCGGATTCTGCGGGATGCAGGACAGGCAGGTGCTGAGACTTCTGTGGAATACAAGGCAGCGGATTCTGAGGGATGCAGGGCATGCAGGTTCTGAGACTTCTGTGGAATACAAGCACAGAGGAAGGGAATGCTGGTGGAAACAGAACAGTTAGGGTCTAGTTGGATAGAGTAACAAGAGGCAGCTCCCTGACAGCTTGGCATGCACCAAGACAATGCAGAAGCATTGTGTCTTGGGAGTGGTCCCTTTTTGTAGAGAGGGGAATCAGGATGTCTTAGTCAGCACCTGGTTGCTGGATCAGCCTGGTTGTAGAGGAATTACCAGTCTCCTTACAGGAAACTGGCTTGCTTCTAGGTTTCCTGTGGCGCTGGCGTCCAGGTTCCTGACACATTCTATGGTTTAGTGTGATACAGAAAAAACAGAGTTGCGCCTGATCTCCACCGGGGCGGCTACAACTATCAGATGTATCCAGCCCAGTAACATGTGTAGCGCTGGTTTTAAATCCCCTGCCGTGTAGTACTTGTTTTTGGCCACCGGAGGGAGACAAGCACAATGTGAGACGCTGAACATTGGGACTACATTTCCCGGCATGCTTTGCAGGTGGACACAGGAAGTGGGTGGGACACAGACGCTGACATCCTGAGCCTCGTGAGGAGAGCTGGCAGAGCGCGCCAGGGAGTGAGAGGAGCAAGACGCAAGGCAGCAGAACGTGATATTGACCAGGCCGGAGCGCAGGTGTGGCCTGACAGAGCGAAAGACCGGGTTATTCCACCTCATAAGAGGAAGACCCAGTGCTTCACCAGAATAACCCACGCTGATACCAAGTGAGCGAGAGGACCCCGAGTTAGGAGCACCGCAGATCGATCGGACAGGGAGAGCAGGCGGTGAGCTGGACATCTTGCGGCAGCTACAGAAAAGCAAGACAGCGGATCCGGTAACCCATAAAATCCCAGTCAAAATTGAGCGGAGAGACGTCCTGGGTCGAGCAGAGCACCAAGTATCGGGCGGATGGGTGAGAGGCCTTCCAGGCCGTTGTGAAAATAGAAAGCACGCTGCTGTTTGTTTCAAAACCCACAGGGCCCCAACTTGACTAGTCGAAGATACCTCATAAATAATTCACTGGCCAGTTGAATATTGTACCCGGGTACCATCACACACACACACCTACATTCTTGGGACATAACCTGTACGGGACTCACTCCCCAACCACAAAGGGGGTAAAGATATAATTTTTATTTCTTTTCCGCTGCGCGTTTCTCGAATTACGAAGCCTTGTATTTCTTTTCCGCTGCGCGTTTCGCGAATTACGAAGCCTTGTATTTCTTTTCCGCTGCGCGTTTCCCACATTACGAAGTACTGTAAATATATCTATGTATACAGTGTTATTCATTATATGCCATTTATTCTAGTAAACTATATAATTTATAAAATCCACGACGGTGCTGGAGTATATTTATTCCCTAGTGCGGGGAGACTGACCCGAGGTTCAATTTCAGCGGCTCCTCCGGGAGTGAGCGCTGCACATGTATAAAACACTATCAAGAAAAAAGTGTCATCTTCGCTTATCTCTGGTAGTTGCAGCCGCCCCGGTGGGGATCAGGCGCGACACCGTTTTTTTCTATATTATGTGTATTTTGTTGTATTTCCAGCCAGGTCGTCTTTGCAGCATATTTCGTACCGTGGTTTTGTTTTTGATCCCTTGGTGGAATTGTTTCTGGGAGGGTATAAATGAAAGCCCACCAGTCTTCGTCGTGACTGAGAAGCAGCATGAGCATATGTGGCTTGCTAGAAAGCAGCCTTTGGTTTCATTAGGTAGGATTCACCTTTACTGGAGGTGACTTGACGCGGCAGGTGAGCTTACACTTTAATGGCCATTCAAGTAAACTAAAACCTCTAATTGTGTTTTGTTTCACACGGTGTTATAGGGATAGGTGCAGATGACACTTTTTTCTTGTTATGTTTAATAGTTTAGTGTGAATTTATAAATATCTGCCAGCAAAACAGTTCTACGAAATCTTTTTTTTTTTATACATAGAAGTTGGCTAACATTTCATATTTATTGTGACAGTGCTGCCATTGTGGCATAAGATGAAAGTATTGGACGTCAAATTGTTTTTGTGCCATCCTTTTCTAATTGCTTACAATACAAAAAAAAATTAAATGCGTTAGTATCACAATATCACTTGATACGTACATATATCTTCCTTTTTATTTACATTACCGCACGTTCGGTGACTTTTCGTTCTCTTCAATTCGGTTCGTTTTGCCGATCCCATTTCGGTGACCTCGTGGTGTATTCAGCAAGCACCACAGGGTCCCCGAATTGCAGGGAAAGGCTGCCGCAAACCCAACGAAAACTAACCGCAAAACCTGGCGAATGCACGCAGAAAACCTGCAAAAACATCTGGATTAACCCGGAGAAAACCACGAAAAAACCCGAGCAGGAGCCGATCACCCGCAGCGCAGCCGCCGGAAAAAGCCGACACCGCAGACGAATGCAGTGAATAAATTAGCAAAACAGTTTGCTTGAATGTTTTAAAAGTGAAACGCTGTTTGCAAAGAAACTACTGAGCGAAAATGTCTGAAATTTACATATAACGTCCAGGGAATGATAATAAAAAAGGGCAGTTACAGAAAAAATAAGTAAACTTAAAAGAAAAATCCATAAAAATGCTTAAAATATCCTAAACAATCTATAAATAAAGAGACTTTTTACCGCAGAATTTTATAATGAACGGTTTATTAGATATTGAATTAAAATAGGAATATTTTTAACATTGAAGCCTATGGGATTCTCCTGAATAATTCTGCCGCATGAAACTAACGAATGGCAGGGCATTAGGGGAACCTTTCACTGCTGGTTTGTGTTCTCTGAATAGCCGAAGCAGTGCATTTTCATGGGGATTTCACTGCCCTCGAACAGGCAGCAAACAGGCATCACATGTGCAGGCAATTCGCCAGGATTTGGCAAATTGCCTGCTCTCTGGATAGCCGAATGGACAAGAAAGGTAACCGAATGCTGATTTTCAGCATTCGGCTACCTTTCTGAAGCAATTCGGATCTCTTTGAATTACCCTGAAAGAACCTGGATGTCCTCGGTCACTCAGTGCACAAAGCCAAGAGACGTGTATATTTTATCCACCTAGAAATGCATATATTTTTTTGCTTATTTAATCCTGATTCCTTCAGTTCCTGTGGTGACATCTCCGCGACGGAAGCTCATTAGTGTACTTTTAGATGAAGTCGGGCAGCACATGAAAGCGACGTATGCTTTAAGTATCACAGAGGAGCTATTCTAGCCTAGAGCAGCCTCAATTTTAAGAATAAATATAGTGCCAGCCAGAGCGGAAAGGTCTTGGGAGAGCCATAATTAGGCAGATAACTGCATCAGTTTTACACAAAGCTATACTAATGTTATTCTTACAGAAAGAATGACATCGCCTTTAAATTAAACAACAACTATCAATGGTGTGGATCGCGTGTTATTGCTCTGCTTGCTGCTCTTTAACGATAAAGGAAAGGAGAAAACTGCTTGGAGAAGGCATAAAATTCACACGTGCTTGATGAATTCTCTCTATAGTGTATGTCCAAAGTGCAAGATGTGTTTAAAAGACATTCTAATATATAACAATGCAATTCTATCTTTAACCCTGGTCCCTTTCGCTGCTGAGGCATTTCCCGCCCCTGTGCTGAGGTCATTTTTACCGGTTTCGCTCATCATGTTTAACCGCGTTTTGAAGCCTTATTTTATTATATGACCCAGACATATTATATATCGTTCTTTCCGGCAGACTCGGAAGATTCATAATATGTCATTATTATATGTATACGTTATGTCCTGTCTGTATATTATAACAAAATGTGCAATAAATTTGAATTTTCAAAAATTTACAACGTGTAGAGTGTTTTTTTTTCACATTTTAACATGCGATCGTTTGCGGTTATATTTTGTATGGGGTGCGCTTGTTAAACATTTTTTGGGGGGAAAATTTCGCTATTTTTTAACAAACGCACTCCATACAAAAATCGTTAGTGCAGCATCATTGTTCACATTATAAATTAAATGGGAACAATATTGCTGCATTAACTAAACAAATAAAAAATAAAAAACTTGTTTATTTTTTTTATTTATTTATTTATTTTTTTAAAAAACTTTTTTCACGGTCATGTTTGATATCGTTGGAAAGGCCATGCTCTGGCCGATCCAACAATATCAAACATTAACCCCTAGCTGCCACAGATCAGGAGATAGGGGGTTCATTGGAACACCCTATCTCCACCATTGGTGGCAGCTAGGGGTTAACTCCAGGACTAGCGTCATCGTGCTATGCACGATGACGCTAGTCCTCAGGGGGAGTTCCCGGAGGCTTGGCTGACATCCAAGTTGTCGGCCAGCTCCGGGAAAGGATCACGAACCGGCGCTTTTCGGCGCGATTCGTGATCCGGCCCCCATGAGGTTAATGCCAGGTACCGTTTGGAAGGGCAGGCTGTGCCCTTCCAAATGGTGCCTGGCATTAAGCTCAGGACCCCCGCGATCGGGAGGGAGAGAGGTCCGAAGGACCTCCCCCTCCCTTTCAGGCGCCTCCTCCGCACATGCGGGGGTGGAGCCTGAAATAGATGTCATCGCGCCGCCGCGATGACATCTATTGTGCCCACGGCGGTCCCGGATTGACGGGCTGACATCCAAGATGTCAGCCCGCACCGGGGGGCACAATGATCGGCCGGAATCCAGCCGATCGCAGGCTGCTTCGGGAGGACGCGCTCAGCGCGTCTTCCGCAGCCAACCCTTCCTGCGGCAGGACGCGCTGAGCGCGTCCTCCGCAGCAAAGTGGTTAAAGAATAGGAGGCATTTAAAAAATATAAAAGGAGTTCAAAATATATCCTGAAAAAAAACGAGGCACAAAATACAAGCGTTTTGATTGGCTATTATAAGTGTAGCGAGAGAAGACAGACTTTTTTAATTTTCTGTATTTTGAACTTGATTAAAGAGCATCCAAAATGTAACGGTAGGGTCCTAAATACTGGGAGGACATGGGGCAATAAATTTGGTAGGGCATTTTGCTAGAGTTTCTGGAGATTGCGTAGAATTGGTGGATGAGCTTATAAAAAAAAGTTGATATAAAAAGAGAATTGTGAATACGATAAAGTGCTGCCGGTAACGCAATGAAAAAAAAACAGCGCAACACGATATCCTTGTTCAGCTCGCTGTTAACTCCTTCACACCTAGGATTGAGTTAACTCGATTTTGCATCGTAAAGCATTGAAAAGAGCTCAAAAGCATATCAAAAGACCATTTTCACACCGTTTTAAAGCACGTTTAGTGTGCCCCTCTGTGGTGAAACAAAATCCTTTGTTTTATATCTTTCCAAGCACCCTGAGGAGACATAAACCCATTTACAAATAGCAGCCCTGAACCTCACTGTAACAAATTCAAATTGATTACTGCTGCATTACAGCCAGGGATTTGGCAGAATACAGGGAGAGCTCTGGGGTCACTCACTGCTGTACAGGGTTAGGATTCAGGGGTTATAATGAGTTACAAACTCTGTACAGTACAGATACAAGGTGTTACTGTAATCTACATACACAGGCATTATGTCACATACAGATTATTTTTATATTCTGCTGGTATTTTTTTTTTTAGACGCTGCATTGCTAATAATCTCATTATGATCACTACAAATCCCCATAAGCAGGAGCTCCGACCATTTTTATTATTTAGCAGCAAACAATATGATGAAGTCTATAAAGGAAACAAATTGACCAAAGCGTTACACTGTATATAAAAATAGTGGTGTATAGGCCCCTAATAGGACTGCACTCAATTTAAGTTTTGGGTATTGTTTTATCCGAGTTTTGATGCTTTTACCTGCTAACTGCGGCTGCTGTATACAACGGGAGTTTCCACTGATAACCCAGGCTGACACCATCCGCTCCATTGAGGAGCCAGGTTTAACCTCGCTGCCGCCTGGTGGGGATCTCCATTGTTGATGTGCATGAAAAAATCCAGCGTCCTGTGAGTGCAGTCCTATTAGGGGGCCTATACACCACTTTTTTTATATACAGTGTAACGCTATGGTCAATTTGTTTCCTTTATAGACTTCATCATATTGCTGTGTTATCACGCCTAGGAAGGAGGCTTTTTTCGAAGTCTAATGATACGTATAATTTCTTGTTCTCTCCCTCCTAAGGCTAGGGTCAGACGAAAGCATTTTTCCCCGCGAACGTGAAAAAGTGCATCCGAACGCATTGACGTATTTTTTCACGGAATGGGCAAAAACGGTCAGACGACGCGCATTTTCGTGCGTGATTTTGTACGGATCGTCAATAAAACTCTTTTTGCGTCTGGACGTTATGTAGGCTGGACATTAGCAGTGTCTGACATCTCCTAATCACGCACACACGCCGCTATGCCGCAGCTGCGCACTCAGTACGTCAGTACTAGCGGTTCAGCGTTCTCAAAACAATGCGTTCAAATTCCACTTGCGTTGCACGGCCGGACTTTTGTGCGGCCGTACATCGTATATTGGCCGTCATTGCTCGTCATCTGCTGCTAGTGCGGCCGTAATTATGTGCGCCAGAACGCACGTTAAAAGTGCGCTGGTCTGACCCCAGCCTTATAGAAGCACTTTTTTGCTGAGCATTTTTATTATTTATCTTTATCACAGTTACTGTATCTAACACAAAGGTCTTTTCTGCCTGTGTGATCATAATGCAGACCCCGTGTGAAATTGGGTAAGATAACGGAGACCATCTAGAGCTCAAAATCTTGCATTTCAACAATATTTCTGCAAAGAATAAACAAACACATGAAACAATTTAAAATGAGCAAATTAACATTATTTTAATGTTTTAACTATCTCAGAATACTTTCTGTGCAAAACGTCTATTTCACCCTATATTTAATTGTTAACTTCACATCCCATGTTTCAAATAAATGTTATGATAAAAAAAATTCAACAAAAATCACTAGGTAGTGACGGGGTTAACATAACATGAATTTTCATTGATCTTGGCTTGTTCTAGAGAACTCTCTTCTGATATTGAATCCCCCTATGTCCTTGTCCTTGTCTACTTCATACTTGCCTGCACAAGAACAAACATGGGCTGACTAAGGCTAGGGTCAGACGAGCGTGATTTCTACACACTGTATGTCCGTGCACACGGACGGACGTCAGTACCGAAGACACAGTAGTGGCCACACAGTCCGTTTATTCACTGACGTATATTTTGACGGATGTAGGAGGGAAAATAAATTAAAGAGCAAAACCATTTTGTCCGTGAAAAATGCTGGACGTATAAATGCATTCCGTCTGACCATGTTCCATCACTCACACACAAAGCTATGCGGACGTTGCGGACGCAGCGCACTTTGTGCGGCCGTTCTAGGGGTTGTACGTTCTTGCCTGCCTTGCGTCCGTTTGCCGCGGTCGTTGTGTGTCCACGGTTCAGTGCGGACGTACTTCGTGTAACGGGCTCCAATGGGCTTTCTGTCATGCTATCACGGACGTACTTTTAGGCGCAATCACGGACGTGAACACTACGCTCGTCTGACACCAGCCTAAATGCTCCAAATATTCACATTGTAGTTATGATCATGAGATGCAAACTAAACACAACTATGCTTAAAAATGATAAAACTATGAAGCCACTTAAAATCATAGAAGGTGCGTTAACAACATTCACTGTTTACTAAACGGATTTATTTTAATGGATACTTAAATAATATTAGGTCTAAAAATATCCCAGACAATGTAATTTCATCTCTTTGCTGCCAAGTTACCAACAAGATAATTCACTGCTAAAAATAACCCGTAACCTGCTCCAGATTTCATTCGGGCTTGTCATCCATTACTACACTGTAACAAAGCTAGTTGCAAAAATGATTAAATTCCCGGGAGATTTATGTACAGCACAGGAAATCCCTCCAACAGCCATTAATATTTCATGGAACTATTTCCAGTGACAGACCATTCTGAGCAGATAGATGAGGCTCTGCTGCAACCTTGCTTATTGCACAGTGCGCTGCAGCACCACGCTCCATGTCCAGCACCACGCGTTTGCACAGAATCATTGATTGTCGTTTCCGTACTTATGTTGATGTGTCATATTAAATTTGTTATACTTAACATTTCAGTGAGACTCCAGCGCTTCAGTAAAGTCACGTGGATGGAGGAGGTTATTATAAGCCCGGCCATGCTTTGTGCCGTCGTAGTGCAAAAAAAGTGGTCAATGGTTCTCGCAAAGGGTTAATAATGCCCCAGTATAGATGTTATCCATATCATATAGGACACTGCAACAACAAATTCAAATACATTGATAAAAGGAAGGTACTAGACTTGGACACAACAGGCCACATTACACTCCTAGCGTTAAACCGTGGGCGCTAGGGAGGAAAAACTGCTCCTGCACCAGGAGGTGAATTCTGCAAAGTGTATATTGCAACAAAATATAACCAGCAGGGTAACATGTGAGGAATATAAAATTGATACGTGAGGGTAGTTGGTAAGGGGAGTATCTAAAGATACAGCAGCTTCTCCAGCTCTATGATAAGATAAAAGTATTTCTCTAAAATTGTGTGATCATTTACATAATCCCAGGATCCGGTTGATAAAGCGTTCGTAACTACATATCTTTGAAGAAGGCGCAAGGATAAACATTTGGTCCAGCCTATGACAAACTAGTGACAAAGGAGGCTTATATCACTTTGGGTTTTGCAATTATTGATGTAGGATCTTGGGTCGGCAGCTTTGGCCATCCAGAGGCCCTATATCAATGTTGCCATTAAGCAAAGTGCTTGATCCGTTCAGAAGAATGGCTTGAGCGCCGTGCTTATATTTTTGACAACATAATCCATCCGAGACGCAAGCTGTGCTTTTGTATCAGATGTAGCGTCAGGTTACTGTACATTAGCTTCTCCTGTTCTTTTTATGGGAGACACTAATGTGGCCCCAGCAGATGGAGAACAAGCTGTTCCAACGAGCCCATTCTCCATATGCGTCTGATGCTATTCTGAAAAGAATTACATCTTTCAGACCCTGTGTTACAGTATGTGATTGCTCTTCAGTCGTAAAATCACATACTCACCTCAGATCCCATGGAGGCGAGAGTGATTCGATCCACTGCTTCCTAGTTCCATGGGCAGAGGAAAAGGGGAACAAATAGTTCCCAGTGTTCCTCCCCGTATCCCTCTGCCAACCTGCCTGATCTCATTTGTGTGAGTTTGCTACCCTATCCATGGAGTCCTAAGGATACCACTCTGCTGGTGTTATCTTTTAACACCTAACATGTATTACATCAAGAGCTGCTGAGAAAGAGGCTCCATCGTAATAGCGTGTTAAATGGCAAGCGAAAAACGGCAGACGCTCAGACTTTCCATTAATGTCTGCTATTTAAAACCAATATTGGAATAAGGCCCCCGATTTTTTTGGAACTACATTCCTCCTGGCTGTTGACACCTAATGAGTGGCTGTGCAACATGGGAGTAGTTCCAAAACATCCTCAGGAACAAGGTTGCTGGCCCCTTGTCTACAATATTGACTAAAAGCTGCTTGATCTATATGCAAGTAAATTTTACAGGGTTATTCAGAGCAAGGTGAAAACCAGGAGAACTGGTAGGAGAAGAGAACAATCTAGACCAAATAGCCGATTTGAAGAGTGAGATAAATGGGAGAATTTTTCTGGTTTGGCTATTTTGACCTAGAATTTTAATTTCTTTCTGCCAATTCTCCTTAGTTTCACCTTTCTTTGAATATACCTGTATGAATACATAAATATTGGAGACAGAGTCTGCACATAGAATCTTATTGTCTACTAGCTGATTTAGAAAACATATTCCATGAAGACCTACGCATGTGACATCTCAGGTGCTCAACACAATCATCAGTTACCTGTTATCTATTGCTTGAAAGAATAGATAAAAATGAGAAGGTGTGCTTCAGTCTTTACTCTCTCATAGTCCATATATAGCAAATGAATGACAACTCCTCAGCAGGACAAATAAAACTATTATGTGACATTAACTGCACATAAAACATAGCAAGATAACCTCTTCTTGAAAGACATACAATTTTGACAGGGGTTTTATATTATATTATACTATATATATATATATATATATCTATACTATAAAAGAGTAAGCCTTCAAGTGTCCGTCGCCAAAAGCGGTCTGCGCATGCGCGATGGACATTTGAAAGTGGCCGTTAAAACAAACAGGTAGCTGCGCGTGCCGGCCGCCTGCAAAAAAAAAAAAAAATCGGCACGAGCCACGCCCAGCTACCCGTGTGTTTAAACGCCGCAAGCCCCGATCCTCCAGCGGTGACCGTCCTCCGGCTGTCGCGGCCTGCTCGGCGGGCATCCAGGCTCAGGCGAGCCCCGGCTTGGCTTGGGCCTACAGGCCCAGCCGAGCCGGGGACTCGCCTAAGCCTAGAGGCCGGCCGAGCAGCCAGCGACAGCCGGAGGACGGTCAGGGCCGAAGTTGCCAAAACATACTCCCCTACATCGGCCCTGAGCTCCAGCGGTGACTTCCTCCGGCCGAGCAGGCTGCTAGGCCGGACTCCAGGCTCAGGCGAGCCCCCGGCTTGGCTTGGGCCTACAGGCCCAGCCGAGCCGGGGACTCGCCTAAGCCTAGAGGCCGGCCGAGCAGCCAGCGACAGCCGGAGGACGGTCACCGCTGGAGCTCAGGGCCGAAGTTGCCAAAAACATACTCCCCTACATCGGCCCTGAGCTCCAGTGGTGACTTCCTCCGGCCGAGCAGGCTGCTAGGCCGAACTCCAGGCTCAGGCGAGCCCCCGGCTTGGCTTGGCCTACAGGCCCAGCTGAGCCGGGGACTCGCCTAAGCCTAGAGGCCGGCCGAGCAGCCAGCGACAGCCGGAGGACGGTCACCGCTGGAGGTCAGGGCCGAAGTTGCCAAAACATACTCCCCTACATCGGCCCTGAGCTCCAGCGGTGACTTCCTCCGGCCGAGCAGGCTGCTAGGCCGGACTCCAGGCTCAGGCGAGCCCCCGGCTTGGCTTGGGCCTACAGGCCCAGCCGAGCGGGGACTCGCCTAAGCCTAGAGGCCGGCCGAGCAGCCAGCGACAGCCAGAGGACGGTCACCGCTGGAGCTCAGGGCCGAAGTTGCCAAAAACATACTCCCCTACATCGGCCCTGAGCTCCAGCGGTGACTTCCTCCGGCCGAGCAGGCTGCTAGGCCGGACTCCAGGCTCAGGCGAGCCCCCGGCTTGGCTTGGCCTACAGGCCCAGCCGAGCCGGGGACTCGCCTAAGCCTAGAGCAGGGCCGACCCAGCCAGCTACCAAGCGCGGAGGCCGGCGAGCAGCCAGCGACAGCCAGAGGACGGTCACCGCTGGAGCTCAGGGCCGAAGTTGCCAAAAACATACTCCCCTACATCGGCCCTGAGCTCCAGCGGTGACTTCCTCCGGCCGAGCAGGCTGCTAGGCCGGACTCCAGGCTCAGGCGAGCCCCGGCTTGGCTTGGCCTACAGGCCCAGCCGAGCCGGGGACTCGCCTAAGCCTAGAGGCCGGCCGAGCAGCCAGCGACAGCCGGAGGACGGTCACCGCTGGAGCTCAGGGCCGAAGTTGCCAAAACATACTCCCCTACATCGGCCCTGAGCTCCAGCGGTGACTTCCTCCGGCCGAGCAGGCTGCTAGGCCGGACTCCAGGCTCAGGCGAGCCCCCGGCTTGGCTTGGGCCTACAGGCCCAGCCGAGCCGGGGACTCGCCTAAGCCTAGAGGCCGGCCGAGCAGCCAGCGACAGCCGGAGGACGGTCACCGCTGGAGCTCAGGGCCAATGTAGGAGGATGTTGCCTACACATACTCACCTACATCGACCCTTAGCTCCTCCAGCGATGGCAGTCCCGCTTCCAGCGTCCTCTCTGTCTCCATTGGTCGTCGGTATGATGTCACGAAAGCCTTTGACCCTGGGTCAAAGGCTTTTGTGATGTCATACCGGTGACCAACAGAGAGAGGACAGTGGAAGCGGGACTGCCATCACTGGAGGAGCTAAGGGCCGATGTAGGTGAGTATGTGTGGAACCGGTGGAGGACTCGAGGCCGATGTAGGTGAGTATGTGCTCTACACACACACACCCTGCTTGCTTGGTCGGCATCCAGGCTCAGGCGAGCCCCCGGCTTGGCTTGGGCTAGAGGCCCAGCCGAGTCGGGGACTCACCTAAGCATGGAGGCCGGCCAAGTTGCCTGCTCGGGCGTCCTCCAGGCTCAGGCGAGTCCCGGCTCTGCTGGGCCTCTAGGCCCAAGCCGGGGGCTCGCCTAAGCTTGGATACCAGCCGAGCAAGCAGGGTGGGTGTGGAGAGCACATACTCACCTACATTAGCCCTGAGCTCCAGCGGTGACTGTCCTCCGGCTGTCGCAGGCTGCTCGGCCGGCCTCCAGGCTCAGGCGAGCCCCCGGCTTGGCTTGGGCCTACAGGCCCAGCCGAGCCGGGGGCTCGCCTAAGCCTGGAGGTCGGCCGAGCAGCCTGCGACAGCCACCGCTGGAGCTCCAGGCCAATGTAGGGGGATGTTGCCTACACATACTCACCTACATCGGCCCTTAGCTCCTCCAGCGATGGCAGTCCCGCTTCCAGTGTCCTCTCTCCGTTGGTCGCCGGTATGACGTCACGAAAGCCTTTGACCCCGGGGGTCAAAGGCTTTCGTGACGTCATACCGGCGACCAACGTAGAGAGGACACTGGAAGCGGGACTGCCATCGCTGGAGGGCCGATGTAGGTGAGTATGTGCTCTCCACACCCACCCTGCTTGCTCGGCCGGTATCCAAGCTTAGGCGAGCCCCCGGCTTGGCCTGGACCTAGAGGCCCAGCCGAGCCGGGGACTCACCTAAGCATGGAGGCCGGCCGAATTGCCTGCTCGGGCGTCCTCCAGGCTCAGGCGAGTCCACGGCTCGGCTGGGCCTCTAGGCCCCAGCCAAGCCGGGGGCTCGCCCAAGCTTAGATGCCGGCCGAGCTACTTGCTTGGCCGGCATCCAGGCTAAGGCGAGCCCCCGGCTTGGCCTGGGCCTAGAGGCCCAGCCGAGCCGGGGGCTCGCCTGAGCCTGGATGCCAGCCATACACACACACACACACACACACTGTAACAACCATATATGTGTATGTGTGTGTATATATATCCACATGGGGTTACTGTGTGTGTGTGTGTGTGTGTGTGTGTGTGTGTGTGTATATATATATATATATACGGACTGCGCATGCGAGCAGCCCACGGGGTGCTGTGGCGGTTGTGCTGTGGGGTGCTGTGGCTGTGGCGGTTGGAATGCGCGCGCATCCAACCTCCGTTGGACGCTTTGGGCGTGCTGCGGCAGGTGGCGCGCGCGCACCCGGCTGCGCGCGCATCCAAACCCCAACAGCCTGTTACGGAGGTTGCCACTTGCCTCCCGCCGCAGGACCACCAATGTTGGAAGGGCGCAAAACAGCCCAGAGCCCAGCACCGAGCCCAGCGCCTGAGTGCCTGAGCCCAGCGCCTGAGCGCCGAGCCCAGCGCCTGAGCGCAGAGCCCAGCACCGAGCCCAGCGCCTGAGCGCAGAGCCCAGCACCGAGCCCAGCGCCTTAGCGCCTGAGCCCAGCACCTTAGCGCCTGAGCGCAGAGCCTAGCGCCTGAGCGCAGAGCCCAGCGCCTGAGCGCAGAGCCCAGCGCCTGAGTGCAGAGCCCAGCGCCTGAGCCCCTGAGCGCAGAGCCCAGCGCCTGAGCCCCTGAGCACAGAGCCCAGCGCCTGAGCCCCTGAGCGCCGAGCCCAGCGCCTGAGCGCCGAGCCCAGCGCCTTAGCGCAGAGCCCAGCGCCTGAGCGCAGAGCCCAGTGCCTGAGCACAGAGCCCAGCGCCTGAGCGCAGAGCCCAGCACCTTAGCGCCTGAGCCCAGCGCCTGAGCCCAGCGCCTGAGCGCAGAGCCCAGCGCCTGAGCGCAGAGCCCAGCGCCTGAGCCCAGCGCCTGAGCGCAGAGCCCAGCGCCTGAGCCCAGTACCTGAGCCCAGCGCTGAGCAGAGCACAGATCAGAGCGCCAAGCAGAGCACAATAGATGGCACAGAGCAGAGCACAACCCATTAAAGGCACAGAGCAGAGCATAATAAACGGCACAGAGCCGAGCACAGCACAATAGACTGCACAGAGCCGAGCACAATAAACGGCACAGAGCCGAGCACAGCACAATAGACTGCACAGAGCCGAGCACAATAAACGCCACAGAGCCGAGCACGGCACAATAGACTGCACAGAGCCAAGCACAATAAATGTCACAGAGCCGAGCACAACAGAATAAACGCCACAGAGCCGAGCACAATAAACGCCACAGAGCCGAGCACAATAAACGCCACAGAGCCAAGCACAATAAACGCCACAGAGCCAAGCACAGCACAATAGACGGCACAGAGCCGAGCACAATAAACGGCACAGAGCCGAGCACAATATACGGCACAGAGCCGAGCACAATATACGGCACAGAGCCGAGCACAATATACGGCACAGAGCACAGCACAATATACGGCACAGAGCACAGCACAATATACGGCACAGCCAATCACAGCACAATAAACGGCGCCGAGCACAGAACCAAGCACAAACAATAAACGGCGCAGAGCACAATATACGTCACGGAGCAGAGCACAGAGCCGATGTGCAGAGCCCAGCACAGAGCCGAGCAAAACAGAATAAACGCCACAGAGCGAGCACAATAAACGCCACAGAGCCGAGCACGGCACAATAGACTGCACAGAGCCAAGCACAATAAATGTCACAGAGCCGAGCACAACAGAATAAACGCCACAGAGCCGAGCACAATAAACGCCACAGAGCCGAGCACAATAAACGCCACAGAGCCAAGCACAGCACAATAGACGGCACAGAGCCGAGCACAATAAACGGCACAGAGCCGAGCACAATAAATGGCACAGAGCCGAGCACAATATACGGCACAGAGCCGAGCACAATATACGGCACAGAGCACCAGCAAATATACGGCACAGAGCACAGCACAATATACGGCACAGCCAATCACAGCACAATAAACGGCGCCGAGCACAGAACCAAGCACAACACAATAAACGGCGCAGAGCACAATAAAAGCAGAGCACAATATACGGCACGGAGCAGAGCACAGAGCCGATGTGCAGAGCCCAGCACAGAGCCGAGCAAAACAGAATAAACGCCACAGAGCCGAGCACAATAAAAACGCCACAGAGCCGAGCACAGTACAATAGACGGCACAGAGCCGAGCACAACAGAATAAACGGCACAGAGCCGAGCACAGAGCCAAACACAGCACAATAAATGGCACCGAGCACAGAACGAAGCACAACGCACCACACTTATCAATAGACTGCCCTCTGGGCAGGCTTTACACCTAGTTATAATATAAAACACCAAAAAAAGAGCACTCCATATCCATGATCACCGTCATCCACCAATTTCTGCCACAAAAAAACACATTTCAAAAAATCTGACTGGGGTAAAATGATGGCGATTCAGTTTACAAAGTATGATCATAGTTTGCGTAAGCCTGTCACAGTCGCCAATGTACCCCATCGTTGACAGGTCCTATCTAACTTGACCGTGTCTGCACTTACAGGATCAACTCACCCTGGAGCTCCCCAGCAGGCACTGGCCTTTATAGGCTGTCACGGTGGGACACACCCGTGAGCAGGGAGGGGTGCATACCAAATGAGAGTTGTCAGCTCTCCATATGTATAATACAAACCACAGGGGTTGCACTCAACCTAAACTCGCAACATAAGCGGGTGCACCTAAGACATTTAATACAAAACACCAGGAAAGAGCACTCCATATCCATGATCACCTTCATCCACCATTTTCTGCAACAACAAAAAACACATTTCAAAAGTTCAAAAAACCTGAGTTAAACTGATGGGGATTCAGTTTGGCATGGCAACAACGAAAGGTAAAAGCACAAATAAAACAACCAAAATATGTGCCATACAGAGATTATGTAGAAGAAGCATCCATATGGATGCTTCTTCTACATATACAGTATATATGTATACTGTGATATATATAATTTTACTCTCATCTTTTTGCCCTCCAAAACAACTTAAATGAGTATACTGAAATACAGTGGTACCTCGGTTTACGAACGCCTCTGTTCACGAACAATTTGGTTCACGACCAGGATGTTTGTCAACATTTTACCTCCGTTCACGAACTCCGCCTCGGGTTACGAACACGGATCGCGGTCGCAGACAGGGATACTGTGAAGCTTTTTTTTTGTGTGCTTTGTAGCACAGTACCGTTCAGTATTACTGTATTAAATCCAGCATGGCTCCCGAGAAAGTGCAGAACAAGTGTGGTGGGAAAAAGAAAGCGCAGAGAGGTGACAAGAACGTGCAGAGCGTTAATGAAGGTGAGAAGAATGTGCAGAGCGTTAATGAAGTTGATGAGGATGTACAGAGCGTTATTGAAGGTGACGAGGATGTGCAGAGCGTTATTGAAGGTGATGAGGATGTGCAGAGCGTTATTGAAGGTGATGAGGATGTGCAGAGCGTTAATGAAGGTGATAAGGATGTACAGAGCGTTATTGAAGGTGACGAGGATGTGCAGAGCGTTATTGAAGGTGACGAGGATGTGCAGAGCGTTATTGAAGGTGATGAGGATGTACAGAGCGTTATTGAAGGTGACGAGGATGTGCAGAGCGTTATTGAAGGTGATGAGGATGTACAGAGCGTTATTGAAGGTGACGAGGATGTGCAGAGCGTTATTGAAGGTGATGAGGATGTGCAGAGCGTTATTGAAGGTGATGAGGATGTTTAGAGCGATATTGAAGGTGATGAGCATGTGCAGAGCGTTATTGAAGGTGACGAGGATGTGCAGAGCGATATTGAAGGTGATGAGGATGTGCAGAGCATTATTGAAGGTGACGAGAATGTGCAGAGCGTTATTGAAGGTGACGTGGATGTGCAGAGCAAGAATGGTGGTAAAAAGAAAGTGCAGCGCAATAAAGAGGATAGCAAGAAAGTGCAGAGCAAGAATGGTAACAAGAAGGTTTCAAAGCATATTTTTGTGGTTACATTTTTTTTTCCCCATATGGTTCAGAACGGATTAACCTGATTTACATTGAACCCTATGGGAAAATATGATTCGGTTCACAACCAAAAATCGGTTTGCGACCATGTTTGTAGGGGTCAGAATGGATTAACCTGATTTACATTCCCAATGGGAAAAATGTGATTCGGTTCACGACCAATTCGTTTCGCGGCCAGAGTCGTGGAACCAATTAAGTTCGTAAACCGAGGTACCACCGTATATATATTTGGGCATGATTACAGGAATATTTTTTTTAATTGTACTTAATACATTTTTGATTTTATTTATTTTTCCAAGTCTTCCAGTGCATCCCTTGATTCGAGTTTTTGTCTATGTTTTGGGATGTTTGCACTGAGGCATTATTACCATTGAAATATATTATATATACAGAACAGGCAGGCTTGTGACTACAATACTGCAATTTGTGATTAAATCTCCATCTTTATTAATATATCTGCAGTTAGGGGTATATTAAATCTCAAGACGCATAATTAAACGCAGTGCTCTGTATCTGGTTTGTAACTGTCCTTCAAGATCTAAGGTATTTGTCTGGCATTCGGAGGTAAGAAAAGGTTAAAATAATGAACATTTCAAGCCATCTGTCCCTTTCTGGAAAAAGGTAATCTAAAAATAATTTCACTTAGTGCTTGAGGAGCTTTCCTTGTGTTGTGACAGTCCTATGTTTAGTCACTGACTCATCACTACATGATTAAAAAAACATTTTTTGAGGGTTAATGGCATAGCTGGAAAAGTTATAACCGCTCATTGTTTTGGAGTCAAGGACTCGGTCAACTATAATTCCATCAGTTAAGTATATATATATTTTTTTAGTGTTTACGTAATTATGTAGGCCATTGGTTTATTTTGATCAGATTATCCAAAATCCAGTCAGATTCTCATGTTCCTCAGTTTACCACATAACTAAAATTACACAAAATCCCTTCATCACAAACATATCATTGTATTTATTACCCGCAGGATGCAGACGCGCTGCTTCATAATTTTCTAAAAGTAGAACAGTTGCCGTAGTAACCAATTTTCTCTGTGAAGTGTAATTAATAAGGAAGTAGGAACATATTCTGCTGTCACCAAGAAATGAGGGGGGAAAAAAGTTATAGTTATATGATAGATTTAAAATTAACCCTTGAGAATGCCAGGGGCACGAACAACTCTTTTAATGTGTCTAAACCTGAACAACATCATCCAAATGGAATAAAAGGATTGTCACCATGTGACGATATGTACAATTGTAATGTGCCTACTAGACTTTATTATATAACCCATCAATGACCTTCTAGCTACGTTGCGTCAAGATCCACTTCACATGCCATGCTCTCATAGAAGTAGTTTAAAGGCAACAATCTTCCTAATTGTATCCATGCAGAAAGCAGGAGAGGGTTTAATCAGGATCACCCTTGGGAAGGATAAGTGAGACTTACAGGCTCTGTCTGAAAATTAGTCCCCATACATGTGCACAGTTCTCCTACAGATGTGGAGGCATCCATCTTGGAAATAGTCCTGCTTGACAGACACAAACACCAGAAATGCTTTGCTTGAAATAAGTAAACTGCATCTTACCCAGTTGCAACTACTTTACCCGGCAATCCATATCCAGTTCCTGACACCATCAATGGTGCGCTCTTCCATTGGGCACAACCTCCCCTTTAAATGCGATGCCTACACCAGTCAATCCTGCACCTCACATACTTACTGGACCTATCTTGGTGCCTGCTTGAGAGTCATAGACTTCAGCAGGCTCTCAGGCATCGACCACATACCTCTGACGGATATCTAGGAGCATACTTTTTAATTCATTTATTTTTCACTTTAGCTTAGGTTACCACATCTCTCCATCTACAGGGGAGACATCCCCAAAAGCTGCACTTCCATCCTGCCTAACAGGACATTGTTTACCAACTTCATCTACTCTTACGTCTGCAATCATCTACTGTAAAAACTATATGATTTTCATTTTTTCATTTGGCCACCTTTTTACAAACACTCTACTTATATCAATGGTCCAAGCACTGACACAACAGTGATTTTCAGAAACGTCTCTAATGGGGACCACGTTTTTTTTGTCCCGGAAAAGAAATATATTTTTCTTTCCAATTTTGAGGCAGAAGTTTGAGGTGTGCAACTGGAACGACTTTACTCGTTACCAACAACCAAATCTTCCTACATGGTACAAGTGTCTATCCCTCTACAGAACGTGAGTCACAAAATATAATTTACCTTGACCAACTCGTCCTTAATTCTGTCATATTAATACTTTTCCATGCTGAAATCCAAGAGCAATTCGCAAACTTTCAACTCCCTTTTGTTCGCTTCTTTCAGATACTCGGCCTTTTAAGTCAGGTTGGCACAACTCCCTAGATGTTCTCTTATGCTCCTCACCAACTGCGCCATTCTCCATATCAAAATTATGCTCTAGAAATCTCCTTGACCGGGACAAACTTTGCACCGGTCCACTTCCCAGACAAATCCAGGACTTATTACAGTATTATGTTTATATATCCCAGTTATTACCATTTGTCTCCTGTTATGATCAAGTTAAAATACCCACTCTAGGGAACTCCCTTAAATGAAAACTCCATTCAGCATTATAACACACATCATAGCACTCAATGGAAATCCTTTCCAGATGTAACCCCATCCCTATTTATAACTGGTGGTAAAAATACCCATTTTCTTCCATAGTCATGCCTGCTCCTAATGCCTGTGGTTTCTGGGATGTCTGGTCCTCGTGTCCCAGTGTCGGTCCGTTGGAATTGCTACTGTTCTTGCTGTTAAGCGTTATTTTCCACCACGTGTATTTAAACCTTCTCTGCATCTGACTTCATTTAGCACCACTAAACTATTGCATCTAACCTTGGGGATATTAAGCTCTAGTTTCTCAGTTGTCTCATTGTCTTGTCATGGTTTTAGTATCTTCTCTACTGTCCTTACGTGTACCAGACCCAGGGTTGCTCTTTGTGACACTTCCTGTGTCTTTCTTGTCCTGGACTTCTCCGTTTCATTGATATTGTGTATGTCTGTTATCCTGACCACAACTTGTCTGACTATTCTCCTATATAGTACAATAACTCGACCATTACGAGGACTGTTTCTCAGATTAGGATGTGAAGAGTCAGACGCCATGCTCTAGAAGTTGGGCCTCTATAGCTCCGTGACACATACCCGTCTCCAGTCTACTTTACAACATTTTGAAATGTATGATTTGTTAACTTTTTATCTTGTTTCCATATTATAAACCACTCAAAGATCAGAACACCCTATATAATATTTGGACCCGATTGCCGGATGACTAGACAACGTAGATTGTCTCTTCGCGACGTACTTACCAAATGTATCTCTCTATCACCATTTACAGGTCTATTCAAAAAAAGGTGAAAATCAGGAGAATTGGCAGAAGAGAACAATCTAGACCAAATAGTCGATTTGGAAAGTGATTTGAAAGTGGTTTGGCTATTTGGAAAGTGAGATAAATGGGAGAATTTTTCTGGTTAGGCTATTTTGACCTAGAATTTTCACTTCTCTAGTCATTCTCCTAAGTTTCACCTTTCTTTGAATAGACCTGTTGGTCTCTTGTGTTTTCCCTGTTCTTTTGTTTCTGTTTTTGGTCTTAATGTTAATTATAATGAAAAGTGAGCGTGTCATTTGCTCATGATAGCCTATTATGTTATCGCTAGTCTTAACCTCACTGTGCAAAATGTTTGCGTGTCTGAATGACTAAGAGCTATTTTCCACACATTCTCAACAATAAAACTTTTATTAAAAATACTTTGTGCCCATTTGCCCAACGATCACCTGAAACCTTTTATTTATATCTATGTAAAAAACTGCTGAACAGGCTTAAAAATGATGATCAGCACTAGGTATAGACAGATTATAAAATGCTATATGATGGTGCATAGTCTGTTTCTGATGACAGAGACACTTTGAGAAAAGGTTAGCTCCCTACAGAGAAGGCTGTAAAAACACAAAGTCAGACTTTACAAAGAAACGAGAGAGACAATGTGCGGCATGCGAACACAGTTCTTTACTTGACAGGCACCGCATATTAAAGTAGAACTGTCATGTTTTTGTTTTTAGCATAATGGAATTCTTTGGAATTGCACGGTAAAACTGTAGGGCTCAGCATGAGAGACCCAAATATAGTGCGATAATAGTATACTGGGATATGGTAGCAAAAACATGATTGTCATTCACCTCATCAATGTCAGGGTCCAGCTTGGGGTTCGACATCAATGTCAACCAGCAACACTACTCATATGGATAAGAACATCAGTCATTTTGTGCTGTGGACTAGGGATGAGCCGAACACTCCCCGAAAAAAGTAAAAAAAAAAACGTTTTTAAAGGGACAGTGAGTTTTCCATGAAATAAGGGTTAAAAATAAAAACGAAAAATTCCTTCAAATATCGTGCCTAGGAGGTCCCCATAACCTGCCCGTGAAGTGGCGGATTTCTAGGATGTATAGAAACACTTAAAAACAAAAAAAATGACGTTTCATATGACGGTAAATGCTTTTCCTTTAATCTATCCATAAACAACTGCTTGGGGCGGCAGTCTGTATGAAAAGAGGAGACATTTTCGGACACGCAGAAAAAGTTTACTGATTTTTTGGCGGTGAAAAGCAGGAGAATGGAAAATTCTAGACCAAATAACCGATTTGGAAAGTGAGATAAATGGGAGAAGCTAGATACCTAGAGATACCTAGAATTTTCTCTTCAGTCATTCTCCTGAGTTTCACCTTTCTCTGAATAACCCTGTCAGGGTTATTCAGAGAGCGGTGAAGAGCAGGAGAATGACTGGAGAATGGAAAATTCTAGGTCAAAATAGCCAAACCAGAAAAATTCTCCCATTTAGGCTGGGGTCAGACTAGCGAATTTTTAACGTGCGTTTAGGCGCACTTAATCACGGCCACACTAGCAGCAAATGACGGGCAGTGACGGCCAATATACGAAGTACGGTCGCACGAAAGTCCGGCTGCGCAACGCAAGTGGAAAATTAATGCATTTTTTCGAGAACGCAGAACCGCTAGTACGGACGTACAGAGTACGCTGCGCCCACTAGCGCGTGTGTGCGTGATTTGGAGACGTCAGACCCTGCTCATGTCCGGCCAACATAACGTCCAGACACCCAAAGTTTCCTGGTTTGGATCCGTAAAAAATCACGCACAAAAATGCACATCGTATGACCGTTTTCGCGCATTGCGTGAAAAAATACGGCAATGCGTTCGGACGCACTATTTGACGGTCGCTGTGAAAAATGCGTTAGTCTGACCCTAGCCTTATCTCACTTTCCAAATCAACTATTTGGTCGAGATTGTTCTCTTTTCCTGCCATTCTCCTGGTTTTCACCTTTCTCTGAACAACCCTGAGAGACAGGTGAAAGCCAGGAGAACTGGCAGGAGAAGAGAACAATCTAGACCAAATAGCCGATTTGGAAAGTGAGATAAATGAGAGAATTTTTCTGGTTTGGCTATTTTGACCTAGAATTTTCATTTCTCCAGTTATTCTCCTGCTTTTCACCGCTCTCTGAATAACCCTGTGAATGTTTAATCCCGAGGCGAAAAATAACATTGCTTTAGATGTTAAAAGCGGGCAATGAGGAAATTTTGTATTTTTTCACACAGCAGTTAAATGCAGCATATTAGGAAGTTTTAGGAGGGAAATTAACACTCACTCAGAACAGAAGCAGACACCCCACACCTTCATTCTACATAAAATGTATCAAATTGATTAGACCAGACTAAAACATCTGTTGTTGTTATGCCGTTTAAAAAAAAAAGGTCATTTAGAGGTGAGAAGAATCTTTGCACGTACACATTAGTTTTTAATTCAATATCTAATAAACCGTTGCTTATAATATTCTGCAGTAAAGAGTCTCTTTATTTCTAGATTGTTTAGTATTTAAGCATTGTTTATACTTTTTTCAAAATTTCTTTTTTTTCCGAACTCGAACCGAATACGCCCAAAAAGTTCGAAGTTTGCGAACTTTCGAACTGCCAAAGTTCGAGCCGAACTCCGAACCGACCGAACCTGAACAGCTCATCCCTAGTAGTGACGACACATGGTTATTTTTTGATTACATAATTACATTAAGGCTATCGAAAACAAAAGATAAATCCAGGTAAAGTATCCATGTAATTGGGCAGACTAGATGGGCCGAAAGGTTCTTATCTGCTTACATTTTTCTATGTTTCTATAGGCTGAAAACAATTATGTGCATTGGATTCAACCTTTCACAAATCACCTACTGCTGTTGATCCAAAAGAAGGCAAAAAACCCAGTCTGAAGTGCTCGCCAATATGCAACACATTGGGAAAAAATTCCTTCTTGACCCCAGAATGGTGTCAGATTTCTCCTTGGATCAAGAAGCTTTTACCCACATATTAAATCTTATAGCCCTTAATATTCTGCTTTTGCAGGAAGTCATCCAGTCCTTTTTTTTAAAGTCTGTACAGTCTCTGACCCAACCACCTCAACAGGCAGAGAATTCCACAGCTTTATTGTTCTCACCGTAAAATAACCCTTCCTTTACTTCTTACTTACTTTCTTACTTCTTTTTCCTATATCACACTATTTCACATTCTGAACACAATCAAAAAGAAAGCAACCCAGGTAAATAGATGATTCATATATATATTTATAGTTTTAAAACGGAATAATTTTTCTAAAAAATGTTTACTGAAAAGCAGATCTGAAATGAATCCGCTTAGAAGCTCATTGTGCTTTCAGCCTTACGATTCTTTTAGATTCACACACCCCCCCTTTCTCTCATTAGGATTCTTTTAGACTGATTGTATGTCCAGACAGATGACATTAGTGAATCTAAAGGATCTGTATACTTGAATTATTCTTGGAGTCCCTATTGTAAACATAGGTTGAGTAGTACAAAGCAAATACAGGGTTTTCATCTGGAAGTCATCCGGAAAAAAAAAAGTGTTATATACACTTCTGGCTTTTGCCATTATAAAGGAAAATGTCAAAGGTTTTTACTCACTAAAAGTATCTCAATGAATTTGAATGTCGGCACCCAACGCGTTGCCTTGCAGCATCAATTATTTGACATAACCACACAGGAAAAAATAATAATTGGGGTTAAATCTGGCAACCAAGAAGGCTAATAAATTGGTCCACCTCTGCCAATCCATCTCACAGGCATCTCATGACCAGGTGATCCCTGAAATGGCTAAAATGTGATAGCGTGAGGTGGTAGCTGGGGCAGTGAAACCGATACACCATATTACATTCTAAAGCGACGCTGAACAGCAATACCAGATTATAATTCGGCAAGCCACAACAAGACTGCATCCTCCTCTGGCAGTGTCGACCTTTGACATCATTTGTCCATGGTCAGTCGGGATGCCATCATGATCAGGCATGGAAAAAAATTTGAACGATTCCTTCTGCAATGAAAACCAGAAGTGTATATAATAAATGCTTTCCAAGATATACATCTTTTATTCTGGCTGCTTTTCACAAGACACCCTGGATTGCCCCCCAGATATGTCCTAGTTTCCTACCTCAAGGTCCAAACAAGGACGACCTTGCTGGTTTACTTTTAGATCTATGCAGAAGTCATCAAAAAGCAACATAATAATATTCATGCTAAATATAGTAGCTGCAAGTAACATGAAAACTTATATTTCAAAGTCAGGCAAATCAGACATTTGCCTAGGGCGCAAGATCCACTCTCTCCACGCTCAAAAGAATGAGCACATAGGGAAGTGCAGGGAACTAGTTCCTATGTTGGACTGATCGGATATAGTCCTAAGCTCAATGGAAGCCACCATCAGGAAAATACATGCTATAGGGCACAGAAGCACTGTGCATAGGCTCTGAACAGCAAGCTGTCCCTCCACACCACTGTAACATGGAACAAAATGCAAGATCTCCCACCCATATCCTTGGGACAGAAGCCTGCCATGGGATGGGGAGGGAGTTGGCATACAGGGTGACTGGGGAGCAGGTTCTCACGGCATGAGAGAGACTTAGGGAGTTTCATTCACATTTTGATTAACCCCTTCCTGCGGCAGGATGTTCCATGCCCTCCTGGCGGCGGGAGGGCTTTGAAGATGCAGGGCATACATGTACGCCCCACTGTCTTCTATGGAGCCGCCTCGGCCCCTCCCCACAGCCTGCGCGCACCGACTTGCGACGTGCGTCATTGGCTGCACGGGGACAGCCTGGACTCAAGCCGTCCCCTGCAGCCAATGACTCGCGCTGCGCATCGGCTGTGGGGCGGGCCCAAATCAGTGTATGCCTCGCTGGCGAAAGCAATCCCTTAAGGGCACCACTCGCGCATTCTTAAGGGGTTAAATAGAAAAGGAAACCTCTCACTGTATTCTACATGAGATCCCTCTGTTATTGTGCTTTTTTTGTTTTGTTTCCAAAATTTGTGAATATTTGCATTTGTGTATGCCTGAGTTTGCAAGCAATATAACAACATGCCTTTCCCAGAATATTTGGAGGACCAGCCACAGAAGTCCATTTCTCTTAAATTGCAATTATAAAAAAGGGATTAATTCTCATCTGTGTATTAAATTATGTATAACTCAAACTCCAAATACTGATATGCCATCGACACATGCCTATTTATACCCATGAAGTTAGCCGGTGTTTGTTTATTCTCAGAGGTACAGGTGCATCTCATTAGTCAAGAGATATCACAGTTGAAGCAAACTTTGGAATAAAATGCATTTTTTAAGTACACCATGCCACAAAGAAAGAGGAAGAAAACATAATACCAATACATTTTTGGATATTAGGGTTGATCAGCACTCCCATTTTGATTACGGTAATTATGAATTCAAACAAGTACTAAACCAGGGTCGTCAAACTCTGGCCCTCCAGATGTTTCTGAATTACAACTCACATGATTCTCTAGCCATCTAATGCATTCAAAGGATTCTGGGAATTGTGGTCATCAACACCTGGAGAGCAGTGAGTTTGACAGCCCTGCTATAAACATGAGGCGTCCTATGCCAATGGAAATATTAATAGCGAGCCAATAACGGAAAAATTGTGTCTCCCTATTATCGGCTCTATTCTGACCAAGCTGCTGTTTTACCAGCTCATGTCGAGATAGTTATGGGCTGCAAATGGACATGACATAACGACGACACTCTCTGGCCACTGGTTTTGCACCCTGGAGTCCATAAGTGTCCATGAAGAGAAGCACAAGCTCTGCATGAGCTCCGGTAAACAGGATCACACCTAACCCAGAGAAACACTGGGAATTATTTGGTCTCGGTGTTCTTCTGCATAAAGAAAGGTGGCAGATGATCACACTGCCTTCTGTGTCGTAAGACATGGGGTAAGTAGTAATGGATTGTTTAAGCTTGTTTAGTTACAGTGTTCAGTGATTTTGTAAAAAGTTAAATCACTTAACATCATGATCTCAGAGACTGTGCTCCTTTTTTTATTAATATCAACACAAGCTGAAAGTAGTAAGCTAACAGGAAACCGCTCATTAGTCTAGTGTTGAGCTATTGGTATCGACTCCTATACAACATACAGGTGAAACTCGAAAAATTTGAAAATCGTGCAAAAGTTCATTTATTTCAGTAATGTAACTTAAAAGGTGAAACTAATATATGAGATAGTTCAAGCCATGATTTGTCATAATTGTGATGATTCCGGCTTACAGCTCATGAAAACCCCAAATCCACAATCTCAGAAAACTAGAATATTGTGAAAAGGTGCAATATTCTAGGCTCAAAGTGTCCCACTCTAATCAGCTAATTAAGTCATAACACCTGCAAAGGGTTCCTGAGCCTTTAAATGGTCTCTCAGTCTGGTTCAGTAGGAATCACAATCATGGGAAAGACTGCTGAGCTGACCTGACAGTTGTGCAGAAAACCATCATTGGCACCCTCCATAAGGAGCGAAAGCTTCAAAAGGTCATTGCAAAAGAAGTTGGATGTTCCCAAAGTGCTGTATCAAAGCACGTTAATAGAAAGTTATGTGGAAGGGAAAAGTGTGGAAGAAAAAGGTGCACAAGCAGTAGGGATGACCGCAGCCCTGAGAGGATTGTCAAGAAAAGGCCATTAAAAAGTGTTGGGGACTTTCACAAGGAGTGGACTGAGGCTGGAGTCAATGCGTCAAGAGCCACCACACACAGACGGATCCTGGACATGGGCTTCAAATGTCGTATTCCTCTTGTCAAGTCACTCCTGAACAACAAACAATGTCAGAAGCGTCTTACCTGCGCTAAAGAAAAACAGACCTGGTGTGTTGCTCAGTGGTCCAGAGTCCTCTTTTCTGATGAGAGCAACTTTTGCATCTCATTTGGAAACCAAGGACCCAGAGTATTGAGGAAGAATGAAGAGGCACACACTGCAAAATGCTTGAAGCCCAGTGTTAAGTTAACACAGTCTGTGTTGATTTTGGGAGCCATGTCATCTGCTGGTGTTGGTCCACTGTGCTTCATTAAGTCCAGGGTCAATGCAGCCGTCTACCAGGAGATTTTGGAGCACTTCATGCTTCCTTCCGCAGAGTCGCAGATGAGCTTTATGGGGATGCTGACTTCATTTTCCAGCAGGACTTGGCACCTGCCCACACTGCCAAAAGCACCAAAACCTGGTTCAATGACCATGGGATTACTGAGCTTGATTGGCCATCAAACTCGACTGAACTTAACCCCGAACAATACAGAAGAGCTGAAGGCCGCTATTGAAGCATCATGGTCTTCCATAACACCTCAGCAGTGCCACAGGTTGATAGCTTTCATGCCACATTGCCGCATTGAGGCAGTAATTGCTGCAAAAGGGGCCCAAACCAAGTACTGAGTACATATGCATGCTTATACTTTTCAGAGGTTCGATATTGTTCTATGTACATTCCTTGTTTTATTGATTGCATGTAATATTCTAATTTTCTGAGATTGTGGATATGGGGTTTTCATGAGCTGTAACCATAATTATCACAATTATGACAAATCACGGCTTTAACTATCTTGCTTTGCATGTAATGAGTCTCATATATTAGTTTCACCTTTTAAGTTGCATTACTGAATAAAATGGACTTTTGCACGATATCCTAATTTTTGGAGTTTCACCTGTATAGGGGGAATTATCAAACAGTAAAGAGACGGACTATCAGCTTGAACCATTAAAAACTGTAGCTTTGTAAGGTCTCCATTTGATAACTGAATGGTTAGGTTGGATCAGGAACCACGGTCTTTTACTGTAAAAATCCGAAACCTAATCATTAATTTGTTTAATGTAACCATGCTGCTCTAAATGGGAATTCTTCCCTGATGTCTTCAGAAATGGGACACCAGAGAAAAACCTTAGGATGGTGGAACAAGACCTGACAATGAGACACTAGACAGCAAAGCTTTCTACAATGGACACTCAAAGAATCTTACCAGTCCCTAGACTCTACCTTTCCTCAGTCTCAGAAAGACATGCACTACATGCAATTATCAATGCGTGAAAGACCCTATAAGAAGACTATTAACGCACCGTTGAGTGATGTGTCACATTTGACATGTACTTTGAAGGATCTAATTTGTATCTGTCACTAACGCCCTGAAATCTTTGAATATTCCTACATGCTGTCATTCCATTGTTCCAGCCTGTGATCGTTCACAACGGAGAACGCGGCTTAAAGTCTAAAAGCAGCTTGGAATATGTTAGTGGTTTATGAACAGGATAGTAATAATAAAGGCGTCAGAATAAACAGTTTAAGCATCATTTCGTGACTATTATCTTCCTGGCTGTCTGATCCTGTTAGTAGTAAATAGACACAAAACAGTCGATTGTCCATTAAGGTATAATGAAACATGTCTGATTGTCCTTGTTGTGAGAGGTGTGACATGCTTTAATATATGCTGTTATGTTTGTTCTGAATACACCAGGGCAGTTGGTATGAGCTTTCCTTCTTCAAAGAAAAAAAAATATAAGAATTTCCTGAGATGGGACTGAGAACGCGCCGGTGATAGATTGTTAAAGTTCTTCATTTCATGTCATTTATGATTTCATTTCTGGCGTGGCATCTGTTGCTGATATAATATTTAGCTGACTGAAAGGCTAATTTAATTGGAAATTATAAAAATTCAGTCACTTCTGGTCGCACGGTGCGGTTTGCGGGTATAATATTTGCACTGTATTGATTGTTACAGGAACTTTAATTAGAAAAACAAGTAATGCAGCCCATCATTACATAAGAAGTAACTTAAAAACTGGAATTGTAAAATTATTTAAAAATACTACTAATAATAAAGCAACAGATACAAAACTGTGGAGGTATAATTCTAGTTTTGTGTTTGCCATCAGCCAATACCATAGTCCACCACTGAAATGGACATTCAGTATTTACATATTTATTCAGTATGCAGCAAGTTAATCTAACTCATTATATTAACCCCATAAGGATCAATTATATTGTGTGCTGGCATCACAATCTCGGTCCCTAAAGACCTTGTACCAGCAGAATTTCCATCTTTCTGAGCATCAGCAGCTCTAGATGTCCCAGCTGTTGCAACATTGAGGGGATATTCCATTTACAGTTAAGAATACTAACAAACATATTTAAGTCTAGAGAATTGGCAGAAGAGAACAATCTAGACCAGTGTTTCCAAAACCTGTCCTCAGGACCTTCCACCTCGCCAGGTTTGTGGGATAGCTGAAGCACAGCACAGGTGATCTGATTTGCTGCTCAGTGATTGCAGGATTCAGTCTGCTATTCCCCAAGGGTGATCTGCAAAATCTGACCTGGTTAAGGGTCTTGAGGACAGGTTTGGGAAACACTGATCTATTTCTAGACTAGGGATGGGCTGGCGGTTCGATCCGAACATGAGTTCGATTCGAACATTGGCAGTTCGAAAGTTCTTGAACATCGAACTTTTTGGGACGTTCGCCAGAAGGTCGAAAAAAAAATTGAATTTTTTAAAAAAAATGTTTAAAAAATCTAAAAATAAAGAGACTCTTTACTGCAGAATATTATAAGCAATGGTTTATTAGATATTTAATTAAAACGGGAATATTTTTAACATTGGAGCCTATGGGATAAAACACTAATCAGGCACTGTAGAGGGCAGCCCGCCGGATCTTCCCAAGGACCCCTTGAGCAGGGCCGGGTTAAGATCTCTATGGGCCTGGAGCTGAATATTTTGGTGGACTTTTTTTGGAATTTAGTGAAATGACAACATATTTTAGGCTATTTAATATTGCATATATACAGGTAGGTATATCTAACCAGGCAGATACTGTGTGAGTCAATTTCCATTCAGATTTTAATCATCACAGTGTGTAAAATCATTTTTTCAGATTTTATTATCCAAACCTCTGTGGTGATATATTCTATAAGGAATTCTTGTTAAAAAAAATTAAATAGGAACCTGTTACTGCCTTTTTCTGAGACAATATAAAATTTTAACCAACAAAATTTGATATTACCCATTTGCTTTGGATAATGGTGTTTTATGAATAATATGACTATGTATAAAACATTGACCTTGCTCCCAGTGTGGAAAAGGAGAAGCTGAGTAATGGAAGTGGTATTGCTCATTTTATACGTGACAAATGGACAATACCATCGCTTTGGAAAAAAAAGTTGTTTTTGTTTTTTAGATTTTACATTGTCATGTTTGGTATCAATGCAAAGGCCAGACTGTGTCCTTTCTGATGACACCTCATTTGACCTTGTGAGGTGTAAAGATTAATGGAGTAGGGTTCCAAAGCCACCGCCAGTACACTTCGCTGCAGTGTGGCGGTTTAGGTTCTTGGATATAACAATTCGTAATAATGGATTGTACCATCACCTCCACAATGTTAGTGACATGAAAAATGAGATGGGGAGTTACTGCAGCATCATTGTTCCCTTTATAATTGAAAAGTGAAAAATATTGCTGTTAGAAAGAAAAATAATGAAATATTTATTATTTTACTTTTATTGTTAGATAAAACCAGGTCATGTTTGGTATCATTGGAAAGGTCATGCTCTGGCCTTTCCAGTGATACCTCACCTGACCCTGTAGCTGCTATGGTGGTGGAAATATAGGGGTCCAAATGCCCATCAATGGAGACAAATTTGTCCTTTCTGTGGGCCTATTCTGGGGCATGGGCCTGGAGCTGCTAGCTAGCTAGCTAGCTTACCGAATCAGTTTGTATACTTGTTACTGACCCTGCTTGTTCTGAGGACCTGATCTGTTGTCGGCTTTGCCTGCCATTTGACTATTCTCTCTGTGTACTTCCTGCTTGTTCTGTTTGCCTCCTGTTGCTACTGGTGTGTGCCAATTCTCACCATATACAGTAGCGCAGTACTAGTGCCTAAACGTTGTTGACCAGGTTTTGTTATAACAACTACTCTCGCTCTGCCCCCCTGTCTGGTATATTCGCTGCTTGTTACTGCTGGTGCGCTTCCATCCTGCCATACACTATAGCGCAGTAATATTTGGGTGCACTGCCACTGACGCGTGTACCAGATTCCAATCATTTTAATATTTGAATGCAGAGTCCGCCCCTGCACTCTTCCACAATATCTCAAAGGGGTTACGGTGTGAAGGCACTAGCTGGCACCAAAGGCCCAATATTTGGGTGCACTGACGCGTGTACCAGAATCCAATCATTTTAATATTTGAATGCAGAGTCCACCCCTGCACTCTTCCACAATACCTCAGAGGGGTTACAGTGTGAAGGCACTAGCTGGCACCAAAGGTCCAATTTTAATGCACCTGTTGTTACTTTCATCCAAAGCCTGCATAAGTTTCACCATAATTTAGCCAAAAAATCACTAAACTTGTTCTGCGCGTCCTAAAACGTCTCCTCTTTTCATACAGGCTGCTGCCCCAAACAGTTGTTTATGAATAGATTAAATGAAAACCATTTACTGTCATTTGAAATGTCATTTTTTTCTTTTTAAATGTTCCCATACATCCGACAAATCCGCCACTTCACGGGCAGGTTATGGGGACCTCCTAGGCACGATATTTGAAGGAATTTTTCATTTTAATTCTTAACCTTTATTTCATGGAAAAATCACTGTTCTTTTAAAAAAGTCTTTTTTTAAACTTTTTTTTTTCCTTGTTTCCTGTCCCCCAGGGCACTACCCGGACCCCCATGCACCTTTTATGGCAAATATATTGCATATATGCCCTCTTGCAGGGCACTCTAAAAATCGAACGTTCGAGTCCCATTGACTTGCATTGAGTTCAGATTCGGTTCGCGTCCGAACTCAAACTTTTGAATTTATTCGAGTTCGAATGCGAACTGAACACGGGGGTGTTGGGCTCATCCCTAATCTAGACCAAATAGCCGATTTGGAAAGTGAGATAAATGCGAGAATTTTTTCTGGTTTGGCTAGACCTAGATGTTTCACTTCTGCCAATTATCCTGAGTTTCACCCTTTAGTGAATAGACCTGTATAGGGGAAGCTCAGGATAATTTGCAAGTGAAAATTCTAGGTCAAAATAGCCAAATCAGAAAAACTCTACCTTTTATCTCACTTTCCAAATCGGCTATTTGGTCTAGCTTGTTCTCTTCTGCCAATTCCCCTGAGTTTCACCTTAATGAATAGACCCCTTTTAATAATGAGAGAGCTCACTATTTGTATATAGGGAAAGAGTTAGTTTTAACACTTTCACTACCAGTTGCTTTTTGTTGGAAAAAATATCAACATAACATTTATTTGGAATATGGGATGCGTGGTTAAAACCTAAAATAGTGGCCGTGCATACATATAATTTTTCTGATATACTTAAATAATTAAAATAGTACTAAAATTTGAGAATTTTACATTTTTCATTTATCTGTTTAGCTTGAACAGAAATGTTGATGAGATGAAAAGTTCTAGACACTGGATGGTGTCCCTTATCTTGCACAGTTTCAAACTGGGTCTGCATTATTAACATACAAGCAGAAATGGCCTTTGTGTCATAAGCAGTGCATTCGATAAAGTTGAGTAATAAAAATGACATCCTGGTTGTGGGTATTTGTGGAAATTAAAATAAGATTACTAGCCATGCAGCTTCCAAAAAATATCAATATCATATAAAGATAATGTTTGTGAGTAGAATGCCTAAATAGGGAAATTATACATTGTAATTGTTCTGTACAAGAATTTTCAGCAATTAGAACCTCCTGAATTGTATGAATGTACAGATGTGAGAGGCCACAAACCTCTCCCTCAGGTCCGGCCTGGAGGAGGACCAATTTAAGATGCAGTTTGCTTTATTTCCTCAACAATGAGCTATTTTATTATTAGTAAAGTTGAATATATTCAGTATATTCAATATCTAATAATAACCATTGCATGATCCCACTTAAAACCCTTCACTATTATGACCCTCTCAGATGATGTGGTCTTATTCTGGAACGATGCACTTACTGCAAATTAAATTAATTTGCAAATGAGCTCCAGAACGCAAATTTTAAAGTTTCAGCACCTTGGAGGTGTCAGCCAAGGACAGGTGCTGAAACTATTTGAACAGCTGGGACATCGGTCCGTGAAACACAAAGCCGAACCTGATGCACTCTTACAGTAGTACTTGGATTTGGCCAGCAGATGGTGTCCTCTTCCTGACAGTAAAAATACATTGCGCAGATGTAGAATGACTTTTATCTGTAAATGTTAAGTGGTTTCCCAAAAAGTCACTGTGTCCTGCTGTGCTTTTTATGGAAAACCACTTAGTACTGAAGGGGTTTAGCAACAATCAAGTGCAGGGTTTAATGTCAGGTTCACCTACCTGTGCTGAGATGCAATATGCAATGTATCCCTATAGGGTCTACTGGTACCTGTAAGTTTCCTTATTTTATAGCATTCCAAAATGATTGACACCAACAGGCACCAATATATGAACCGTGCTTAAATGGCACAATGCCTGTCAACACTGTAAACAATATATAACCATACACAAAATCACCGTCACCAAAACAGAAAGAAAACATTTATTTTCAGTTCATAACATTGATAAATTAAATTATCGCCATTACAGTCTGACACCCCATGCCTCAGAGGTTTTTTTTTCTGTATGGGGTTAAAATATTATAAAGACATTTGGAGGTAGTTTCATATAATCGTTGTCTGCAGACATTGTTTTATTGTCAAAAGGTTTGTCCTTTATTGTTCTATTAACAATTGTTTCTTTTCCTAAGCAGTGTTATAGCAACATAACCATACGATTTATACCGGCAATCGAGCTATGACCAGGATTTATGGACAGTATATTTCTTTTCATTAAAACGGCTCTATTCTTTTAAAAAGGAAACTTTCTGTAGGAAGCCTTTCAAAAGTTGTGATGAATAAAAGTGAAACAGTGACACCTAATGGCGAATATGTTAAATTACCCTCAAAAAGGGAGAAGTTACTACTTAATGCACAAATCAAGCAGATTTCTAAATGATTAATGGTTAATTTATTTATTTATAAAGGATTTTACCAGGAAGGATACATTGAGATTTCTCTTGTTTTCAAGTATGTCCTGGGTTGGTTAACCGTTCTAAATAGTTATTCGCAAATGGGTAACGGCTCTGGCTTTCTGGTGTTTGCGGCTCCATGTTACCGGCTGATCCAGAAAGCCTGTGCACGGGCAAGAACATTTGCATCATAATATACAGTTTATCCAGGGATCAAGTCCTAAAAAAAGAAGTGTGGGAACTCGCCAGGATTTCTGTCTCCCAATAAGCAATTATCACCTTGCACGTAACACAAACACACTCAGATCTGCTATATTTATGTATATATGTCAATAAGAAAGCAGACTGTACAACAAATGCTTATGCTGGCTATTGATTACGGAGATGTAGTGTATACAGCTGCCCCTCAAACACACCTTCATAAACTTACTACATTGTATAACTCATTCTGTCGTTTTGTGCTTCAATGTAACTACATGACCCACCATTGTGACATGTTAAAAGAGCTAAACTGGCCATCGCTTTAATCCAGATGCACCCTTCACCTTTCCAACCTGGTGTTTAAGAGGTTTTCTGGGAAGCTGCCACCCTACCTGAATAGACTGCTTCCCTCAGCAGCTCCCTCATCCTATAACCTCCGATCCAGGACCTGCACCTTACTTGCAATACCACAATACAAAAAGACAGTGGTTCGATCCTCATTTTCCTACAGAGCTCCACAATTATGGAATAACCTCCCAGACACCATCAAATCTTCCCCCAGTCTAAAGGCACTCGAGATCTCTATTAACATACCTCAATACGGAATGCACCTGTAAACATCTAACATAGTGACTATATTTCCTACATATTTATTTTCTGGGTTAATCTGTATATTTGTGTTGTTTTTTTAATATCTTGCATTTTATTACTTTGTATTTTTGTACCTATTGTACCTGCCTGTGTGTGTATATATCCATAATGTGCCTGCCTAACCGTTTGTTACTTGTATTTCTGTACCTACTGTAACAATTCAATTTCTTAAACCTAGGACATACTTGAAAACTAGAGAAATCTCAATGTCTCCTTCCTGGTAAAATACTTTGCAAATAAATAAATATGTGGAATATAGCAAAAATATATGATAAATCCTATATTTATTGTGACTTAATAGAGAAATATATGATTGAACACCTGACTACAAGCTTTATAGAGTATGGGACCAAAGGGAACTCCGTTCCCTCTGCAAAATTAGTGCAGGAACTCCGTTCCCACGCGTTCCCCCTCGACTTGACCCCTGAGTTTATCCATAAATTACCATTGATCCAGTTAATCCAAATTTCATTGGAACATTATTAACGTACAATTAATTAGTAAATCAAACTGCCGCCTGTTGGCAGAGGGTGAGGAGATCATGGACACAGCCGTTGGGAACCCAGGAAGGAGAAATGCTCCTAAACATGATCATTTTCCTTTTGTACTTTGAACCCATTGCTGGTGGTTAAAGGGTTAAATCAAAGTAGGTCCAACAGTCCAACTCCCAACCTGCTCTGATTTTAAAAGTAATTCTGTTCATTAGAAGACTATCAGGGTTATTCAGAGAGAGGTGAAAACCAGGAGAATGACTGGAGAACTGAAAATTCTAGGTCAAAATAGCTGATTTAGGATTTTGATTTTACATTTTCAGAATCATTAAACACCAGCTTTTAGGAGTTGTTAAAATATATCAATACGCGTCCTGTCGTGTACATGCACTTTGTAATACCTCCCATCTTGAGACGTTGAAAAATTATTTTGCCCCCCATGTTAAGAATCAGAGACACTACAGTAAGCGCACACAAGCTGTAAAAACTAACGGATTTCACCCCAATGTAGCGGCAACTATGGAATATCAATGCCAGGCGTTAAACTTACTAACCCTAGCACTAATAATTACATATTGAGATGCTACATTAGCAACTATGGAATAGAGCCCTAAGACAATAGTAAATACATATATTAATTTATGAGTCCACAATCATAGGGATCTAGGCATGTAAAAAAAGGGAGAAAAGACAAATAATAGTGCAATACTGTTTTAACACCATAAACTGAGGTAAGTATAAGCAGAGTTAGCTTCACTCACATGGTTTAGAGCCTGTATATAACTGGCTCTATACGGAATGCAGAGTGCGAACGTGAGATAGCACCATCCACTCTGTGGTATCCTGATACATTGTCCACCGAGAGGAAGCAGAAAAAAATGAAAGATCACAGAGTAGTAAATTCCCACCAGTCCGTGGTGGTCCCCAATATTCTGGTCACACTCACCTATTCCAGAGCCTTGCTTGAGATCAGCTTGGAGACATGCACATGTATTTTTATGTGGGTAATGCCCAGCTCTCTCTCCTGATGTTCCATGGAGGAGCTGCAGTCATGGCTGTATATCCATCAGAGCAAGGGATCATTAGGCCAGTAATATTTAATATGTATAAAATGCTTAGAACTTCCCAATATATGTAAGGCCATTATGGAAAGAAGGGTAAGACACCGCAGTATCAGAAAAAAAACTCAGCTAGGATTTTAAAAAGAAATAATTAAATAACACAAACTGACCAAAAAATAAATATATAGATTCTAATAAAATGTGCTAGCAAAAAAGGTCTACAATTCACTCATTATAGGCATAAAAGAGACACGTTTCTCAGGCCGCTATGCCAGCTTTCTTAGTCTATATACAACCGTGTGTGTGGTAAGTCCTTAAATAAAATTTTACCAAAAGCAGATGGCATCCATCTCTCCTGGGACGCATGGTTCCATACACATGCGGCTGGTGTCTGATGTCAGAGTCTATGCATCGAGTCCGTGGAGAATCCAAAATGGCAGTTGCCCGTCTTCCGGTTCCTGAATTTCCTGTGATGTCCATGCCTGTGGCGCCTTCCCAAAGTCCAAACATGTTACGTTTTCATATTTAAAAAATAACTAGGAAACATACAACACATAACCATGAAATCCCAGAAGCGCAAGAGAGTCTAATTAACTTGTAAATATTGTTCAGAAACTGTGTATGTAATGAAAATAATAAAAAATATGCAATGCATGTGGCGTGTTTTTTGTTTTTTTTGAGAAAGGATTTTACCAGGAAGGATACGTTGAGATTTCTCTCGTTTTCAAGTATGTCGTGGGTGGCGAGTATGTACTGTTAGGTGTCTTGCCAAGGACACTTACTGGAGAGGTTTGTCGGGATCGAACCCATGTCTCCTCAGGCTCTCTCCACGCAGAGCAGTGATGTTACCTCTACTCCAACCAGCTGGTACTCTGGTGTTGCCGTCTGCTGGCTAAAAAGTGCTACTGCAGCTGGGACTCTATGCTAGGGATGTGCGTTTCGGCTTTCGGAATTTTCACAAAATTTCCCGATTCGTGTCTTCGGATTCGGCCGAATTTCCGAATCAGGTCGGACCCGAAAACCGACAGATCCGAAAAGTTTTCCGAGCCGAAACGAAAAATTTTCGGATTTTTCGAATGGACTTGAAATGTGTCAAATCGAAATTTATTTTTGCTCTATTCATGATTTCGGTTCCATTCGTGATTTCGGTTCCATTTCGGTAATTCTCGAAATCGTATATTTAACTATTATCGGTTTTATCGCTGATTCTGTAAATTTTGTATTTGTAAATGCGTATCACTTGTTTCTTGTGGCATTCGGGTCAGTTTAGCGTTTTTTAAATCGTTTTGTTCATTTTTTTTGTTCCTTGGCTTTCATACCATTTTAATATGATTAAATAAAGTTGTGAAATGTATATTCAATTATTCATAAGAAAAAAAGGATCTTTATTTAATAAAAAAAAACACGATAGAATCGCCAGAATTATCGTAGACACTTTGAAACGAGGAGAACAGATGTTCCGAAAAAACAAAAATTTCCAAAATTTCCGAAAAGTCGATACAAAAAACAAGCAAAGTGACCCGAAAACACGAAAAATGGTCGCTATTCCTGAAAAAAAATTCCCCAAAAAACCAACCGAATCGAAACAGAAATCGGTCGAAACGAGCCGAATCGAAAATTTTAAACATCCGAACAAATCGAACCGAATCGAACCGAAAAAAAAATCGGTGCACAAGCCTACTCTATTCTGAGTCAGCTGGGGATCCGTGATTTAGACAGAGTCCCAGCTGTTCAAACTCTTTTAGCACCTTTCCTGTCATGCCCAAGATCCTAAAACCTTTGGGACAAATTCTAGAACCCATTTGCAAACAAATTTAATTTGTAATAAACAAAATCCCTTTGCATTGCTCCAGAATTAGAGCAAATTGAGCATCCATTATACCAGGGCATCAGCAGGTACTTTCAAGATTGTGTATACGTGAACTTGGTAGTGAAGGGGTTAAAAGATAATTCCCTAATCTGAGAACTAGTAAAGAAATATAGTCATAATAGTCCATAAACAAAAACTTTGGAAGTTGTGTATTTTAGCCCAGTATTTGCAATTCTCTTTTAATTTACTATTCTGTGAATTGCCTCTTGATAAGTATTTTTCTTGGGATTTTTCCTGCTAGCTCTGCTAGAAACTTCACATCCTTGGGGCCTCAGTTATGAAACAAAGCTACCCTAGCTATATTTCTCTACTCCGGTTATGAACACAATTGTAGACATGTTTTATTATGCTCCTCTGGTTCAGGATTATATTGCGAGTCACAGCTGCATAGTTTTGTTTTAATTTTCAATACAAGCTGACTCCTTGTAATATACTGCGCGCACTTATATTATTCTTTAGCTTAATCATAATTTAGCATGTTTGCTGCCATTATTCACGGTTACAAATCCTGCTGGTTTCATTGATCTGCCGTGTATATATTAGTTTATTACCTCTGATTTATAAATCTTCCCAGCAGGCAGGAGACTACAATAATACGCGGATATAATGTAATTAGTCTCACGACTAACGCACACTTGGCACATAAGGCTTGATTAGTAAATGTTTTGCAAATTCCCTTCTGGAATATTTATCTACAAAAGGTAAAAAGGTAATCTTATTTATATTGCTCAGATGCCTAGGGTGAAGGTTACAATAGTTATTCAGACGACAAAGCACTCAGTCTTGTAATTTTGTATTTGGTATAGACAATCAGACGTGCACATTTCTGTGATACATGATCGTGTAGAAGGATGTTGCGACATTTCTCTTATCGTTGCTATGAGGCAGAACATTGCAGGTTATATAGATACATAGGCTGAAAAAAAGATGTGCGTCAATTGGGTTCAGCCTCTCACACATCACCTGTTTCTGTTGATCCAAAAGTAGGCAAAAACCCCAGTCTGAAGCGCTCGCCAATATGCAACATACTGGGAAAAAATTCCTTCTTGACCCCAGAATGGCGTCAGATTTATCCTTGGATCAAGTAGCCATTATCACATATTAAATATTATAACCATTAATATTCTATTCTTGCAGGAAGTCATCCAGTCGTTGGTTAAAAGTCTGTACAGACTCTGACCCAACCACCTCAACAGGCAGAGAATTCCACAGCTGTATTGTTCTCATTGTAAAATAACCCTTCCTAAGCTTTAGGCTGAATTTCCTTTCGTCCAGTCTAAATGGGTGACCTTGTGTCCTGTGTATAGTCCTGTTAATGAATAGGTTTCCAGCCAATGGTTTATAATGGCCCCGTATATATCTATATAAGGTTATCAGATCCCCTCTAAGGCGCCGTTTCTCTAAACTAAACAGGTTTAAGCTTGTTAGTCTTCCCTCATAACTTAAATCTTCCATTCCCCTTATTAATTTAGTCGCCTGTCTCTGCACTAGCGACATAATATCCTTTCTTAAAACAGGTCATACTTCTTAATATATCAGGGGGATATTCTTTTCAAAGTGTTTTGTCCTATTCCACCTAGAGTCATGGCAGATCCAGTCTACAATCAGGTATCCCCTAACTCTAAGCCTCTTTAACCCAGAATGCCTAATCCCTAAATCTAGACCCAAACCATAATACCCTCAATGATGCCAAACATAACCATATATTTACTACATTTTGATCTATCTAATATATATTTATTTTATTGTGTGATATAATGGCTTTACTGCCTTTTACGTAACACCATCAGCACTGTACAAAGGTGCAATGGGTAAAGGCAGGACAATGCTACAGTACATGAAGGAGACAGGTCAGTATTGCTGCCAATAGATACAGAAGGAAACGAGGGCCCTATTCCCGTGGGAATTTACAATCTAGATGGGTGAGGGGGAGAGAAACAGGAAGGGGGGACTGCAGTGATGAGTTAATGCAGGGAGAGGTGAGGCCAATTTTTTGGGTCGGTCGGATGTCTTGTTTCGGAGTAGGTATTAGGCTTCCCTAAACAGAAGGGTCTTTAGGGAGCGTTTGAATGAAGCCAGATTTGGGGACAGAATGATATTGTGAGGCAGCGCATTCCATAGGGTCGGCGCCGCACGAGAAAAGTCCTGCAGTCTGGCATGTGAAGAGGTAATGATGGAGGATGCCAGGAGCAGGTCATTGTTGGATCTTAGGGGGCGGGCTGGTGTGTATTTTGGCAATATTTCAGAGGTGATTGCGGCAAGATGAGGAGAGTAATTGGATGTAGGGGCTGAAGGAAAGAATGGCGGTAAGAGTCACTCTGAGGCAGCGGACGTGGGCTGAAGAAAGTATAGTGATACCGTCAAAAATTACAGAAAAGTCAGAAATCAGAGTAGAGGTTAGAGGGGGAATTAGAAGGAGCTCGGTCTTGGACATATTGATCTTCAGGTAGTGAGAGGTCATTCAGGCAGAGATCCCAGACAGACAGTCACTGACCTAAGAGAGAAATGAGAGGGGGAGAGACCGGGAGTGGTGAGGTAAATCTGAGGGTCATCTGCGTATAGTTGATGCTTGAAGCCATAGATCAGGATTAGGTGCCGATCAAGGGATTTTTCAGGGTTTAGTTTCAAGTTTTATTAAGTCGATTTAGCCTTCGAGTACTGCCATGTCAGGCCGTTGGCACCAAGAGATGCACGTGGAAACCTGAGTCCACTCCGATCCAGTGGGGTCCAGTATTCTAGGGGTCCTTCTAACTCTCTCACCCAGCAGATCACTCAGTTATAGCTGCATTTGGAGTGCATTGGAGTGCTGGGTTCCTTCATCTTGTATAAAATCAGATCAGGGGCACAAAAAGTCATATCAGGACTTTGCGAACACATAAGATCTCGGGCCATATTACATACCTGGTGCTAACTTAACCAGAGCTGTTGTAAACTGAAAACCTCCATAGGCTATAATGGCTCTGGGAAGTTTACAACAGCTCTGGTTAAGTTAGCACCAAGTATGTAATATGGCCCCTCATTTTTCACTCCTACTGTGTATTATATTAATTATATTTAGATCTCAAAACAAAAGCAAGGAATGTGACTTTACTACGCTTTGGGCTCTATCACCTCTTTAAAGCTAACGCTAGCTATCTCATAAATGAGCATTAAAGTTAGGTTACTTGAGGTGATAGCGTTATGCTCGCAACACCTCCCGATCGCTAACGGGTTTAAAATCCCATTAGCAAATCGGTATTAGCGTTTTTTTAGCACGAGCTCACTGTACTTTGCGCTGCCCATGTTAAGCATAGAGAGCGCAAAGTGCAGAGAGTAACTAGTGTTGGGATCACATAGTCCTAACGCTAGTTACTCACAGCGGTCGTTAACTCAAAATGTTTGTGACAGCTTAGAGCTGGTGCTAACTGATTCCGTTGCTGCGGTTTTATTTGTTGTTGCGTATCAGGAGATCATTTTACTACTAACCATTACTGTTAACGTGTAATTAAAGCAGGCTAGTGTTAACACGCTGTTTTGTGATAGAAAATGGACATTTTCTCTATTGTTAGAAGTAAATAAGTTATAAATAAATAGAATAAATTGGTAATAACTTTTTTAAAATGACTTTGTTTCTGTTTTTTTACAGATTTTGGCGATCATATCTATCCTGTTCATTGTACTATCGACTATTGCATTATCGCTCAACACCCTTCCGGATTTGCAAGAAACCGATGAGTTCGGACAGCCCAACGACAACCCTCAGCTGGCGCATGTTGAGGCCGTATGCATTGCTTGGTTTACAATGGAGTATCTCCTGCGTTTCCTTTCTTCACCAAACAAGTGGAAGTTTTTCAAAGGGCCATTGAACATCATCGATTTACTGGCCATTTTACCATATTACGTCACTATTTTCCTCACAGAGTCAAATAAAAGCGTACTTCAGTTCCAAAATGTCAGACGAGTGGTTCAGATATTCCGGATTATGAGGATACTTCGTATATTGAAACTTGCCCGACATTCGACAGGGCTCCAATCTTTAGGGTTCACCCTGAGGCGGAGTTATAATGAGTTAGGACTGTTGATTTTATTTTTAGCAATGGGTATAATGATTTTCTCCAGTTTGGTATTTTTTGCCGAGAAGGATGAGGATGCAACAAAGTTCACTAGCATACCTGCGTCTTTTTGGTGGGCAACCATAACCATGACCACAGTTGGTTACGGGGACATTTATCCCAAGACATTACTGGGTAAAATTGTAGGGGGTCTATGTTGCATTGCTGGAGTGTTAGTCATAGCATTGCCTATACCAATCATAGTAAATAATTTCTCTGAATTTTACAAAGAGCAGAAAAGACAGGAAAAGGCAATAAAGAGGAGAGAGGCACTAGAACGAGCTAAAAGAAATGGTAGCATAGTGTCCATGAATCTGAAAGACGCATTTGCCCGTAGCATGGAGCTGATCGATATTGTTGTAGATAAGTCAGCGGACAATTCTAATAAAACAGAGAAAGCCAGTGATAATCATTTATCCCCAAACCGGTGGAAATGGAACCGAAGAACATTATCTGAAACAAGTTCAAACAAATCATTTGACAATAAGTACCAGGAGGTTAGTCAAAATGACTCTCAAGAACAACTGAACAATTCGTCTTCTAGTCCGCAGCATCTGAGTGCACAAAAACTCGAGGCAATATACAACGAAATAACAAAAGCTCAGTCCCATCCGAGTGTAAATTCATCATACCATGAACAGTCCATAGTTCCTCCCGCCTACGAGGAGGAAATCGAGATGGAAGAGGTCGCTACAAAAAGAAATCAGCTCTCGGTAGCACAACGAGATGTCATTACGGACATGAGAAGCGTCTCTAGCATCGATAGCTTTGCCAGTTGCGCAACTGATTTTACAGAAACTGAGAGGTCTCCCCTCACCCCGTTTCCCGGTAGCAACCTGGAAATTCGATTACCTTCGTACATGTCACCTCATGAAGGATGTCACGAGGTCAAACACTCACAACTGCACCCACGTTCAAAATTCCCCGGCTTCGCTCCCAAAGATGTGACATTTGAGTACAAACTATCGGACACGCCTACCAAAAATATCAATTCGAACCCTAAAATATTACTCCAAGATCCTACAGATAGCGAGTCAGGAATTAACCAAAGTTCACTAAAATTGAATAACCCCCTTAGATCTAGATCACTGAAAGTCAACTTCAGGGAATTAAAAGGCATTGGTCTCCCAACCCCAGCAAATATTACAAGCCCACTGCCGGTCAATGCAATAGAGCACCCCTTGTATAGCCATCTGCAGCTAAGCACAGTTTTTCTACAGGATTACTCCTCGCAGGAGCAGCCATCAAAGCCACAAGCCGATTCGCCGAGTGGCTTAACGAGCTCCACGCAAGAGTCTCCTTCCCCCAATCCCAAACTTTATGCACTCTCTTCAAAAAAGACAAGCAGTTTTACTGAAATGGACACGGAGGATGAAGACTTCATGCAGATTTGCAGTGCAAAAAACAATACTCAGGAGGTCGCTAAAGCAAACTGCATTGAGGAGCAAAACGACGGAAACCACGCGACGCTGGAAACAGAGGTGCCCTCTCCCCAAAAAAACAGTCAAAACTGTACTCAGGGCATTTATTTAGCGGGAGAGGACAAACAGGACACTATTCAGGAAGAAAGTAAAGTAGAAAATCATCTATTTTCACCCGAAATCCACTCAGACGCTGCCGAAACTGGTTACTGTCAGACACGCGAGACCAGCATGTGACTAGCTGAAAAAGCAATAAAGACTTTTTTTCTTAAAAGCACTAAGGTTGATAATGCCTGTGAACTGCAAAAGCAAAGCCTCAAAGACACCCGTAAACGACTCATTTTGCATGGCATGAAGGATTGTTTAGTTTTAAATAGTTCAGCAACTTACCTTTTGTAACAAAAAAACATATATTGACTCAGACGGCAGTGTGTAATAAAGAATGCTCACCTAAGAGCCGGTGTCCTACAAAAAGCTGACATTTCCGATCTGTTAATCTACAATTGCAATTGTGGGGTTTTAATTTTTATTTTTTTTATTTGTTTATTTTTTTTAAAAAAAAAACAAACATTACCATGCAATGCCGGAGGGAAATGTCTCAGTGCATGCATTAAGAAAGGCGGAAATGAGGTGCTTTGAGCTTCAAGAAAGCCTGTATATGTAAATATGTTAGCTAGAAGAAAGAGTTTAGATATAAAGAAGTATATATATAAACATATATACATATAAATATATATATATATATGAGTAACGAGTTAACCAGGGCACAGGTTCGTCCTTCGCAGAATACTGCTTGGAGGATTTGTAAAGACTTATGTTGCAAAATTGCAACTTTGGCATTAGCCTATCCTTTGGTGTAGAGGCCTATGCTCCATTGCCCTGGTTGTCAATGGGCAAAGGACCCCAGCAACAGTGGAAAGGGTATGCCATCTAAATGTTAAATTTTCTGTTTGGACACTTGTCTCGGATACAAGTCAGCGGCTCGTGGCCCTCCAGTAACTGCCGGGAACCGTTGAAGAGGATTGAATCAGAGAGAGTATAGGCTAACGATATCTGGAGAGCCACAGTATACCCTTAGTTTAAACTAAGATCCTATTTTTTATTTTTCTTCCCTATTTTTGTGCTAAAATAACACTACCTATTTTGCTGTGCATAAAAATTGTTTTTTTTTCATTTCTTATTTTAAAAAAATAAAGTTTTTTTAAAAAAATAGGCAAGATTTAACAACCAAGACTTACGTTTCATGTGTAAACTTGCCAAAATGTTAATCGATGATAACGATCCACTGTTCAATATGAACTACAGGTACTGATTCGCCACGTATATAGTGCCAATTGCCATGGAATATCGCACTTTGCTTACATGTCCAGTGTCACAGTGTGTATTATTTCCATATTGCTTGAATGTTGTTTTCTAGGGGGTCACCAAGTATGGAGTCCTAGTGATGTCATGCCACAAAAAAGAATGGTTAATAATGATGACATCATCAGAACTTGGCACCTACGTCATATATAATGTTATGAGTTATGTTTAGCCCTTGTTAAATACATGTGTCTATTTTTGCGTAATGGTTATTACTCCTATTGACTTCATATCACTTAAGTTACATAATTAGATTCCATGTAATGTACGGGTATGCAAAGCTGCTCTTTCAGGGCAAAGACATGGAAATCTGTAGCACAGGTTGGTTACAAATGGTATATTTGTGATTAAACATCCAAGAACAATATTTTTTACCTGGTTTCTGGTTTTACATTCGTAGCCGGTGGTGTACTATATTATGATGTGCAATGATAACGGACGTGTGTGATTACAGAGACAAAGAAACGTTTTGTATAAAAATGTTTGGAGCACAGACAATCAATCACAATTCCACCATCACTCTTTTCCAACGAAAGAACATCTACCTTATCGGGTTTTTATGTGTAAACAATCCTACTCCGAAAACTTTACACTCACCCTGTCAATTCAATACCGATACAGTATAAGATAATGGCCAGCAGAATATCTCACTCCCACCCCCCTTCTCCCACAAATTCAACTAATATACAGTTTATGATAACTGACTGTAAACAATCCCACTCCTGCCACCATCTCTCTCCCCAGCACGTACTTGAAATCTCAATGTATCCTTCCTGGTAAAATCCTTTATAAATAAATAAATCTCTCTCCCACTCTATGAATGCAGATACAATATAGGGTAAATGGCAACAGACAATCCTACTCCTATACCAACAACTCTCTCCCTGAAACCTAATACATATATATATACACAATATAGGGTAACTGGATATAGACAATCCCACTCCTGCCACCATCTCTCTCAACAAATCCAATGTAGATACAGTATAGGGTAGCTGGATATAGACAATCTCACTCATGCCACCTTCTCTCTCTCTCTGAAATCCAATGTATACACAGTGGGCCACGTTACAATCTATGTGCTAATGTTAACGCTCACCTGTGAGAGCATTAACGTTTGCCGCAGTGTCTACCGCATATTACAATCCAAACGCAAATGGGTTAAGTAACCCGTTTGCGTTTGGAATCTTGTGCTTTTCAGCGCGAGGTTACTGTACTTTGTGCTCCCTATACTTAACATGAGGAGCACAAAGTGTTAATCAGCGTTAGGATTACAATGTCCTAACACTGATTAACGTCCGGTTGTGGTTAGCGGAAAGTTAACCAGAGCCAGGACTTGGTGTTAACAGATTCCGCTTCTGCAGAATCCGTTAACACCAAAGTTTTTAAAAAAAAAATCGTATACTCACCTCCTGTCCCGTGGCGAGGACCGCGGCTCAACTGCCTCCTCCGTCCGGCGCGAGCAGGGAGAGACTGGGGGGAAAAAGTTCCTCAGTCTCCCCCTGCGTATCACTACGCCGACCAGCCGGATCTCGAGGCGAGATCCAGCAGGTCATGTGACCGCCGGCGTCTGGCTCCTATGGACTCCATCGAATGGATGCTCGCGGCTGCACTCAGCGCTGTCACGTGCATCACGGGGTGTAGCGCCCGCTACAAATGCAGGCAGCATTTTTTGCGCTTGCATTGCAATTACCCCGTTAAAACGGGGGCAGTAGGGGGAAAACTGCAGGCTCAGTTTTTTCTCCCTACCACCCCCGTTTTAACGCGGGGATTGTAATGTAGCCCAGTATAGGGTAACTGCATATAGATAATCCCACTCCTGCCACCATCTCTCCCTGAAATCAAATGTATACACAGTATAGGGTAACTGGATAAAGACAATCCCACCCCTGCCACCATCTCTCCCTGAAATCCAATGTATACACGGTATAGGGTAACTGGATATAGACAATCCCACCCCTGCCACCATCTCTCCCTGAAATCCAATGTATACACGGTATAGGGTAACTGGATATAGACAATCCCACCCCTGCCACCATCTCTCCCTGAAATCCAATGTATACACGGTATAGGGTAACTGGATATAGACAATCCCACCCCTGCCACCATCTCTCCCTGAAATCCAATGTATACACAGCACAGAGCAACTTGCTATAGAGAATCTTACTCCCACCAGCATGTCTCTCACACAAATGCAATGTAGATACAGTATAGCGTAACTAGCTATAGACAATCCCACTCCTATCACCATCTTTCTCTCACATAAAAATGTAGATACAGTGTAGGATATCTGGCTATAGATAATTCTACTCCTACCACCATCTCACTATAAAACTAACAGGTCTATTCAAAAAAAGGTGAAGATCTGGAGAATTGGCAGGAGAAGAGAACAATCTAGCCCAAAGAGCAGATTTGGAAAGTGAGATAAATGGGAGAATTTTTCTGGTTTGGCTATTTTGACCTAGAATTTTCACCTCTCCAGTCATTCTCCAGAGTTTCACCTTTTTTTGAATAGACCTGTATACAAATATACAGTATATGATAACAAATTAAACAATCCCACTCCTGCCACCATCTCTTTCCCACAATTCCAATGTAGATACAGTATAGTGTAACTGGCTATAGACAATTGCAAATACTTACAAAACGCCAAAAAATTCCGTAGACATTCCCACCACGTCTCTCTCCTGCAAATTCAATAAATATATACAGTATATCAGGCCTCAAAATTTCTACTCGCCTGTTCGCATTTGGCGAGTGGAAATTATATGAGGGCGAGTGGAAATGCAGAGGCAGGCAAGGCAGGATAGGGGTTATATGGGGCAACTAGTGGCGAGTAACTCTTAAGGCTTGGCTAGTAGCTTGGGACTTGAAAGTTTGAGCCCTGCAGTATATGATAAAAAATTAAACAATCTCACCCCCACTACTATATTTCCCCTACAAATTCGATGCAGATATAGTATACAGTAACTGCAGTGGCGACTCTAGGAACAATATTTAGGGGGGGCACAGAAGATACCGCAGTCAAAACTGGGGGGGCACTAATAATTTTCACCACTAAATCATATCACTGAATAAAACTAAGGGCCCTATCACCTAGTGTGAGCTAAAACACCATCACTAAAGGAAAAATTTAGTGCGAGTCGCTAAAACTTACAGGGTTATTCAGAGAGCGTGAAAAGCAGGAGAATGACTGGAGAATGGAAAATTCTTGGTCAAAATAACCAAAATCGGCTATTTTGACCTAGAATTTTCCATTCTCCAGTCATTCTCCTGCTTTTCACTGCTTTCTGAATAACCCTGTTAGTGCCTGACGACCTACTAACAGATCACCTTGTCTGCAGTAGTCCATGAACAAGGTCGTTTGGCGCACGCTAGGGAAACTCTAAGGCTAGGGTCAGATGAACGCATTTTTATGTTGTCTGTGAAAAAGTGCGTTCGAACGAATGGACGCATTTTTTCCCGGAATACGTGATAGTGGTCATACTATGCGCATTTTCGTCCGTGATTTTGTACGGATCATCAATAAAACTCTTTTTGTGTCTGGACGTTATGTTGGCCGGACATTAGCAGTGTCTGATGTCTCCAATTCACACACACACGCCGCTAGCGGACGCAGCGCACTCTGTACGTCAGTACCTGCGGTTTCACGTTCTCGAAAAAATGCGTTCATTTTCCACTTGCGTTGCGCAGCCGGACTTTTGTGCGACCGTACTTCGTATATTGGCCGTCATTGCCCGGCATCTGCTGCTAGCACGGCCGTGATTAAGTGCGCCAGAACGCGCGTTCGCACTGCCTCAGTCTGACCCTAGCCTAAGACCCGGGTTGAGACCCAGCGCTAATGCGGTTGTGTACAGGATAGAACTGTTTTTTTTTTCCAGTGCAGAGTGCCGGGCCATACCTATCCCCCGCCCTCACAAGCTTGAATATGAACACATCCAGTGAATCACCTCACACCCCTGCATTATTAAAATCCTCCACGGTGGCCGTATCATCCATGTTTTGATGCACACGTATATTAAGGCTGATGGGCATTGCATGATAAATGCCTCCCAACAGCATGTAGAATCATTACACTGCATTTAATAGATCCAAAAGGAAGGCCAGGTGAGCGACAACAATTTCCCTGCTGCAGCATAGCAATAATACATGTTTCAGGGCAAGACTTATTCACGTGTCCCTTTAAACATGGTCCACACAGTCACCCTAATAATCAACTGCTTACATACTATGAATAACACCCAGCATAAAATGTTTAAAATTAGGCAATATATTAGAATTAGGATATATGTGCATAAAGGATACATTTATAATAGAGCTTACTGCAACAGCAGCGACATTGCTGACCATATCTATTACTATGGTGTATGGGGCCAAGAGAACACCTGTGCTGCATTCCTTTCAATTGCCTATTAATTTTGGACGAGGACCTGGTTTTTCTGTTTTTTTGGAGTTAGCACCAGGGTTGAGCAGTAAGTAAAATGTTGCAATTAGTGCACCTCAAAAAATTTAGCACTGGCACCAAGTGATCTGTTAGCTGCAAAAGCGCTAGAGATCTCTAGCACTCCCTGTGTTAAGTATAGGACGCGGAAAGTACATTAAGCTCGTGGTACAAATCGCTAATAGCAACGCGCTAAGTGATTTTTCCCATTTGTAGCGGGAAGCAAACGATCTGTTGGTCAGGCACTAGACTCAATTAACCTGGCGCTAACGCAAAATCACGCCGACGCAAGGGTTAGCTCACACCAGGTAATAGTGCCCTAAATAAGTATATATAAATAAGATTCCAAAACCCCAGAGTAATGTGATGCAATGAGTAATGTGATGCAATGATGCCTTTTTTGTTGTACTAATTCACCTTATTTTCTGCAAAATAAATTCCCCAAAATGTGACGGAAAGCAGAGGATCTAAAGATCATTAGACCCTTTAGATTCTAACTTCCATAATAACCCCTAAAATGCCATAAACCCAGAGAAATACAATAAAAATAATAAACAATGTGGCATTTAGCTACCCCTTAACCCGCAAAATGCCATTCATCAAGGGAAAACCTGAAATGAATAAACTGAGGCATGTAGTTTACCCATCAACCCGTAAAATGCCATTAATCAAGGAAAACACAAATGTATACTGTAAGGCATGAAGCCTGCCCATTAACCCTTAATATACAACTAAACCAAGGCAAAAACTAACGTAATACACAATGTAGTGTATAGTCTGAACATTAACCATTTCACTGCTGAGCCATTTCAACCCTGTGAAAATGTTTACGTACACGTTTTTATTTAATGTTTTATGACTTATACTTCACACTGAATATGGTCATGTTGGGTATCATTGGAAAGGCCAGAATCTGCCCTTTCGAATGACACCTAGTTCTTCCATATACGATGCATAGCGACGGAGATATGTTGGTCCGAAGAAGAGTGGGAAGCTGAATGCTGATTTTTGGTGGGGGGGCACATGGGGGGGCAAGGAATAACCTAGGGGGGGCAATTGCCCCCCTTGCCCCCCTGTAGAGTCGCCTATGAGTAACTGGCTATAAACAATTCCATTTCTACCACCATCTCTCTTCTCCCACAAACTGAGATTAACCCCTTTAAAGTGAGCAGTTGGTTAATTTTACATACTGTACATGGAATAAATGCAACAACGCTCAGTTCACCTTTTAAATAAAACTTCCTAAAGAGATTTTCCACTTTAGAACCTGTAAAACAAATGAACTTAAAACATTCTTTTGTTATTTTTTATGTAATGTATGATGCAGCAGATATAATTTAATATTAGGGGTCAATCGCCCTGTCTACTTTTCTTTATTGATCCATAAATGACAACATAAAAGTTACCAAATATACTATAGCCATCGCCCTATAAGTGTGATGAATAAATTAAATTATATCAAGTTTGGTTAATAGGAAATTAAGCATGGAAAATATAAGAGATTGATAGAATTGCCCCATTAACAAGCTAGTAATGCAGTGGTTGGTGGTCCTGAGTGGAGACGACTATTTTAACCAGTAATATTGTTTCCACTCATACTGGAAAGTTACTGACTACAAAATAAAGCTGTAGCAAATATCCAGGTTTTACACAGTAATTCCAGCAACACACTGTGCAGGAAATTGGATTTTTTTTGTTATTGTGTTGTTTTTTTTAATTCCAGGTTTTTTAATGCTAAAAAATGATGTACAGCAGCTTTCCATGATGGAGCGGTCTTAAATTTTCACTTCATTAAAATAGTCAAATATGGATTGTTGGCACACAACGAAAATGTTGGAAAAAGAATCGAAAGACATCAGAATAGACTGGATGTTATAAGTATGTTCATTTTAATAGGAAACAAATCAACAATTACAAATATTAGCAGTGACTTCATCAAAGGAGAACTATTACCGGATGCTGGGGCCATTTCTGTGGCCAACCCACCAAAATATGCTGAAAGGCAATGTGAAGGGCAACATTTAGAAGGTCACAGGTTATATTTTATTACAGTTCTATGGCCTTTATACTGCTGCTGCTGCTGCTGCTGCTGGGGAACTGATGAGCCTTGCACAGTTAGAAATCTATTCAAAATAACTACCATGATTGACTCGATCTTCGAAAGTTCCTGCAGGTCCCTTTAGATCAAGTTAAGTCAACCAGGTATTTTTCTGGAACAATGTAAAAGAATTTCGTTAATTAATAATTCAATTTGTTTGCAAATGGGCTCTGGATTTTCTCCCTAAAGTTTCAGCACCTCGAACATGCCACTTGAACGCTGAAGCAGTTTGAAAAGCAGGGACTCTGTGTCTGAAACATTCAGCCCCAGCTCTATTTGACCAGCTGCCTGTTTTATACTGCAATCAGTATGGGAATTCAACGCAGAGATTCTACTGTAGATTCGTACCATGTGGCTAATGTGAAATGCTTTTCCATAAAACCTCATGATAAGCACATCACTCGAAAAGCGTCCTGTTTGCCTTTAGTCATTGAATTTGTGTTTTTTTTAAATATATATTCCCATAATGCACTGCCATGAAATACGCTGTCTCTCCGGTCCTTCAAGAAGTCTCTGAAAACACATTACTTTAGAGAAGCCTATCGGCTCACTCCATAATCCCCCACTGTACATCTCTTGCACCATCTTCCCAATCAACTCACATGCGCCCCGCTACTTCACATACTCCAGGTACCCTCACCTACTGTGGCACCTGTCTCCTCTTGGATTGTAAACTCTCGAGCAAGGTCCCTCCCTCCTACTGTTCAGTGTGTGTAACGTGTATGTATGTTTGTTTTTCAGTCTCCCATTGCACAGCGCTAAGGAATCTGTTGGCGCTTTATAAATGCTTGTAACTGTAACGGAGTCCAGAGTGGATCATGGACATTTCATGTCTGTGCCTGAGTCAATGCTAACAGACCAGAGGTAATGCACGACCATCGCACAGAGACAGCAAGATACCAGCAGTCGCAGGGCAAGATACAGTTTGCAAAACATATACAGGGTTATTCAGAGAGAGGTGAAAACCTTTGAGAATGGCAGGAGAAGAGAACCATCTAGACCAAATAGCCGATTTGGAAAGTCAGATAAATGTGAGAATTTTTCTGGTTTGGCCATTTTGACATAGAATTTTCACTTCTCCAGTCATTCTCCTGGTTTTCAGCTCTCTCTGAATAACCCTGTAAGTGTATCGACTCAAGTAGGATTGGGTTCCTATGTAACAATGGGGTCGATTTCCTATTGTTTGAAGCACAAATTGTTTAGAAAAACATCAGAAGCCTCCAGGGGCGGACTGACAACTCATGGGGCCCCCGGGCAATAGAAAATCCTGACGGCCCTTGTGCTACACCCACCCACATTAAGCTCTGCCCACATATTTGAGTTATGTCATTTATTTCTATACACCACAGCAATAAATCTCACAACAATGTGCAGCGTGTATGAGCGCCTCAGAGATTCACAGCAATAAATTTCACTAAAATGCGGTGTGTATGAGCGTATCACAGAGCTCCACAGCAATAAAACTCACTGCAATGTGCACTGTGTAGGAGCGTTTCAGAGCTCCACAGCAATAAAACTCACAGTAATGTGCACTGTGTATGAGCGTATCATAGTGCTCCACTCATACACAGTGCACATTACTGTGAGTTTTATTGCTGCAGAGCACTGTGATACGCTCATACACATTGCACATTACTGTATCACAGTGCTCCGCAGCAATAAAACTCACAGTAATGTGCACTGTGTATGACCGTATCACAGAGCTCCACAACAATAAAACGCACATTAATGTGCAGTGTGTATGAGCCCCTGCCCGAATCACGTGAGGGGTAGCAACATTGCAGCGTGTGAGGGATCGTGTTTACAATATGGGCAGGCACACGCTGCTGCGCCGCAGCGGCAGTTTGGGAGGGAGTTCACCGCTGGCTGCGAACGGGGTCTGGATACCAGAGCTGAGGGCACACACTGCATGGCAAAACCGGGCCCCAACTAACCGGCGGGCCCTCGGGCAGTGCCCGACGGGTCAGTCCGCCCCTGGAAGCCTCTGAGCTGAAGCTGCACAAAGTGGTGGACAAAATGAGAGTATAATCACCCAAAATTTAAAAAAATTATTGTGCAGCAGCTGTCCTCTGCGTTTACATATTTCAGGGCAAAAGAGGGGGTGTAAACTTTTATTAGAGTATCCCTTTAGCAGCTACTACTGCATGAAAACCGCCTTAGGCCGGGTGCACACTAGGCGTTTTTTTGTGCGCACTAACACGCGTTATGACCCTCTTCATGACGTGCGTTGTAGCATATAATTACACGGATAGAGAGTAACACACACATAACGCGCGCAATGCATAATGCGCACTTGAATGGTCGCGTGTAGTCAAATGGAATACCCTCCCAGACACCGTCAAATCTTCCCCCAAGTCTAAAGTCCCTTAAGACTTCCCTATTAACATACCTTAATACAGAATGCACCTGTAAACATGTAACATAATGACTTTATTTCCTACATATTTATTTTTCTGTTAATCTGTATATTTGTTTTTGTGTTAATTTCTTGCATTTTACTATTTTGTATTTCTGTAACCACTCGATGTTCTTGAACCCAGGACATACTTGAAAACGAGAGAAATCTCAATGTATCCTTCCTGGTAAAATCCTTTATAAATAAATAAAAATAAATAAATAAGCGTACCTGCGCACTAGCAACGCCAGGCACGTTGGGTAGGCCAGCTTTTTTTTTTCATTCAAGTCAAATTCCGCCTTTACGACGTGCGTCAAAAATAACGCATCGTCTGGCGTCTACCATCTCTTCCGTCATTTTTAAACGCACGGGTGCATTGTTTTTAACGCACGCTAGTGCGCACAAAAAAAACGCCTGGTGTGCGCCCGGCCTTACTTATCACTTTCCTGCAGCGCAAAACCCAAGGCCACATCAAAATGAGCAAACAAGGTGCAAAGTCTTGGGGTACACCTAAAACAAGCACAAATCCTAACCTAATCCTATTACAAACCCTAGATTGAATTTAATGTGCTGCCACAAGGAACTACATACACTAAGAACTTGCCATTTATTCATAATGCAAAAAAACGTTTACAAGTAAAACTGTGATAAAATCCAGGTTATTCCACGGTTTATATATGTTTATGAAGAGAATAAAGAGTATTAAATTGTTATGAACTCATATTTACAAAAAGCGTGTTGCACGGTATGACAGGCTGTGTATTAGGACAGGCTGTGTATTAGGACACACATTATTTACACACACACAGTCAGTCATAGAGGTCTGTGTGTCTCTGTACACAGACAGAGCCCGCCCTCTTCAGACGTCCAGTCAGCTTGTGATTGGCTGTAGAAAAGCAAGCTCTCATACTATTGGCAACAGCACGAGCCAAACAACACTCCGGCCCGCCATTGGTTGGTATGTGCTGGAGTGTGAGCTGCCGTGCGCTCTGGACGCCCTTTGAATTTGAACGGGATCGGCGCGTTCAGAAGGCTCCCCCTAGTGCGCATGCGCGAGTTGTGATCTCATGCCAATAGCGTCAAACAGCCTACAACCAAAAAAAACATTCTGATGCTATGGAGGCCGCGTTCGATGACGTCGTCGGAGTCGCCACCGGGTGGGTGTTCGACTTCATGTTCGCGAGCATGTGCCACTACTTCAAGGAGGAGCGGGCGGAGGACTTCCAGAGGACGTGCAAAACAATAGAAGGTACCGCAGTGTGAGGACAGGGGCCCAGCATGGCACTCCACACCTATCACATGCAGCTTGGGTTGGTAGGCTTTGCGCATGCGCCCGTTTCACTAGGTAGTCTTCGTTTATGTGTCCTTTGGCCACATGAGTGGGAGCGCCCTCTGCTGGTGCTCCAAGTGACTGCACATGGCAGTGCCAATCCAGCATGGCACAGCCTCCTCCCCTGGCTCTGAGTCCCCTGCTGGAGCAGGATTGCAAATGTTTGGGCCCTCTGCTCTACCTTGATCATTTTATAGCTCCAATACCATTCATTTAATGCCCCTGCGCTGCATACTGCTTTTATTTGGGTGTTTCTGCCCATAGCTCTGCTTTTATGGGCAGGCGGATTGGTTTTAGCAATACATTGTAATCCTGGCTGGTAATTAATGGCGTGTGACATGTGTCCGCTTTGCTTGCAGTGCTCCTGGAAGGGATGCCCGTTTTGGATCCTGGGCGCAGGAAGGCCGTGTTCATCGCGCAGTTCCTCACACGTGTGGCAGAAGGAAAACACCTCGGTGAGACATTTTATTATTTGTACACAGACTTCTCTTATTCACCTCTTTTACCCCGCTAATTGACTTGGGGCTTGTCACCTTTCTACAGATTTGCATAGAATGTTCTAGACATTTTGGAGGCAGGTGTAAAATTCTAGAAGTCTGCGTCTACTTGGATCGTGGTGGCCCTATTCAGATCCACCTGCGAGGTTTGCTTGAAGCCCAGTGTTAGAGTCTGATTGCTGTACATTAGCAGCTCCTATACTTTGTATAGACACTAAAAATACAGCCCCCTTTTGTTTACCCTTAAATAATTGGGTAGAGGCTGCTGGCAGCACCAGCCAATTATTTTTTTTCATTGTTTTGTCCCTCGCTACACGCACTTCCTCCTCCTTCAGCTCAAATCCAGAAGTCCCTGATGCTCTCCTATTCAGCTCGCAAACTGCGCAGCGCTGCAGGACTTGCACACTTTACGTACACAAGTTCTGTAGCTCCTGTGCAGAGCGATGGGTCGGAGCTGTGTGTGCATGGGGTTGATGTCAGCGTGCACTTTGCGTGCTGACATCAGTAATGACAGATCTGATGTGAGCTGTTTCATGGTAGTGTTTGTAAGCCTTTAGGCTCGTGTCAGACGAGCGCACCTAGTGCGGCCTTGCGCACGCACTTACTGGCGGCAGACGCGTGATGCAGCGACGGGCGACGGTCACACGCTTGTGCGTGCATGAACTGCGTGCGCAGCAAGCGTCCGTCTAGGGAACTAATCCGTTGATGCGCTAGAAAGTGCGTCAACGGAGCTGCAACGCACGATCCTCCCTAGGAGGAACGCGATTTGCACAGCTGAGGGCGGGCAGCGGAGAGTGGAAGGAACGTCAGCTCTCACAGACGTTCCTTCCACTCTGCAGTGCGCTCGTCTGACACCAGCCTTAGGGATGCCTGTACTCTTCCGTACTGCATTCTGACGACATGGGAGGAACGTGAGTAAATTGTTTTCTTCCCGTGTTCTGACTCGGGCTGTGCAGGAGGGAGGGGGGGGGACAGAGCTGTCTCTGCTGCCTTAGCTCCCAGGAGTTAGGATTTGGAGAGGCTCCGGCTGCTTCCAACAAGGGAGAATGTTTGTATCTTCAAACAGAAGGCAGTGGAATCTGTGTTTCCTTCAGTTGTTAATGAATGGGATAAACCAAGGTATCTTCCATTAGTCTCCTTGTGATTAAACAAAACTTTAGAGTTGCAGCTTTATACCTGAGGTGTGGAAATCTTTAAGAGGGGATTCCTCTCTGGGAGGAATAATTCAGCAATCCGCAAAAAATAAAAACTATAAAAAGATAGTGTAGCAATCCTAGCACATGAAGTATAAAGAATGCAGAGAAAATGACTCCCGTGCTGTGGGGTCTTTCAAACCAGACACCAGCTTAAAGGACGACCAGTGAATTAATAGGGGCACTGGAACTCCTATCACTCTTGGCCACCTCCATCTCCTCTCCAATGGATTACAGGGACAGGAAATGCTTCAATAAAATACACATCAAAACACGTTTCGCTGTGTTAGCTTCCTCAGTTGGTGTAGATGCTAACACAGCGAAACGTGTTTTGATGTGTATTTTATTTTATTGAAACATTGTCCTGTCCCTGAAATCCATTGTAGATGAGATGGCGGTGGCTGAGAGTGATAGGAGGTCCGGTGCTTCTATTAATTCACTGGTCGCCCTTTTAAGCTGCTGTCTGGTTTGAAAGACGCCACAGCATATGAGTCATTTGCTCTGCATTCTTTATACTTCATATACTTGCTGCACTATGTTTTTATAGTTTTTTTTATTTTTTGCGGATTGCTGAATTATTCCTCCCAGAGAGGAATCACCTCTTAAAGATTTCCACACCTCAGGTATAAAGCTGCAACTCTAAAGTTTTGTTTTATCACAAGGAGACTAATGGAAGATACCTTTTTGGTTTATCCCATTCATTAACAACTGAAGGAAACGCTGATTCCACTTTTTTCTGTGTGACGATACAAACTCTTGCGTGTGGTGCCGGGGGATATACCACTCGCCTAGTGGGAGCAACAGCTGGATTCACACGCTGTGCGGAATAATTTCTATTCCATTTATTCTTTTTCTCTCCCTCTCTTGCAAGACTGCTGTATATTATATATAACCGTTTCTACTTATCCCTGTAGAAAATAGCTTGTATATTATAGCCTGCTGTTCATTGTCTAGCCTTTTGATGGCGACAGAGACGCATATCTGTATTGTAAGGGATAATGTTTGTCTTTTGAGATCTCTAATTCTTTGGGTGTTATCAAGGAGGCGCCAGTGTTGCAAAACCATCTAAAGTCGCCGGTGTTGCAGTGCCGTGAAACGCTGGAGTTTTCTTTAAAACTAAACTGCAAAAGTAGAGGCTGCGCTATAAAGCTGCTTCTGTTGCTGGTCTTTATTTTGAGAAGCTCCTGTGTTTCTCAGCGCTGCAACACCGGACATAATAGCTGGTTTTGCAACGGCGGAAAACACTGGCGCTTGGTGGATAACCTCCTCTGTGTCAGGTCCTATTTCTGCAAGATGTGGACATGTTACTGTGTTTTGCTTTCTTTTTAACCCTGTCTTTTACGCATGACCAATTCATGTTCAATGTAATTATTGAGAGATGTGTATACCGTATATCATTCATTCAATATTTTCCTTAACTGGTGATTGTCTGTGTAATGCTGCTCACTTGTATCTGTCATCTGTGATAAACATTGTATGGTCTGCGTGGCCTGAGATAAACGGGAGAGGCCGTATTCCTTGCCTTGTTTTTATATGACCTTTTCTACTGTGTTTGGAAGATCCCTACAGAAACATACCTAGAAAACATTTATTGTCTATCCAATCGTCTTGTAGCAGATCTTTCCTTCAAATACATGATTTATACACACATACACATTTAATCAGCAAGTTGTTCCCATTGTTACACTGGTGACCGCATATCCTGCTTCTCTGTATTGTTGCCTCTTTTTGCAGTTGCCCTTGCTTTATTTTAATGGCAATATACCAAATTCCCAGATATTGTAAAATTTAAAACTCTCTTGATGTTACACCAGCCTTAAATGGCCAAACTGAAGTACCATAACAAGTCCATATTGTTTAATTTGTCATAACCCAAGTGTCACCCTAACCCACCCCCTCCTCCCACCACAACACAACGTTTGCGTCCTGGAAGGCTAATTCAGCACTGCGTGGGTGATGTTCTCTTTCTGCCTGAAAAGTGGTCAGTCAGATCTGGCTGAGCCTTTTAGGAACTACATTTCCCTTGTGGCTCATTGTGCGCATCATGGGAGATGTAGTTCTAAAACATTCACACTTTCGTGACACGTCTTTTGGCTTCTTTGTGGTGTCCATGTTTTCTATTTTATTGTGGCAAAAACCTTTCCTAATGTTTTTAATTTCTTTTGTCATTCTAAGCTCCAGCATATTCGTTGCTCCAATTCCTCCAGTTCTTTGTGTTTAATGTTTTTGGGATTTTTTTTTTCTTCTTCAGATTCCCAGTTTGAGTTGGACGAGAGGCTTACACCTTTGGAGTCTGCTGTGTCGGTGCTGGAGCAAATCAAAGAAAAGGAAGAACCTTTAGTAAACCTTCTGAACGATATTGAGCGTTCTGTGAAAGTTCAGGTGAGCCGGAATCTTTTTTTTTTTTTTATGTATTTGTCATTGAACATATATCTTTTTCAAAGAGTATTGTCAGTGGTTTCAGGTGTGCGCTAAGCGTGTCCCATCTACTACCAAATCTTTTATCTTTTTAATGCAGAATGACCCAGAAGCTTCTGGTTTCCATGAATAGAATCTGTTTTACATGTGGTTTTATTATGAAAATGATTCCCTCCTTCTGGCTTTTGGCCATGGCTTTATTACCATATCCCAAAGACTTCTTCTTTTCATTTTTTCCTCTCTAAGAAAATAACCTTTTACTTTTGTCGTCTAGGCAGTGGCTGTTTGCATGGAGAAAGGGAGATTTAAGCAATCCACTGAGATTCTTGACCAACAGTTTCCAGAAGCAGAGTCAGATAAGGTGACATGAAATTAACAGTAACTCTCCTACACCGTTTGTAAGAAACAGAGGATTGTGAGGATCCTGAGAACGAGCAACGGCACTAGTGTCTCTGCTCTACGTTTGGGCCCGCTCAGGTCTCACAAGGTCTTGTGCCATTACAGGGACAACTGCTCCAAATGCAAATCAGACGCAATCACCCAATGATGGTGGCCAGTACTGATTGCCAAGGACGTCATCCCTGCACGAGAGGTGCAGCAACCCCCGATGATCGTTTCGGCCTTGTTAGGCCTCGTCAGGAGGGTATAGCTGACACCCCTCTATGCACCTCAAGCAAGGGGTACACGTCTATATTACCCTGTAGACCTTTTAGATCGTGTACATGAATTTGTAAATAAAACTAACATGACTTCCTTTTTTTGGGGGGGGGGGTTATTCACCCCTTTCTACAATGGTAGTTAAATTGATCTACCCGTAGTCGGGAACATCGCAAACTGTTTATGACAAACAAATCTCTTAAGTGGGCTCTAGAATACTTGCCTACAGTTACTGTACATCAGACACATCCGCCAATGTACTAAAACTGCTCATAAAGTCTAACTACAGGCTTTTGTGCTACACCAAGCGTGAACAGCAGAGGGAGCTCTCTGCCTGTCAAATAGAATGCATATAATCTGTGCCAAGAGTCAGCAACCTTGGCCATCCCAGATGTTTTGGCATTGCAACTCCCTTGATGCTTAGCTAGTCTTTAGATTGGCTGAGCCTCATGGGAAAGGTAGTTCCAAAACATTTGGAGGGCCAGGGTTTCTGACTCTTGGTCTATGCACTGTAATGGACAAAAAATAGTATTGAACAAGAGAACACTGGGGTTAATCACACTAGTGTCTACAAACGGGCATCACCCAGTAAAAAAAATATAGCAATGGTAGACACCAGCTACCTAATCATACTTTATTTGGTGTACATAAACAAAAAACAACCGACCGTATAAAAACATATATTTGAAAAATATATCACCCAGAGGATGATGATTGACCAAACCGTGGATAGGTAACCAATTGCTTGTCATACGTGGTATAATACTAGTATTGAGAAAATTGGCAAATAGCAATTAGATTACCCTGAATGCGATATGGAGCATGTGATGCAATATTCCAAAGGGCACAACGTGATGATTATACTCTAATGTTGTACACAGCAATAATTGGAGACAATTGAACGGCGCGGGTTCCCACAGATTCCCACAAATTGGCACAATGACAGCTACGCCCTCATTGATAGGGGCAAAATCACAAAATTAAAGAGTGGGTAGCCAAAACCCAAGCAGCCGTCCAGCTATAAATATATACTCCTATACTACAATTGCAAGTGCAGCAATAATGAGCCAGCCCATTTTGAAGTGTGGAGATTGCAACAATCTTATGTTCAAATAGACCATGCCAATGTCACATTAATCATAATTGGAGTGATGACCACTGCGTCCTCATTGATAGGGACGAATAACAGTGATACACGGTTGGTAATGGGAACATACTACTGTTAAAACACCTTACTTCTCGACATGTTTCGCCGCCTAAACAACTGCGGCTTTTTCAAGAGATGAGACCCCGCTGGCTTCTCCTCCTTAAATAATTGCAACCAGATTGTTGTGTCAAGGGTCAATTAAATACTACCATTCACTCAGCATCTGATGTCAGTGGATCCGCCTCCCTTCATTAATTCCACCTCTTACAACATGTGAAAAATCATTAAGTCTTAGTGAAAAAAAAAAAAAAAGGAGCTGGCATATAATGTAGCAGTGTACAATCAACAGGCTCGTTATTGTGCATAGAAGCGGCGTGTGCAGATACAAAAACTACCACCAAAAAGGGGAGCAATTGCCATATATACACGCTTGTATTGCGTTCGCATAGATTGCAGTGCCCTGATGGAAAGTAGTGATTGGCGATCTTACAGGCTAAAAGGTGGAATAAAGAGAAAGTTGTTAGGCTGAAAGAGCCCTGCAAGGGTTCCCCATAGTAAAGATGTCTCAAAACAGACATCCTCTTTACATCATGCTGTCCCACCTGAAGCCCATAGTTGCTGCTACACATAAAGCACCAATTGGCTTCCCTATAATAATAATAATAAAGCTGGTATGCCCCCCAATGCGCAGGACGTAACATTGTTTGTGTGCGCTTATTTATTTTGTAATGTAAAGATGCCAACAACCTCGCTATTGTGCATAGGTATTAAGTATACAGGTAAACCGGCTTCCTTAAAAAAAAACCAAAAAACTAACAACAATCATTATATATACCGGCTTATATTGCGTTCTCAGAATTTACCAGTACCCAAATGGGAAGTTTTAATAGCAGTCTTGCAGGCTATATGGAGGAATGAGAAAAATATGAAAGGATATATATTAAACTAACAGGGCCCTACAACGGTTTTCCCCATATTGGGGATGTTAAACATCCCATGTTCATAATACTGCCCCACCTAAGCCCATAGCGGCTGCCACGCATATGACGCCAATTGTCTTCCCTAGGAAAATAGAAATAATATACCCCCCCCCCCCCCCAATGCGCAGGGCATTGCCTTATTGGTATAATAACAAAAAACGAAGGGAGTATATGATACAAGGAAAAAAAAACCGCACACAATTGATGTTTTGTATGTTAATGTCAATTGTTGGATTAGTAAACGGAATTGCCACCTCAGTCTTAAGGGCACTGTAAGTGTATCCCTATATACTGGGGGCAATTAACCGAAGGCCAAAGCGCAGTATCTAGAGACTAAACAGCCATTCATATTGGGGGGAAAAAAAATATATATAATAGGGCTTGTCAAAATCTTAATGAGCCGTCATACGTTAGTGAAGAGGGTAGTATCGACTAATAGAATTAAATCGCAAAAATAACCAGAGGTGCCGGGGTCAAAGCTAAGGTTAATTAAAATAATAATGCAGCAATATTTCAATGGTCTGAAATGAAAGGAGTGAAGGTAAATCCCTCATTTAATCCTTCAGGATGTAATGTACATAATTCATAAATCCAAACGCCTCTCTTCGGCGTAGTCTTAAATCAGAATTTCCACGGTGTGGAACAATTAATTCAATCACTTGGAACCTCAAGGCGTCCGCATTCCCCCATGTTCCGTTTTTAAGGTGTCGCGGATGTACCTAACGGATCTAGCATGTTCCAAGATCCTTTGGCGTAGTGGCCGAATAGTTTTGCCAACATAGCATTTCCCGCATGTACACGTCATTATATATACAACACCTTTCGAGCTACAATTAAAAAATTGTTTTGCTCGATACTCTTTTCCTTTGGGGTTGGGCCATACTCAACTGCTATGTATGATGTACTTGCAGGCCTTACAACGACCGCAACGATAGGTGCCTTTTAGAGTAGTAGTCGACCAAGTTTGTTTGGAGGGTTTTGACAAATGGCTCCTAACTAGCTGATCTCCTAAATTTGAACATCTTCTTGATGTAAACATGGGTCTATCAGTGAGTACCTTCGCGAGCTGGCGATCCTGTTTCAAAATGGGCCAATATCTATTACAGATATCTTGTATGTCATTCCAACCTGCATCAAAGTTACCAATGAGTCTCCTCATTTGTTGCTCGGTATTAGGAGTCACATCCCTATCCTTCAACAGATGTTCTCAGTTGATAAAGCACGATGGTAGGCCCTCTTCAGGATTCGATGAGGGTAACCCTTTTCGCGAAACATCTTATGCAAAACTTGGGCCTTCGTATAGAATTCATTATCATTTGAACAAATTCGTCGTAATCTTAGATATTGGCCAACAGGGATGCCTCTTTTCAGTGGCATCGGATGAAAACTTTCCCAATTCAGGAAGCTATTTGTTGCGGTAGTGTTTAAAAGACCCTCATCATCTTTAGCGGTAGTAAAGTCTAGGAAGTTAATAGATTTCTCATGTTCCTTTGTAAACTTTAAGGTTGTTGACATTCAGTTTCTCAACAAAAAGGTCGAACATTTCCCGTGTACCGGACCAAACAACAAGAAAAACGTCATCGATGTACCTCTTCCATACCTTAATAAATGGAAGGAAATCAATCATACTAATATCGAACACCATGTACTTTTCCCACCAACCCAAGAATAAATTTGCATAGGTGGGTGCCATTGGAGTTCCCATGGCTGTTCCGGTGGACTGTTTATAAAAAGCACCATCGAAGACAAAGTAATTGTGCGTCAATATGAATTTGATCAGTTGAATCACAAACCCTGTATGCACCGAATGTTCTACCCCTCCTATCTGTCAAAAAAGTTTCCACGTATTGGACTCCTAGATTATGGGGGATGCTGCTATATAGCGCCTCCACATCAAGACTACAGAGGAGGTAGTCAGATGGTACTTGTAATGTCATTAAGAATGCAAGCATCCCTTTGGAGTCTTTTTAATGTATAAGGGGAGTTTTTGAACAAGGGGTTGGAGGATACGATCAACATATGTACTGACATGTTGGGTAAGATTGTTGGTGCCTGAGACGATGGGTCTGCCTGGTATCGGAGTTCTTTGTGTACTTTGCTACCTTCTATTGTCTTCCCAATCAGTGGTGCTACTGGTTTCATGAAATGAAACTCCTTATCTGATCTAATTCCCAGTTCTTTCCCATCATCTAAAATGTTACGTAACTCAATGGCAAATTTATCAGTAGGATCCCCTTTAAGTGGTACATATGTCTCTCTATCACCAAGGATGTCAAGGGCCATTTTTTTTATAAGCATCACGAGACATTAGCACAATGTTGCCCCCTTTGTCAGACTTCTTTATAATTAGGTCAGTATCTTGTTATAGACTTTTTAAAGCCAGCCACTCATCTCCACACTTCAAAATGGGCTGGCTCATTATTGCTGCACTTGCAATTGTAGTATAGGAGTATATATTTATAGCTGGACGGCTGCTTGGGTTTTGGTTACCCACTCTTTAATTTTGTGATTTTGCCCCTATCAATGAGGGCGTAGCTGTCATTGTGGCAATTTGTGGGAATCTGTGGGAACCCGCGCCGTTCAATTGTCTCCAATTATTGCTGTGTACAACATTAGAGTATAATCATCACGTTGTGCCCTTTAGAATATTGCATCACACGCTCCATATCGCATTCAGGGTAATCTAATTGCTATTTGCCAATTTTCTCAATATTGGTATTATACCACGTATGACAAGCAATTGGTTACCTATCCACGGTTTGGTCAATCATCCTCTGGGTGATATATTTTTCAAGTATATGTTTTTATACGGTCGGTTGTTTGTTTTTTGTTTATGTACACCAAATAAAGTATGATTAGGTAGCTGGTGTCTACCATTGCTATATTTTTTTCTTCTATGCACTGTAATGGCCCTGATTTGGGAGGGTAGATATATGTGCGCTAATTGTAGGGTTAAGGGGTCACTTTAAAGGGTTTTTATAAAATATCCCGAGAGCACTGGTTCTTGATTTCTAGCAATGAACATGAAGAATAATTCTGAACCATAGGTCACATGACCAGCTAATTATATTAGTTTGGTCATGGAGGCTTGAGTCCTGTTGCGATATCTTTGCTATAGATGCATTAAGCGATGATGGTAAGTTTTGGCATGTTTGAATAATCGTTTAGAACATTTTAAATTGTTAACTTGAATTTTGCAGAATGGGAGAAAACCCAGGTCATGTTTCTGTAGATTTACAATCTGAAACGTGAAGTTACATATGTCTGTTCGTCTTTCTTTCATGTAACGATGGAGATGATTCTGGTTATCATGTTTACCGTTTTGTCCTTTGATCTTTCAGTATTTGAGAATGAAGTTGGCGATGATTATCAATAAGAGGGACGCGTACCATGAGTTTCTCCAGCATTTCAGTTACAAAAAAATGTTGGCAAAGATAAAGTCCTACCTTGACCTTACCCTGAAAGAAAAACCATCTCCTTTCCTGATAAAGGTGCGTTGATCTGTAAAAGATCCCGGGGTGAAAAATCTGCGTTTATTTAAACAATAGATGCAGTAATGAATTGATGTCTGAATTTTTATAACCTCAAAACCTTATGTGCGTGCCAGCCTCGTCATTAAATACACTTTACAGTTGCAAGTTTTTATAAAGCGCTAACGAGTTCCGCAGCGCTGTACAATGGGAGACCTAATAACAAATATACATACATGTTCAACACACAGTACAGTAGGAGAGAGGACCCTGCTCAAGAGCTTACAATCGAAAAACTTTGACCTTTCTCTAATTTGCAGCATCTTAAACCTTTTTAATGTTATCTATGTCTGTCTAGACTCTAGAGTGTAAATTTTTTTTTAATTTTATTTTTTCTTGTCCTTCTCCATGTCTTCCAGGTGGCCTCAAAAGTCATAGAAGCTAAAGCAGATAGACCTGTGGAAACCCAGTCTATGGAAGTTGATGATGGGTTTATGATGAATGAAAGGTAAGTGTTTAAAACAACTTGAATGAGAATTGACTTGTATTTTATCTCTCTCACAAACAAAAACCTCCTATTGGGTTTGTGGATTAAACATGGTAAAAGTTGTAGCTTATGTATGAACAAATGTCTAAGAAAAAAAAAATGAAGTTTAAAATAAATACAGATTTTGGACATTGCAGAGCTGTGACTCGTAGTGCCCATTCATTTGTACCATAGAGTAACTAGGAAACGGCAGATCAGCAAGGTGTAATTTAACCCCTTCACTACCAAGTGATTTTCCAAAAAAATCATTGTCAGAAACAGTGTTTTTTAGTAAAATCATTCTTAATTTTACAGTAATAGCTATTACTGTAAATAACCTATTTGGCCAGTAGATGGCACCATCCTGAGGTTTGAGCGGCTGGTCTAATTTTTTTTTTTTTTTTCTTTCCCCTGCATCGACTGCTGAAAGCCCAATATTTCAGCAGCTGATTTTACAGTTTTAGCTCTTTGGGCATTATGCCCACAGGGCTAAAACCTTGGGTACCTTCGGCAGCCCAAAAGCAATTGAAATTAATTAGCAGCAAACAAATTTAATTTGCTGTTTGGGCTGCAGGGCAGCAGATCACGATATCTCTAGCGAAGCTTGAGATATCTCTGTGGTGAAGGGTTAAATAAAAAACTCGAGTCATTTTAGTAGCTCAAGAACATTTCCCAAAGCAATCCAGGTGCTAAAACAAACATTTTCCTAATTTTGCATCCATTAGTTCCTACCTTTCCAAAACGTCTCCCTCCTGTTTAAACATGTGCTATAAATCTCTGGGTCTCAGATGACTATCAGGTCTATTCACCAAAGGTGAAACTCTGGAGAATTGTCAGAAGAGAACAATCTAGAGCAAATAGCCGATTTGGAAAGTGAGATAAATGGGAGAATATTTCTGGTTTGACTATTTTGGCCTAGAATTTTCACTTCTCCTGAGCTTCACCTTTTAGTGAATAGACCTGTTAAAATTCACTTCTGATGTGGCTCCTATAACGGTACATTGTAGAGTCATTGCAGACATTGGCCTGTATGTCCAAGCACCCCCTAATGCAGCCTATGCAAGTCCACCTAATCCCCCTTTCTGACTGAAGGGAAGCTGCTATTGGGATTTGCACCATGGTCTGCAGAATCCCCTGTGCCCCAGAAGCTCACATAGTATCAATAGAGGTAAAGCAAGAGAAAAGTACAGGAAGCAGAAAATAATGGTAAAAGAGGAGATTAAAGGGGAACAAACGGAATGGAAGTGCAGATCCCATCCCCAAATAAAACGTGCTATGCCTGCCTATCATTGCAGCTACATAAAGCATATGTATTTGCCTTCTTTTGGATCAACGGCAGTAGGTGATGTATGAGAGGCTGAACCCGATGGACACGTGTTTTTTTGTTTTTTTTCAGCCTGTGTAACTATGTATTAAACTTCAGGAGGGAGATGTCCAGAAACCCTCCTTTTTTTTAAATCGTTCTTTAATTTTGACCAGACCTTCTTAAAGTGTGTGTCAGGGTTATTCAGAGAGCGGAGATTCTCCTGCTTTTCACCGCTCTCTGAATAACCCTGTGTGTGTTTGTTAACTTTTCTTTTCCTGCATGATCTAGACTAACAGAGGACGAGCTTTCATGTTCAACTGAATATACTATTGCAAGAAATCCAAAGATCCAACCAGAGGAGGAGAGCGCCCCGTAAGTGTCCAGATGTGCTAGGTGACTCAGGAGATAGTGTTGCTGTTTTTTGTTTTTCTACCATAGTATGTAACTTCAGACATTAGTAATTCGATGTGACTATAGGAAACTGACATCCAGACAATCATTGTCCACTAAATGTAATGGGGCATTTTTACAAAGCAGCAGATAATCTTGATTCAGAAGCAGTGACGCAGCTGGTGTCATTTGTCCTGTAATGGCTTTACCTGACCTGAATGCCACAAATCTGGTGGTATGAAAAGTTCTAGAAGCTTTTGATTCAAGTCCGGTATGGAGTCGGGTTGGTACAATAGCAGAGTTGCATTTGCCATGGTTCTTCTGCTGTGTTAGTCACTAAACTGGTGAAGTCAGCCATGTGTCCTGCTTGTAACAGTCGATGATGAGTAACTTGGACGTTTGTCTAGTGCCCCTTAAATTCAGAGTCTGGCTTTTAAGAACAGTCCTATGTTGCACAAGAAGCCAGGTGTACATGTCCATCTACCTGTGTCTAAGGTTTTGTATATAATTTATAATCTCTTGGTTTTGCCCTGTAGAGTAAAATTAATAAAAACAATTTATTTTATTTTTTTATATATAGTGAAAATTCATCAAGTGAAATTGAGCAAGTGGCTACACCCAACACAAGCGACCACAATTCGTAAGTATGAATTCAGTCTACACATGGTTATCTGTGGGTAATTTACATTATATGGGTTATTCAAAGAGTGCCAAATTTGCCACCGACTTGCACCGAACAGTGAATTTTTTCGTATGGTGCAATTTCGTGGCAATTCAGCAAGCTGACAATTCGCCAAATATTAGCAAATTGTCAGTGAAATATGGTGCAATCCGGCAGCAGTGAAATTCCCTAACGAGAAGCAATGGTTAATGTCCAGATTTTCGGTGCTTTTGTTCCACAAGTTTAAACATTCAAATCCCATAGGTTTCAATGACAAAAAAAATCTCCCCCCCCCCCCCCCTTATTATTTATTCAAACGTTTATTCTTTTCATGTGCAGCAAAAAGTTTTTTCTTGTTTGTTTTAAATGCCCCCCCCCGGTTCGGCAACTATGTTCGGTGTGTCAGTGGCGTTTCGCAGGTCCATTCGGGGACTGTGTGGTGAATGCTGAATCCACTGCAGGGTCGGCGAATTTAACTCGCTGAAGGGCGACCTCTGAATAACCCCTAAGTCTTTTGAGACACTAGTCCTACAATTCAAAAGGTGAGACAGGATGGAAGCCGAAATACGCAGTTAGTAAAGTGACGTTTGTTTTGGGTCCGCCCCCCCCCCCCACACACCTTTTTTACCAGCTGCAAGCAAGAATAATGGGCGAACTATGAATTGTTTGTTGTTCTCTATGCTTGCACATGAGCATTTTCTGTACAAAAAGGAAGCTTTTAGTTTGCAGTAACCTTGTGCTACCACTCAGCTGCTAGGATATTGCTGCCTAGGACAGGTGTGGTTAGGTACAAACCTTAAATCTGGCCTAGGCAGAATAGATCTGGCTTTATGTATACGTTTTGTAGTAAACCTGCAGTAGCATTTCTAGCTGAGCTTCCAATGTGGTTGAAATGTCTGTGTAGATAAAATAAAAAGTGATCCACCCCCAGAGGTGTGAACACCCTGCTCTTTCCTGACAAAATGGAAAATGTTAAAACAATTGTTCTTAATCAGAAGTTGTTAAGTTTTTATTTTTTTCTTCTTTCTACCTAGTAATCTGATTAAACCTGTTAATGACCCTAACGAGGTGACACGTGACAAAGGCCCTGGAAGGTAACCTATAAAAACGGGAAAGTCTCCATGACCGTTGATTATGGCTTCTATCACATCTGTTACGTTTGATTTTGTTTTCAGACTTCAGAAGCGCTTGCTTTCCCTAGAATCGCACACACCTTGGTATCCAGGTAAATCCTGTGACCTGAAAAAGCAAATGCAACCTCTGAAGCAAGGTGTGTACACAAAACCGTCATACATTGTACCAATCCGTTTCTACATACGACTACGTAACGGTTCTGTTTGTGTTTTAACATTTTCTGATTTCCAGAGAAGTATAACCCTGTAGATTTTAACTAAAGGGACATTCTATTCATTCGGCCTCTGCTCGGTTATTGAAGGACAAAAAAGGAAACTCAAGTTTAAAGGAACACCATTAAAAATAATCGTAAGGATCACTGTCAGTGGAATAACCCCCTCCCTGCCAAGCAGAGGATATTGCATGTTCATAAATGTCCTAGAGCTCCGTGTGATATTGGCTGGGTGTAGTAGAGGTAACATCACTGCTCTATGAATGTAGACACAGGTTCAAATCCCAGCAAGATCACCTCTCCAGTAAGTGTCCTTGGGCAAGACACCTAATGGTACATACTCGCCACCTAGGACATACATGAAAACAAGAGAAATCTCGATGTATCCTTCCTGGTAAAATACTTTCTCAAAAAAAAAAGTGCTTACCACTTGGTAGTAAAGGGAGTTTTTCTGTAAATATACTGCCAGAACCCAGTGGTTTTATGGAAACCATGTTCTGGTACCCACACTGAAAATGTATACAGCTTATTCTGCTGCTGCTTGGATTTCCTTTGTGAAACACTGGTTATTGTCACTCTTGCGTCAATTTTTCACTGGTGTTTTCACCTTTTTGAAGCTCGCACTCATTGAATAACCTCCTTAAATGAAATCCATACATCTACTGAGCGTTACTTTTATACGATCTTGTTTAGGAAAAAGAAGCAGAGAGTTTGAAAAGTCTGTGAAAGCAAACCTGCCTTTACATGCCTCCTCCAAGAGGAAACAGGTAAGAGGTGTATGTAGTCGTAAAAGATTTTTCATAAATTTGCTCAGAGCTTACAAAATTATGGGTTATTGAAATTATTTGCATTTCTACCTACCAGGTGTGAATGCTAACACGTATTCATGGTTCTTTCGTTTCATCTTTCAAGAATGTCTTCATAGAATTCTTGCCCCAAAAGTGGCTTTTTTGTTAAAAAGCAAATTACACCTTTTTTTTTTTTTTTCAATACGGAAGGGACCAAGGGTTTGGGGCAGACCTGCTGGGCCATATTACATACTGCATGCTAAAACGGGGACGCTAAGGAGGAAATCCTGCAGGTTTCTCTTTTAGCGCCCCCATTTTGGCTCCATATTACGGGGTAGGTGCGAATACAGCAGCCTGCCCCATAATGCAGCACTAACACACTGCCGCGAGCATCCCCTCCGAACATCCCCTCCATGGAGTCCATAGGACTCCATTGAGGCTTTGGCTGCCGGTCACATGACCTGCATAATCTTGCCTCTCACGAGATCTGGCAGGTCAACGGAGTGATCGTGGAAGGAGACTGGGGACTTTATTTTTTCCCTAGTCTGTCTCTGTCTCTGCTCCCGGCAGCCAGAAGAGGTGGATCGAGCTGCCGTTATGGAAACGGGGGATCAGAGGTGAGTAGTTTTTTTGTAGGATTTGTAGCTGGTGCTGTAGAAGTGGAATCCGTTAGCACCAGCTTAGCTGTAGGTAATTTTTCAGTAAAACGCAGCGGGGCATAATTGGCATTAGGACTTTGTAATCATAATGCTAATTAACTCTTTGCGCTCCCCATGTTAAACATAGGGAGCGCAAAGTATAGCAAGCTGGCGCTGAAAAGCGCAATCTCCGATTCGGTGTTTTGTTTTTTTGGGGGGGGGGGGTTTAACCTGTTAGCCCAGGCCGACCATATTACATTCCGAACACTAAGTGTGTATATTTCTTGGAATGGTAGGGTGCATTTCAACAAAATGAATATTTTTGCCTAAGCGTTTATACATGCTCTTCAATCTTCCCCAAATTCTACAGCATTTAAATATTTCAAAACCCGGGTAGATATCTTTTTAGGGATGCACGATACCACTTTTTTAAGATCGAGTACTGATATTTTTGTTCAACTACTCACAGTACCGATACTTTTATTTTATGTCATGTGACCGCTTTCCAATAAGAACAGACCTCCTAGATATGCCCCCCCCAGCTCATGGATACTGCCCCCCCCCCAGCTCATGGATAATGCCCCCCCCCCAGCTCGTGGATAATGCCCCCCCCCAGCTCGTGGATAATGCCCCCCCCCAGCCCGTGGATAATGCCCCCCCCCAGCTCGTGGATAATGCCCCCTAGCACATGTATTTGCCCCCCCCCCCTCATACTTACCTTCCTTTAGCGACGTCGGGAAAGTCTTCGCGCTCGCTCGCTCCTTGGAAGGTCCCCAGCCGCGACCACGTGGGACCATGTGATCGCAGCTGGGGGTCCTTCCAACGAGTGCACGCGCGGAAACTTTCCCGGCGTCGCTCAGGACGGTAAGTATGAGTGGAGAGTGCCAGGTGCCCGTCCGAATGCTCTATCGGCATTTGGACAGGCCCTGCAGCTGCTCTCCTCACTTTTATACTTACCTTCCTTTAGCGACGCCGGGAAAGTTTCCACCCGTGCGCTCCTTGGAAGGACCCCAGCCGCGATCACATGGTCCCACGTGGTCGCGGCTGGGGACCTTCCAAGGAGCGCACAAAGACTTTCCGGCGTCGCTAAAGGAAGGTAAGTATAAACAAAGTGAGGAGAGCAGCTGCAGGGCCTGTCCGAATGCCGATAGAGCATTCGGACAGCCGTCCCAGCCCCTCGGATGCCGGCAAGTCGGCTCAATGCCGGCTTCCGGTATCGGAAAAAAATATCGGGGGTACTGCAGGAGTACCAAGTACTCCTGCAGTACCCTGTATCGGCACTGATACTAGTATCAGTATCAGTGCAACCCTATATCTTTTTATATCGGACCAGGGGGAGGGGGGTTTAAGATACTTATGATCGCCACGTGTGGTCTGTATAGAAAAAAATATCAAAAGGTTTGCAAATCAAATTTAGAAAAATACGAAATAATCTTTATCCACCACAGCAATAAATCTATTTGTTTTAAAAACCTTATATCCCCATAATGGCAACTAAATGTGTATGCATAAATAATACACTAAATGGTATAAATCTACAAGCGGAAACAATAGGGATTCTTTTGTGGAAACCCAGGGTACAGTGACTAGCTATACATGCTGAACTAATAACTTTATACCCTCTTGTTTTTGGTATGGGGGGGGGGGGTGTTCTTCTTTTTTTTTTTTTTTTCATTCATGTTTGTCGTTTTTCAGCCTTGGATCTGGGAAGAAGACACACTCCTGAGAAAGGGAGTAAAGAAATATGGTGTGGGAAACTGGAGCAAGATCCTCGTACATTTTGAATTTAACAATCGCACCAGCGTCATGTTAAAAGATCGCTGGAGAACCATGAGGAAGTTAAATATTGTTGGGAGTGAGGATGAGACTTAGTTTCTGTCGTGACCCACCATAGAGTTTAAAGTTTCCTCTTTCAAACTATGGTTCCAACTACAAAAAGACTGCAGTTTTTGGCACGAGGTGTGTCGTAAACATAGCGGCGATCCCTGCACCCACCATTCTAAAACGGCTTAGTATTGGATCCTCCGCTTATATCTTGGGTCCAAATTTCAAGACCGACTGTATTTCAGTTTGCCAACATATCATCTTTTAATTTTACACGAATCTGATCGTGTCACTGTAGATGTTGTTTGACACTGAAAGTGACTTCATGAACGAACAGACTTGAGGTAGACGTTATTTGGGGGAGAAGCAAAAGGAATATTGTACATGTGTTCAAACTCTACTTTTTATGCTTTATTTTATTTATTTTTTAATGATTTACCTTTTTTGGCCTAAGAGACCATTAACAGAGTAATGCCTTGTTTGCGTGAATTGAAAGCTAATGGCCAGTGCTTTCGTGTGAGTAATTTCATTGTGCAAAGCTTCAAAGTGGTGTACATGAATATATGTAAATAGATCAGATTCTTCCATTGTATATTTTTATTGTACAGTGTTACATTTTGATGTATAATAAAATCAACGTGGCAAGTGCGCTAAAGAAACCAAAACATTGTGAATGTTGCCAATACCTATGGTCTGCAGTTGTGATATTTACTTACACACATGAATGCACGGTCAGGCCCTCTTTGTGGGTACGCGAGCCGTAAGAACGCCAGGGTGCTTTTTTTCCTGCCTGTACTCAGTACCGATAGGGCAGATGCACCCCTTGGCAGAGGTTTCGCTTATCACGGACTTCTCCCGCATGTGACTGACACCTTCATTTCAGCACCACCTACAGGACCTATTCCTGTGTGATGACATCAGTTGTCACTTCACCCTGCCAGGTAGGGAATTTTTTAGGAGATACAGGTGTGTGTGTGTGTCTCTGTACCCTTAACATATAGATGGTCATTTGAGGTATCATTGGAAAGACCAGAGCATGGTCTTTCCAATGATGCCAAACATGACCAGGTTTCCTGTACGGCTCGGGGTTAGACGAGCGCATTCTGTGCGTCCGTACACAACGGACATACTTTCTGATTGACGACAAGGTAGTGGCCACACAGTTTTTGTGACTGACGTTTTTTTTTTACTGATGTAGAAGGGAAAATAAATTAATATGAAAAACATTGTCTGTCAAATGCTGGACGTCAAAAATGCAGTCCGTCTGACCATGTTCCATCACTCACACACAAAGCTATGCGGAAGTTGCAGACGCAGTGCACTCTGTGCGTCCGTTCTAGCGGATTGACGTTCTTCCCTAACCTGCGTCCGTAATCCGGTGCGGACGTACTTTGTGTGTGGGGCTCCATTGGTCATAATTATATGCTATAATGGACGTACAAATGTGCAGCAACACGGACGTGATCAGTGCGCATGTCTGACACGAGCCTAAAACTTAAATAAAATTTAATTTTAGTCTGCTGCAGCACTGTTGTTCACTTTTCAATTACCGTATAAAGTGAACAATGATTCTGTACTGTAGAGCTATGTGATACACACTGCACATTACTGTGAGTTTTATAACTGTGGAGCTCTGACAAGAATGGGTGTGTTTTGGTGGTAATAGTGAGAGGGGGGGGGGCGCAGCATTTCATATTTGGGCCCGGGCAACACAATGGCATGGGATGGTCCTGACTCTAGTCATTGACTGCATGCTAGTGTGAATCCGCTGTTAACTTCAATGCGAGTGTACGCCATCTTTTCATTAATTACATGCTGCCTGGCGCCTTATGATGCGTCAGGGTGAGTACCCTCCCTATTGCTGATACCAAGACTAGACTGACCATCAGGTATACCTGGTCGGCTGATGCCCGTGTAGGCTGTGGGCTAATTCAGAAGCAACTGCTTAGAATATCGCGCAGGCCGTGTACCGTGAGCGGCTATCTGCATCTGTGCTTGAGCATGCCTCTCTTACACTCGCCTGCGCTCCCACAAGATCCTGTAAATATATGTATAACAAAAGGGGGGTTACTGTGCTGGTGTCCTCTCAGCTCTGGTTCCGTGAGATAGTTCACATGTCTGTGCTCCCGCAGGATCGGTATAGAGGACTACAGAAGAGGCACAGATACAGGCACTCGCTTGCGGGTATGCAGCCCATGTGATAGCGGGGTAAATTAATGAAGCAGTTGTTTGAATTCAAGCAGCCGTCTCCAGACCACAGACAGCCTACATGGTCTTCATGGTTTAATGGGGGGGGGGGGGTGAAAAATAATGGGGGGGCCGAGGAAATAATAAAATTGGGAGTAGAGGGAAATAATTGCTAAAATGGTGTGGAAATAAATAATTAAATTGGGGGATTAGGAAATTTATAAAACGTGGAAAAAAATTGATTTGTAGGCAAAAAAGGTGTTTTGTAGGGTGCCTACACATCCTTATATGGGCACCTAATAGGTATATAATATGGGTGTGAAAAGAAGGAAAACAGTGAAGCGCCCTCAGGAAGAATGAATAATCATATACGCTGCACGTCGTATATGGAGGTTCCTCTAAAAACCTGAGAATATACAAAATGAACAATCAATGGAGCGCCAGTCTATGATTAAACACTGGACATGTCTGATGGACATGTACAGTGTTTAATCATATATACCAGTCTTAGACTGGTGCTCCGTTGATCATTTTATATAATATGGGTGTGTAGGCGCATGCACAGTCGTTTGAGCCTAATTGCAGGGTTGTCACAGTGCGACACAAGTTGGTTTAGTGATCCAGTTTGGGCATTCCGGCTCAAAAAGGTTCTTTTATAAATAAAGGATTTTACACTGCTCTATACGTTTCTTAAACAAAAAGAAAATCCCCTTGAGCCGAGCACTATTTGTTTTTATACATTGTGCACTTTATTTCATGAATAAATACAGAAATATTACTATCAAACCTTTTGACGAGTTACACAGTATTCTTGGGATTCAATTGTGCACTATATCACTGTATCTGGCAACTCAGGTTTATCATAGATCATAAAGATAAGTACACAGCTTCATTATATTTATTTACTTTAATTCTGATTTATGGGATTTTTTTTATAAGTGTGCTTTCGTAGCAAAGACAGTTTTTATGTCACTACAAAACGTAATGAGGTGAAGTGTTAGAGGCCGATTCTTTTCTTGCTGGGCCTTTGACAATGGATGCTGGAAGTCTCGTGCACCAAGGAAGTTCACATGTGACTACAAGCAACGTCTATACTACACATTAGTAGTTTGAGACAATGTCTGGACTCTGTACACTTGTTTGAAAACAATTTATAAATATATATTTTTAAATATTTTAATTGAGTTTTATTATCCAGGTTATTACAGTGCATTTAAAGGATCATGTAAATATGAAGCTGTGCACATCTGGGCATGAACAGTTGTCAACTTCTTTCACCTTCTTCCAGGATCCCTGACATCTGGAGTTCCCTACAGCTTCCCAATGAATAACATTGCTCCTGCAAATATACAAACAATACAGACTATAAATCCTTAAAAATGTGCACTTAAGAGTTTGCTAGAAATAGTGTCTGCCTTTCTCGGTGCTTGAGAGCGATATGGACCCAGATCCATAGCTTTTGTTCTAGATCTGAAACGAATGGTTGGAAATTAATGGGCGTTTCAGGCATTGTACTTACTCTTATGTTGAGCACGTTCCATCCCAGCAAGTGCTGCACATGGCCGCCATTTTCTGTTATGTACATGTTGACACACTGCTGCATGACTTCGCTAAAGTATCTCCATATCGCACCATCAATGTTTTGGATCTCATTCCTAATATTCCCCAAATCGGGAGTCAGCAAGTTTGGCCCTACAAATGTTTTGGATCCACATCTCCCATGATGCTCAGCTGCTCATTAGGCTAGCTACGATTCACGGGCAACTGTAGGTCCAAAATATCTGGAGGGCCATGGCTTCTGACTCCTGCATTAAGCTGTCAAGAGTACGGGGCTTGTTACAGTACATTCGTTTCTTAAGATTCCTACAAAAGTCTGGAATGGTAACAACAGGAGACCAGGGTGGCCACAGATTCTTGGAAATGGCACTGCTCAAAAAAACTGGATCGTCGCCACTGACTCAAATAATGTGTGTCACGCCACGCCATCTTGCTGGAAGTATCCCAGTTCAAATGATTAAAGGGGTTATTCAAAAAGCATCAATATTTCAGTGTTTTCTAGTTCGGTGTGCTTCGGCGATTTCCATTTCCTTGACCCTGCGGTGAATTCACTATTCACTGCAGGGTTCTTGAAGTGCGCCGAAGATGGAGTCACCGAACACCGCCAAACAGAAGGGGGGGGGGAAGGAACTCTGGTATTCTTCATTTGACGCCTGTGTGCTGAGCTCCTTTTTACCGGTTTACCAGACAAATTATATATCGTTCTTTCCGGCAGATTCATAATATATATCATTATTATATTTATGTCATGTCCTGCCTGTATATTATAATAAATGCAATAAAATTTGTATTTTCAATAATCTACTGCGTGTAAAGGTTTTTTTTTCCCACATTTTATCATGCAAGCATTTGCGGTTATATTTTCTATGAGTTGCGCTTGTTAAAAAAAATTAGAAATGGGTACTCAGGAAATTACGTGATTTTTAACAAAGGCACCCCATAGAAAAATCGTTAGTGCAGCATCATTGTTCACATTTTAATTGAAATGGGAACAATATTGCTGCATTAACAAAAAATATATCATTGGAAAGGCCACGCTCTGGCCGTTGCAATTATACCAAACATTAACCCCTAGCTGCCACGAATCAGGAGATAGGGGTTCCAATGAACCGCCTATCTCCACCATTGGTGGCAGCTAGGGGTTGACTCCAGAACTGACGTCATCGCGCCATGACGCCAGTTGTCTGTGTGAGATCCCGGAAGCTTGGCCGTCATCTAAGATGTCAGCCAGCTCCGGGATGGGACTGCGATACAGCGCCTGTTGTTGCCGAATCGCGATCCAGCCCCCAAGGGGTTAAAGCCAGCCACCACTTGGAAGGGCAGGCTGTGCCCTTCCAAACGGTACCTGGCTTTTGATCGTGCCCCAAGCTGATCGGGAGGGAGAGGTCCAAAGGACCCCTTCCCCGCAATGGCAGGGGTGCCTGAAATAGATGTCATCGCGCTGCCGTGATGACATCTATTAGTGTCCACGGAGGTCCCAGATGCTGGGCTGACATCAAGGATGTCAGCCCGCATCGGGGGGAACAGCGATTGGCCGGGTATGTAAAACCAATTATATTTATTTATATATATTATATTTGTTTTACATTTATTTGTTCAATACATTTTTTTTTTCTATTTGGATACCTTGTGGCGATTTCCTGGTATGAGACACATACAGAGATCTTAATTAGCCGGCTATGGAAGTGGCATTCACCCATACCAGCTAATTCTACCTACTCCAAGGACGTTTTTTCCTCCAGAAACTTTGTTGAGTGTATCACTTATCACCACTTTGCATTTTGCATTGGATTTATAGGACACCGTATCTTCCGTGTTGTTTCCCACTTCGGTTGCAAGTTCGTCGCTTTCTGAATAACCCCTTTAGTAATTTTTTTCCAAGGGTCTATTCTCACGACTGTGCTGCCACCTAGCAGCTGTATCGCAAATGCTGTATTGGAATGTGCTGAACTTAAGAGGAGGTACATTTCCTGAAACTCACTCCTTTCCTTTGATTTGTTTACGATCCATAACAAAAACTTTTGGTTCGTGAATATGTGAATCACCTTGTATTTGTGGGTTTTTTGCTCGGTCTACTATTCTGCAAGGATATGGTCAGCCAAGACAAGTGGTACTGGATGACTTTATCATGGGGTTAGAAAAAAAAATGTCTCTGTAAGGATAGCACTTTTACCATGGTGGTGCCAAAGCATAGGCCCACTAAAACGTTAAGGTGACTCATAATCCAGCACTGGGTTGAGCAAAGAGGTCAAGGTGCACATAAAATAATTTCCCTTTCGAGCACTCAACTCGCATTGGGTTAAATTTTGTTCACTTGGTGGGTTGAACCACAATGAAAAAGTTGGGAGTGTATTTTTCAACGCACTCACCTCTCGCAAGAAAGGCTTTGTGAGGCCCTGCATAAAATATCAATGTGCAAATAGAATATAAATTTTACGTCTGTTGTGGAAATGTTGATTTTGTTATTATTGATTTTATATTATAAAGAAAAAGGAAGACTGAAATAATTAGGAGAATTAATGTAGACAGGTGCTGGTTCACGTAGCGCAATTTGTTTTCTCCATGAAAAGGAATATGGAAGACGTAAAGGCCTCACCCATTGGAGTCACTGCCGTCTCCACTACAACGGTGATTCCTGATGTTCATTGCTGGATGTTGGCAAGTTACACAGACCGTGTATCCCTCACGCAAATACTGCATCCAACGCGCATGAGGCCTGGTCTCTACCAAGCAGGCGTGAGATAACGACTTTATCTGAAACTCAACGCAGTACCTGGGGATAAAAAAAGGTAAAAATCATATAAAGGGTTTTTAAATCTGTTTTGTGTAATTTAAAGGAATTCTTTTCATATCATTGATATATGGCTGCTTAGTATGGAGGTAATAACAAGCTAATAGACACATATTAAAAGGGGAATACTATTAATATGAAAAGTTTTGGAAATCCTGAGGTAAAAATGGAGTCAATGTACAGTAGTTAAGGCAACTGTTTGAAGGGATCATTGATATGAATTGGTAGAATGAGGGGGTACGATGGGGTAGGGTCAGAGAGAGATTAATAACTTATTTGATAACATGACTTTCAGGGTTATTCAAAGAGATTCGAAAAGTCACCGCACGTTCAGTGACTTTTCGTTCTCTTCAATTCGGTTCGTTTTGCCGATCCCATTTCGGTGACCCTGCGGTGTATTCAGCAAACACCACAGGGTCCCCGAATTGCAGGGAAAAGCTGCCGCAAACCCGACGAAAACAAATCGCAAAACCCAGCGAATGCACGCCGAAAAGCCACAAAAACATCTGGATTAACCTGCCGAAAACCACGGAAAAAGCCCGAGCAGGAGCCGATCACACACAGCCGAAGCAGCCGACACCGCAGAAGAGGCAGTGAATAAATTAGCAAAATAGTTTGTGTGAATGTGTGAAAATGAAACGCTGTTTGCAAAGAGACTACTGAGCGAAAATTTCTGAAATTTACATATGAGGTCCAGGGAATGATAATAAAGAGGGCTGTTACAGAAAAAATAAGTAAACTTTAAAAAAAAAAAAAATCGGACTTTTTAAAAAAAAAGGAAAATTCAGAAAAATGCTTAAAGTATCCTAAAAAATCTATAAATAAAGAGACTCTTTACTGCAGAATTTTATAATGAACGGTTTATTAGATATTGAATTAAAACGGGAATATTTTTAACATTGAAGCCTATGGGATTCTCCTGAATTAACTTGCCGAATTAAACCAACGAATGGCAGGGCATTTCGAGAACCTTTCACTGCTAGTTTGTGTTCTTTGAATAGCCGAAGCATTGCTTTTCATGGGGATTTCTCTGCCCTCGAACAGGCACCGTATGTGCAGGCAATTCGCCAGGATTTGGCGAATTGCCTGCTCTCTGGATAGCCGAATGGCCAGGAAAGGTAACCGAACGCCGATTTTCAGCGTTCGGTTACCTTTCTCAAGCAATTCGGATCTCTTTGGATAACCCTGTGTGTATAATATATGGCCACTAAAATATGTCCCTGCATTACCCAGAATCCTCTGTATTGGAAGTCCAGTCAGGTGCTATGGCACGCTTTTTCCTTGCCTTGTTGTACTCAAATGAGGTAATAAAAGCGGATACTGTATGGATGAGAAGAATTGAGTTATTGTGGTGTTTACCTGCCCATCGTAACGTACAGCAGACACTTTCTTTAAAACTGTTTGGAAAAATAAAATTTTTACTTTAATATAAAGACACAAAAACTCCATTTACAACACATTTGGAATTGTAAGAACATTTTATGGGCTATTTATGATACAGATTCTTTTTTTCCACTGCCTGGTTCATGCCAGTGTTTGGGAATATATTTAAAAAGAGTCTAGGTAGGCCAAGAGTGAGCCTGTTAACCAACACTTCTAAGAAGCTCTTGCAGATATCAGCCATGGAGTTAGGAAATGAAAAGGATTATTCCCGAGCACCATTGTTTGTTAACCCTTTCCAGCCGCAGGGCGTACCATGCCGTCCTTGTCTTTGAAGACGCGGGACATACTAATACGCCCCGTTGAGTTCTATGGGCTGCCTCGGTCCCGCCCAGCATTCGACGAGCGACACTGTCTGCTGCGGGATGACCTGAACTCAGGCTGCTGCCCTGTAGCCACTGGGTGTCGACTGCATGGGCGAGCGAAAGGAGAGACCCTCTGCAGCACATGGCAGCGAGAAGTGGGTCCCTGCTCAGGCCTCACACAGTCTTAGCTTGGTGGTACCATTACAAAGACTATTCCTTATGCAAAATCAGGCTGCTATCACCCAGAAAGGGCAGCCAGAAGTGAAATGCCAAGGAAGGAAGTCCTCTCTGCACAAGAGATACGGAAACCCCCCCCCCATGATCATAATTGTGGTAACTATGGTGAATTTGGGCTATCCACAGAGGCAAGTGAAGTTGCGAGAAGCAATGGTACCTTCGTTATTCTTCCATGGTAGAAGTCAGCTTTCCCTAGTCTCTGTTAGGAGAACTTTACCCTTGTTCCAGCATTTTTTTTCAACAACGGTGAATATACTTCTGCAATTCTAAAGTGGCAATCTTTGATGAACTTCAACTGAAAGAGCAGTGGAAGCAATGCTATAAGCAATGCTGAGCAATATCGCATAAACGTCAGTAGAAACCACCCTGAATACAAAGGTAAATCAAATCCAACTTTCATGGAAACAATGTGAAAACTTTAGTGAACTACAGTGAAGCATCTCTAGGTAGTGAATTCCCTGGAGCTGATCCACAGCAGTGTCCTGAATTAAATCCACTGTTGTCTAAATTAAGTTAATTTTTACAATTGAGTTTATTATTATTTAACTCCTTGTAAAAATAGATGTTGAACAGAAGTGGACATAAATGTCTTTGCAATATATTACCCACGTAAAACATACTGTGTTATGCTTATACTGTGCTTTGTGTTCATTTTAGTTCTGGAATAACAGGATGACAAATCGTTCACATACCATATGAATGTCCGCAGTCCTTTCCATGCTGTGTAAGATATTCAAGACACCCAGCTTTTTCTTCCAGAACAGGACAAGGTTCTCCTCCATTTTCGGGCTCCTGTTCCACCTCCCGCCTTCGTACCCTCATTGTTGGTTTGCACTGGTTAGCACATCCACTCCATTGACTCCATTCACCCACAACACACGGCCGAGCTGATGGAATAAAAAAATAATAATCATTTAAAGTTCAATCAGATTTTGCCTGTTAACTACAGTCACTGTAAATCAAAATTTTAGGTTTTAATATTCTTTTGTTTAATCTTAGAAATGGATTTTCAGGGCAATAGTTGAGATGAATGAGTTTCAAAACTTTCAAATTTGGAATTCTTCACCAATTCTCCACAATGAAAGCTGATTATCTGTTACCTGTACTTTAACAATGTCCAGAACAACAAATAAAAAACTTATCAAGAAAAAAAGATGTCATCTGTGCTCAATTCTATACTAATCCATGTGCAACAAAACACAGTTAGAGGTTTTAGTTTGCTCGAATGGCCATTGAAGCGTTAGCTCACTCGCCTCCATCAAGGCACCTCTTTTTACAGTGAGTACCTAACCAATGTAACCAAAAGCTGCTCTTCTGAACAGCTGCATGCCCTCTTACTGCTTTTCAGCTAAGAGACAGAAAAATGGTGGGTTTTATTAATACACTCACCAAGCACTTCCCATTTGGGGTCGAAGACAAAAACATGAAAAAAGGAACAGCAGCCAAAATGACTTCACTGGTGTTACAACATAATATAAATACATACAGAAAAAAAATGGCTGGTTGGTTTTGTACTCACTCTACAAAAAGGTGCCATGATGTGGCGAGTGAGCTAACACTTCAATGGCCATTCGAGCAAACTAAAACCTCTAACTGTGTTTTGTGGCACACGGAATTGTATAGAATCGAGCGCAGATGAGATCTTTTTTTTCTTGTTATGTTTTATACATGAACTGGGCTGTTACTCCTGGTTGTTGCAGTCGCTTTGGTGAGTATGGGCGCAACGCCATTTTTTATGTAGATAAACAAATAAAACTTGTAAGGGTGATTCACAATCCACTGATGTTCACCGCTGTTGTAAATAATGGAACATAAATCACCAACATTGTAACTATGATGAACTCTATCGACTATCCACAGAAGGAAACCCAATACCGCCATGAGAACACCTTCAAACAACACTAAACTACAGTGAACAACAATACAACCACTGGTGTTCTTCCCTATAAAGTGTAAACTTTGTCTATTCTCAGTTTAATGTTGTTCTGCTGTTTTCTACATGGCTGAATATACTCACAGTTTTAAAGTCGCGATGTCCATAGACCTCCCATACAAGCCATGGTAGAAAAAACCAACACTATACAATTTTAGCTAAAACACCGATGGACTGGATGCGGAGATCTACGTGAAATAACTGCAGCATAAACTACACTTATTAAAACTTTTGCTGATAACCACTCGGTAGAAACTATTTTGGAATGAACAGTGTAATATATGGGAAAATGTGGTGGCAGTCCCCTAATTAGTGATTTCAGCGTAGCTTGGCCGTACTCACTCCACCGCAGATCAACTAAGTACAATTACTGTACTTTCAATGAAAGAATGGGGGTTAATGAATAACTCCTTAAAAGACAACAGGTCTCCAGAGAGTTCTCTTTGGGAATGAAACAGATTTATACCCTTGTTAAATTAAATGGTTCTGGTTTGGCTCCTTATCCTATCCCATCTTATTCCGTCTGCTTTCCATTTTGTGCATTTAAGGGAGAGTGATTTGTTCTCGTCACATCAGGCTGAAATTCCTCTGACGGCTTCCAAAGAAAGTTCATCTTATCCTTTGCCAAGTTCTTCTGTTTGTCACTTCCTTGCACTGTCAAACCAAACAGCAGCTAGTTGTGTTATTTCATACCATTGTTGCACATGTGGGAGTTGTACACAGATTCCACAGAGAAGGCATCGGGAGTGGAAAATCCAGCACAGCTCTCTCACACATCTTGATCTGTGTCACTTTTTATTCTATTATATTGTCTACCTAGTTGATCAAAGTTTGATGATCAAGTATTTTAGCAACTGAACACATTGTAAATATCTGCAACACTAAAAAAGGGTTGTGCGTGAGATTCGAGAGACACCTGAAAATAATTGTTATCACAGTAACACGGTACAAAGCATAATAATGATGAAGACTGTGGAACGTCATACAGCAGTCACTTTAAAAAGTGATTCACTTTAAAGCAAGACAGTCAGATCCTCAACGGTTGATAAATTACAGCCGCCATGATGCATTATCAACCTCAGCTCTGAAAAACCATCATTGTAGTTTTTGTTCTGCAGCAGTCAGGACTTACTTTTGGCCAAGTCTGGTTTAAACCGAGGATACATAATACAGAAGGCGCAAGGACAGATGGTTGTGAAGACATATACCTCTGGAGTACCCCAGATACAGTTGGGTTACCCCTAACTTTCACAGTGGACCAATTTCAGAATACACACTGCATCATGTCGATCTGTATTCAACATAATTGGAGATAGACAGGAGCAGAATATAGTGTAGTATTTTAATATAGCAAAATTAAAAATCTAAGTTAAAACAAACACAAGTGTAGAGCACATACAAAATGTGCATATATGCATTGGCCAAATGATGAAGTAGGGTGATCCCTACGAAATGTGTCGAGCAGTTTCCCTGTGTGTGCCAAAGACCGTTTTTCCGAACTTTTCCAACGGACTTCAATCTACAAATTGGTGGACTGCTGACTGGAAGGTTAAAGATATCGGGAGGTCTTGGCCACTGTGGCAAATGCATATATGCACATTTTGTATGTGCTCTACACTTGTGAGTTTGTTTTAACTTAGATTTATAATTTTTCTATATTAATTAAATACTACACTATATTCTGCTCCTGTCTATCTCCTCTTATGTTGAATACAGATCGACATGATGCAGTGTGTGTCCTGAAACTGGAACACTGTACAAGTTAGGGGTAACCCACCTGTATCTGGGGTACTCCAGAGGTATATGTTTCCACAACCATCTGTCCTTGCGCCTTTTGTATTTTCTGTTTAAAGTGTAAGGGTTAACAAGGTCACCCTAAACATTAGGCTGCAGTAGGAGCAAGAACTGCGTACATACACAGTTTAAACCGAGGAAGCCATAGATGCCATTTGTTAGATCAGTGGTTCCCAACCCTGGACTTCAAGTACCCCTAACAGGCCAGGTTTTCCAGATATGTGAAGCACAGCACAGGTGATATGATTTGCTGCTCAGTAATTGCAGGATTCAGTCTGCATTTCCCCAAGGTGATCCTTAAAACCTGGCCTGTTAGGGGAACTTGAGGACCGTGGTTGGGAACCACTGCATTTTTTATTTTTTTTTGAGTAAGGATTTTACCAGGAAGGATACATTGAGATTTCTCTCGTTTTCAAGTATGTCCTGGGTGGCGAGAATGTACCGTTATGTGTCTTGCCAAGGACACTTACTGGAGAGGTTGCTTGCTGGGATCGAACCTCCACAGGCTCTCTCCATGCAGAGCAGTGACATTACCTCTACTCCACCCAGCCGGCATTATGGTTGTTATTCTTTTAAAGAGGTTATGACAACAACTATAATAACTACGGCTCGCTCAGTTACACAAATTAACCCATCAAAGAGACTTTTGAAACCAATGAAGTATATGTTTGCATTTAAAACATTGCTGGCCAACTAGAACAGAAATCTCACCCCATTCATAGGACTGTGGTTATCTAGGATAGAGGTTACCAAGTGGTTAGATTTAGGATGGTATTAGGACTGGTTTTAGGATAAATAGTTATTGTATGTTATTAAATTTAGCAACATCAAGACAGATGCCATTCATGTCCAATTCTCACATTTTTTTCAAGATGCCCCTTACTATGGCTTGTCTTTCTCTTAAGGGGCCACTACCACCAAAAATGAAATGTCCTTATTGTGTTCATTTTATGTTGCTAATATCTTACATATGCTTTGTTTTTCTCTTGTATGTTTAGTTAAGAAAGTATTTTACGCTATATGTGTCAATGGGTGCATACATTGCGTAATTTTTTATAATGTAAACTGCCACCCCACCCCCCCCCAATATCTTTACCTCACTTGGTCCTTGCTTTATGGCCATAGAATGAAGTCTATAGTACAGGCAGCCGACTCCCATCATTGTATTTCCTGGGATGTATTCAAAGGACATCACCAGGGGGTAGACTAGAAGTCTTTGCTCTATGTCGGTGTTTCCCAAACCTGTCCTGGAGATCCTCAACCAGGCCAGATTTTGCAGATCACCTTGGGGAAAAGCAGACTGAATCCTGCAATCACTGAGCAGCAAATCATATCACTTGTGCTGTGCATTAGATACCTGTCAAACCTGGCCTGTCAGCGGGTCCTGAGGACAGGTTTGGCAAACACTGCTCTATGTCATATCTCATTCAGCTGCCAGCTCTTAACTCAGGTAGCCTGGAGAATAATAGACCTCCTGCTGCCTTTGTGGCGATTAGATCTGTATTTCTATCGTGGCAGGTATATAAGTATCTATCTGTGTCCATCTATCTGTATATCTATATATATATTTATATCTATGGCTATCTATAGATACCAGGCCATTTGACGCAGCTGGCCTAAGAAATCAATGGCTGCGTTTCCAGCCTGCTGGAAGGAAGCAATTAAACAGGTCCGTGACAATTTTCTCTGAAGTCATCAAAGGTGTGAAATAAAGAAATCACCCTTTTGGTTCTACCCCGCAGACAGGAGGGGCAATTGCTCATGGCAGGGAGAAGACACAGCCAGAGCGGCACCCCAACCGCATATCAAAGAAGCAATCACATCCTTGGATCACGGGAGGTGGTCTCTGGGAGATGGTTGATAGACCAGGGAATTAAGATTAATGACGAAGCCTACTGAGCATGCTCAGGAGAGGAGAATTCTGGGATATGTAGTGCAGGAGGCTTGGCCATTTGTGGGTGGTTCTTGGAAGGACCAGGAAGCATATAACTTCTGAAGCTTGCCATGTGCTTGCTGCAGATCACAGGGGGTTCATGTGTCCTGTGCCATGAGGATTTGTCCATGCTGTACATGCTTCTAGCTCCAGCCCCCAGGAGTCGCCGAGAATTTTCTTATTTGACATGTAAGTAAGGCTCTGTGCTTAATCCCTTTCTATTATTTGCTGTGTAACTAGCGATTTATTCTATCTATAATTTTTCCTGTAACAAATGCACTGTGATATATAGCTTTTTTCTATATCATAAATAAATATCCATTTATTCCGTTCTGTTTCTGCCTGATATTCGATCCACGCTAACTGAAGAGACTGGAGTATTGCTTGTTGTTTTAAGCTCGAGTAGCTACGAAATTGTGAGTTGCGGACACTGGGGACGGTTGGGTACGCAAGCGGGGATTGTTGTCTATGCAGTCACTGTCTGGGTCTAGGATAGACAGAAAGTGAGGTTGCGTAGCCCTGCATCTCTTGCTGCGACGCATGTAGTGTCCATGAGGACTGGTGGCAGCGTAACTAATAGAATAGGAAGGTGAGCCCAGGGATTGTGGGAGACGTAGTCACTACCTGATTCAAGAGAAGACTAGTACTGCGTTACACTCCTGGGACCATTGTATCACGCTCTACGTATCTGTTGCGAGAGAAAGTGTGCGGGGATAGATAGGTAAGCAAGCGCGCGGGGATTGTTGTCTACGCAGTCATTATCTAGGTCTAGGATGGATGGATAGTGAGCAGCTTAACCCTGGCGTCTTTCGCAGCAGCGCGCGTAATGGTTGTGACAGCCTTATCTAAGCATTCCCTCCTCCACCTCATTAACTGGTAGATGATGTAGACTAAATAAACAAGAGCCACAAAGCAAAGCTTATGGTAAATGTAGCTTCATGGGAAAAAAATCCAGAAACCGGAATCCGGAGATAAAATACTTAATTGTATCTTTCCTTTTTTACATGCAATACAATTACTTTAAACTAAGAAAAAAAAACAGCGGCATGTTTTTTATAAAGTGGTTTTATTTGTAATGCACAAGTAATATAGTTACAGCTTCTGTAAGTGGTAACTATAACAGCCATTGCTTGTAACACTACCCCTAAGCTAAATACCTCTAGGTTTACAATGGATGGTTTCTACGCACTTTTATTTTCCGGTAATGATGTCCTTACTGGATAAAGTAATAGTGTTCCATCAAACTTTTATCCAACCAGGACAAGATCATCTCTAAAGGTGGATATTCTGAAAAGTGTCTTGACATAGAGAGATGTCCACATAATCCCTCCAAGTACGTAAAACATGGGATAAAGAATTCATCCCACTAGCAGATTGCTGTCCCCATTCTATCTCCAAGTATATCCATAGGGGGTGGGGGGGCGCTGAATTCCATGCATTCATTCTGAAGCTTGATTCTGGCTATGTTTTCTCTTTGACAATTTTAAGACTGACTTCAGCAAGCGCTACTGTGTATTTCACAGAACCCAACTGAAAAATGCTGGAGACTTTACTAATCAAGCTTGTATGCTGCTGAATGTCTTAGCAGGCCAATACATTCGTCTTGTTTCTCAGTATGGATATTTACCTTCATTACCTGGAACATTAACTCTTGCCTCTGTATCTATTAAAAGATGTTCCAACCTGTCAACACTTTCATTAAAAAGTCTGTTCTAAAAAAAGCCTCATGTTTATTAGATAAGTTATCTTGCTTTTCACTCTTTTTTGAACGCAATGCTAGCCGGATCCTCCCTGGCCTGTGACATAGAAGCCAGGTTGAAATATTTAATGACATTCGCACCCGGATGCTTCTCCTGTAGTACACGTTGAATGTCCAATGCTGGATTTGTTTCGCGTTCCCAAAGGAACAGACTGGGGACTCATTCTACAATCTGGATATTTTTTTATTTTTTTTTGAGAAAGGATTTTACCAGGAAGGATACATTGAGATTTCTCTCGTTTTCAAGTATGTCCTGGGTGGCGAGTATGTACCATTAGGTGTCTTGCCCAAGGACACTTACTGGAGAGGTGCTCGCTGGGATCGAACCCATGACTCCACAGGCTCTCTCCATGTGAGGAATAGATGTAAAAGATTGGTTTTATAGTCAAATTGGAAACATTTTCAGGCTCTGCTTTCTTTTGCCCAAAATCTTCTCTTTTGTGAATTCTCTACAGTCCCCTATTTAGTAAATATAACGTCCTACAGGGTTATTTATCAACCTCCGTGTGTTACCGTTCTTGCAACGTCGATTAATTTTGGCGATCCCAAGAGGAAAATTCAAACAGCAGAAGAGGATCCATTAATGAAGCTTCTCTGCTAATGTTAGAATTTTTCTTTTGGGAAACTCTGAAGCTTATAGTGGTTACAATACAACAACGGTGAACTATGGTGGGTATTGAATACACCCCCTTCCTCCATGTCTGTTAACCTCTGCCCTACACCTCATATATTCTAAAATAGAAGCCAGCTGTAGAGTAGGTGTGATTGATCAAATAATAAGATATATTTATGTTTACTCACCTCTCTGGGAGGTATTTTATATATATATATATATATATCTATATATATATATTAAAATGTATAGGGATCAGAACACTCCATTTAAATATAATTTTACACATTTTCTTAAAATCATCCAATTTGGAAATAATGATGATGCATAGTTCATAAAATTATTTATACAATATTTAACTAACATAAACATTTGAAATGCCTGGGTAACGTCTCTTTAGCATGATACCAAACCGCACCTTTAAGTAAACTCTCATACAGGGTTATTCAAAGAGAGAATTCCACCGGAATTTGGGTGCTCTTTCGTTCCCCGCACTTCGGGGAGTCAAATTCCCAATTTCTCAACATTTCCTTCAGGTAACTAAATAAATTCAATTTTTTTTCTTTTCTACATTATCCTGCTTTTTTCCACATGTAACGGGAATCAGTGCTGTCCTGGAAATAAACACTATCAGGGTTATTCAAAGAGAATCGAAAAGTCACCGCACGTTTGGTGAATTTTCGTTCTCCTCAATTCGGTTCGATTTGGCAATCCCATTTCGGCGACCCTGCGGTGTATTCAGCAAGCACCACAGGGTCCCTGAATTGCAGGGAAAAGTCACCGCAAACCCGCCGAAAACTCACCGCAAAACCCGGCGAATGCACACCGAAAACCCGCAAAAACATCTGGATTAACCCCACCGAAAACGCCGGAAAAACCCGAGCAGGAGCCGATCACAGCGCAGAGCAGCCGCTGGAAAAACCTGACACCGCAGTTATAGTAAGTCACCTGCATGGGGTACCTTTTGTAGTTTCATAGACCCCCCCATTGAATAATACAGTTATTTTAGTATTATGAGATACCTGATCTATGTCATAATAATATGGCGTTATTTGCAACTTTAGTACCTTGGAGTTCTTTGCCAAAAGGCAAATTTACAGTTGAGTGGAGGTTAGGGCTGAAGGGTTAGGCTATTGGGGTTAGGGTAGGAGATAAACTAGCTATTATCATTGCTAGAGACGAGACTTAAGTGAGTGATTATGGTTAGAAAAATAGCATATATGGTGGATAAGGGGAAACGTTAGAGGCACAGAAATATGGAGACTTCACATTAGTGTTCTGTTAGCCCTTGGGTTAGGGATACTTGCCTCAAGGGGCTGTTGACTGTAACTCCAAAGATTCTCAGCTAAGAAATGTGGGATTTTTCTCCCTGATACATTATAGTCTGTGACGTTTCCATGTCAACATTTTATGTTAACTTTTCTAAAGTGACTTTTTGCTCTTTTGGTCATGTTCGCTTCCATTAAAAAATTTTCACTTCTAATTTCTTAATGTTTTCCTTACCTGGACATGCACGAGTGTAGTCATAGCAGCAGTCCCCAGTTTGGATGCATGCCTGGTCGCAGAAACAGGTGCCGTAGACTCTATCCAGCCTCCATCCCTGGATTGTACAAGTGAGGTCTCTCCCTTTGCAACACTTCCCTGACTCCAAGCATCCAGCCTCAACCCAACCCTTCAGACCCAACAGTCCCATTGCCACCACCACCAAAACACTGTTGCCTCTCATGTTCCTTATGTTGTCCATTTCCAGACGCATATGAACCAAAAGTGGCTAAATGGGAGAATGAGAAACTAACATTTGGAAAATTTACAGAGACCACTGCGGTGCCATTGATAGTGCTTCTCACTTGGGGATCTTCTCAAAAAACATGTGGTAATGGCCTCCTCTTGAGTCTTCTTTTTCGCAATGTCTTAGCACAGGTTCCTTAGACGAGCATATGTTACATAACGATGAAATTCGTACAGATCTTTGGGTAGAATAATGGAAATTCTAACCGTTTGGCTGTTTTTGGTCTTACAGTTTATCTAAAGAGAGTAGACATCAGCTTTGCCAGGAGCAGTCAGCAGGTGGAGTGAGACAGATGCAGGAGATTTCCAGCGAGTGACCTGCTGGTCCTCAGTCAATGATGGTGATTAAGAGGCAGGGGAGCTGTAGCAGACAGGGAGCACAGGGAGTCAGCTCCCTCCCTCATCCTCAGTGCACTGGGTGGAATGTGAGCTCTTGGCTCCCACCCAGTGTAACCAGTCCCAGGCAGTGGAAAGCAGACATGCAGCAACTGTGTGCGGTGATGTGCTAAGCAAACATTCAGGAAATGTATCACTTCACAGAAATTAAAGCAGTAATGGAACAACTCGCAAACAATCTCACTTTTATTTGCAATTTATCTGGTGCTTCAATAATGTTATTTTAAGAACAAAACAGTTGCACACTTACAGGGTTATTCAAAGAGAATCAAAAAGCCACCGCACGTTCGGTGACTTTTAGTTCTCTTCAATTCGGTTCGTTTTGCCGATCCCATTTCAGCGACCCTGCGGTGTATTCAGCAAGCACCACAGGGTCCCTGAATTGCAGGGAAAGGCCGCCGCAAACCTGAAGAAAACTAACCGCAAAACCCGGCGAATGCACGCCGAAAAGCCGCAAAAACATCTGGATTTACCCACCGAAAACGCCGGAAAAACCCGAGCAGGAGCCGATCACAAGCAGCGAAGCCGCCGGAAAAAGCCGACACCGCAGACGAATGCAGTGAATTAATTAGAAAACCAGTTCGCTTGAATGTTTGAAAAGTGAAACGCTGTTTGCAAAGAAACTACTGAGCGAAAATGTCTGAAATTTACATATGAGGTCCAGGGAATGATAATAAAAAGGGCTGTTACAGAAAAAATAAGTAAACTTAAAAAAAAATCTGATTTTTTTTTATAAAAATAAAAATCTAGAAAAATGCTTAAAATATCCTAAAATATCTATAAAAAAAGAGACTCTTTACAGCAGAATATTATAATGAACGGTTTATTAGATATTGAATTAAAACGGGAATATTTTTAACATTGAAGCCTATGGGATTCGCCTGAATAAACCTGCCGAATTAAACCACCGAATGGCAGGGCATTTCGGGAACCTTTCACTGCTGGTTTGTGTTCTCTGAATAGCCTTCACTGCCTTCGAACAGGCACCGTATTTGCAGGCAATTCGCCATGATTTGGTGTATTGCCTGCTCTGGATAGCCGAATGTCCAAGAAAGGTAACCGAACGCTGATTTTCAGCGTTCGGTTACCTTTCTCCAGCCATTCGGATCTCTTTGGATAACCCTGTATAACTTAATTTAAAAAAGTTTTCCCCGCGTTTCCTCAGCCTGTCATGGGCATATCGTTAATAAAATCACCATGCTTTTAATACATGTTCTAATTTATTAAATTTCTTTGTGTTTTTCAAAATACAATTGTGGTAAATTCACTTGCGCAGGCTCCTCTTTCCCTATGGTTTTCCAAACTTGTTTTCTAACTTTGAGGTTTATCCAATAAATGCCGGTGTTTGCCAGCATTGCAAAATATGGCTAAAATTGCCAGTATTGAAGCCTCTCCATTTACTGTTATTAAATTATATGTTTGAGAGGTGCCAGCTTTCTCAACACTGCAATATCAGCGATTTTAAACGTTTTTTCCAACAGCGACACACACCGCCACTTAGTGCGTTGATGGCGAACCTTGGCACCCCTGTTGTTTCGGAAATGCATGTCCCCTGATGCGTAGACACGCATGGCATAGCATCATGGGACATGTAGTATAGAAACATCTGGGGTGCCAAAGTTTGCCATCACTGGCTTAGTGGATAACCTCCTTTATGTAAATTTTGCCATACCCTTTGTACAGCGCTGTGGAATATGTAGGCACTTTTTAAATATAATATGATAGGAGTTACACAAATACTTCTGAAAGCCTTTTTGACAAATATCAGATATAGATAAGGAGAGTTTGTTGAGATAGGTACAACACCTTTTTATGTCCTGCGAGTCACACAGGGTAATTCAAAGAGAACCGAGTTGCTTGAGAAAGGTAACCGAACGCTGAAAATCAATGTTCGGTCACCTTTCTTGGCCATTCGGCTATCCAGAGAGCAGGCAATTCGTCAAATGCTGGCGAATTGCCACCGCATACGGTGCCTGTTCGGTGCCTGTTCGAGGGCAGTGAAAACCCCATGAAAAAGCACTGTTTCGGCTATTCAGAGAACACAAACCAGCAGTGAAAGGTTCCCGAAATGCCCTGCCATTCGGTGGTTTAATTCGGCAAGTTTATTCAAGAGAATCCCATAGGCTTCAATGTTAAAAATATTCACGTTTTAATTCAATATCTAATAAACCGTTCATTATAAAATTCTGCAGTATAAAGTCTCTTTATTTATAGATTTTTTAGGATATTTTAGGCATTTTTCTGGATTTTTTTTTTTTAAGTCAAATTTTTTTTTATTTTTTTTTTAAGTTTACTTATCATTTCTGTAACAGCCCTTTTTATTATCATTCCCTGGACCTCATATGTAAATTTCAGACATTTTCGCTCAGTAGTTTCTTTGCAAACAGCGTTTCACTTTTCAAACATTCAAGCAAACTGTTTTCCTAATTTATTCACTTCACTCTGTCTGCGGTGTCGGCTTTTTCCGGCGGCTTCGCTGCGTGTGATCGGCTCCTGCTCGAGTTTTTCCGTGGTTTTCGGCAGGTTAATCCAGATGTTTTTGCGGGTTTTCGGCGTGCATTCGCCGTGTTTTGTGTTTAGTTTTCGTCGGGTTTGCGGCAGCTTTTCCCTGCAATTCGGGGACCCTGTGGTGCTTGCTTAATACACCGCAGGGTCACCGAAATGGGATCGGCAAAAGGAACCGAATTGAAGAGAACGAAAAGTCACCGAATGTGCGGTGACTTTTCGAATCTCTTTGAATTACCCTGACAGTCTTGCTAATGCAAGTGATACATTGCTTTTATTCATTTATGTAAATTTCCCATGAAGTTGAATGTTTTAGCACACTTCTTAGGGTCGATGCTGAGTTGCCTTACTGTTCATACATCATTATTCTGTTTTGTGATACAATTTTAGATTGAGTAGGAGGTACTACTGAAATAATGCCACCTTCTTGGCACCTTAACCCCTTCACTACCATGAACGTGTACACACGATCAGCGGCAGCAGACACAGCAGCCGTTAACACGATCTGTAGCTATGCTCTATCAATGCAAATGAAATTAATTTGTTGCAAGCCGATTTCATTTGCAATTGGGCAGCAGAAGATGCCCCCAAAGGTCTAGCATTGTGGGCATTATGCAAAGTGACCCAAATTAATGGGTTGAAGATGTTTATATGGCGCTGATGATTGGATCGAATGGAAATATGAGGAAGTGCAGCTCACCAATGGGTATATCCCTCACCCACATATACAAGTGAAAAAGAATGGCCGAAAAAAGGCAACTCAGGGAGCGCACAGAATGAAAATAGGCACTGGGATGCTCACACACCAGGTGACAGGGATGGAAATACAATAGTTCAAATACTCATCTTGGATAGGAACTAGGTGAACAGGTCAAAAGGTCATAGAACCTACGAATAAGAACAGAAAAACAAATTGCGCAATACCCAAGGTCAGATTGAAAGATTAAAAATGACATGTGACGATTGCACACTCACAGAGGTGGAGCCTGTAGGGCTCTCTATCTTCGCCTGTAAGCCACTTAAAAGGGGGGGATTCTCCCACCAAACCGATGCTGTATTGGTCTGGATATGTAGAGTACACCGGATAGGACCTCCAAAAGATAATGAGAATATAGCACAGATCTGTTGATATTTGCAACAAGAGAGGACAAAAAAAGCGTAGAACCACTCACGTGTCACAGAGCCTCCTCGAGAGTGGCTCAGTAGAGATAGCCTCAGACCATATAAAGGTAGGTCTCAACCTTCTTAGATCTCAAGGATCTCAGGAATCACAAGATGGTAGGGCCCCAGGGATCAGAAATGGGCAAAGGTAGGGTTAAAAAATGAAAAACAAACAAAAAGGGAAATAAAAATGGAAATGTTTTAATACTAAAACAAAAGAAGGAATGGTAAAATGGGGGTATGGACCGAAACGCGTTTCTCCTGCTATCCTGCAGGCTTCCTCAGTCGGATCCGACTGAGGAAGCCTGCAGGATAGCAGGAGAAACGCGTTTCGGTCCATACCCCCATTTTGGATTGAGACCTACCTTTATATGGTCTGAGGCTATCTCTACTGAGCCACTCTCGAGGAGGCTCTGTGACACGTGAGTGGTTCTACGCTTTTTTTGTCCTCTCTTGTTGCAAATATCAACAGATCTGTGCTATATTCTCATTATCTTTTGGAGGTCCTATCCGGTGTACTCTACATATCCAGACCAATACAGCATCGGTTTGGTGGGAGAAGCCCCCCCTTTTAAGTGGCTTACAGGCGAAGATAGAGAGCCCTACATGCTCCACCTCTGTGAGTGTGCAATCGTCACATGTCATTTTTAATCTTTCAATCTGACCTTGTTTTTCTGTTCTTATTCGTAGGTTCTATGACCTTTTGACCTGTTCACCTAGTTCCTATCCAAGATGAGTATTTGAACTATTGTATTTCCATCCCTGTCACCTGGTGTGTGAGCATCCCAGTGCCTATTTTCATTCTGTGCGTTCCCTGAGTTGCCTATTGTGGGCATTATGCCAGAGGCGCTAACACTTTTTAAAACCAGCTGGAGAATGTCTCTAAGGCAAATATCTCCAGCTGATCATGCAGAGCTTAGAACTGTAGTAACTCCGTTTGGCCAGCAGGTGGTGACATCTGCCTGACAAATAGATTATTACAGTAAGAAATACATTGGGAATATGTATAATTAATTTAGAATTTTTTTTAAAAAAAAGACTGCTTCCTGACAGTGAAAATGACTTGGTAGTGAAGAGGTTAAGTACGACAGCTCAAAAAAGTTGCCTTTTAAAAATATTCCCCAGCATTTGGACATCAGGGAAAATTAGCAATAGTTCATGTGAAAAAGTTGCATGTGCTATTTCTGCTGTAAAAATTTGTATCCTAGTAGCAAAATATTAGTGACGCTGGTGTTAGTTTTATGGTAGTAGTAGATTTAGGGTTACTGTTAGGCCCCGTTCACACCTATGCGTTTTAAAGCGCGTTCCTGCGCGCTTTAAAACGCATGAACGGGGAATCCCATGATTTTCTATGGGACCCGTTCACACCTGGGCGTTTTAAAGCGTGCAGGAACGCACGTTAAAACGTCTGACGCACAAAAAAGTCCAGGAACTTCTTTGGTGCGCATAGCAGCGCGTTCGCGGCCATAGACATAGCCGCGAACGTGCTGCAATGCGCGTTCGTGCGGTTTTCGTATGCGCAATACGCATTGCGCGCATATGAAAAACGTCTAGATGTGAACCCAGCCTTAGGGTTTACCCTAGCCGCTATCCACCAGCTTCTGCTCTATTTTCCTTTCAGTGAAAGGCAACAGATTCCGCTTCTTTTAAACAAGTGTAGCGACACTAGTGTGGTTCTAATTTTGGCAGAAGAAATGGTGCAAATGCAATATTTCTGCATCAAATACAACTAGGGTCCTAAAGCTAGGGGAAAATGCCATGTCAACAAGGTAGTGTCACTATGCTAGTAAACCCAGTAAGCACAAATGTGAGGCATAACAAATAATGATACATTAGGAACAGATAGCCCTGCCCATAGGATAACTGTCCTGCTAATATTGTGTTTATAGCATGTGACGTTGTATAATCATAAGTCTGCGTGACACATTCATGAAAGTAGTTCTGTGTTTAAAATGGAATGAATAAAATGCACATATGCAGTCACAGAGAGAGATGGCAAAGTGCAAATGTGCCGGAGTTTAAATCTTTGACTTTTAATAAAGCCCTTAGAGGTTATACTGTATATCTATACCAGGGCTCAAAATTTCCACTCGCCTACTCGCATTTGGCGAGTAGAAATTAAGTGAGGGCGAGTCAAAATGCACACACAGGCAGCACAATAAATTATTTTGTGCTGTGTATTCCGGCAGTGCCACCGCACGGTGCCAGGAAACAGCTGCCTAACCTGACCCAGATCATCTCTGTCACTGGCAGGGGGATGGAGAGAAGCTTCCCTACCTCCTCGCTCTGCTTACACTGGGGTCTGATGACTGGGTATACATGTATCTGCGGTCTGATGTCTGGGTATTAGTGTTATTTTTGTAAATTTACTCTAAATAAACCTTTAACAGTGTAATTTCATAATATATTTAAGGGGGTGTGTTTAGGGGCAGAGTTAAGGGCTGGGTAAGGATTAGGTGGAGCAACTGGTGGCGAGTAACTCTTATGGCCTGGGTGGTAGCTTGGGACTTGAAATTTTGAGCCCTGTCTATACTGTATATCGCTGCAGCATGTCCTGGCTAAAGCTGCTTTTTAAGTATTAACTTTCATAATCCTATCAAAGTGAAGGAAATGTGTGGATATTTTTTCTGGTACACGGAGACTCTACACGAAATCCACACATACACTGCCTGGCCAAAAAAATTCACACAATCTACTATTTCATAAGGTAGGAGCGCCTTTTGCTGTGTTTACGGCACAAATTCATTATGGCGTCGTTTCGATAAGCTCAATGTCTCAACATTTATTTCCATCCAGAGTGGCATTAATTTGTGGTCAAGCTCTTGTTTTGATAATGGGAGAGTCGCAGCACTGCGTAAATTCTTCTCCAGCACGTTATCCCAAAGATTCTCAATGGAGTTAAGGTCTAGACTGTGCGGTGACCAATCCATGTGTGAAAATGATCTCTTATGCTCCCTGAACCACTCTTGCACAATTTGAGAGAGAATTGTTAATTCTCTCTCTGTATCTCTTCAGCGGTATTGTAGAAATGGCTGCCCCTCTCCCTCTTTCCTTCATGTAAAGAACAGTACAAATAAAACTTTATTGCTGCATTGCAGTGTTAGGATAGAAGGGATATGTCTGTGGTGTCACTAAGTTCAATATGGGGGTAACATGCAGGTTACTAAAGAAGCTGTAAATCCATCTGAAGTACAAATATTAGGTCTGGGCAGGTTTTTTTTTGCGGCGGTACGCGCCGGTACGCCGTACCGGCACCTCATCGCCAGCCGTCCTTACATTTTTTACTGCTCCGGCATCGGACCCTCGGAGTCCGAATCCGGAGCTGTCTCGTCGGTGCAACGGCAGATACAACGGCCGCCGCGTTCGTTCCTTCAACGAGCGGCTGCCTGCATGAGTATCTGCCGCTCTCCTGAGATCCATCCTCCAGCCTGCCACGATCGAGATCGTGGAGTTCACATGAACTCCGCGATCTCGCGAGATTGCGGCAGGCTGGAGGGTGGATCCCAGGTGAGCGGCAGATACTCATGCAGGCGGCCGCTCATTGAAGCATGAACGCAGCGGCCGCTGTATCTGTCCCTCAGAGGGGCCTGGCAGAGGTGAGCTGGGGGCAATATATCCATGTGAAGTTAACAGAAAAATAGGGTTAATACTGAGGAAACACCCAAAACCAATGAGCAGCAAACACCACCCTGATATCCACTTAATTCAGATAAGGTATGGCATAAAAAACAAAAATGGTGGTGTTGCGCTGAAAAACATACAAAATGTCTTATAAAGTGTCTGGATTATGGCAATCCTTGTACACAACAAGGAGGAAGGAAAAAATTTATATTCCTCTATTGTCTTTGTTGAAAAGGAGCCCGTTCAATTGGCTTCCAATCCTTGCTGAGGAAGAAAGTTTTTCGTATTCCTCCAAACCTTTTTCAACGAAGACCACTTCTTTAGCAATTCATCTCCAAGAGTATGTATCTCAAACAAAGAGAAAAATTCAATGGTGTTATACCCTTTATTAAATATATATATCCTGCTGACAATATGCATATACGTACAGGATAAGGTGGTGGGCTTTAGAGTTAATCTCACCCACTGCCAGATAAAAAACACTGCGTCCCATATAGCCTTAGACAACCATCCGTAGCTCCCGGGCTGCTTCCGAGATGGTCACTCAAAAGGGGTGGATCCACGGTAGTAAAGTGACTTAGTGCTGACGCGTTTCGTCCCACCTTCGGGACTTCATCAGAGCATCTGATGAAGTCCCGAGGGCGGGACGAAACGCGTCAGCACTACGTCACTTTACTACCGCGGATCCACCCCTTTTGAGTGACCATCTCGGAAGCAGCCCGGAGCTCTGGATGGTTGTCTAAGGCTATATGGGACGCAGTGTTTTTTATCTGGCAGTGGGTGAGATTAACTCTAAAGCCCACCACCTTATCCTGTACGTATATGCATATTGTCAGCAGGATATATATATTTAATAAAGGGTATAACACCATTGAATTTTTCTCTTTGTTTGAGATACATACTCTTGGAGATGAATTGCTAAAGAAGTGGTCTTCGTTGAAAAAGGATTGGAGGAATACGAAAAACTTTCTTCCTCAGCAAGGATTGGAAGCCAATTGAACGGGCTCCTTTTCAACAAAGACAATAGAGGAATATAAATTTTTTCCTTCCTCCTTGTTGTGTACAAGGATTGCCATAATCCAGACACTTTATAAGACATTTTGTATGTTTTTCAGCGCAACACCACCATTTTTGTTTTTTATAATATATCCATGTGAGCCTGGGGCAATATATCCATGTGTGAGCTGGGGCAATATATCCATGTGTGAGCCTGGGACAATATATCCATGTGTGAGCCTGGGGCAATATATCCATGTGTGAGCTGGGGGCCATATATCCATGCATGAGCTGGGGGGCAATATATCCATGTGAGCCTGGGGCAATATATCCATGTGCGAGCTGGGGCAATATATCCATGTGTGAGCCTGGGGCAATATATCCATGTGTGAGCTGGGGGGCCATATATCCATGTGTGAGCTGGGGCCATATATCCATGTGTGAGCCTGGGGCAATATATCCATGTGTGAGCTGGGGGCCATATATCCATGTGTGAGCTGGGGCAATATATCCATGTGTGAGCTGGGGGCAATATATCCATGTGTGAGCTGGGGGCAATATATCCAGTGTGAGCTGGTCTGGGGCAATATATCCATGTTAGCTGGGGCAATATATTCATGTGTGAGCTGGCCTGGGACAATATACCCATGTGAGCTGGTCTGGGGCAATATATCCATGTGACCTGTTCTGGGGCAATATATCCATGTGAGCTGGCCTGGGGCAATATATCCATATGTGAGCTGGTCTGGGGCAATATATCCATGTCAGCTGGCCTGGGGCAATATATCCATATGTGAGCTGTGGGCCTGGGGCAATATATCCATATGGGAGCTGCGGGCAATAAATCTATGTGAGCTGGTCTGGAGCAATATATCCATGTCAGCTGGCCTGGGGCAATATATCCATGTGAGCTGGGGCAATAAAGCCATGTGAGATGGTCTGGGGCAATATATCCATGTGTGAGCTGGGTCAATACATCCATGTGTGAGCTGTGGCAATATACCCATGTGTGAGCTGGGCAATATATCCATGTGTGAGCTGGGGGTAATATATTCATGTGTGAGCTTGGGGCAATATATCCATGTGTGAGCTGGGGGCAATATATCCATGTGTGAGCTGGGGCAATATATCCATGTGTGAACTGGGGGCAATATATCCAGTGTGAATAAAGGAGTATTTATTAGGACACGAAAAATCGTCATAATAATCAGTTTATCCCTGGGCGTGAGAGTACCCCCACCTATTTTCCAGAAAAAATGCACTGGGTCTGGGTACCTAGAGGCCATGTGTAAATTCCTTGAGACTCTTTGCTACTTCATACTCCTAGTTGTATGACTGTCCGATTGTGACAGCAGGAGCCAGTGCTCTGCTTTCACACACAACGCAGCGCTGGTCAGGAAAAAGAGGTCTTTTAATCCGTTGAAGCTAGCACTGGGCATACATTGGCTGGTTTTGAGATGGGAGGATTTATTCCCTAAAGGGGTTATTCAGAGAGAGCCGATCTGGCCCCGAAATTGCACCGAATAGGGAATTTCCCCATAGGGGCTTTTTTGTGGCCATTCGGCTATTCACAAAGCAGGCAGTTCACCAAATTTTGGTGAATTGCCTGCAAATACAGTGCCTGTTCGATGGCAGTGAAAATCCCCATAGAAAAGCAATGGTTAATCTATTCACAGAACACCAAACAGCAGTGAAATGTCAGAGAAATGCCCTGCTGTACGGTTATTTCATTCAGCAGGTTTAACCACTTGGCTGCTATGGACGCGCTCAGCGCGTCCAGCCAAGTGGTTCTCCTGTGCTACGGACGCGCTCAGCGCGTCCAAGCACAGGAGGCAGCAATCCGCCGGATTCCGGCGGATTGCTGCGCCCCCCCGGTGCGGGCTGACATCTTGGATGTCAGCCCAGCACTCGGGAGCCCGGCGGGGACATTAGATGTCATCGCGGCGACGCGATGACATCTAATTCAGGCCCCCCCCCTGCATGTGCGGAGGAGGCGCCTGAAAGGGAGGGGGGGAGGTCCTTCGGACCTCTCTCCCTCCCGATCGCCGGGGAGCAGGGGGTTAATACAGGCACCGCTTGGAAGGGCACAGCCTGCCCTTCCAAACGGTGGCTGTCATTAACCCCTGGGGAGCCGGATCACGAATCGGCGCTGAAAAGCGCCGGTTCGTGATCCTTTCCCGGAGCTGGCCGACATCTTGGATGTCGGCCAAGCCTCTGGGAACTCCCCCTGAGGACTGGCGTCATCGTGCGTAGAACGATGATGCCAGTCCTGGAGTTAACCCCTAGCTGCCACCAACGGTGGAGATAGGGGTTCATTGGAACCCCCTATCTCCACCGTTGGTGGCAGCTAGTGGTTAAAGTTTGGTACTGTTGGATCGGCCAGAGCATGGCCGTTCCAACGATACCAAACACGACTGTGAAAAAAGTTTTTTTAAAAAAATAAAAATTAAAAATAAAAATAAAAAATATTTTAAAAAAAAATTATAAAAAAAAAATAAACAATTTTTTTTTTTTTTTGGTTTGTTACTGCAGCAATATTGTTCCCATTTCAGTTATAATGTGAACAATGATGCTGCACTGACGATTTTTGTATGCGGTGCGTTTGTTAAAAATCGCGTAATTTTCCCCCAAAAAAATGTAACGAGACCCCATTTCTAATTTTTTTAACAAGCGCACCCCATACAAAATATAACCGCAATTGCTCGCATGTTAAAATGTGAAAAAAATACACTTTACCCGTTGTAAATTATTGAAACTTCATATTTTATTGCCTTTTTTGTTATAATATACAGACAGGTCATGACGTATACATATAATAATCACATATTATGAATCTGCCGAGTCTGACGGAAAGAACGATATATAATATGTCTGGGTCATATAATAAAACGTGGCTTCAAAACACGTTTAAACATGATGAGCAAAACCGGTAAAAATGACCTCAGCACAGAGGCGTGAAACGCCTCAGCAGCGAAAGGGTTAATCAGCCAAATTCCATAGGTTTCAATGTAAAAATATTCCCGTTTTTATTCAATATGTAATAAACCATGTATTTTTTTTAATCTGCAGCAAAAAAGTCTATTTATTTTTTAGGATTTTTTTCAACAAAATGTTTTCTGAATTATTTTTTTTTTTAGATAGCGGTTTTTATTTTTTCTGTAACAGACCTTTTTATTATTATTCTTGCTATTCTCTGTTTGGAAATTTATAGTAATCTGCTGCAAAACGAACGAGCAAACTTGGCTTGGGTGGAATAGCATCTCTTAGGCCCGTGTCAGATGAAAGCAGTCATCACATCCGTGTCGCCGCAAAGTTTAACGTCCGTCGTAGTATAGAATCGAAGTGCGCACGCACCACGCAGATGGCAACAGATGCAATTTAGGCAAGAACGTAAAACCTCTAGGACGGACGAGCAGAGTGTGCTACGTCAACGTAGCGTTCTGTGTGTTTGTGATAACACGAAGTCAGATGGAGCGCATTTGCGACGTCCAGCACCTTGACGCACAAAATGGCTTTTCATATCATTTTCCAACTTGTATCATTTTTCATATTCATTTTGTTTCCCATAATTCCCTTTTTTTCTATGTCCATCAAGAAAAACGGACCGTGTGGTGTCTACGGTATCTTCCGTCAGTACGTCCGTCCGTTGTGCACACACGCAGAGTGCGCTCAGACTGCGTTCATCTGACATTAGCTTTAGTGTTAAATGTTATTTCAGAATTATTTCAACACAAAATGTATTGAAGAGTTAATCTATTGAAATATCACACATGTGGCCCTATTCCATCTTTATCGGTATCATGGGGATGCTAATGGGGAAAATCTGCACCTGCAGATTTTCCAATAGTGTTTCCATGTTAACGTGGTATTCCAGGGCAGGCGGTAGCCCAGCACCACGCCCCAGAACTAACTACTGGGATACTTGCAATAGTGCTTCCATGCCGCCGCAAGTGTCACCTTCTGGAGTCCATGGGACTTCATGGAGGCTTGCGCTTCCGGGCCAGGAGCCCTGTGAGATCTCGCTTTCGCAGAGTGATTGCGGAGGGAGACTGGGAAGTATTCGATCCCAGTCTCACTCTGCTCCCAGGGAGAAGAAACAGCAGATCAGGTTAACGTTCTTGCCGCGGGATGAGAGGTCAATATCGGATTTATTTGGGGGGTTTAGGGGGTGTTAAATGATTTTGCATTTGCAGAATCATTTAGCACCAGCTCTTAGAAGGTGGTAAAAGTTTGCCTTGAGTGTCCCGATGGTAATTAGCGCTAGCACTTTGTAATACCTCACTTATGGAAACGCTAATGTACCTTTGCGCTCCCCATGTTAAGTATAGGATGCGCAAAGTACAGTAAGGTCGTGGAAGCTAGCGAAAAAACGGATGCTCTAACGAGGGTAGCGTCAGGAATGTATTATGGGTGGCATGCATTAAACACACACTTATCCTAGCGCTAATACTTACATATCCAGATACTGACGTTAGCACCAACGATAGAATAGTGCCCAAGGTGTTGTTGTGATTGGATACGTGGTTGTCATTTATTAAGTAAGGATAATATAATAAACCTGGTTAAAGAAATCATATAGCACAGAGTTCCCTGATATGAAGGCATCTTCATACTTTAATGTATCATGTAAAGCAAGTTATCATCACAAAGTTTTTTCCTTGCTATTTTCTGTATTTCTAGATATTTCCTAGGCATTACTGCATTTGCCGTGCAAGTCCTTTTAAGGTAATAATCCTGTTAAATGAGGCTTTTCGGAATTATGTTGGAATGTGAGATACACTTACATGATTGATTCTCATTCTTATGAGTTTGTAGGCAAATCACATCAGAGCAAGAAGTGGATGTCCTGAGGAATTTACTCGCTCCGTGTTCCACTATGAATATGTACAGTATGACATTTTATAAATATTTAAACCTTATAAACTATTTATTTGTGTTACTACTTAGCGGTGCTTTAAATACCTTCACCGGAGACATAATTAGTCATTCTTAAAAGGTTATTCAGAGAGCACCGAATTGGCCATCGAATTGCACCGAAGGATGAATTTCTCCGTACGGTGCAATTTCGTGGCCATTCGGCTATTCAGAAAGCAGGCAGTTCGCCAAATATTAGCGAATTGCCAGCAAAATACTGTGAAATCCCATAGAGAAGAAATGGGTAATCTATTCAGAGAACGCCAAACTGCAGGGGAAAGTTCTCGAAATGCCTTGTTTTTCAGTGGTTTCATTCGTTAAAAGTTGGATTTTTGTCTTTTTTTACCCTTGTTCGGCAGCTAGTTGATTTTTTCCGTTGACTGGTCGGAGGTCTATTCGGTGGGTCTTCGTGTTTTGAGGATCAATTCGGCAGTCTGTTTGGCGGGTCGCTGGCTTTTATCAGCGGGTTTGCATCTGCGTTCGGCATCTTTTTAAATCGATTCGGCAAATTTGCGGCAGTTTTTCAAATTGATTCGCCAGTTTTCCGACAGTTTGAGGATGTGTTCGGCGGTTCGATTCGCTGCACTTCAGGGACCCTGCGGTGAATTCAGGATTCACCGCAGGGTCGGCAAATTTAACTTGCCGAAGTGTTGCGAATGAGAGAGCACCGAAATGTCACCCACATTTCGGTGCTTTTTGAATAACCCCTTTAGTGAGTAATTTACTCTCTCTTATATTTGCTAACCTCAAAATGTAACTGAAATATAACATAAGTATAATGTTTGTTTTGTAATTTGGATCGTTAGATTATACACATCGGTCAGAATTAAAATCAGGTTAAATTAACTTTTATTTTTAGAATTTTTTTAAATTAATTGTTTTAGTAATATTTGCAGGCACAAAGTCATTATATTTAACATTCTTTTTATTTGATCAAAGAAATGTCCAAATGTCCTGAATTACCTGTTTGACAGGAATGAACTGAGACCTTCTGCATGAACGCAAGGAAGTCTATTTTTATCTTCGGGATTTCTAAACATAAATGTGGAAAGCTGCAAAATAAATGAAAAAGGAAAAGTATGCAAAAATCAAGAATTGGTCAGAATGATGAGATCAAAGACACCAGAATCATGTATTTAAGGCTATTAAAAACTAGACTTATGTGCCAGTGATAGAAAATTCATAACAACAAAATGCACAGTTTCCCTTTCCTGATCCGTGTTACAAGTTCTAACTGTTAGCGAATTTGGAGAAGGTGGCACCATGACTTCCTTCCCAGGAGCCTCATAAAATAAAGGATCCATACCAACCTCTGTTATGCACAAACAAGTTGAATTTTACATAAGGCGTTATCCACAAAGTGCCGCTGTTTGCTGTTGGTGCAGCTTCTCCTGTCCTTCTTTGGATTTTACTTTTGTGAAATGCCGGCGTCTGTTGGTGCTGCAATACCTAAGGTCGGAATTACATCTCAGGAGCCTGTAGGCACAGAAACCTGGAGCCCACCACCCCAAAAGGGAAAAACAAAATTGGGAGATATTCTCTAGAAAATCACATTACACATTTTAAAAAAAATAAAAACAGATACTCCATGAGTGGGGACAGGATGCATGAAGAGAAGAGGAGGAGCTCAGGCTGAGCGGCTGGAGAGCTGGCTGCTCAAAGTGATCAGTCATGATGACCTGCTCTTCCTACCACAACCTATCTGTGAGTTGAAGGTGCACATACCAACCACCTCTGATTTTTTTTTAGCCTTAAAGATCAAGGTGCCCCCTCTGGAAGGCACCTGTAGACACCTGCCTATTTTGCCTAATTGAAAATCCAGCCCTGTCACGTACCTCCTAAATATAATGTTTAATCCCTATGTGCAGACAAGCTATACTACACTGTCGGTCCTTGAAGTAGCTGGTAATTCTACCTATGACCAAATATAAACAGTTCCAGAGGTATACACAAACAGGTATTAATTATAAACACCAAGGGTTAATACTAGAGATACTCGTGAGCCAGATATCAGTGGTTAATATACCAGAATGCTCGTGAGCCAGATACCAGGGGTTAATACCAGGGCTGACCATTAACCAAAATCCAGGGATCATATTGCCAGAGGGGATCGTCAGCCAAGTGCGAGGGGTCATTTTGCTGGAGGGGATCAGTAGACAAGTGCCAGGGGTCGCTGAAGTAGATCGTCAGTCAAGTGCTAGGGGTGCCAGAGTAGGTAGTCAGGCAGGAACCAAGGGTTTAACAGCCAAGAGAATCGTCAGACAAGCCCAATAAATACACAGGTGATCTGAAGGATAATAGCAAAGAATTCACTGAGCGGAGTGAAAACCACATCAGGGCAAGGAACCAGGGCTCAGTCTTCAAATTGCGCCTCGTCCAAGTCTTCGACCCATGCAGGGCCGGCCCGACGATGGAGCAGTGTGGTGCACTTGCTCCAGGCGGCGGAAATTCGAGAGCGGCAATATTTGCAGCGGCCGCCGCACTATTTTTTGTTGCGCCTCGGCATGATCTAATTTGGCCGCCGTCGCTTCATTCATCACTCACTAGTGATGCCGCCACTGACCGCGCCCACCCCACACGCATGTGTCCATACAGCAAACGCGGGATCAAGATGCCGCGTGTTGTGTGGGTAGGCAGACAGCTCCTCCACCTGCACACCAGACTAGCCACTGCCCCGCAGGACCTGCTGCTGGCCCGCGCCTGCTGGACCAGGCTGGAAGCCAGACCTCGCCCGGGCCCTTCAGCCTGGCTCCAAGCCGCCCGGGCCCGGAAGCCTGACTCCAAGCCACCTGGAAGCCTGGCTTCAAGCCGCCGGGCCCTGCAGCAAGGCCCCAAGCCGCCAGGCTCCAAGCCGCCTGGGCCCTGCAGCAAGGCTCCAAGCCGCCAGGCTCCAAGCCGCCCGGGCCCTGCAGCAAGGCCTCAAGCTGCCTGGGCCCTACATCCAAAGCCGGGCCCTCCATCCAGGGCCCTCCAGCTGGCTGGCGCCCTGTAAGACCTTGACCAGGCACAGCGATGTCCATCAAGCCCTCCAGTGGGCTGGCGATCAGGGCAGTGTGGGTAAGTTTGTGTTTGACTTTGTGTGTGTGACTTTGTGTGTGACTGGATGTGTGTGACAGTGGGTTACTGTGAGTTTTATTGCTGCAATGCTCTGTGATACACTCATACACACAAACTGCTACTGTGAGTTTTATTGCTGTGGAGCTCAGTTATACGTTCATACACACCGCACAATACTGTGAGTTTTATTGCTGTGGAGCTCAGTTATATGTTCATACATACCGCGCAATACTGTGAGTTTTATTGCTGTGGAGCTCATTTATATGCTCATACACACCGCACAATACTGTACCACCGAGCTCCACAGCAATAAAATTTAAAGTAATGTGCAGTGTGTATGAGTGTATCAGAGCGCTACAGCGATAAAACTCACACTCATACACACCACACATTACTGTATCACAGAGCTCCATAGCAATAAAATTCAAAGTAATGTGCGGTATGTATGAGTGAGTTTTATTGTAGTGGCGCACTGTGATATGCTCATACACGCTGCATGGTTTGTTTGGACTTTTGGGGGGGGCAGCATTTAATTTTTCGCTCCAGGCAGCACAATGTCTTGGGCCAGCCCTGGACCCATGACCACGATCGGCCACTACTCAACTCGGCAGCCTGCTGGCTAGCAGCGAGGAAGGCTCTGCCGGTCGTGTCAGGCATTAGCTGTTATTTTCAGCAGTATTTATAGCAACGACCCTCTGAGAAAACCCCATATGGACTTGAATTTTAACTTTAAAAAAGTAATAATGATACTTACGGTTCTTTTTGTCAGAGCCTTAATGGTGAACTGCGAGGCCGGAGTAAACCCAGGTAATTATTTTTTTCTTTAACGATTGAAAATTCCATCAACGTGAACAATGTTTTTTTCCTAAAGTTTGCAACTCTCCACCAATTCACCATCGCATTTAACAAACGATTACTCGATTTTATCCAGGGCCACAAAGAAGACATTGCCTTCAACCCATGGAAATTGGCTCCAAACTAAGAATAAATAAATAAAATAAAGCTGAAATTTTATGAACTTCCAGAGAAATTGTAAATTCAAACAGCAGTATTACTTGATTTTGATGGTTACTGCTAACTAAATATACCATCACTATTCAGTGACTTAACGTTCATTTGTTTATTGACAATATCAGATATTTCTATCAGAAAATGTTTGTTCTAAAGGGACAGACACTGAAACACATGCTCTAAAAAAGAATTTGATGACCTCAGCACGCTGAGCAAAATTGAGATTGAGTGAGCTGAGATAAATGACTGATTGTAAGGGAGTTAAAATGGGTATTTAACAAAGAATTTGCCTAGTCCTTACGTGAAGGGCTCCTTTTGTCGTAGCTTCTCCCAACTAAAGTGCATTTAAGTGCTGATTGCCACGGACTCTTGGCATCAATTAACTATTAGACGTTTTCTCCTTCCTAAAGTCACTTGTTTTTGCTAAGACTTCAGTCAGAATGTTCTGTTTTACATGGCTTCGTACTGCTGGTTTCTGCTCCATTGTCCCACAAAACAAAGGGCCTTAGTAAAATAAAGTCTGTACATGGCTTGGAAGGAGGACTGTAAGTACTTGGCAATGTTCTGCGTAAGTGGAGCTCTATTTATGGTAATTGGCAGAAGCCATGGGATTTACTATATTCCTTCTAGTAAACAGCATTCTTATCCTGAATGAAGGCCATAGCGCAGGTTTCCTTTACGGTAAATTGAATCATACACCCTATAGCCTTCTGGATGTGATGGCTTTTACGCTGGGAATGTCCACATCAATCTTTGCATTAAACATTTCAGTGGTGATTAGATATATAGATGTTTAGTCTTAAAGGATCACTTTAGTCTCCCTAACAAAAAGAATGGAGATGTTAAATAAACTCTGCTAAAATCCACCTATTTTTCTGTTTTTGGAAGGAATAGTTTTGAAACTCACCTTTTTTCTCCCACATTGCACAGTCTCTAAATAACGGAGCCTCTCTAGATAATGTCTCTAACACGATTGATTGCCCACTCACCTGCAGTCCTCCAATGTCAGATACTCCAGGTAGCATATGGATGCCACGTTGTCACCAAATTGACACTTGTTTGATCCTTGTCCCACCCAGAGCAATGAGAACCAAAAAACCTGCATCGTTCTAACATTGGTATGGATGCAGCACACCTCACATGTGATCCTATATAAAACTAAGCCAGTAGACTTCACCAAAAAGATGCAACGTGGCGTCAACGTAATGACGCAGTGCCAGCTTCTTCCATTGTGGAGCATACAGATGGCACCAACCAACGAGCGTCTACTTGTCACTGTTTAAACATTGAGGCAACAGTCGGACCTCACCCTATTGGGGTTCTGGTTACATCTTCTAATGCATTCCTCTTGCAGAAATGTATATATTTTGATACTCTGGTATTTGTCCCAGCTTGTCTTTGACTACTCTTGACCTGTGGTATCTCTGATTTGGGTCTCTCATCTCAATCCTGTGTAGCTCTATGTCCCTTGACTTCAGCTTGAGTTATTGACCAATCTCTTATTGTCTCCTCCTTGTTTGCCTATTTTGTCCACAATAAAGATTGTTTAATTGAACTACGAAAGAAAAAATGAAATATTTACACTTGGCGTACTGTTTTCAATATGGTGACACTTAAACACATGCAGTTGTATCACTGATGAGAACTCCTCACAAACTCACTGCAGAAATGTGATCACAAATACCAGAACAATGTAGTAAAAATAGCTCTCGTGGAGTGTCTATCAATAAGTGAAAAAAACTCCTTTACACATACCCTCAGGGCAAAGAAGACATAGAAGGCATCACCTTAACATTTCATATATAATGATGATGTTTCTTCTTATAATAGAATATCTAAGGTTCTTTATTTCAATGAGCCTCAGAACATAATAGGCTCATTTTAAACGCGTCAAGTTGGAGTTCTGGGGCCAATTCTTCCCCCTCTCTCATCTCCAGGGAATGGTGATGTCTGGATCCAACCTATACCCGAACTGGTACTCAACAAGGGCAGGTAGATACTCCTCCAGATCGTGCTCCTCCCAGACTTGTGGCCCGGTGCCGCAATAACAGGGTATACCTTGATGAACAAATGGTGGGTTCTTAATTGGATATACCTTCTTTATGACCACCTTCAGTGACAATACACTGGTTTCACGGTCTGCAGGCCACCCTCGAGGCTGTGTCTCTCAGAGGAGGAAGCCAGGAAATTACGAGCTCTCTGTGTCACAAGAACCCACCATTTGTGTCCATTTTTCTGGTATTAAAGAGTGGTTAATGTTTCTCTGTTTTGTTGTGTGTTCTCCTCCTGTCTGTTAGTCCTATTAATGCTTGTTACCCCTAGATACCTATTTCAAGTCTGGTCATTTAGTGGACCGTTATTAGGTTTTCTGGTGGTGCTTTGAGTTCATATTTTGCAGTATAGGACTAAGACTAACTGTCACAGTCCCATGGCAGAGGTCCTCTTAACAGTGAAACTGGTCATGGGGGGAGGGGAGCATTTGGCTATCTGGCCAGTCCACCGATGCAAATATACCCATGAATTCACACAAAATACACAGACACATTGTTGGCATTATTGGAACACACTGATTGTCTAAAGAATTTCACACCCAGGAAAACACACTGCTGTACAAACACAGCTCTGTATTTATAATGACATTCCGCACAAATATACTCCTTCATTTTCATACTCCCACCTACTAAGAAAGTTGTGTCAGACTTCCTTAATTAACATTTATTGGACTGAATTCATTTATGCATTTTGTGTAAAGAGAGGCTGCGTTTTTAAGCTTTGTCTAAGGCTAGGGTCAAACGAAAGCATTTTTCCCCGCGAACGTCAAAAAGTGCGTCCGAACGCATTGACGTATTTTTTCACGGAATGCGCAAAAACGGTCAGACGACGCGCATTTTCGTGCATGATTTATTACGGATCGTCAGTAAAAAACCTTTTTGCGTCTGGACGTTATGCTGGCCGGACATTAGCAGTGTCTGACATCTCCTAATCACACACACACGCCGCTATGCCGCCGCAGCGCACTCTGTACGTCAGTACTAGCGGTTCTGAGTTCTCAAGAAAATGCGTTCAAATTCCACTTGCGTTACACGGCCGGACTTTCGTGTGGCCGTACTTCGTATATTGGCCGTCATTCCCCTTCATTTGCTGCTAGTGCAGCCGTAATTAAGTGCGCCAGAACGCACGTTAAAAGTGCGCTGGTCTGACCCCAGCCTAATAGCTCACAAGCTCTAAAGCCATTTCTGATTGATTAATTGGTAAGTTTGAATCTCAGGAATGTAGCCTGTACATACTGCATAGACATTTTTTATATTTCATAGACACTTTTATTTGAGAAAGTATTATACTAGTAAGGATACATTGCGATTTCTCTTGTTTTCAAGTATGTCCTGGGTGGTGATTATATACCATGAGGTGTCTTGCCCAAGGCACTTGCTGGAGAGGTGCTCTTGCCAGGATGGAACCTGTGTCTCCACAGTCTCTCTCCCCGGTTATAGAGCAGTGATGTTACCTCTACTCCACCCAGCCGGTACACTTGCATACCAAATAATCGTTCTACATAAAAAAAGAATTCTAACAAAAAGTTTATCATTACTTTGCCATATTACAAGCATCATAAATCCGTTTCCTTTGAGTTTAACATTCTTACATTAGTATTCATTGCTTGATAAGAGTTTAGCCATAATAATTCATTTTTTGGTGAAATTAATGTTAAGGAACCTTTAGAAATTTCCACCTCTTGCATTTGAAATTCATGTTTGGCTCCAGTATCTGACTTTCACAAAAACGATGGGCCACACCAAAGTAACCATAAAAGGAATCTTTATTCACTGCCCAAGGGGGCTAAAATTGCGACATTTCGACTCTAGGCCGAAACATGCCGAAACGTCACAATTTTAGTCCCCTTGGGCGATGAATAAACATTCCTTTTATGGTCACTTTGGCGTGGCCTGGAAAGTCTGGTATGGGACAGCAGACCCCCTGGTGGAGCACCCAGAGGATTACCAAACGACAGGTTTGCCTCCTCTGTGGTAGCCATGCTTTTCTACCTCTGCACTTGCTTCAGTATCTGACATCTGCGTTCGCTTGGCATGCCTGTGTTTAAAATATATTAATAATAAGTGTTGGATTTCCAGGAATGTGATTAAACAGTTAATTGGGCTGTAAGGGCCATGGTAGAATTACTTTAGATGGAACTGACAGGGCTTCTCAATGTTTTCCATATCAACTACCATTCCAGATACTGCTTTTTTGTAGCATGACTCCTATATATTGCATAATTATAATTTCAATAAACTATAAATTTGAATTAACGTAAATAAATTTTTTTCTGATTTTTATGAATAACCATGGATTTTTCTTATAGAAGTATTTTGGAACTTCACGCTGGTCCCATAGAAAGCATTAACCATCAATGAACTTTTACAAATATTTAATCTAAATCTAATGTTTATTACCATTAAAAAGATTGGGATAATTTAACAGCCGTCTATTATTCCTTAATAATAGCTGGCAAGTTCCCACGCAACAGATTTCTTTCGGAAATAGCGAAGAGGAAATTCCCTGTACAAGAAATCATCTGAACAGGAGCCAGTTACTCGTGAGCATGATGAGAGCATGAGACCACCCTGCTAGTCCTAGAAGGAAATGGAGACTATCAGGGTTATTCAGAGAGAGGTGAAAACCATGAGAATGACTGGAGAAGTGAAAATTCTTGGTCAAAATAGCCAAACTAGAAAAACTCTCCTATTTGGTCTAGATTGTTCTCTGCTCCTGCCAATTCTCCTAGTTTTCGCCTTTCTCTGAATAACCCTGTATGGCTAGATTTTTAATTACATTGTGAGAGAATCATTACTTCACATAACACTAGCAGGGCTATTCAGAAATAGGTGAAAACCTTGAGAATTACTGGAGAATTGAAAGTTCTAGGTCAAAATAGTCAAACCAGAAAAATTCTCCCATTTACAGTATCTCACTTTCCAAATTGGCTATTTGGTCTAGATTGTTCATTCTCCTTGCGATTCTCAAGGTTTTCACCGCTCTCTGAATAGCCCTGAAAATGTGGACAAATTCAATCATAGAAGTACCATTTACACCAACACCATTAGTGTAATGATCACTATAGCCAGCAGAAAGACCTGAGAGACAGAAACGGTGAAGACCCCGAGAGAGTCAGTTTTTAATATGGTCAGGTAAGTAAACTTAAGAAAACCCAATAAAGGAATAACGCGCAGAGAAAAGGCCATAGAAGGCCAGAGAAGGCCAGAGAAGCCATATAACAGAGCCAAGGTCAAGGGCAGGAGAGGTACACAGAAAACCAGAAACAGAGCCGAGGTCTAGGGCAGGAGAGATAACAAAAACAGAGCCACCGTATTAAAAAAAATGAAACCCCTATATAAACAGCATGAATGCATGGAGGAGTCAGAAGTAAACAGTGACAAAACAACTTCCTGGAACCGCAGGAACTCCTATAAACCAGTGTTTCCCAAACCTGTCCTCAGGACCCTCAACCAGGCCTGATTTTAGGCTAGGGTCAGACTGAGGCAGTGCGAACGCGCGTTCTGGCGCACATAATCACGGCCGCACTAGCAGCAGATGCCGGGCAATGACAGCCAATATACGAAGTACGGTCGCACAAAAGTCCGGCCGCGCAACGCAAGTGGAAAATGAACGCATTTTTTCGAGAACGTTAAACCGCTGGTACTGACGTACAGAGTGCGCTGCGGCCGCATAGCAGCGTGTGTGCGTGATTAGGAGATGTCAGACGCTGCTAGTGTGCGGCCAACATAACGTTCAAACAGCCGGATTTCCCTAGACTTCTTTTTACCCCATCGTCATGAAATACGTCCAGAATTGCGCATCGTCTGACCACTTAAGCGTATTCCGTGAAAAAATGCGTGCGCACGCATCGACGTACATTTTGACGGTGGCCGCAGAAAATGCGCTCATCTGTCCCTAGCCTATAGGATCACCTTGGGGAAATGCAGACTGAATCCTGCAATCACTGAGCAGCAAATCATATCACCTGTGCTGTGCTTTAGATATCCTGCAAACCTGGCGAGGCGGAGGGTCCTGAGGACAGGTTTGGGAAACACTGCTATAAACCCTAAGGAGGGTTTTGATTGGTAGGGTTGGCGAAGGGAGTGTTCGCCAGGAAGTGGGAGAAACCTGGCATCCAGCAAAATGACACATGTACTGATCGTCGGAATGAGTCACGGCAAGCTTCTTCAGAATGACGCTAGGACAGGCAAGTGTTTTAAGAATGGCGTCCAGCATGGAGGGTCCACACAGCGTGGGCATAACAAGGGTAGTGATAGTTATTACACTGTCTGAAAAGAAATTTAAAAATTCAAGTTTTTAAAAGCACAAAGTTCTATGTGTAGCTTCATAACTTGTGACCTGTATATTAAGAGTTTGGAGGATTTGGGTTATTTTCTTCATTCTCCTGGTTACAGTTACCATCCTAAACCACCTAATAGCATTATTTGTAGAATCATTTATAATTATATTTTCATTAAAGGCAATTTGAAGAATATCTCTTCCTCTTTAATCCTTGTCTTGACTAGTCATTGCAATAGGTAACCAAACTATATGTAGGTAATAACTATTGATATAGTAAATGCTATAATTTAATCTTCTTATCTATGATCACGATGGGCATCACAAAATCCATTGTATTTGTTTTCCACTTGAATATAATATAGTTTACATATATTAATGCTTTATAGACAAACTGTAAATAACCTGCTGTTACAGCCTGAACCGCCACAGGAATTTGCGGCTTGACTGGAATGGCAGGGGAGCCATTGGCATTATGGAGTGTGACCATTATACTTAAAGGAACTCTACTCATCCTGACCACTTTACAGTTATAAAGTGGTCAGGATGTGGGAAGTGCCCCCCCCCCAGCTGCCCCAGTCTGTAGAAAACGCTCATTAAAGTGGAGAAGTTTCCTCCCTACCACCCAGGGTCTCCGGCAGCCGGGATTCTTGAATTTCCCAGATACTGGTCACCAGATTGATCACTAGTGATGTCAGCACACAGAGAGCATACAAACATCAAACTCTCTCTGAGACCCATTCGTCAAATATATGCATGCGTGCAGCTCCGACCCATCGTCCTGCGCAGGCACTACGGAAGTAGCGTGCGTAAAGTGCTCAGGTCCCGTAGGGCAGCACAATTTGCGGTTCCTATGCTATGAAAGTAGCAGCAGGAGACACTGAGTTGATGAGGAGGAGCTGCACTCAGTAGACAATGGCTTGAATCATGTTGTTGCACTATGATTCTTATAGGAGGGAGATACATTTTAGATAATAATAAATCCGAATTAACCACACAGCAAGATATTTATAGTCTTTAGCTAAGGCCAAATTGCAATTTGTCTTTCGAAGATTAACTAGTACTGTTTAGTTTATAAACTCGGTGCTCTCTTGTTCCCCGCACTTCGGGGAATTAAATTCCATGACCCTGTGATGAATTAAGCATTCACCGCAGGGTCCCCGAAGTGCGGGGAAAAGCCGCTGAAAAACCGTCAATTTAAACAAAAAAAACACTGCAAAACCGCCAAAATTATTGGATCTGATCCGATAAGTTGCCAGGACCGGTGAAATTATCGGATCCGATAATTTCGGGAGTTTTGCAGCGTTGTTTTCTTTTTTAAATCGGTGGTTTTGCTGCGGTTTTTCCCTGCACTTCGAGAACCCTGTGGTGAATGCTGAATTCGGATCCGATCCGATAAGCTGCTGCAAACCCGCCAAACTCGTCCGGAAAAAGCCGACCAAATCCGCCGAACACACGCCAACCAGCCGCCGGAAAAGCTAACAAACTGAGTTAAAAAAAAAAATAACAAAAACGATTAAAGGTGTCAAATTTGAAACGCAGTTTGCAAAAAACTACTTGATGAAAATCTCTGGAATTAACATTTAAGATCCAGTGAATAATAATAAAAAGGTCTGTTACAGAACAAAAAATGCTATTTAAACAAAAGATTTTGCCAAAAAATGGCTAAACAATCCTAAAGAATAAATAAATAAAGAGACTTTTTGCTGCAAATTAAAAGAATAAACGGTTTATTAGCTATTGAGCAAAAATGGGAATATTTTTAACATTGAAACCTATGGTATTGGCCTGATTAAACCTGCCGAATGAAACCAACGAACATCAGGGCATTTCGACATCTTTTCTCTGCTGTTCTGTGTTCTCTGAATAGATTAACCATTGCTTCTCTATGGGGGATTTCACTGCCGTCGAACAAGCACCGTATTTTGCTGGCAATTCGGCAAAATTTGGCGAACTGCCTGCTTTGTGAATAGCCGAATGGCCACGAAAATGCACCATATGGGTAATTACACTGTTCGCTGCATTTTCAAGGCAAGTTTGGATCTCTGTCAGGGTTATTCAGAGAGCGTGAAAAGCAGGAGAATGACTGGAGAATGAAAATTCTAGGTCAAAATAGCCGATTTGGAAAGTGAGATGAAAGGGAGAATTTTTCTGGTTTGGCTATTTTGACCTAGAATTTTTCATTCTTCAGTCATTCTCCTGCTTTCCACGCTCTCTGAATAACCCTGTGTGTATAACCCTGTATGTGCAGTACCTTATGACCAGTTATTGATCTTCTAATCTCATTGTTTTTTTAACCCCTTAGTGACCAGGCGGTTTTACACAAATCCGTCCTTTAGTGACCGCTGCTGTTTTTACGTTTCTGCGCTGTTAGTGTTTAGGTCAAATTTTCCTCTTACTCGTTTATTCAACTCACACATATTATACACCCTTTTTCCCGCCATTAAATGGACTTTCTAGAAATACAATTATTTCCATCATATCCAATAATTTACTATAAAAAAAATATGAAATATGATGAAAAAAATGGTAAAAACACACTTTTTCGTAATTTAATCCCCTAAAGCTACAACCACCAATAAAGACCCCGGCTAAGGCTAGGGTCAGACTGAGGCAGTGCGAACGCGCGTGCAGCCGCACATAATCACGGCCGTGCTAGCAGCAGATGCCGGGCAATGACGGCCAATATACGAAGTACGGTGGCACAAAAGTGCGGCCGCGCAACGCAAGCGGCAAACAAATGCATTTTTTCGAGAACGTGAAACCACTAGTACTGACGTACAGAGTGCGCTGCGTCCGCTAGCGGCGTGTGTGCGTGATTAGGAGACGTCAGACGCTGCTAATGTCCGGCCAACATAACGTCCAGACCCAAAAAGTGTTTTATTGATGATCCGTACAAAATCACGGACGAAAATGCGCATCGTATGACCGCTATTGCGTATTCCGTGAAAAAATACGTCCATTCGTTCGAACGCACTTTTTCACGGACAACGTGAAAAATGCGTTAGTCTGACCCTAGCCTTAATAGTTTCCAAATTTTATCCCGAGAATAGAAATACCCAATTTTTACATGTTTTTACCTTTTAACCCTTTCACTGCTGAGCCAGTTCACCTATGTGCGCTGCGCTCATTTTGACCATTTTGTGCTAATTATTTTGAGATGTCAGCCTAGGTCCTATTTAATTAACCCCCCCCCCCCAGACAAAAAATTTTTAAAAAAAAAACACATTTTTTTATTTTATTTAATTTTTTTATTATTTTTTTTTAATTTTTTTTTTTTAATTTTTTTTTTAAACCAAACCTGGTCATGTTTGGTATCATTTGAAAGGCCATGATCAGGCCTTTCAAATGATGTCAAATATGACCATCTAGCTGCCATGGATCGGGAGATAAAGGGATCCTTAGGATCCCCTTATCTCTACATGGCAGCTAGATGGTTAACTGGCCCACTGACATCCTCACACATATGGTGAGGTTGTCAGTGGGTGGGGGTGGACCTGGAGGCTAGGCTGACATCCAAGATGTCAGCCCCCCTCCAGGTTCGAATCGCGTTTTGGCGCCAATTGGCGCCGCAACGTGATCCGGCGGCGAAATGGTTAGTGCCATACACCGCTGGAAAGGGGAGGCTCTCCCCTCTCCAGCGGTGCAAACGGCATCTCCCTAGCTTCAATGGTTGGGGAGATAGAGGGCTCAGAAGGAGCCCCCCCTCCCCTCCATTGAAACACATGGGGGCACCTTCTGATGACGTCACCACGCAGCGTGGCGACGTCATCAGCCTCGCCTGCCCATGTAAATCACATGGGCAGGCTTCCTCCCTGTCAGATTGCCGTGGGATCCGACGAGGGAGGTGAGTATCGGGCGGGAGGGGGATTTGGCGCCGCTGACGTACCCTGTACGTCATCGGGTCTAAGGGAGACCCGAACACAGGACGTACAGGGTACGTCAGCGGTCGGGAAGGGGTTAAAAAGGATTTTACCAGGAAGGATACATTGAGATTTCTCTCGTTTTCAAATATGTCCTGGGTGGCGAGTATGTACCGTTAGGTGTCTTGCTCAAGGACACTTACTGGAGAGGTGCTCGCTGGGATCAAGCTCGTGACTACACAGGCTCTCTCCATGCAGAGCAGTGATGTTACCTCTACTCCACCCAGCCGGTTCCCATTTATAGGCAAAATTTAGCTTTTCATTGCAGTCTTAAGGGTGAGGACGTTGAAAACAAAATACATTTCAGAAACAGTTTCCTATTCTACTTGCCAGATAACTTTGAACTTGTCAGTGTTGCAAATCTTAATACAATGCACATTGTAGGGGTAGGGAATATTGGCACTTGACATGGATAGACTCATACAGGGCCAATTCATGGAAGACATCTGTGTTTGCATATTACATTCGTAGTGCGCCCTCAAGACATGACCCCCACACATTCACTATTACCTCATTACAAGAACAATGCACAAACATGGATTGAGGAAGTACAACACAAAATATGTTACGAAGCCGAACTAGAGCATAGCAAGTGAATACTGTTTTTCAAGTGGTTTATGGAGGTAGGAGGGGGGTTGATAATAGATAAATAATAGCCCCACAAAGGCAGGGGTCAAGTCCTGGGAAAAAAAGTGAGGGAACTCACCCACGAATTCCACAACCCCTATTACCTGAAGAAAAAAATATATAATCACGAGTATAGCAGTGCGTGCCGGTGATACCATTTTTATTGGGTTAACTTTACATTTAAAAGACAAGCTTTCAAGAGTCTAAACTGGAAACTATACTGATCAGTGAAAGGTATCACTACGTACAGGTATACTCGTGATTTTGGCAACTGGACTAACGCGTTTTATATATAATCTATATATATATATCCAGGCACAGACCCCCCAGAATTATATACACAGCACTGGACCCCCAGAATAATATACACGGCACTGGTTATATGGATATATTTTCCCAGTTCACATGGATATAATTGCCCCAGCTCTCATGGATAATGCCCCAGGTCTCATGGATATTGCCCCCAGGTCTCATGGATAATGCCCCCAGGTCTCATGGATAATGCCCCCAGGTCTCATGGATATTGCCCCCAGGTCTCATGGATATTGCCCCCAGGTCTCATGGATATTGCCCCAGGTCTCATGGATAATGCCCCAGGTCTCATGGATATATTTTATTTATTTATTTATAAAAGGATTTTACCAGGAAGGATACATTGAGATTTCTCTCGTTTTCAAGTATGTCCTGGGTTCAAGAACATTGAAGTGTTACAGTTACAGAAATACAAAGTAATACAATGCAAGATATTAAAAAAAAAACAACACAAATATATACAGATTAACAGAAAAATATGTAGGAAATATAGTCACTAGGTTACATGTTTACAGGTGCATTCTGTATTGAGGTATGTTAGTAAGGAGCTTTTGAGTGACTTAAGACTGGGGGAAGATTTGATGGTGTCTGGAAGGTTATTCCATAATTGTGGTGCTCTGTAGGAAAATGAGGACCGAGCCACTGTCTTTTTGTATTGTGGTATAGCAAGTAAGGTGCTGGTCCTGGATCGGAGGTTATAGGATGAGGGAGCTGCTGGGGGAAGCAGTCTATTCAGGTAGGGTGGCAGCTTCCCAGAAATGCTATTAAACACCAGGCTGGAAAGGTGAAGGGTGCGTCTGGATTCCAGCGATGGCCAGTTTAGCTCTTTTAACATGTCACAATGGTGGGTCATGTAGTTACATTGTAGCGCAAAGCGGCACAATGAGTTATACAATGTAGTAAGTTTATGAAGGTGTGTTTGCGGGGCGGCTGCATACACTACATCTCCGTAATCAATAGCTGGCATAAGCATTTGCTGTACAATCTGCTTTCTTACCGCGGGACTCAGGCAGGATTTGTTTCTGTACAGGGCACCTAGTTTGGGATAAAGTTTAGATGAGAGTTTTTCGATGTGGGGGCCAAAGGATAGATTAGGGTCCAACCACATACCTAGATATTTGAGAGAAGTGACTGTGGTCAGCGTGCCATTTGATTTTGTCCCAACACATAGATGGGGATTTTGCAATTTGTGTAGTTTAGGTGCGGTTCCAAAGAGCATCGTTACAGTTTTGTCAGTATTTAAAAAAAGTTTGTTGTTTTTGATCCACTTTTCTACCTCTGTGAATTGTTCTTGCAGCACGGCCGCCAGCTGCGGGAGATTTGGTTTGCTGGTATAGATCACAGTGTCGTCTGCGTACATATGTACAGTTGAGGCTTTGCAGACGTTGGGCAGATCATTTATGAATATTGTGAACAGCAGAGGGCCTAGTATTGAGCCTTGGGGTACACCGCAAGTGACTGGGAGCAGGAGGGAGGAGCTGCCAGAAATTGACACATATTGTGATCGGTCGGATACATATGATTGAAACCAGGTTAGCGTGCGATCACCAATGCCAGAGTTTTTAAGTTTTTCTAACAAGATGCCATGGTCTACCGTGTCAAAGGCCTTGGCAAAATCAAGGAAGATGGCTCCAGTTAGGTTTCCTTGTTCCATCCCAGCCTGGATATCATTGCAGACTTTTAAAAGGGCGGTTGTAGTTGAGTGATTTGGACGAAAGCCTGATTGATCCGGGGTTAAGTAGTTCCAATATTGATAATAATCACGTAATTGTGTGTAGACACATTTTTCCAAGACTTTTGACATTACAGGGAGCAACGATATCGGACGGTAGTTGGATACCAAAGTAATGTCACCACTTTTATGGATAGGTACCACTCTCGCAGTCTTCCAGAGCTTGGGTATGTATCCAGTCGCCAGTGACTCATTTATTAGGGTTGCAACAGGATTTGCAATTGCAGGCGCACTGATTTTCAGCAGCATTGCTGGTATTTGATCAGGTCCAGACTGGTATTTCATTTTTTGCTTACGGAGAAGTTTAGTAACGACACTGACAGGCACTGGTCTAAAACTGAATTCCTGTCTGATACAGGGACTTTGCACAGTTGGGGGGGCCTGACCTGCATGAGGCCTCTCTGATTGCATGTCATTTCCTAGCTTGGCAATCAAAGTGGTGGCACATCCAACAAAATAATCATTAAAGGCATTTGCTACATCTAGGGGGTGTTCCAGGGTTTGGTTGTTTACTTTGACAGCAGCTGGCTGAGAGTGGACTGGGGGTGCTTGTATGTTACTTATGGTTCTCCAAAAGTTTCTAGGGTTTGATATGTTATTGTTTAGATTTTCATTGAAGTAATGGGCTTTGGCCATTTTTGTTTGTTTTGTGCATTCATTCCGGCATTTTCGGTATTCGTAGTGATCGTTCATGGAACCAGTACTCTTGAAATTTGACCACCGTGAATCTCTAAGCTGGTACATTAGTGTAAGATCAGCTGTAACCCAGGGGAGATGAGTCCCTTTCACTCGCACTTTACGCAGCGGGGCATGGGAATTCCAGATATGCCCCAGCTCTCATGGATAATACCCCCGGTCTCATGGATAATGCCCCTGCTCTCACTGATATGCCCCCAGCTCTCATGGATAATGCCCCAGCTCTCATGGATAATGCCCCAGCTCTCATGGATATGCCCCCAGGTCTCTTGGATATGCCCCCAGGTCTCATGGATATGCCCCCAGCTCTCATGGATAATGCCCCAGCTCTCATGGATAATGCCCCAGCTCTCATGGATATGCCCCCAGGTCTCATGGATATGCCCCCAGGTCTCATGGATATGCCCCCAGGTCTCATGGATAATGCCCCAGCTCTCATGGATAATGCCCCAGGTCTCATGGATAATGCCCCAGGTCTCATGGATAATGCCCCAGCTCTCATGAATATATGCTCCAGCTCTCATGGATAATGACCCAGGTCTCATGGATATATGCCCCAGCTCTCATGGATAATGCTCCAGCTCTCATGGATAATGCCCCAGCTCTCATGGATAATGCCCCAGCTCTCATGGATAATGCCCCCAGATCTCATGGATAATGCCCCCAGGTCTCATGGAAATGCCCCCAGGTCTCATGGATAATGCCCCCAGCTCTCATGGATATGCCCCCAGCTCTCATGGATAATGCCCCAGGTCTCATGGATAATGCCCCAGGTCTCATGGATATGCCCCAGGTCTCATGGATATGCCCCCAGGTCTCATGGATAATGCCCCAGGTCTCATGGATATATGCCCCAGCTCTCATGGATAATGCCCCAGCTCTCATGGATAATGCCCCTAGGTCTCATGGATAATGCCCCCAGCTCTCATGGATAATGCCCCAGCTCTCATGGATAATGCCCCAGCTCTCATGGATAGTGCCCCCAGCTCACCTCTCTGCGACCGGCGGCCGCGTGCTTCCTGTTAGAACAGCCGCTGACAGGAAGTGCAGCCGCTCGCCTGGGATCGATGAAACAGCCAGGCGAGCGGTTCCACTTCCTGTCAGCGGGCCGTTCTAACAGGAAGCACGCGGCCGCCGGCAATGTGCGGCGGCCGCCTGCTCCAGCCTTTCGGGCTCGGGGCACAGCGGGAACGCTGCGTTCCCTCAGCGTTCCTGCTGTGGGAGAAGTGCGGGAACGCCGTTCCCGCGCGTTCCCGCTCGACTCGAGCCCTGCACAAAGGGCTAGATTATATACCTAACGCTAAAATGTGGACGCTAACCGGGGAAAACCTAAACCTGCAAGTTTCCCTGTAACAGTCCCATTTCATCATGAGATTCTGGGGAAGAAAAATTAATGCTATTCTGGACAGAATTAAATGTCGTGACATTGTATGAGCTTATCGAAATGATGCCGTGGTGAATTTGTGCCGTAATCAAAGCGAAAGGTGGTCCAGCCAAATATTAGGGTGCGTGACTTTTATTGGCCCGGCAGTGTATTATGGCATCACGCGTGTCTGGTCTGGTTGTCAGAGCGATGGAAACACAAGTAGGTAACATGGGCAAAGTAACAGATGTAAACCATGTGCATGTTTACACAGTAAAATATTATAGAGCCCTCAGGGTGGAAATATTAAAAGTTAGATATGACCTTGAATCAAAGGAGAAAAAAAGTTAATTTGAATGTAAATCTTTTTCAAGACTATCAGGGTAATTCAAAGAGAATCGAAAAGTCACCGCACGTTCGGTGACTTTTTGTTCTCTTCAATTCGGTTTGTTTTGCCGATCCCATTTCGGTGACCCTGCGGTGTATTTAGCAAGCACCACAGGGTCCCCGAATTGCAGGGAAAGGTCGCTGCAAACCCGCCGAAAACTAACCACAAAACCCGGCGAATGCACGCTGAAAACTAACCGCAAAAACATCTGGATTAGCCCGCCAAAAACACCGGAAAAACCCGAGCAGGAGTCGATCACACGCAGCGAAGCCGCCGGAAAAAGCCGACACCACAGACGAATGGAGTGAATAAATTAGAAAAACAGTTTGCTTGAATGTTTGAAAAGTGAAACGCTGTTTGCAAAGAAACTACTGAGTGAAAATGTCTGAAATTTACATATGAGGTCCAAGGAATGATAATAAAAAGGGCTGTTACAGAAAAAATAAATAAACTCAAAAAAATCGACATTTTCTAAAAAAAAAAAAAAATCCAGAAAAATGCTTAAAGTATCCTAAAAAATCTATAACTAAAGAGACTCTTTACTGCAGAATTTTATAATGAACGGTTTATTAGATATTGAATTAAAAATGGAATATTTTTAACATTGAAGCCTATGGGATTCGCCTGAATAAACCTGCCGAATTAAACCACCGAATAGCAGGGCATTTTGGGAACCTTTCACTGCTGGTTTGTGTTCTCTGAATAGCCGAAGTATTTCTTTTTTATGGGGGTTTCACTGCCCTCGAACAGGCACCGAACAGGCACTGTATGTGCAGGCAATTCGCCAACATTTGGCGCACTGCCTGCTCTCTGAATAGCGGAATGGCCAAGAAAGGTAACCGAACTCTGATTTTCGGATCTCTTTGGATAACCCTGTATAAGAAAAAGTACAAAAGGTAAAAAAAAGAATGTTAAAGTCATAAGAGAATTAATTAATCTAAATCATGAATATGAGTGTCCTACTCTTGACATTTCTGTAATTCACAGCAGAGTCAGTTATTTGATGTGTTTATTGGGTGTATACAATGTGGAAAATAAAACTTTACTCCTGTATTTGGAAAGCGAGCCCTTTACATGTATCATCTGCCTGAGGTTATGTATAAATAGATGGAATGTAAATGGGTGACAGGAACTGATGTGGGTAGAGCGCAGGATACCAAATGGGACTGTGTGGAGTGTTTGTGCAGCAGCTGCTGGACAGGTATGTTGTTTTTCACACCAGTACAGTCTGTGCTAGAATGTGACAGAAGTAATTAAACATTTCTTTGTCTGATTCCTTCTAGACATGAATTAGGAGGATGTGGAGGATGGAGCCTCAGAGATTATCCCTATGTGTGTTCAACTTCTACCTGATCTCTCGTTACCATACTGCTGCTACCTTTAACATATTCAGTTGGTGTTTTTGTGAAATTAAAAATACAACACATGGACATTAGACTTTCATTTGTTAGCACCTCAACAGAAGGTCCAAAAACAATATGAACCACATATACAGAAGGTGAGGGGAAATGAGAAAATATGCATGGGAACTGTACCTCTGAGTTTTAATGAATGCCCAGTATGGGGGCTTGTTGCTTTACCCATTGTACTCAGATTCTGTGGACCACATGCCCCCCCACCATGATCTGCTGAGTGTTTGCTAAATGTATCTGTATCTGAATCCATAGTTCTATGATTAAGCAAACACTCTAAAGGAAATTAAACACCCCTCCACCATTAGCATCTGCCCAATTATTTTTCTGTTTCTTACATTTTTTTATTTTTAGATTAGCTGCAAATACTCACTTTTCCCCTGCTCATCCCCGTCAGATCAGGGCTTCCAAAATGCAGAAGTCCCTGCAGCTATTCCATACCTCTGCAAGTTCTGTTTCATAGGATATACAAATTGTGCATCGTTCGGAACGTGCGTATATTTATGTGCGAGTTACGTAACGCCTATAGGGAACGATGGATTGGAGCTGCGCACACATGTCCAGAAATAATCCATTGGCTGCCTTTGTCGGAACGCTCGCTGTCACGAAGAGTCTGAGAGAGGATGTGACTGTGTGCGAATGAAACTCCTCCACTTCACACAGCGCTACGAGCCACGCCAGGCAGGACTTTTTCCAACATAAAAATGAGAAGAAGTGCCTACTCACAAAAGCTGTTGGGAAGTGATTTCACAAACATGTTATCCAATTTGAAATAGATTTTTTTTAGACAATTATACTTACTTGAAATCCCTGGCGAGGGCAGACAGTCCCAGTGTGTTCTTCGATAACAAATAATGTTATGTGCTCCTACAATATACCTTATATTCACTACGTATGTCCGTAAAAGGGAGCAGCCAACTCCCATCAGCAATCATAAAAAAGACAGGATATCCCGAGGTACCCTACAATCTTGTAGCAGTATATTCAGCTAGGCAAGAATTCTGAATATACTCAATGACCATGTTGAATATGACTGATTATGCTGGTTTAATAAATACATTACAAGGTTCTTCTGGGTATCTTTTTTTTTTTCCGTCATTGTATCTTTGTGGTCTCTTGGCATTTTCCAAGAACACACAACAGGCTCCTATGGACTAAAGACTGAGAGAATACAACTTGTAGTGACATCATTGCTTTTGGTATTACCCCTGGGCATTAAATACTAAGCACTTCACTTGGAATAATATTCCTTACTGAGTAGGGGTTAATGAGAGCGGTGATTGCATATTTGCTACCTTGCACATCACAACTAAGTCTCAGAGTATTTAAACTCTTTAAATCTCTTGTGTTGTACCCGGGTTGACTAATAACTTGGAATAATGGGAATGTTAAGCTGTCATTGACACATCCAATGCACCCTTGCGTGATGTCAGCACGAAGAAGGGAGATGGTCAGTGGATGTGATATATCAGGGTCTGCTTTAGAGAAATGGTAAACTATAGCTTGGAAATTGCTTTCCAGCTCATGTAACCAGTCATGAGCAGGAGAGATCACATCTGCTCATGTTTGACATGCCCTACCAACACATCTAGATCTACATACAATTTACACTCAGTAGACTTGCATTTGCATTCCACCCACCAGTTTTATAGAATTGGTCAAACATGAGCTTGACATCTATGTGCTATAGTTTCTTAACATCTTCCATTTTCATGTGTGAAACTCCCAAGAGAAACAAACATTGCGTGTGTTTGGTAAGTTAAATATTATGCACAATTGTTACGGTGTTAGGCCATTCACCACCTGTACCAATGTGAAATCGCTGACTGCCTCCAAGGATCTGAAGCCACAGACCGCTCCATACACATACAATATAGGCATATTTTTCTGTTCCTCCTGTTACTGCATTGAATTTTTTGATTACCAGGGCACCCGGTGAAATGTTGTGTGGTCTAGGGCAGTGGTTCCCATCTCAGGTCCGCAGGCCAGGTTTGCAGGATGTCTGAAGCACAGCACAGGTGATATGATTTGCTGCTCAGTGATTGCAGGATCCAGTCTGCATTTCCCCAAGGTCATCATCAAAATCTGGCCTGATAGTGGGTCCTGAGGGCAGGGTTGGGAAACACTGGTCAACACTGGTCAAGGGTGACAATAAATGGATCTGTCATACTTACCCTCAAGTAGTTTTGGTGATAACCTTGACACCGTAATCTGAGTTCTAATCAGATCTGTTGATATATACTTATGAGATGAGATCAGAAGAGCCGGCCAATAGTAGACACAGCGGTGTCCAGCAAGTGAGTATGAATTTGAGATACGTTGTAAAAATCAAAGTTATTATATGAGAGAATGGTCTCAAACCCAGGCTCTTTTTATAGCCCATAGCAGACCAGTACAGTCTATATTGTTCTCCATGCTATTATAGGATTTTTAAATACACTAAAAAGAATGTTTCCTTAGTCCTATCATTTATTCTTTCCATGACAATTTGGTTTTACATAGTTACATAGGCTGAAAAAAGACATGCGTCCATCCTGTTCAGTCTTTCACACATCACCTACTGCTGTTGATCCAAAAGAAGGCAAAAAACCCAGTCTGAAGTGCTCGCCAATATGCAACACACTGGGAAAAATTCCTTCTTGACCCCAGAATGGCGTCAGATTTCTCCTTGGATCAAGAAGCTTTTACCCACATATTAAATATTATAACCCTTAACCTTTTCGCTGCTGAGGCATTTCACGCCTCTGTGCTGAGGTCATTTTTACCTGTTTTGCTCATCTTGTTTAACCGCGTTTTGAAGCCTTAATTTAATATATGACCCAGACATATTATATATCTTTCTTTCCGGCAGACTCGGCAGATTCATAATATGTCATTATTATATGTATACGTCATGTCCTGTCTGTATATTATAACAAAAAATGCAATAAAATTTGAATTTTCAATACTTTACAGTGTGTAAAGTGTGTTTTTTCACATTTTAACATGCGAGCATTTGCGGTTATATTTTCTATGGGGCGCGCTTGTTAAAAAAATTTGAAATGGGGACTCGTTACACTTTTTTTGGGGAAAATTTCGCTATTTTTAACAAACGCACCGCATACAACAATCGTTAGTGCAGCATCATTGTTCACATTATAATTGAAATGGGAACAATATTGCTGCATTAACAAAACAAAAAACAAAAAAAAATTGTTCATTTTTTTTTATTATTTTATTTGCGCACAGCGCGTCCGTAGCACAGGAGGAACACTTGTCAGGACGCGCTGAGCGCGTCCTTAGCAGCCAAGTGGTTAATATTCTGTGTCTGCAGGAAGTCATCCAGTCGTTTTTTAAAAGTCTGTACAGTCTCTGACCCAATCACCTCAACGGGCAGAGAATTCCACAGCTTTATTGTTCTCACCGTAAAATAACCCTTCCTATGCTTTAGGCTGAATTTCCTTTTGTCCAGTCTAAATGGATGACCTCGTGTCCCGTGTATAGTCCTGTTAATGAGACTCATGTATTCTTAACCCGCTGAGACACCGACTATGGGTTTGTGGGCATTATCGCAATATATGAACATTATCTACCTAGCATTGCCACTCATATGTCTTTAGTTGGGCCTTTGTTAGTAAAGGAATAGGTCCTCTTGCCATCCTTAAGGGGTTATTTACTGTGAGATGAATTGCTAGTGAATTGCGGGGGAATCGGCCGAATTGACTTGGCTTACCATTTCCAATTTTCCACTAATTCATCAATTAGAATAAACCCTGCAGTGAGTATATCTGTATGTCTGTCAGATGAAAACTTATATCCTTTAAACAAATTGGAAGGAAGAATGGAAGCAAAAAGGAATAAAAAATTGGTGATAAAGCTAACATATGAAATACAGAGAGCAGTGGAGGGTCTGTGGTGTCTACATAAAGAATGTGTGGCTTATCTGTTTTTTGAAGAAATTGTAGAGTTAACAGTACCTTTGCCACACTATGACTATAAATGGGACAGCGAGATGGTAAAACTCAATTTTCTAATGAAGTTAAAAATGATTGAATTAGCATAATATGTGTTTATATATTACAAGGGGTCAAAATAAATAAGTCCAAGTCAACATGACACAAGACTGAACTGACGTAAGGTCACTATACCGCTAATATCACATATGGGAATTTAAAAATAGAGCCTAAAGGCTAAACGGAGTGGTCTACCTCTGAATGTCAACATAAAGCATCGCTTGTTAACTCATAAAGAGTATAACACGCAGAGCTTGGACTGAACTGAAGGCAATTAGAGATGTTCTTCATGGAGTCCATCTTGGATGGCATGTGACTATTCCACCAAATGATCATCACCAGCTGGGTTATGTCTCACAATGTTTCATATGTTTATATCTTATAAATATCTTACAAACTAAAGCAATGGTATTCTTGGCTGTGGACTATATAAAAAAATCTAATATAGTAAAAATGACATCGATTTCTGAGCCTTACAGTGTGGAGTGCACGTATAGTATAGTAATAAACAAATTCATGAAATTCCAAGTGTCACATTACAAATAATAATCACGGTTACTCACGTACGACAGGTATCTCTCTTCCACTGAATCGAGTATTATCAGAGGTTGTGCGAGAAGGCCTGAGAATGCAGCTCCCTCGCTATTTTAACAGAAGGGTGTTTTAGATCAGATTTGACTGAAATAATGGGAAGCTGAAATACACAATTTTACAAATAATATCTAATTTTTATGAGTGTTTCCAGGGCTGGATTACAATTGGGAATTACAATTTATCTGTATTTGCCAAAGAAATGGCATTCTCATAATTATAGTAGCACCGCGGCTTCTATAGCTTCCTATAAGATTTTTCATGACAGGAATCATGGGAAATTTTTTTAGGACTTGACCCCTGCCCTGAGTACTATGTATTGTAGTATTTGAGTACACATAATGGGATGATTGTTAGAAGTGGGTGAGTGAATTAAAACGGTATAACACATTCATACCCATACAAACAGGTCAGCAGCAGGTTGACAGTGTGTACTCTATAGCATTATATATTCTATATCTACATGAACACCTGTGTGTGCTTTTCTAAATGGTAAAGATCATTAGGAATTGTTCCGAACACTCCCTTTCCTGTCGAAGCCAAACAAAGGTTTTAAGACAGAAATTACTATTTCATTATTCCATTCAAGAGGTTTCAGCTGAGCTGCTATACAATGTGTTTGCTCATGGCAGTCTAGTTTATTCTCAAAAGGTGTGTAGCTTGTCTGTCTTTTATAAGAAATTCTGAAGTCCTCCGACGACCTCAGCTCCCTCCACACACTTTATAGGTAAGAGTTGGATGTCCACCTAGTGATCTCAGAAAGTAGTCTTTGAAGGGTTAATCTGTTCTATTCCTCTTGCTGGTAAAGAGATTGGCACCTGCAGTAATAACTAATGGGATTATTTGTCGCAACACTAACCACTGTTCTTTGATTGAATGAATGGTGGATTTAGTTTGGCCAACTTTGTGGAACTCCAGTGAATAAACTCCAGTCAAACTACAGAGCAATCACTACTTAGGGAACTTCCTCCATAGTTTGCCATAGTTTTCTCCATTTTTTTGCACTGTCTTCAATATAGCTCTCAGCATAGTTTTTAATGGAGTTTCTGCCGAGGAGGTAATGAATTGTAGATTTCACCATACTTTCCAACAGTTTTTCAGTCAAAGTTGTTGAGCGTTCTTTGTGCTGTTAATTTCAGCGCTTTTTATGTTGACGCCCTATGGAGATTGCCAATCTAAGATTGCTGAAGTATATTCAATGTTGTTGCAAAAAATGGTGAAACAACGGTAAACAACTGAAGAATAATGGTAGTAGGATGTTCCGTGTTTTTCGGCAGTAACGTCACCTGCCAATGTTAAATTTTGACTCTCTGGTAGCCAAAGCTCACCATAGTTGCAACAACTGTCATTTTTACAACAAATACGGTAAGCTACAGTGTCAATAACAGTGCTTATTGTATAACCCTAAGCGAGCCTCAGTCACTAACACTCTTCTTGTATTGCGGCACCCTTTCTTTTATTTTGAGAAAGGATTTTACCAGGAAGGATACATTGAGATTTCTCTCGTTTTCAAGTATGTCCTGGGTGGCGAGTATGTGCCGTTGGGTGTCTTGCCCAAGGACACTTACTGGCGAGATGCTCGTCGGGATCAAACCCATGTCTCCACAGGCTCTCTCCACGCAGAGCAGTGATGTTTCCTCTACTCCACCCAGCCGGTTTTGACAATGTATTCTCTATAAGGTCCCGTTCACACCTAGACGTTTTAAAGCGCATTCGTGCGCGCTTTAAAATGCACGAACGTGGAAATCCCATTGTTTTCAATGGGACCCCTTCACACCTGGGCGTTTTAAAGAGCGCATGAGCGTGCTTTAAAACGTCCTGCGCCAAAAGAAGTCCGGGAGCTTCTTTTCGGGCATACAGCAGCGCGTTCGCGGCCATAGACATAGCCACGAACACCCTGCGATGCGCATTTGCGCGGTTTTTCGTATGCGCGAATGCGCGTAAAAAAACGTGCGCATTGAGCCACGCAGCGCTACGTTCAAGTGTGAACCCAGCCTAAATGATGAGATGGAGTCGAAATTGTGTGTGTGACTTGGTTCACTGAAACAAGGAATGAAACGGAACAACAATCTGGGTGCAGCCACCGACACTGATGTTTTTTTACAACAAATCGATAAGAAGATGAAAGTCATATGAAATATACCAATATGTTATATATTTGATAATGCTAGAGCTAGTTAAATTATATTTTTCTTGTAAATTGACAAGAAATAAATGCGCTAGGCAGGTATACTTTCCACCTTCTTCAAGTCGTGGATTTTATATCTGTTGGCTTTTTTCCCACAAAATGTACAAAATTTTGTTCGAAGCAAAATTTTATATTGTTTCAGATCATTAATGTGTAACATTATAAGGATTACAATGTTACCCTTTTGGAGAAGAGACGCTTAAAGACATGTGCTGTACATGTTTATGTATCTGCGGCTCAGAACTCAGACTGGAGAATTTTAAAATATTTCTAAAAATGAAGACAAGTCTAAAAGACTTTAATATCAATGGTTTATGTATTGTAGATAGTTAATGGGACAAAAGTCACTTGCCCAAGGACACATGACCTGCCGGATCTCACCTTGCGAGATTCGGCCAGTCAGCGTAGTGATACACAGGGAGAGACTGGGGGGACTTTTCCCCCAGTCTTTCCCTGCTACCGCCGGACTGAGGAGGCGGACAGAGCCGTGGTCCTCGCTGCGGGACAGGATTAATTTTTTTTGTTTTTTGGCTGGTTTTAACGGATTCTGCAGAAGCGGAATCCGTAAACACCAAGTCCTGCTCTGGTACCTGGACTTGGCATTACTGTTGGCAGGTGTGGCACTGTGAGTTCTGGGGGGAGGGGTTCAACTTCTGACACATTATTTTATTCCCCAACCCTATCTTATGTCCAAGTCACCCTGTGCCTATAAGGGTACAAGGTGTTTGTGTTATGTGTTAATTTGGTACTGTTAATATCTTTATTGTCTATGTTTTTATGTTACTGTTATTATTTCTAATATCATTACTGTGTGTGTCACTGTAGCCCTTTCCAACCCCCATCTAAGATATGTTTTACAGCTGTGACAGGTTTGAGTGGTCTTCGTTTGCCTACCATTGCCACTCCATCAGACTATTGGGTGCTTGTGCAATCTCTTATCCGCTATCTAACGTAATCAGAAAGTCCGATGCTCAGACTGTGATTACATGGCACCCTTTTGTGTCATGTCTGGAGATTAAAATGGGGTGTGGCTGGAGACTGGCTCACATGAGGAGGAGGTGAGGGGCACCAGGGTGTAATCTTCCATTGGTCTCCAGGTTACTTCTTGCACTGTATATATTTGGCTCAAATGATTCATTAAAGTCCGTCTGTCTGTTTGACCCCAAGTTCTGAGTGTTGCCTCATTTCTGGGGAAGGCTATAACCACTCCTTTATTGTTCCTGTCCTTACGCTTTGGCTAAGAGTTGGAGAAGGCATGACAGATTGCTGGTGAGAAAACGGATGTCTGTCAAGAAAGTGGCATAGCCCCGAGATGCGTGCGGCAGTGCTGAGCGCTGCCGCGAGCATCCTCTCATTGGAGTCCATAGGACTCCATTGAAACAGATGCCGTTGGTCACATGACCTGCCGGATCTCACCTTGCGAGATTTTGCCAGTCAGCGTAGTGATACGCTACCGCCGGACTGAGGAAGCGGACAGAGCCGCCGTCCTCGCTGCGGGACAGGATTAATTTTTTTTTGTTTTTTGGCTGGTTTTAACGGATTCTGCAGAAGTGGAATCCGTTAACACCAAGTCCTGGCTCTGGTTAACTTTTTGTTAACCGCAGCCAGACGTTAATCAGCGTTAGGACTTTGTAATACTAACGCTGATTAACACTTTGCGCTCCCCATGTTAAGTATAGAGAGCACAAAGTACAGTAACCTCGCGTAGAGAAGCGCAAGGTACCAAACGCTAACGGGTTACATAACCCATTAGTGTTTGGATTGTAATTGCGGTAACTACTTGGGCTAATGTTAACGCTCACGCAGGTGAGCGCTAACGTTAGCACCAAGAATGTAATTTGGCCCAAGGTGTGTTTCCAGGCTATATGGCTGATCCGCTTCCTAGTTTTGCCTCCACATCTGACAGATGGATTCACTTTTCTTTATGGAGTATTTCTGGAGTATGTAGTGGATTTTTAAAAGAATTTAAATCTGGAGGCAGATACAGGAATGCTTGTGGTTTGCATTGACTAATAACTAAAAAGGTTTTGGGAAGCTACTTTTCTGGCAGAAGACTTTCCTGGCTCTACACTGGGCATTTCATAAAATTCAGTTATTTCTTGTTCAAGGAGACAAAGGGGCAAACATATTTGATAGTGACAGGAATTTCCCATATTTTACTAAGAAGAATATGGACTTATCACTGAGAGGCATGGCTGGTATTCTTTTGCTATGTGATAAAAAACGTTAATTGCATAATTCTTTATTGTATCCTGATGTAATGTGGTGTATTTTTCAGTCTGCATTCTTGTTCTGTGAGGCCTCAAAATGATGATTTTAATGCGTCTGGAATTTGGGATGGGGAGGAGAATTCTGCTGACTATAACATATGAACTGTTACCAGAACTGTGGAAAAATACTGAAGAAAAAGTAACTAAGAGTATAGAGACAGAGTAGTTTCAGAATGTGACAGTAGGTCTCTGTGCTGGTGTGGAATTTAAAGTTGCAGTGGATGGCATCGACAGGTAGGCCATGTTTAGTTGGGAGGCCTTCCACTTCCTGGTCTCTGCTCCCATCCCTGTAAGCACTGCAACCGTTAGGAATATATCACAAAGTTCATTTTATATTAAGAATATTTTTCTTATAGTTATTTTTAAAGAATGCTTTACAAAATGGTAGTTTACCTCCATGGTTTACCTCAAAGACGCATCAAAAATGGCAAGTTTGAAAAGACGCATCTTTAAAAATGATGCTTCCTTTTGGACGCAGCCGATTCTGGAATGTGTTGCCTAGAAAAAAGCAAACTGTTTAGGTGTAGGGTTAAATCTAAACTAAAGGAAGCTCAAAAAGTATCACAGCCTATCCCTGACCCTAATTTCTAACACTAACACTAACCCTGATTTTAACCCCAACCCTAATTTCCAATCCCAATGTTGGCCCTGACGTCTAACCCTAATTTCTAACGCCCCATTTCAGGACAGAGTATTGAATTCGGCTGCTGCGGAGCATCCAAAATAATCCACGGCTGCATTGGAAAGGTGTCCAATTCAAATTAGAGTGCAAATTTTAAAGACTCCTCTTTTTTAATGCATCATTTTTGACACGTCTAACTTCGTCTTTCTTATGGGATACCAAAGCCATGTATCCTTTCTTTGGCTTATATAGGTGGGCAAAATGTGAATTATATGCAATAGACTTGAGGGATTCACTTCGGAACTGATATAAATTCAGCTGAATATCGGCAATTTGGGAAGTATCCGAAATTCCAAATTCTGACTGTTGGACTGAATTGCATCTGAAATAAACAATAATAAATGGCAGGAATATGTATAGTAAATAACAGCTTGAAAGGTACATATAAATGACTCACAGTGCAGGATCTAATGGAGATCAGTAAGATCTGGGATATTGATGCCCCACAAGAGATCACTATAATGATCGTCTGAAGGGGAAAGAATCATAAGCAGTTCATATCCTGTACATAATTTATTCAATGCATTCCCTTTAAAAGATATATTCCTTTTTTTCTCTCCCATTTTTGCACAGGGCAGGTCCTCTCGCCACCCAATACACCCCTGTGAAATTCCAAAGCCTATTGTGATTGCACACATTTGCATGCCAGATGTTTTGCAATATATATCCTATGACAGGCTGTCTGAGCGTTATAGGACATATACTTCTAATAGATCGTGGGTGCCAAGAATCGCCATGACTGATTTAGGGGATGGTGGGGGTAGTTGATTGGCTGTCAATCCATCTGACTCATGAGAAAATAACAAACAAGTGAAATTGTATTTATGGCATTTAACAGACGCAAGAGATGGGGCCTGAAGAGTTTATTGTATAATTTGGCTGGTGCATGCCTGACAATGCGAGAATGTAGGACAGGGTGAGGCCCTACCCATCATGCAACATAGGGACTAAAGAGTTAATTGTACAGGGAGAGCCACAGAAAGAAGCATTGCAGTGTGAGTAAGGTATTTTTTAGGGCCACTGACTTAGCCCTGTTTTAACTATACTTCCCTTTGAGAAACTTCTCTGCTTTATCAACCAGAAGAATTATGAAGATTCACCCAAGGACTAGGGAACCCAAAACCATCTGGAGATGGGACCCCTTCTAACCCCAATGAAATTAAATCCAGGTCATCTGACCTAACATTAATACAAGTAACATATAACCAAAGACAGAGGAGACGTGGTAATTGGGAGGAACACGAGATCAGCACATTAGTGTCCTATCTAGGCCAACTAATAAACACAAAGAAATCGAAAAAAGCTTTATTGATGTGAAACATTTACACTGCAAACTAATAAATCAGGCTGAAGGGTCTGTACACTCCGACTATACTTGGGACCCAATATACACTACTAGATCTCAATAAAGGATGGAAGGCAAGAAAACAGAAGCAAGACCAAAACTCAGCACTGAAGAGGGCAGAGGTCACGACATTTGACCCACGCAAATAATACAAGGCTAGTATTTTAGGGCTCTGAAATCAGTAAGCATCAGTCATGGGGAAATGAGGGATACTTGACCCAGTATCAAGGCCAAAATGATCGACAGGGGTTGCTGCACCTTTCATGCAGAGTGGACTTCCTTGGCATTTCAGTTCTCGCCGTAGTTTTTTGGTGATAGCAGTTTGTATTGCATATGGTAACATCGTTTCTGTGATGGCACCATCAATCTAAAACATTGTGAGACCTGAGTAGAGACCCACAGTACGGCAAGCCACTAGTGCCCCCTTAATGCAAGTGCCCAGCGAGGGAGGATACTAGTACACCCCACTTCCTAGCTGCTGCAGCAGGCCCTTCCGACGGCCCAACTACACAGCTGATGCTCAGCGAGCATTATTGGCTTACGGGGATGGCCTATGTTCAGGCCATCCCACAACAACGGATGACTAACGCAGTGTGCCAACTTGTGGGTGAGCATATTGCGACCCAGAGATGCCAGCAGGGCATGCTATGCTGCCCCACGGCATTAAGTCCCACCCGATGCGGGGACGGCATAGTACACCCCACGGTGGTAACAGGTTAAGCAAACAATCCCATTTCGAATCTTAATGAAGCTACACAGAGAGTAAAATATTAATCAGGTCATCATCCATGTGTGATATTCTAATGTATCAAACCCCTTGTACACTGATCTTGTAAAGCACTGCGGAAGTTGTGGCGCTATATTAATAAAGGATAATAATAATTATGACACAGTGTATTTGTGTGAGAAAAATCAGTTCAGTGGAGGCTTATGATGGGCATTAGCCAGACTATTCAGCTCAAGCCCACCAAGGACATGTGCCAACTGTTAGTAACTGTTGACCTTGAATTTTTGGCTTCGACTCATCTTGACAGTCAGGCAAAATGCATATTCAGCATCTCTGCAAACAAAACAGTCGCCTGGATCCAATCATAGTGGAAGAGCATTAGAGAGCTTCAGTCAAACACTTTTTTGAGAAGGAAATAAATATTTGCAGAGAAAGGTGTTTGCCTTACGCTTGTGATGGCACTTAGAGCAAGGTTCAAGTTACAAAATGAAGCTCGTTCATATCAAGAAACAAAAAAGATTTGTATTCTACACCTAAGTAATGATATGGAACACAAAGAAAACAGACAAACAAATCTGACAAAGTTTTGGAATCTCAGTGTTGTTAAATATGTTGCCTAAAGAGTGTGTGTGTGTGTGTGTGTGTGTGTGTGTGTGTGTGTCAATTGTTTTTCTTCAGGGGATTTTGTAATGTTTAAGCCAATAAGAGAATAGGAAAAGTGGACTGGCAAAATAAAGTCAAAACCGAAACCTGCATGCCAAATCCAACAAATTTGCTGTAGCAATAGTAGTAATATTGAATTACAATGTGTAACTCTCTTTCACCAGAAAATAAAAACAGAGGTGGTGTGGTGCCTTAGTTAGTGAGACCTAAGTCCAGTTTAAAAATTAGGCCTACAGAAACTAACCAACCCAGTATATTTTGATTAAGAAACATCGGCACTCTGTTGATAGATAGGTATATGTGTTTGTAGGGGTACATGAATGTGGAACTTGTATAAATGCCAGTGTTTGAGACCCCTTTGGGAAAGTGGCCTTAAACAGCTGCCTTTTTACCTAATTATAAGGCCTCTCCTGAATCTAAGCATTAAAAAGATATTTATGGGCTTTACAAAAAATAAATCAGGTATGCACGTGCTTGTTATTTTTTAGTCACCACCAGCAGGGAAAGATTTGTGCAGGTTGAACAGGTTATATCATGTAGAATAACTGCTGTATTTTGTTTACACAGAACATGTGAACATATTTATTGCATTCTTTAATTTTGTTTAGTTGCATATCTGGCTTGTGTTCATGTGGAGCCACAGATGTTCCTAATTATGTTGTTTTCTGACACTTCTCTCCTCTCTCTGCCAAGTGGAGCATGCATGCTAGGTCAGCTGTGTGAAGTTGGCACCCCATGTTTGTAAAACCTGAATAAAAATATACCATTTATTTGTTTGTTTAAAGTTTGTGCTGGTTTGTGCTGCAAAAATGAACATTTGTGCCGTTTTGGTTTCAGAGATATTGTACATTAAATTTGATGAAACCCCGCCCACTTTGCACCCCATGTTATTAAATTTTAAAAACAAATATACTATTTGTTTGTGCTACGTTTGTGCTGGTTCGTGCTGCAAAAACGAACGTTTGTGCCAGTTTGGTTTTGAAGTTATTGCACATTTAATTTTAGATTATGTGACTGCAAGCCACGCCCACTTTGCACCCCATGTTATTAAATTTTAAAAACAAATATACCATTGGTTTGTGCTATGTTTGTGCTGGTTTGTGCTGCAAAAATGAACGTTTGTGCCGGTTTGGTTTCAGAGATATTGTGCATTAAAGTTGATGAGACCCCGCCCACTTTGCACCCCATGTTATTAACTATTATATTCCTAACGCAAACATTAACGCTCACTTGCGTGAGCATTAACGTTTGCTGCAGTATTTACCGCATATTACAATCCAAACGCAAACGGGTTAAAAAACCCGTTTGCGTTTGGTACCTTGCGCTTCTCAGTGCGAGGTTATTGCACTTTGAGCTCCCTATACTTAACATGGGGAGCGCAAAGTGTTTATCAGCGCTGGTATTACAAAGTCCCAGCGCTGATTAACATCTGGCTCTGGTTAGCGAAAGTTAACCAGATCCAGAACCTGGTATTAACGGATTCCGCTTCTGCAGGATCCATTAAACCAGGTGAAAAAATAAAAAAACAGAACTGATACTCACCCTCTGTCCCGCGGCGGTTCATTTTTGCAGCACAAACATAGCACAAACAAATGGTATATTTGTTTTTAAAATTTAATAACCTGGGGTGCAAAGTGGGCGGGGTTTCATCAACTTTAATACACAATATCTCTGAAACCAAACCGGCACAAACGTTAGTTTTTGCAGCACAAACCAGCACAAACGTAGCACAAACAAATGGTATATTTGTCTTTAAAATTTAATAACATGGGGTGCAAAGTGGGCGGGGTTTCATCAACTTTAATACACAATATCTCTGAAACCAAACCGGCACAAACGTTAGTTTTTGCAGCACAAACCAGCACAAACAAATGGTATATTTGTCTTTAAAATTTAATAACATGGGGTGCAAAGTGGGCGCGGTTTCATCAACTTTAATCCACAATAGCTCTGAAACCAGCACAAACGTTCATTTTTGCAGCACAAACCAGCACAAACAAATGGTATATTTTTATTCAGGTTTTACAAACATGGGGTGCCAACTTCACACAGCTTGCTAGGTCGCATCAAAATCAAATTGTAGTTGGTTTCAAGTGAACCTCTACTCATTCAAAACGTATTTCAATTAGGTAAAAAATCAGCTGGTCAAGTGAACCATGTCAAAATAATTAACCTTTATTGTCACACATTGGTATAATACAAAAATTATTGTATTGTTCTTGTTCATATTGAATATAACATTCAAATATTCATGGTATAGGCAAGGTCAGATTAACATAGGTTGCTGTTGGAGCAGCAGCTCCAGGCCCATGGCCCAGGCCCAGAGTAAGGATAACTATGTCTGTACTGATGGTCATTTGGACTCCTGTATCTCCAGAACCATAGCAGCTAGAGTCATGTGAGGTATCACTGGAAAGGCCAGAGCATTGGCAAGCTTTATGTAAAAATAAAAATATATATTTTTTCTAACACAGCACTAATGTTCACTTTTCAATTATAAAGTGGAAAGGGACAAAAGCACTGAAAATCTGAATATATAGCAGGAATAAGAAGGTTTCCCTGACAATTTCGCTACCTTTTGGAATGGCTTCTATAACTAATATTTGTGACATAGTACATGGATAGGTCTTTGTATTCCCCCTGGATTTTTGTCCAATAAACAATTTTCTTCCTGTTGTGCAGCAGTTGCCTGCACCAAAGCTTTCAAAAGGTCCTCCATCACAACTTCCAAATGAGGAGAAATAAGCTTCCACAGGACTTCTGGTCAACATCTAGGCACATTTTTTCTTCTCAGTTTCAACAGCCTGTGCTGATTAGGCTCTTAGCTGTTCACCTCAGCAAAAATCACCAAGCACCTTTAGAAAAACTTCCCTGCCCACAGACCTCTTCTGTGCTCTGCCTGCATTCTCCACCATATTGTGATCCAGCATGACACAGGGGCACAATAGCATGGTCCTCTAGGGAAAATCACACCACAAACAGTCTCTTTAATGGTGAAATCGTCCAGGCTTTATTGGTGCATCAAAGAAAATATAACATTCAAACCAACCTTTGGTTTAACATTCCTCTCCCATTTCAGGAGTAGCACCATCCTGTCAGTGTCTCTCAAGCTCTCTCTCTTGGTGTCTCATTATCCCCCCTCAGGCAGGAGCTATTTATCCTGGACAATTTCCTGGTGAGACACCTGCAGCAAGAACCAAACAAAAAAATTCCGTCCTGGGGGTTGATGCCTACACCATTAAAAAACAAAAATACAGGGGGACTACACAGACCCATCCATGCACTATGTCACATATTCTAAAATTTTTGGGAAAACCACACAATAATATGATAATATAATCTGTAGTAAGAATATCTAAATCATATCTAATATACAGTCAGGTCCAGAAATATTGGGACATCGACACAATGCTAACATCTTTGGCTCTATACACCACCACAATGGAGTTGGAATGGAACAAACACAATGTGCTTTCACTGAAGACTGTCAGCTTTAATTTGTGGGTATGTACATCCAACTCAGGTGAACGGTGTAGGACTTACAGCAGTTTGCAGATGTGCCTCCCACTTGTTAAGGGACTAAAAGTAATGGGACAGAATAATAATCATAAATCAAACTTTCCCTTCTTAATACTTGGTTGCAAATCCTTTGCAGTCAATCACAGCCTGAAGTCTGGAACGCATAGACAACACCAGACGCTGGGTTTCATCCCTGGTGATGCTCTGCCAGGCCTCTAATGCAACTGTCTTCAGTTCCTGCTTGTTCTTGGGGCATTTTCCCTTCAGTTCTGTCTTCAGCAAGTGAAATGCATGCTCAATGGGATTCAGGTCGGGTGATTGACATGGCCATTGTATAACATTCCACTTCTATCCCTTCAAAAACTCTTTGGTTGCTTTTGCAGTATGCTTTGAGTCATTGTCCATCTGCACTGTGAAGCGTCGTCCAATGAGTTCTGCAGCATTTGGCTGAATGTGAGCAGATAATATTGCCTGAAACACTTCAGAATTCATCCTGCTGCTTTTGTCAGCAGTCACATCATCAATAAATACAAGAGAACCAGTTCCATTGGCAGCCATACATGCCCACGCCATGACACTACCACCACCATGCTTCACTGATGAGGTGGTATGCTTAGGATCATGAGCAGTTCCTTTCCTTCTCCACACTCTTCTCTTCCCATCACTCTGGTACAAGTTGATCTTGGTCTCATCTGTCCATAGGATCTTGTTCCAGAACTGTGAAGGCTTTGTTAGGTGTTGTTTGGCAAACTCTAATCTGGCCTTCCTGTTTTTGAGGCTCACCAATGGTTTACATCTTGTGGTGAACCCTCTGTATTCACTCTGGTGAAGTCTTCTCTTGATTGTTGACTTTTGACACACATACACCTACCTCCTGGAGAGTGTTCTTGATCTGGCCAACTGTTGTGAAGGGTGTTTTCTTCACCAGAGAAAGAATTCTTCATTCATCCACCACAATTGTTTTCCGTGCTCTCCCGGGTCTTTTGGTGTTTCTGAGCTCACCGGTGCGTTCCTTCTTTTGAGAATGTTACAAACAGTTGTTTTGGCCACACCTAATGTTCTTGCTATCTCTCTGCTGGGTTTGTTTTGTTTCTTCAACCTAATGGTGGCTTGCTTCACTGATAGTGAAGGCTCTTTGTTGCTGTCAACTCTCAAGATGAGATCCAGTTTCCAAATGCAAATAGCACACTTGAAATGAACTCTGAGCCTTTTATCTGCACATTGTAATTGGGGTAATGAGGGGATATCACACACCTGGCAATGGAACAGCTGAGAAGCCAATTGTCCCATTACTTTTGGTCCCTTAACAAGTGGGAGGCACATCTGCAAACTGCTGTAAATCCTACACCGTTCACCTGAGTTGGATGTATATACCCTCAAATTAAATCTGACAGTCTGCAGTGAAAGCACATTGTGTTTGTTTCATTCCAACTCCATTGTGGTGGTGTATAGAGCCAAAGATGTTAGAATTGTGTCGATGTCCCAATATTTCTGGACCTGACTGTATATATAAAATCCTATGAGAAAAGCAAGAAACTGTAGAAAAAGGTGTGAGATGTGTTTTAATTTTTTTTTTTAGGTTGCAAAATGTATTTTTGTAATTAATGGCCCCTCCCCCCAGGATGACATTTGCCAGCCCTCTTCTGGCAGGACTAGCCTGAAACTGCATCTGATTGATATTGATTCTTCTGTATACTTATCAGTTATCGTACTATATAATAATTATGCAAGCTTACAAATAATGACGCCATAGAAACTGGCTAAAGGTAGAAAGCACCATAATGTCTTGGCAATGGTGATCACTTTTAGAATAGTAGTTATAGAAGCCATCCCAAAAAGTAGCGAAATTGTTATGGAAGCCTTCTTATTCGTGCTATATGTTCTGATTTTTGGTGCTCACTGCTTTTGTCCCTTAAACATAGTGTGCCCTTGACACGCAAATATTCCTGCTAATTCCTCTGGTTTCTGAATTTAGCAAAATAATTTCATAAAGTGTGAATATATATATTTATAATACGAGTTTGTTTCTGTTCTTTCCTTTTTTGGAAGAAACTCATTGTTTTTTTATTCTTTCCTTTTTTGAGTCAACTAAGACAAACATAAGCCTAATTAAGACCCATCTCCCGCCTTGGGTCACGAGAAGATTGCCTTTTATCACTAGAAAAACAGATGATTGAAACTGATTTTTCATGAAAAAAATCTAACGGATTAGATTAAAGGCTAAATAATTCTGCATTAGCTTCTCTGGTGTAAGCATGGGAACGTACATTCAGTTTCTCAGCCTCTATAAACCCTGTAAAAGGAAAATCAGTTTGTGATGATTTACACATTTCCCAAAACAACTATTTTTGTTTATTCACTATCAGGGTAATTCAAAGAGATTTGAAAAGTCACCGCACATTCGGTGACTTTTCGTTCTCTTCAATTCGGTTCCTTTTGCCGATCCCATTTCGGTGACCCTGCGGTGTATTCAGCAAGCACCACAGGGTCCCCGAATTGCAGGGAAAGGGTGCCGCAAACCTGCCGACAACTAACCGCAAAACCCACCGAATGCACGCTGAAAACCCGCAAAAACATCTGGATTAACCCGTCGAAAAACCCGAGCAGGAGCCGATCACATGCAGCGAAGCAGCCGACACCGCAGACGAGGCAGTGAATAAATTAGCAAAACAGTTTGTGTGAATGTTTGAAAATGAAACGCTGTTTGCAAAGAAACTACTGAGCGAAAATGTCTGAAATTTACATATGAGGTCCAGGGAATGATAATTAAGAGGGCTGTTACAGAAAAAATAAGTAAACTTAAAAAAAAAATCAAATCGGACTTTTAAAAAAAAAAAAATCAGAAAAATGCTTAAAATATCCTAAAAAATCGATAAATAAAGAGACTCTTTACTGCAGAATTTTATAATGAACGGTTTATTACATATTGAATTAAAACGGGAATATTTTTAACATTGAAGCCTATGGGATTCGCCTGAATAAACCTGCCGAATTAAACCCCCGAATGGCAGGGCATTAGGGGAACCTTTCACTGCTGGTTTGTGTTCTCTGAATAGCCGAAGCAGTGCTTTTTCATGGGGATTTCACTGCCCTCGAACAGGGACCGAACAGGCACCGTATGTTCAGGCAATTCGCCAGGATTTGGCGAATTGCCTGCTCTCTGGATAGCCGAATGGCCAGGAAAGTTAACCGAACGCTGATTTTCAGCGTTCGGTTACCTTTCTCAAGCAATTCGGATCTCTTTGAATAACCCTGTATATTTCCCACACTTTTGTTTTGGTTGTTAGCTTGAGCAGTTTTTGTAAGTGAAAAAAAAATTGAGTTAGGTCCCAAAAGCTCTGCCTAAATAAATATTACACAGTGGAAATTTCTACCGTTTTTAAAAGTTATGAATGTGAAAATTGACCGGGGCTATACAACAATTTTCTCGTGAAGCAGCAGACCTACCTATAGTACCAAAAAAAAAAAAAACAACCAAGGAG